>OZ004707.1:42305027-43505027 GCA_963924515.1 Vespertilio murinus
CACCCCTCCAATCTCTCTCTAAAATAATCACTGAAAAAAATATATTTGGGTGAGGACTAAAAAAAAAAGACAAAAAGACATACTCTCATTTTAATTTGCTTATATACCTTTTGGTAAATATGTATGAATATGTATGGGATATATTTCAAACCTTTATTTAGAGAAGCCCTTTTAAAGAAAAAGGTCCACTTTCCAAAGTTTGGACAAGATCATAAAGCCATAAGGCAATCTTCCGATTAACTTTTTAACTGATTCCTTAGTAGTGATGATGTTGATCAGCCTTGCAATTTAGCTGGATATGATCATGCATGTCTGTTCTATGAAATGTAATAAGATACTTAACTGTAATGCTTTCTAATTATCTTGAAACCTAAAAATGACATAATGGAACACTTTTTTTCCATTTCCCACTGAATGTTATGATTAATTATTGATTGAATATGAATGCTTCAAAATTTTTATTTCAAATTAGGACTCTATCACATTTAACTTAAAATCTGACATTAGCTTTTTTCATTGATTTAATGTAACTCTTCATAATTTTTAATGTGGGTGTTTTCTATATTTAGATTAATGAATCTACTAGCACAAAATAATTTAATGTCTATATTGCTAACCAGTCTGTAATTCTGTGAAAAGTCATTAGCAATTATATTGTCATAATTTATTAAATAGTACTAAAGAAAAAAATATCCGATTCATGAACCATTGGGTTTTGAACTATGTTTCTAGTAAAATCTTATAAAGACATAAAGATTATGTGCATTTGTACATCTTATAATTGTCATGTCATGCTATTAGTATTAATAGAGGGAACACAATTTTTAGAAGTACATTAAGTTTGGGTGAGGTCAAAGGAGGCCTAGTAAAGAGTAAGCACTCCACACTACCCACCAGAAACAAGGCTACTCCTCCCTACATGTGACAGTAGAGGATGTTTGGGGAGCCAGAATTCCTAGTCAACACATTCCATGAAAACACTAATCACAAAGTAAACTTCAGAGCAAAGAAAATTACCAAAGACATTACATAATTATAAAAGGGTCATGAAGAACATATTTCAATCCTAAGGGTGTATGCATCAAACAACAGAACTGAAAAATATGTGAAACAAAAGCAGAACAGAAAGGGAAAATAGACAGCTGATAATTGCAGTCAGAAACTTCAACAACCATCTCTCAACAAGTAGCAGAGAACAACTGGAAAGAAAATCAGTAAGGATACAGAATAACTTGATAACACCATCAAATAAAGCATTTCGCCCAACAACAACACAATACTCATTCTTTTCAAGTACCCAGAGTACATATACCAAGATAGACCACATCCTGGGCAATAAAACAGAAAAACAAAAGAAACAACTCAACAAATTCACAAGAATTAAAAATATTCAGGGTGTATGCTCCAGCCCCAATGGAATCAAATTAGAATTTAACAACAGAAGGAAAACAGGAAAAATCTCTAAAACCATGAAAACTAAGGCAGCACACCCCTAACCAATAAGTGGGTCAAGGATGTTTCAAGGGAAATTTTCAAAATACAGTAATCTGGATAAAAATCTAAGTAGAACATATCAAAAATTTTGGAATGCAGTTAAAGCAGTACTCAGAGGAAAACTTATAGCATTAAACATACATTGGCAAAAAAAAAAAAAAGGAAGCTTCAAATCAGTAATCTATAATCTAATCTCCCACCTTCAGAGCCTAGAAAAAATAAGATTAAATTAAACCCAAAGCAAGTAGAATAAAGGAAATAATAAAGACAAGAACATAAATCAATGAACTAGAAAACAGAATACAATAGAAACCATCAACAAAAGCAAGAGCTGGATCCTTGGAGAAACCAATAAAATGAACAAACCTCTAACAAGATTAACAAAGAAAGTTTTGTTGGAAGGAAAAATTTTGCTAAAGAAGACAGAAATTACCAATATCAAGAATGAAACATGGGGTACCACTTGCTTCTCTCTGTGATATGTAATCCCCTAGTTCAGTGTTTCCCAAAGTGTGGTACTGGTACCCCCAGGGGTATGAGAAGAGTTTGGTGGGGGTACGCATTGCACTGGAATTTGGTGGGGATATGCACTGCACTGTGCTTAGCTGTGCCTAATTCTACGTTCTCATGAGTCAAGTCAAGACAGTCTTGTGAGGCATGAGATGGTCAGGTGTACAAATAAATGTTATTTATAATATAACTTTTATTTATATTTTATTATGAACAATTTTATTTTTCATTTATCATTATTTTGTGAATGTACCAAAAAAAGAAAAAAGAAATATATTTTGATTGTTATTAAAATACATCCTTTTTTTGACGAGGGGTACTCAGCATTACGAAAATTATAGAAGGGGTACACATACGTCAAAAGTTTGTGAAACACTGCACCTAGTTGCAGGATAACTGTCGCATCATCAATGCTACTCTCAGGAAGAGCTGAAGTTCGTTCTGATATTAAATTAAAAAGTAAGCTCCTACAATAGGGACTCTGAATATGCAGTTGTTTCTTACTTAGCTTCCACTACTGCAACCTCAACTGAGCAATGCAATGTTTTTGGTGGTGATGAAATTTTAAGGTTAGAAAGGATAAATAATGAATAAGCTCCCCAAGGGTTCGGATGTTTCTTTTGTAATCACAGTACATTCCCAGCATGAAGAGCAGGGTCCACTGTATCTTAGAGACAGTCAATATTTGCTAAATGAATAATTGAAAGAATTAAAAATTGGAAAGGGTACAAACAGTAAACATTTTAAAAAATAGAGTAAGAGTTTAGATAAATGTTTGATTTACTTGATATTAGTAAAAAATATATATATCTATAAATCACAGCAAAAAGTTATGGGAGGGGCAGAAAAGCTAGGAATGAAATTTGGCGTAAGAACAAATATGACAAATTCTTGCTCAGGCGTTTTAGGTTTCCCTGCTGTATTTCAAACCCCCTCAGCTACATGGATTACAGGTCACCAGCAATCTGCTCTGTGTGAATAAGATTCTTTCCCTGTGACAAGAGTTACAGAAAATAAACTGTAAATAAATTAATGTTAGTGAAAAGTGGGTTGGAATACACAATTAAAAAGACTGGGAAAACGCAGGTGGCTTATTTTAGAAAGTTACGTAATTTAATGCAAGTGATAATTTCTGAAAGGGAAATTGAGCTCCAATGAAGCATGCAGGTCCTTTTCTACATTATCTGCAGCAGTGCATGTAATTTGCACACATTTAATTAACTAATAAAACTCCTATCAGTAACATCAGGTTTGGAAATGTCATTGTTGATAACATGCTGTTCCATCAGGCTGAGTTGATTGTTTTTTGTTTTGTAAACACTAAAGTACATACCCAAGGGTGCTGTCTAGCACTGCAACTTACCTTCAAATATTTCTTGACACAGTTAAAGTTTGTTGGGGGTATCCACATAGGATAGAATTTATAGAAATCTCTAAATGCCCTTCCCTGAATAAACCATAATTTAAATAAAACTGGGGCATATAAAGAGAGCATGATTACCAGGGGGTTCACTCAACCACAGACTGTGTTCTACTGCAGACAAATCAGGTTGCCAGTTTAACTGAAGGTAACATAGTTGTCTCTTGCTTCACAACGTGGACTGACTGCTTCTAACCTTGTTCCTTGACACAGAACACTATAGGAGCTTATAAAATATTATTATGAAATTAACTTGAAGACATTGGATAAGTATGAGTAATATTTTTCCACATATATTCCCTGCAACATGGTAAGCTTTTTTGATATATTGAAATCCTATTTTTCACTGAAACTGAAAGAATCAGAAGAGCCATTTGTTCTCTATAGTGTCTCATGTAGTGTTATCTTTGTCAAGGAAGAAATTTTGGTGGGAATCTGCCAGGTAAAAAGTTAGAAAGCAATGCCATAGTCACCTATCCAATTGCCAAGTCAGAAGGACATTTGTTCTCTTACTACACACACACACACACACACACACACACACACACACACACACAAACACACACACACACACACACACAAATTTATCTATATCTACTTGATAGAGATAGAGGTGTGTGTGTGTGTGTGTGTGTGTGTGTGTGTGTGTGTGTGTGTTTCATTGTTGAGAATTAAGGATTTTACCTCTTAATACTAAGAGACTGATTTAAAAGCAGTAATATGTCACCCTAGCCAGTTTGGTTCAGTGGATAGGGTCGGCATGCTGACCAAAGGGTCCCGAGTTTGATTCAGGTTAAAGGCAGACACCTAGGTTGCAGGCTCCTCCCCAGCCTGGGCCTGGCCAGGGTTCGTGCAGGAAGCAGCCTATCTATGTGTTTGTCTCACATCAATATTTCTCTCTCTTTTTCTCTCTCTTCCACCAGAGGGTAGGGAAGGCCAGAAGGATGTCAATTGGGGGGTGGGGAGGAGACATATACTACTATTTGTAATACTTTAAATAATAAAATTTTAAAATAATCAATAAAAAATAACCTGGAGTGAAGATTTAAAAAAAAAACACAAAGAAGAATAAGTGCAATGGACTAAAATTCATCCAATTTGTTAAATATTCATGATCTCATGATGATAAAAAAAAATAAAGAAGCTCCTTGAGAGAATCCTAAGGAACTGACTGGTAAATAAAGGAAAAGAATCAAACCTTTAACCTACTTTTCATTAAAAAAATAAATAAAGTAAAAGCAGTCATATTTCAAGTAGGTAGGCAAATGATAAAGTTTATTAAAACCTTACTGTGTACAAGAGAATGTGATTGTTGCTGTGCACTTTTTTCGATTGTTGATTTTTAAAGACAAAATATTTGGCTACAAGTGTTGTAGTAAGAGAGTAGGCTTGGGAATGAGAGTTTGAGGATTACATAGAGGGTCTGCAAAGCCAGATCGATAAAGCTTGACACATGACCAGTTACGAGAAGGAAAAATCCAAAAGAATTCTGTTGCCAATAACACAGATCGGAAAAAAACAAGTACTGATTTCATGTTAGGTGTCAGGAAAGGATGTCTAAGAAATCACAAGTTTGTTTTGAAGGAATGAACTTGCAGCTGACTATAGGAGGTCCTAACAAAGGCATGTTACAGGAAGTCCACATATTGGTCCGTGCTTAAACATAAGGGTGCTTGTCATTAATCTCTCCTGTGTGTGTGTGTGTGTGTGTGTGTGTGTGTGTGTGTGTGTGTGTGTGTGTGAATTGACATATACATTGTTTTAACTTTCAAAGGTAGTGCATTTATTTCAAACAAAATTCACGTAACTCATAGTGTTAACTATCCCATCACTTGCTAATAGAATAAAAGGGGAGAATACTAATAAATGCCATAACACAGCAATGTGTAGCACAAATAATTAACCCTGAATAGCAATTTTATTAATATATTTCTTTCATGGAAAGTGAAAACAGTAAAATTGCCTTAGCTTCTGAAAAATTATTGACTTACTATGTATCACTGTGATTTTCTTACTAGCTGCTCCAGTTATATGACATAAATTCTCCATGAACTTTGCTTTTCAGCTCCAATTCCTGCATATGATGATTAAACCATTTTTTTCTTTTCATTTCATTCAACAAGAGTTATCTCTTTGGGAATTTTATCAGTGATATTTACTAAGGAACAAAATCCACTGACATCATTTAGTACTTACAAAATGTCTCAGTAGATATGCTAGTAAATTTTGTAACCATTTAGGAAATAGCCATTTGTCAGTATAACTTTAATTCCTAACTGCCCTGACCTCTCTTTTCACCTCAAAATGAATACTTGCACAGCTAGGCTCAGATCAGTGGGGTGAGAGAATTTTGGGGACTCGCATTTGTACTTGCTAAGCAATGCATTTATTTTTAAAAATGCAAGACGCTAAAAATGTTAATGGCCACTTGAGTACTCCCTGAAGAAACATTTATTTAGGACAAAATGTGCCACAGTTGCTTCCTGGAGATTAGTAAAGTAAGTTAGGACATTAGAAAATCTCTTCTATGCAAGACCAAAAACCTTTCTTTATTGATAAAGTCACTTCCAAATCCTATTACCTCTCATTCCACTCACTCCAATTAAACTCATATTTATTTGGAATTTTTTAACTGTCTTGTAGTATTCCCAACTGATCTCTTATCATACACTGTTATTTTTTTAATAAAAGTCACTAGGACAATATATAATATACTTATGCACCTTTCCCCTGAAGTTATTTGGTCCTGATATTGCAGAAAATGGTTCCTCCCACCCTCATGTTCTCCCCTTTATTGGGTTATTATTGGGTTTATAGCCCTTAGGGATTAAAGAGACCCAATCACAGGTAATGACTTTTTGTGCATAAGCAGAGATATATTGGATCCACCAACTGGAAACTTAAAAGCAAAGGAGTTGGCTGAGAAGAACTATAACATGCTAGATAAACAGCAGTGGCTCCAGAATTACCCTCTGGGAAAAGCTCAGGTAAACTGATGTGGTGTAGAGGCACAGCGTGCATCAGTGACCATACACAGCAAGCACAGGGGTTCCACTTTGATTATTTATTTGTAGTGGTCGGTGGAAAGAAACCAACAGGGCTATTATGGAGCTATCGAACCCCAAAAACATTGAACCCCACAGCATCCCAACAGCAAAGGCTATTAGTTACCTTATTTAGAACAAAAACAAGACTGTCCTTCAACTGCTAATTCACCAGTTGTTAATGCTTGAGATGTGACATAATCATCTAGACACAGGCGGAAGATTAGCCATGGAGAGGGAACAAAACCCTCAGCTGCAATTCTGCAAGTGAACAAACTCTGTCTTCTCTCAGGATTCCACTAGTTGTGACTGGCCACCTAGACTGGCGACATCTCTGAAAGGACATTGGCCCAGGACTATGCTAACTCCTTTGCCCTTACCCAAGTTGGGTCTTAATGCCCAAAGTCTTCTGCCTGATCGCTACTGCTGTTCCTGTAGGCTTCATCCATCTGTGCGTTACATTTGCACCATCCAACATCTTATAACAGAATGAAGGGGATTTCTATAAGCAGCAAAATTGAGATTTTTTTCAGTTATATTTGTGGAATTTTTAAATACTTTTTTTCATTTTCTGAATATATGTAGCATCTGCTCATTATAGATTTGGAAAATACAAAAAAAGGATATATTTAACCTCATATAGTCCTACAACCCAATGAAAACATTTTTTAAGTCTAGTCTACATATCATTTATATCTATGGCATAATGCTTATTCCCTTAGATATGGTGCTTAATAGGCCAGTCACACAACAGGAAAGGAAACTTTTATCTCAGGAGATGGGTAAAGAATTAGAAACAAACGTTAGAAAATCAGGCTGCGAGAATCTTCCTCAGTTGAGTTTAACATCTTAGGATTGTGGTGGGAAAGACAGAAGCCATGTTCTTTTGAAAATTTTCCATATTTGAAACTCTGGTCGAAAACCTCCTATGGCCCAGGCACTGCAGGAGAGTTTCAGAGGTTCAAGCACATATAAAGGCTTACCCATAAAGTCTGGATTCTGGTGGGAGCCAAGGACACTGCAGCCTAAGGTTAAGGGATGTCCTCCAAAAATGTGTACAGACCTTAACAGCTGATAACACTTAATTTCCACTCCTTTTCAGGTTCAACTGATTTAAAGTAATGGGTGAAGCCAGACTAAGCTTCAAAGAAAATGTTTCCTAAAGTGCCACTAGACTTTTTTTATGGGGATACATGGGTGATAAAGTTTATGGTACAAACCAGCAACTGGCAACAAATTGAGGGCACACGAATACAAAATACAATGCTACTTGTTGCTTGTGGTTCCACTGCTCCGTGTTATCAGCAGTGTCTAGACCAGAACGGTCATCATTTTGAAAACAGGCATTGACAAAAAAAATTTTTTTCAACTCTTTAGAACCATTTTTACATTTTTAATGAACTGTATTGTTATAAACAATAACTTTATAACATTCGAAGTGTGAATACATTTTTGTGGGACATCCTGTATAAGTCATGGCCAGGTATCAAGATGGCATCTGTAGGACAAAGCCAGAGATTATGAGCAAGAAAGAACTCCAATGTGAAGATTTCAAGAGAAAACAAAATCAAGATTTCAGAGGATACAGATTGACCAAACACTCCACAGTAGATGCAGTACCCACACCCAGAACCACACCAGTCATACAGTGGACAAGACACAATCAAGGACTTCCACAGCCCTCTCAAGAGACTCCTAAGTCTTCCCCCATATACATATCTTGAGAAGGGAAGAGAGGAGTCACTGTGATAGGTAGTAGGACTATGAATTTACTGGATAGTTATCCAATAGAAAGTGTTTGGAAATCAAAAGCAAGAATTCAGCAACGTGAGTTATGTCCCATCTCACTTCCACCATCTCTACCTAGATTCTGTTCTCCTGAATATCTAATTTGTAGGTAGGTCCAGTTTTTATTCAGATACACATGTATACACTGCATAGCAATAATCTCACATTTCATAAATCTATTTATTGTATGTGCATACATGTCCTTGAATTGTACTAACAGTTGAGCTATTGCAAACTGACCTCTCGTTCTGTGCTGCTCTCCATGTCTTGTTTTTGTATGTTTTGGTTTTTTTTAATTTATTGCTTGTCTCACCTACTCACAAATTCATTCTCAGGCCCTGGACACCTGTCCTGAGAGCCACTGCCCACACTGGCACCCTGACTCCGGTCTCCTTTGCCATCCATTTTGATTTCACACATTGGCAGATCCATGTTCCAGGCCAGTCTCCAAATCCCTACCGCAACCTTATGCTTGACTATTCTGATTCTCTAAGTGGTTTTCACTCTGGGGTTTCAATGAACCTTCTGCTCTCTAGTTTCTGCTCAATAGGAGACACTCTTTATCCTGCTCTGATGTTTTTAAATTGGAGACAGTAGCTTCCAAAATGATGGTCCTTTTCAGACTCCCACTAGGAGCAGGAAATTTTCTGTACAGTAATGTTTCTAAATTTCTCCTTTGGAAAATTTTCCTCTTTCCCAATGACGTGGGGTAAGCAGCAAAATTCTGTTTAACACAGGATCAGAGGAGGGAGAATAGCTGGCACTTTGACTATTTCTTTTCCAACAACATGTTTAAAGCTTTTAAATTGTTTTTTTCTTGACCTATTAACCTATCATTTATTCAAGATAGTAAAGCATATAGATAAAGAAATAAATCGTTCAAGATATTTGGTATCAACCCTGCATCAAAGACAATGACATACTATATACACTATGTTTGCTATGCTCTAGGCTCTTCCTACCTTCTCCCAAATAACTCATCATCCAGATAACCTCTGGCTCAGACCTGTCATGCTACCTTGAAATGTTTACTAACATTTACAGTCAGCTTTTGAATTTGTGTCTCCAATGCCTCAGAAATGTTTTCCATGTTTCAAAAGCACTTCGAAATGTACTTAATATTTAAACTCCAGACATAATACCACTTTAATATGTAACCCTGCTGCAGGTTGCTTACCCAAGAATTTTCATATCAAATAAACTCTTACTAAAAATGCATATCTATATCTATACACACTCACACACAAATGCATACAACTGTATTCGCTGCCTTCTCACACATTCACAGACTGCATTTTTCACAATTAAAATATTCTGGCCGGTTAAGTGTGTCTTACACAGTATTGCACTGAATACAGGGTAGGGTGTATATCTGACTGGAAAAATCAACACCCCTATCTACTCTTATAAACTTTTCACACTGCTAGAGTCACATATATAAAGTTAAACCACTAAATTTCTTTTCCCAAAAGACATGGAAAGAACAACAGAAGAAACCAACTTCTAAAATGTTCTCTCTTTGGAGAAAAAACAACAACCAACAGATCAATTACTATTTGGGCCTCAAGAAATGTGTTGGATGATGACTCCATGTTCCTACGTGAAAAAAAAAATGGTGGTTCAAATCTTTATTATTGACTTCAAGGTAGTTTTTTCCATGCAGCCCTTGGAGTCAAGCTGCCACTACTTAAAAGCTGTGGAATCTTAACTTCTCCATGTCTCCCTTTCCTCGGGCATAAGATGGGGATGATAGTATTGACTACCTCATAGCACTGTAATGATTATCTCTGAGAATGCAAGGAAGAATTTACAATAGTCTCTGCCACATTGTAAATTTTCAATAAATGTCCACTATTAATCAGATAATTGCAATCATGGATGTCTTTCTAAGAACGAGAATACACTGGTGCTATGTACCCTGTGAGGAAGCCACTCATAGGTCACTTCTAACCAAACCCTGCGAGTTTTTCTAAGACATACATGAGTACGATTTCACGGATTCTCATAGCACATCAACATGTATAAGTTCAACTTCTAGCATGACACAAAGAACTGTGGTATTTGATTATAGAATTTCTTATATGTTTAAGATAAAATACTCATTTTGCCTGGAGAATATTGTGGTGTCAGAAACATTATCGGTCACTGGAGACAAGAGTCAAGTATTGAACGAATTGATGTTGTTAGGATTCTATGGTCTACTTTTTTCATCTCCTTTCTATTCACAGATAATTCAATAGCAGGTAATAAGAAATAAATTTCATTATAGTTCCAAGTAACTGAATAGAGAGAGAAAATGGCGCGCTGAAGCAATTACAAAATTGGACAATTTTATTTACTGACCCTGTTTATTTTGGATATAGCTTTTTGTGAACTACATAGACACAACCTGCAGCATATACCCATCACCTGAAACTCCCACTTGTTCAGCGTGCAGAAATTCAGTACACAAGGAAGCTGATTCACTTCGAGGGAAATGGAATGACCTGTCTTGATTTCATAGCCACCAGAGTATCCACTGGAGGAAACAAGGTTATACGCCACCAATGCAAATAGCAGAAGGAATATTACTTTCTTGTTTCTTTCTTTTCTAAAAACTTAGAATTGGAGTTGCCACTAAGAAATCTGCTTCGAGGACTCATCAAATTCTCCTAATGCTGCTTCCCGCTGTAGCCTGGAGACCCTGGATCTCCTGCACAAACTCAGTTCTATATAATAATCAGATACGCATTTCGTCCTTGCACCTGTACCCATCTCCCAACAAGTCAATTCCATGTACTGGTCTCAACACGATTACATTATTGACATTTCTCAGCTGAAAGGCTCCTGCAAATACCATCCAATTTTCTAGCTCTTTTTGAAAAGATCAAAAGATACACCTTGCATAGTAGACAAGAATTTACACTGATGGCTGTCTTTTGTCTTGAATACCAATGCTGCTGGCAGTGTTTGCCTGGAGCTAAAGGTAAGTCTCTATGATAACTAACTCCATTCAGTCAACTACAGCGACTTTTCCTGGACATAAAATATGTTTGTGCCTGTGAATGCCTTTTCTGCTTGAACAACCTTGAGGCAATGATCTTCAAGGCCTCCTAATTAGGGAGGCTGGCAATCAAATAAGAAACCTTGTCCTTGGAAATCAAATGCATGTCATGCCTGAAAAGGAAATGCCTTCTTCACTGATCATGGCTCACAGTCAAGGAAGAGTGGGCTATTATGGGCACAAAGACGGACGCTGTTTTCAGCAGAGTTCTTGCTGCAAACCTTGTTCAAGAAAATTATCTTGAACTCTGGCTCTACTGGAGACAAAAGCAGTGTGTTGTATTTCACGGTGTGTTGCTTAACGTCTGGAGTTTCTTTTAATCAGCCAGGAGATTAATTGTACAAATTCACCTGAAATCATTGTGTTATTTTATCCAGCTTCAATTATTATCTTGCAACAAGTAAGAACCAAATCTCTTTCTGTACCTCTAAGCTCTCTGCCAAGGCCGGGATCATAGCAACTGGCTGTGAGACATTTCCAACCGTGTGTGTTTTGGGTACAAGTGCAAAATTAAATTCATCCTCCTCCCATTCAAACCAATTCTTGCTCGTGGCAGCTCTATTTTAAGTAAGACTCCACCACTGTCTCATTCCCCCGTATTCAATAGTTCTGTCCCAGAATCCTTCCCTTTGGTTGTTTCCTTACCCAACCACTGCCCACTCCTATTTCTCACTTCCCAACGTTTCTCTCCTCAATATTTCTCATATCCATCTCCAGGACCTCACCACTCCCAGACTGGACTGCTACATTAGACTACATTCTCTAAATGTTTGCATTTATCTTTTTAGAGCACAATTCTAGTTATAGCTCTTCTCTGCTCACTGATTCTCAAAACCACCTCTGGAGTTCAGAAACAATACTCCTTGAACTGAGCCCCAGGGACATACCTGTCAGCCAACTCAAACACCTCTATTGGTGACTTCCTGATGTCAATTCATTAGCTCATTTGATGCAACTGCTGAAATGTGCACCTTACTTTATTCTCTCCTTTACCTTCAAAACCTGTTAATCCTTTAAGACCAAATTCAAAGGCAGACTCTTCCATGAAAAACCATTTTGACTTGCCCAAATTCCTATAATTGTACTCCTTTGAGTTTATACTTTGTTTTTGTTACATCATATTTCACCTTGTATCCCATATGCTCTTGCCCTATTGTGCTAGTATGGTCACACACGCCATTCTCCTCTAAGCAAAGTCATATACATCTGCTGAAAATTGCTTTTTATCCCTAAAACATGTTTATCTGGAGAACGGCAAGTGCTTATGCCAATTCAAACTATGAAGTAGAAAAAGGAGAAAACTGAAAAAAGAATGTTAACATATATGGAGCTATAAATACTGGTTGCTTATGTTTGGAAGTTAATGAAATGCCTCTATTGCCGTAATCAACTTGAGGGCAGGTGTTGTGATTAAGAACTCTTTCAGCTCCTGAGGCATCCACAACTTGGTAAATAAACGAGACAGTCAAGAATTACTTTTTTTTCAGTTTGTTGAATTGAATATAACAGTTTTCACTAATGTTTTTCATTATAAAACCAGGGAGGGGGTAAGCTGATCCTACGGATTCTCTTTCCTCCAAGTTCCCACCTGCCTCTTCAGCTCCCCTTTTGGATTCATTGACACTTTAGTTTGACACAAACACAATTGCTGAGCAAAGAAAAGCCAATGTAGACCTCTTTATCATCTTAATGTCTTCAAACTCTTTATTTTAAACCAACTTTGGTCATTTAACATGAAGCACATGTTTGAATGTTTGTTTGTTTGTTTGTTTGTTTGTTTCTATTTTAAACCCCTTCAGCAGAAACACTTCTGATTGTGACTTGCCTTTTAAATTATGTTAAGCTTATGGTAGTTAACAAAATCTGAGAGTCCCATTCCCTTTGGGAAACTCAGTTAGGGTTTGGCATATATCATCCTACATTCTGTCACTCAATCCCCACAACTGTTATTGGTGGAAGTTGGGTTCTTAAGGTACCAGTGGAATAAACATTTCCAGAGGTCCCCAGGGGAAGATAAAGTATGGTAGAAAGTTGTATTTCCATGGAATCACATCCCTTCAGTAAAACTAGAAGCAAAACCAGTGTCCAGCATTTTCTTTCCATGTTGGAGTCAGGTCCAGTTCAGTATCAGGCTAGTTGCAGTCCATTAGTCCATTGTGTCTGGGATCCACATGGCTGTGGGCAATGTGGGCTAATGCAGGAGAGCCAGCTCCAAGCAACAAAAGTCCCAAGGGTCCCAAAAGCACAAGAGGAACCAAGAGAGCAGAAGGGAGAAAACACATTTGTTCGGGGGATTAAATATCCCAAATCTTCCAACATTTGCAGAGGTCACACCCATTCTGGCCAACCATCCCTGTCCTCAGGTTCTGAACTGGGCATGACTAGTTCAGAACCTGGGGAAGCACCTTCTTCACTAGTCCCCCTCCCCCGGACTGAACTGGGCATGACTCTATCTCCCCTTTATTGACCCCCTGGGGAATGTAACCTTGTAGCTTCCTAGCTAAGTTGCCCAAATGGCATGCCTATAACATATGGCCAACCCTTTGTTCCTTTTGTTATTAATAACTAGGTTAATTACAATGGTATTACAATCATTAAAACCTTAAACTTAAATCTCTGGGATGTAAATGAATGGTCAAAGCAAACATTTCTTTAAATAAATGTATATAGCATTTGACTTTTGAGTTTTATTTCTCAATTCCTGTCTGATCCTTAGGAAAAGAGATCACAAAATAGTAAGTCTAATTTCCCAAATCAGGTCCTTGAAAAAATCAAGAGTTCCATTTGTTCCCGCTTAGATTACCTACCAAGAAACACACCTTTGTGACTAAACGATGGTACATTTCTGTCTTTTTACAGATTTATATGAATAATGTTAGACATGGTCAAGAAAGAATTGCAAGAGAAGAGGATTGTGAGTATATATCCTCACAAGATGTTATTAAAGGAGTGAAAATGAAGAGTGCATTAATTAAAACAGCAAATACTCCCACCCAAGTTAGCTACAGCACTTAGGTGAGTAAAATCATACACAAGAAAAAAAAAGAAGAAAAAAAGCATGACTCAGAGCTTAACACTCTGCAGAGTCCCATAAATCTGGGAGTCCTAAAAATGCCAAGTAATATGCTAAGATAAAACAAGCCATTGTTCATTTACACAGAGGCTTATTTCTGAACACCTTTTGAATGCCAGCCATGCTCTCACACTGAAGAGCTCAGAGTGTAATGGAGAAAACAAATGAGTGAGCCATTTATCTTATGAGAGGCCCCTAAGTTCTTTGATGGTGTCTACATTTGGTGCGACAAGTGTTCCTAATTATTATCCTACAACTTCAGTTGGGTCAGTTGTCCCCTCTGAATGTTTCTCTTCTTCCTGAGGCTCAGGGCTGAAATGTTTCAGATCTCAGTTCTTAGAACTTACTCTGCTCTAGTTACTGGTTCTCTGGGTGATCTCATCTGGTCCCATATACCATCTTATGCCAGGGGTTCCCACATATATAGTTCTTGTCCTAATACAATATGTCCAGATATGTATATCCACCTCGTATGAATTCATCTTCATCCGCTCTTCCTTCTCACTAGGTTAACTATAATGTTATCTAATCCAGATACACTGGTCTCTTGAAGACGTTCAAAAGTACCAACCACACCCCTACCTCAGGCCTTCTAAATATGATGTTCCTATACCTGGAATGTTCTTTCCCCAGATATCTACATCCGCTCTTCAGTTGCTTCTTTATGTCTTTGGTCAATCTTCCCCCAGTGGGGTCCACCCTAACCATGCAATATGAAGCTGACACAAAGCACACATATATACATACATATGTACCTTCCAGATCTTACCTTGTCATAGTTATCTCCTAACACTCATCAGTATCTGGAAGCCTATACAGTATTTGTTTATCCTGTGTCTTCTCAGATCTGAGGTTTCTGCTGAAGGCAGGGACTTTGTTATTTAGTACATTAGGCACTCTGTATATATGGAATAAAATAATGTACTTTTGAATAATACAATGTAAACTGGTTGATTTAAAACATATTCATGGGCACTTACAAAAGTATATCACTTTTGTCATGCTCCTTTGTATATTTAATGCTTTAACTATATAATGATACTCCAAAGCATGCCACTGAATGAATTTCAGCATGGCACCTTGGGCAAACCTACTAACAAACACTTTTACCCCTAAAGAAATGACTTATTTTTCAATTTGCTTCTGGTGGGCTGGATTTAGGGACGTGACCCCACTGAAAATAACTCATTGTTGTGGAATGCATCTGATTACTGAAAAGCTAGTTTAACAGTTATAGAAAGAGCTTGGCTATCAGTCCCAGTTCAGTCAAATATAAACCTTGGTTTTCTCAACTATGAAATTGGTAAAACAGAATTATTTCATAAAGCTGTTTTCAGGAATAAATTAGATAATGCATGAAGAACTTGGCTCTATATCACCCAAGAGTAAATATGCAACAGCAAACAAATGTGTGTGTAGAAAATGTGTGCCAATTATGAAACTTCTCATGGATGTTTCAACTTCAACAAATTCTATCCAGATCAAAAAGTTCAATTCCCTATCAGGGCACATTCCCCAGGTTGCAGCTCAATCCCTAGAATGGGATGTGCAGGAGGCAACCACTCAATGATTCTTTCTCGTCATTGATGTGTCTATATATCTCTCTTTCTTCCTTCCTCTCTGAAATCAATTTTAAAAATTATTTTTTTAAGTTTAGAAAATATATATTGTCAGAATTCAGTAAGCTAAATAATATTTAATTATTTGAAATGTTAGTTATTTTAAGAAGTTATAATTTATCAAAGTCTAAATAATCCTATATAAGCTTAATATGCAAATTGCCCTCTCAAACTGGTAGTTCAACCAGGGTGCTGGGCCAAATTTTGTGCACTGGGCCTCTAGTCTTAAATAATCCCTAATGCTACACTATTAATATTAATTTATTAACTGCATAGTGTTCAATTTAAACAATAATAAAATGTTTGTAAATAAAGGTTTTAGAACACTGCAACACCCATTATTTTTAAAAACTATTTGAGTTGAAATTTATATAACATAAAATTATCCATTTTAAAATGAATAATTCGATGGTATTTGGGACAGTCACAATATTGTACAACCAACATCTTCATCTAATTCCATAATATTTTTATCACCCCAAAAGGAAATGACATACCCATTAAGCAGTTACTGCCTGTTTTCCACTCCCCTCAACCTTTGGCAAACAGCATTCTGCTTTCTGTTCCTATGAATTTACATATTCTAGATATTTCATATGAATGGGACCATATAACATGTGATCTTTGTGTCTGGCTTCATTTCTTTAGCACAATTTTTTTGAGGCTCACCCACATTTTAGCATCTATTAGTACTTCATTTCTTTTAATAGCCAACTAGATGCCTAGTGCACTTAATTAGTACATGTGTGGGGTCCCTTTGCCCCACCAGCAATCAGGGCTGGTAAAAGGCCATCTAGTCCAGTCTCAATCGGTACTGATGGCAAAGGGAGGGCTCCAGGGCATATCCATCCCCATCTCACCCAGTACCAATTGGCCAGACCCTAGCAGCAAGCTAACCTACCAATCGGAATCTTCCCCCTGGTAGTCAATGCACATCATAGTGACCGGTCAATCAACCACTCTGTCTGACACCTATCATATTAGGTTTTTATATATATAGATTGTAACTCATGGTGCAAAATGCACAAACAAAAATAAGCTTTAGAGATGCAATAAGTACTTAACACTAAAAGTCATAGTTATCTTAGAAATTCCTGTTTTTAAAAAGGTAAAGTATAGCACAGTACTGAATAAAATAACTGTATGTTAAATCTATCTTTTCTTAATTTCTACATAAATGTATATGGATAATTAATGTTGTTAAGAAGAAACTTAGCAAATGTAAGTCTAGAGTATTAATAATAATTCTATCAAGCACACCCAGTAATTCTGAGTTGAAGCACAGATAAAGGATTGATGTTTCTAGAGGTTGGGAAATTACAAACCAGCTATGGACAATCCTTGCAATACTTTAAATGTTAGTTTCCTTATGTGCAAAAGTCTGATGAATCTATAATTCTACAGCCTTAGTTTAAAATGAATGTTCTGTTAGTCAGATGGCAGTGAAGTATGAAACGGAAAATTAATTATTGTCACCTAAATATAGACACACACATTGAGAAAAAGGAAATGGGGAAATCAACTATTTTTACTACTAAAACATATATAAGAAAGTCACTTTAAAATAACCACTTTTTTTATAATGATCATCTACTTTGCAGGGTAGCAAATATGTTTCAAATATATTGTCCTACAAACATATTATATACTGCATTACAATTCATCTTATATCAAAATGCCTGAGATATTAACCATTGAGACTATGATAATATAAGTCAATTTGTTTAACTGCTACCACTATTATGAACACAATGAAACGGATATTCTGCCTGTTAGGAAATGATACTTGCTGTATTTCAGATTAGCTGAACATAGTTGACCTTGAATGTTTAATGATATAATAACTTTTACTATAGGAAATGACTTTTTGCTTTCTATATACAATTCTGCCTCTACCAAATATTCTATTAGACATATGTTGATCTCGGATATGTTTTACTTTATCACAAAGAAGTTCTTGACCAAATTCCCAGGATTCAACTACATTTCAGACTTCATTTACTATTATCTATTTGTGCCTCTGTAAATGTGTGTCTTTAAGTGTGCCTACACGTCTGATATGTCTTCGTCGGAAAAGCAATAAAAAATACAGTAAACACAACCCACAAATCAATGAGGTGTCTCTCACCAAAACATCTATTTTCAACCTCCTTCATCTCATGGCACACACAAACTAGTTATGACAATTCTTCAGCACAACAACAAAAAATATTCTATTTTTTTGCTAATCTGACTCCAAAAAAAGGCATAATTTTGATTCATTCACACCAGACAGCTATTGTTGTGTTGGCTGTTGTCATTTTTTTAATTTAACAACATAAAGAAAAAGAGATCAGGACCTCTAACTATATAGTCAGTTGTTGTGGCACACCAACTGGACATTACAGATGTAATGGATTCATTTAAAGTTAACGTTATGGACATGGCTGTGAAGGTGGGTCCATCTCTTCTTAATACCATTTTAGCCTTTCTCATAAGATTTAAAGACAAAACATCTAAATATATTGCACACTACAAGGTTCCCTGAGTCTTAATACAGAATATTCTGCAAGGTAGGTGATTAGTACACATTACAGTGAGAAATGAACTGGTAAAATTCCAAAGGTCATCAAATATTTTAAATCCTAAGGTCCAAAACCAGGTCAGTCCATTGCAATTATATATCCAAGAAAATCACTGTGCACATTAAAGGGTGTGCTTTAGAAACTTTAACCAAACGTATTTCATTGTGTCATAGTCATTGACACATTCGAAGGTTTATTTTCTTTGAAACAAAAAATGAATCAATTATGTTATACACTCATGTCCTAGTTCACTGGACTCAGCCCATTTCCTCAACTATAAAATGGTCCATTAAAATAAAGACTCTCTCATAAGGTGGTCATTAAAATTAAGAGAAAAAGTAAAAATACTATGGCTTATAAAATTACAATAAAATACTAGTTAGCCATTTTTTCAGTCGGTTATCATTTAACCTAGTAATTGACACAAATTATATACTTACTTAGCGGCTATTGAATTTCATCCAATAATTAAAATTTATGTTATATTAGCTTGAGTTCATCATCTTTGTTTTTGGCACAACAATATTGCGATATATTAACATAAAGGAGGAAAATTAAAACTGCTATCTGATTCAAGGAATATTCATATTGAGAAGTGGAGAAAAATATAAAAGCCATTGAAATTATTACTTTTTCTGTACAAATGAAGAAGCATTTTTTAGAACTAATGTAAGTGTTCTTAGAAGATCCGTACTTAGCAAAGTATTTAACTGAAAGTTTCTAAACTGTTCCCATGAAAGGTTTAAGCTTTGTCGTGTTTCCAGATCAAATGTATCGGTGTAAATCGTCTGCTTGGCAAATTAAGTCATGCACTGAATTTATTTTAACATAATCATCGTAAATGTTTTTCTAAGGCATTGCACATTTTTATATTCAACACTTAGTGTAGCCTGCAGAGAAAGAACAGTCTGTCTAATGAAATAAGCTCTTTAGAGTTTGTGCATAAAGCAAAATCAATTTTTCTGAAACTAATTAGTATTTAAAACAGGGCAGGTCCTTGAAAATCTCCTTCATATCATATCTGTCAGTGGCACAATTTAGTAACTTTTATGAGGGGGGGGAAAAACCTAACATGTTCTGGGAGACTGCAGCGATCAAGACAATCCCCAAATTTTGGCAAAATATCCAAATAACGGAAATCCTAAATTGAGAACAATTATCAATGCGAGTAAGCTAGGACTTTATTTGTTTCTCTTCTGAACCAATAAAGACTCAAATTATGTTGACGTGAGGAATGTAACATGCAGAGCAAATGTAATGTCACATCTCAGCACATTGCTCCAACAAGAACTCAGTCACCGCAAAATTGAAGCTAATGCTTTGATGGTGACTGATTGGAAGCATATTCAGGCTGGATGTTATTTCAGACACAAAACAGTGACATTCGTGACCTCCATATTCTCTATGGAAGCAAAAAAAAATCCCCCTGTGTTTGTGACTCTCATTTATACTAAGCCTAAGGGAGAAAATAAAAGACCAAACTAAGAAGAAATGTGATTCTAGCTTCTATTCATTAAATTTCTATGGGCTTTCTTTGCTGCTAGAGGAAAAAGAAGGAGAAAAAAAAAAGTTACCACAGCAGAATGTTTTATCCAACCAAGATCTGGTTTAACTTTATAAATTTCATAGTCTATCCAAAATATCACTAGAAGACAAAATATGTCCTACAATGCTTTGATCAGAAATGGTAGGAGTATTTTTTTTTTGTTTCTGAAATTGTTTCTGGGTGCCACAGGGCAAAATGCATCCAACCATATGAACACTACTAATCCGTAATGCCTGACACTTTCATCAGAGGTAGGGTCACAGTTAACCTCATACTCTACATGTGTGAGCAAAATCTTTCCCAGGAAATAAATAATGCAAGTAAGATGCCAGCAGGATTAGATCAGCTAAAAAACGAGGTGTTGAAAGTTTACAACTACTACCTTATTGTACATGTTTTATCTGTTACAAAAATGCACCCTTTACTTGAGAAAACATTCAAGAAATGTTTTATTTTCATACCCAAACTTAACCTCTTCAGTGCACAATGGCCTGTCTCTAATAAGATTGAGAACTTATGTTCACTTGCAACTACAAAAATAAGCCACAGAGTTCTCACACTGGCCAATCAGTACCTACAAAGTAAAGAATATGTCACTAGAACTCTTGGTTCAGCTTCTTGGGCCAATAAACCAATTTTCTATTTTTTTATCATTCATTGGAAAGAGTTCACCAAGTTATGGTATATTAAAAAGCATTATGAAAAGAAAAAAAAAAGAAAAACCACACACACTAAAAAAAACAGTTCCATAATCAAAGAAGTTGTGCAGAGCCTGGATGGAATGGTCAAGAGATTTTACAGCTGCAGGACATCTCAGAACCTTCGCTTGTGCGGGCAACGAGCATCCTGCGGAGAAAAGCTGATGTCTTTCCCCACACAGGCTTATTCCTGGGACCTTCTTGTGCGTGGTGACCTCAGCACAACTCATGTTTCATAAAAACCCTAAAAGGCTGTCCTCTTGTCCTCCCAGCGAAGTTTTTGATAGGACTCAGTCCCTAGGAGCATTTGCAACTTTTACATAGTCATCTCTCTCTGGTGAGCCTGAGGTGCAACAGGGGGCCTGAGTTAAGATCACAGAACTGAAGCATAAAGATCAAAGGTTCCAGGCTGCAGGACACAATTCAAGTGCATCATTAAAAGCGAAAAAGAAGTAGAAGAAAGGAAATCTATAATACCTGGAAGCACTTTTATTAGGGTGGCCTCTGGTATGAGAGAGCACCAGACTCTAAATTGGGATACTTGCGGATTCAGAAAGCATTGTCCTTCATCCCTCAGATGACCAAAAACAAAAACAAAACAAACAAACAACAATAGAAAAAAAACACACACACAACTGAGCACTTCATGGTCACAGAACACTGAAGACACTGCTAAAATCCTTCCCATGTTTTATGGTGGGAATGTGGACTTACATTACAAACTATTTGCTAATGCTTTTGCAATACTATCTTGAAACATCAGGGACTTATGACAACTAAACTTAAAGAGTATGTCAGCACAGAATTTGAAGATGGTCATGCATGACAAAATTATTTCTTCCTGACCCTGTTGTGTCAACAGAAATAAGTCCTAGCATTGATTGCTCGGCTATTTTGTCTAATGAAATATAAGGCCATCTCTTAAATTAGTTAGGTATTAAAGAACTCACTGTCTTCAAGCACATTTTCATAAAAAATCTTGATGGGAACTCTTCTGTCCACTCATTTGATGCTTCCATAAGTCCTTTCTCAACATGTTTAAAAGGAATATCACCAATAGAATATTATTTACTATCTATGCAGTTTTGTCCCTTTCTAGACACTGTATTTATCACTAGTGGAAAAATTAGGATGATAAATTAACTTTATTATTAATCTATGTCTAGTCAACCAAATGGATAAATGGATGGCTTTAACAATAGTAATAATATAGCAAAGTTATAGAAATAAACCCATGATATTGATCAGTTGTAGAAAAAAATCAATAATCAATAATGGTCTTATTCTTCTTCTGTGGAGCAGACTGCAGGTTTCTAGCTAAAGCATTAAAAATGGCAGCCAGTTTTATGGAGTTTTCTTTCTAAGTTTAGCACTGGTTTTCATTATGACCTTGAGTGAAACATTTAGTATATATTTCTTGATTATAATATATGAAATAATGACCATTGCTTACTAGTATGCCAAATGAGCATTATAAAATTTGTTTTTTAGGAGTTATCCTGGAAAACACTAAAATGTTCATGCAAAAACATGAGTCCTCCAAAAGCTGCATTTATTATATTACTAAATATACCTACATAATACTATACATTGTACAGTAACAATTCCACAGAAACATAACAATGCCTGAACTTTTCACAAGTGATGATACTGTGAGACATAAAAGCATGCATAATTCATATGATAGATTCCATTTCCATTTCAGTCCACTATTTAAGTCCTTTTTTCTTATTTATTTCCCCATTGTTATCCTAATCCAACAAAACATGCATTTATGTATTAATTTTATCCACCCAAATTTACTCATACACTAGGCACTAGGCAAGCAAGATACATGTTTTATGCTTCAGGGAGGGCACAAAAGGCAAAAATGTAATTCCTTAATAACCCTAAAGCCAGAAGGTATCTTAACGTAACTTAATGGTCCTGTGTACACACTTGATGCTGAGGTGACTATGACAATGGGGATTTTACACCGCAGACAAACCAAAGGTGAGTTTCTTTCATTTCACGTGATACATGTGAAGTCTTCTCTACATGCCTACTGATTTCTTAAAGGCTAGGAAGGACCCAGGCAATTATCATTAGGAAACAATTATTCATTGATTTAGCTTTACATGTATTCACTTATGCTTTACTGCACTGCCAGCCCAATTGCTCCAATTAGATCCTTAAAGAAGTGCATGAATGTAAATGGACATCATAGATGTCAAATTTGGTGTGTTTCATTCTTCAACCCTTCACCTTCTCTTTAAAATGTAATGGGGGAAAAAAATTAACTGCAGTACTCTGACCACAAAGCACTTTGATCTATAGTGATTTACTTAGCAACAATTCGGCTTCATTTGTATGACACTAAAAGCAGTCATCCCATAAGGCTTTCTTAATCAACTAGCCCAGCAGCTTTCAATAAAGAGATTAACTACGGAATTTTAAAAGGGCATGCTGGTCAGTCCATTCTTATAAATTCCACATGAACCAGTCTTGCAAACTATGGTGAACTTTTCTTTACCTCACTGAAGAATTCTCTTACATCCTCAGATCTCAGTCAACATACCAGATAAATGCATAGTAAGCTTTTCATTCTTTAAGACATCTTATATCGGGACATCACTTGAAAACCATGCATAGTGTGGCAATATTCAGAAAGGTGGGCTTATGATAAGCATTACTTAAAAGAAATTAATTTATAAAATACCAAAGAAAGTTCATCGTAACCTAATTTTACCAACAAAATGGCCCTATTGAATGTACTATGGACTCAATGTTTTTTAAAGCTATATTGAATTACATCGTTCCCTTGCTTGTAAAACCTATGCAAATATACTATAAAACATACATATATAAATAGTATATGTAATTTTTTAAATTCTAATTTTACTCATTCACATTTTTTAGTGTATATGGTATGAGATGCATTTTTATAAATTGAGTAGACTTAGGTCCTCTGCTTTTACACAACAATGGTGAAATACTAGGATAATAGGGCAAAATAACATCAGCAATAATAACCATGAACAGCCATAGCAACAAGTACAGAATATGTGCCATGAACTTGCTAACTTCTTCACACACATTACCTCACTGACCTCTTCTCAACAATCCTATGAGATGGTTTTGCTTTCAATTTGCTTGTGAGGACATAAGACTCAACGAGACTAAATAGCTGGTCCAAGGCCATACAACTGGTAAGTGGGTTAGGGCAAACCTCTTGGAGTCCGGGTCTGACTCCAGACTCAATGATCTGAAGACCAATGGTCCCCAAATATTTTGATTGTACATTCTTATCAGTGAAAACGCCTGAGCACATAGCATCAATGGGATGTGTTTTTATAAACTATGTCCACATCTACTATGAAAATACTTCATGTATATTTTAAAACCGAGAAACAAAGGCATGATATAAAAATAAATACAATGGGATTGCCCATGCATGCCTCAAGGGGCTGTGCATAGTATACTCAGCTTTAAAGATACTGCTTCTAGTATAAAACAAGTGAAGGTCTTTACAGCTTTACCCACATTCCTAGAACATAGGTTTATCATGAAATAAATCAGTTAATCTTTAACACTTAGAATCTGAAAGTGGCAATTCATTAATAATTCTGAGTGATGCTGTTGGTTAGTTGGCTCATTCGGTTCAAAGTCAGCGGTGGCAACCAGAAGAGCAATGAGGTGAAGAACACCACACAAAACGGCTTAGAGGTTGTCGGGCTTTTATAGTCCTGGCAATTACAGAATTAAATGGTCCCATTCAGGAGTGGGAATCGGAAGTGGGAACGTGGCCAAAAATAGATGGGGCAGGCTCCACAATGAATAAGCCAGAACATGGATCAAGAGAGCAAGGTTATGGAGGAGGTAATGGAGCTCAAAAAAAGATGTAACCTACTTTATTGATGAAACCAGAGACCTGGAAAATAGGGACTGCCAAGCAAGCTTAGATTAACTGGTTGTCCTCAAGGGACATACGGAAGCAAACACCTAGCAGGCTTTAGAGACTTCCCAGGGAAATAATAATCCAAGAGGGCCAAAACCGGTTTGGCTCGGTGGTAGAGCATCGGTCTGCGGACTGAGGGGTCCGGGGTTCGATTCCGGTCAAGGGCATGTACATTGGCTGTGGGCGCATCCCCGGTGGGGGGTGTGCAAGAGGCGGCTGGTCGATGTTTCTCTCTCATCGATGTTTCTAGCTCTCTATCTCTCTCCCTTCCTCTCTGTGAAATATCAATAAAATATATTAAAAAAATAAAATAAAATAAAATAAAATAATCCAAGAGAAAGCCTGTCCTGTTCATTGGGCTCTCTGATGGCAGCCCTGCTGAAGATACACAGGGCCTCTCCCCAGCCCCGCCCACTCTGCAGGGCACTCCTCTCTGTGCATTTATTTTCCACTCAGAAAACAAAGAGGCCGGATGCTTTGACCAGAGAAGGACAACAAAGACTAAACACCTGCACAGACTTGATGGCAGCACGATCCCTCCCAGGGTGGAAAGTAGGAACTAAAGCAGCATGCCTCTGGCTTGGTTATTTCAAAACTTTGCCCTGAGATGTGTTTCCTTTTGTGGCTTATCATTCGATCATAGCTAGACACTGAAAATTCAGTTCAAGTCCTCAAATCCTAACTGGTGACATCCTCTGTGGAAGGCACTGCTGGCATCAGAAAGAATTTGAAAAGCATACAGAGACGATACAGTAAATCCCTTAAAATGGATGGTGGGGACAAGAGGTAAGAGGTGACATGTCAGAAGGGATGAACAAAAAAATTATTTGAAGAACCAAGAGTGAAGCATTAGGCAGGCATTTGCAATGAGTCTAATTTGTGGCAGGCAGAGATTAAGGCGGTGAAGTGGTATTTCTAAGCAGACAGAACCCAAGGAGCAAAGGTGAAAACAAAGGGCTGTTGAGGAAATAGCAAGTAGTGTAGTTCACCCAGGCATGGAAACATTACGAGATGACAATTCTATGAGAAGTCCTGGCAAGTCATAATGAGGGTTTTGTATGCTGGGCTGGTTAGTAAAAAGACAATGGGGGTGGCATCTTTGAGTCAAACAATCAATAAAGATGCATAAAAAAGAAACAAAGAGTGTGTAGGATTTTGTGATCATCTGAGTACCTCAGTGGGCAGGAATGATAGTTCTAGAATAATTGACACGTACATTAGAACTGATTAACATTGTTACTAGTGAGTAACTGGGGCGCCCTAAACCAATTTTGTGGCAATGGGTGTCTGCAACAAAAAAAAAAATTAATGCTCACAGGCTTGCTGGTCTTTGGCCAGGAACCAAACAGATGGGACCCTCTGCAAGCACGAGAATGCATGGGAGTCAGCCAATTTAAATGAATGTGTGAAACTTGATCCACGGGCTAGATCTCCTTGAATTTGCTGGCCAAATTATTCCAGGTTATGTAAATGAATTGTCTTATCTTTGCAAAACCTTGCACTGTTTTTGAAAAGCTAAGCAAATTTATACACGTGCAGGTCAAATGCTGGCCGGTAGTAGAGAAGAGTTGTCATTATTGCAAAGAACTAAGGAACAAGTGTCAGAGATATTTATATTTTAATGGATTACATAAAGGTAGGAAAGAGCTCTGAAAGAAAAAAAATCAGTGCATCATTGACAGACTGGTGCCTACATTATAGCTAGGAACTTACATAAAAGAAGGCCACTAAGATTTAGGATAGAAATTGGATAAGATATTTTTAAGACTTTCCTCACATATCTCAAAACTGCACGGTGGGGCCTCAACCATGGGAGTATCACTTTATGAACAGAATGTCAATTTATATACAAACATTGGTGATCCCAGAAACAAAATTTAGTAGGTGTTCTTTCCCCAACTTTTTGCCGTTATATGGTAAATGGCCCCTCTCTTCCTTCTACATCACCCCCCGCCCCCCACTCAATCCTTTGTAAGGCCTGTCAGGATTACCTCCAGTACGTATCTGAAACCCATCCACTTCCAGTTATGATCATTAGCACTAAGGTAGTTTGAGCCACCATCTTTCTCTCCTAAGTTACTTTCAACACCTCCTCTATATCTCCCAGTTTACCCTGTGTCCCTAGAGTCACTGTCCACCCCGTATGAGAAATCCACTTTAAATCCCCTCACCACAGCCTATAATGACTTCATGATGAGGCCTGTATATCTCCAACCCTCATCCCAAGTGTCCGAGCTGCCATTCTGCTGCTATAGCTCAACCAAACTTTCTATTCCTTGAGTGTACTAAATTCTCGCCCACCTCAGGACCTTTGCATTTTTTCATCTGCTGGAATGAGGAGCGTTTTGCATGGCTGATCTCAGCTCATTGTACCGCCTCCTCACCACTGTTCTTTAGCACATTGCTCTGTGCATTATGTCATAGAACACATTGCATTATATCTTATTTTTTAAATTTAAGTTTATAAGCTGTCTGTCTCCTTCAGGTAGAATATAAGACCCAGAAAGGCAGAGACTTTGTCCTATTATTTTTCAAAAGCCTTCAGAAATGTTCACTATGTATAAGTCATTTAAACAAACATTTGTTTTTAAATGAATTATGATTAACTAAATCATGAATCACATTTACCAGTAAATATTTTCACTGACTTGCTTGTTCAAATTTCCAAGGAATATTTTAATCCATTTATTATTTGGGATTTATACTCTTTTTAAAAGTGTTCTTCTAAACTCATAACTTCATAAACTGAGAAAAGGAATTTTATTAAAATAAGCCTATATTTGACTAAAATATTATTTATTTCTTTGAGTGTGCATGACACTCTGATAGCCAATTTAAGCCCAGGAAAAAAATCAGAAGCAGCTGAAAATAATAAACGAGCATGAACTTGAAAAGCCTTTTTACTGAGAATTATGCAAAACTGACCACTCCCCAAGCTCTGAAACATATTCCACTTCAGACTGCCAATTCAATTGCCAGTGCCCAATCCTGTGGTTGGCGGTGAGGTTCATTCATTCAACAGTGATTAAATTAAGCCATCACTATGTACCGAGCACTGTGCATTGGGATGGAATACAAGTCTGAATATGGGAAATGGTGGCATAACCAAGCGTGCATGAGAATAATCAGTAGGCATATTAAGATGGCTCCAGATATTTAAAAGGCTATCTGGTAGAAAAGGAATAAATTCATTCTGTGTTGTCTCAAAGATTAGAACTAAGAACTAGTGAATGTAATGAGTCACTCTGCTAGGCATAAAGAAGAATTGTTAAATGATTCTCAAAGTGGCATGGCCGATTTCCAAAAGACTGTAAATGTACTGTTCATCACTCGAAAATGCAGGACTAATGCAGACTATTGTGTATTTCTCATCTTTGAGGAAGCAAACTCAGAAGTCTCCTGGGAAGCTTAAACTATAGGTCATCTAGCTCATCAGAACTCGATCTAACCCCTCCCTATCACCCTATCCCTTCCCCTGCCCTCTCAACACGACCCCAGACCTGGGTTCCTCTCGACCATTGAGATAGAACATTCCTATAGTTAATCTCATGCTTTAAAAAATATTGGGATAGTAAAATATTGAGTGATATCTAATCCCTAATGGGGAATGTAAAATGCATTAAATTCTAACATGCTTATAAAATTCAAAGATAATCACTCATGGATAGCCACTAATGACGGTGATTAAGGAAGATGACTTTAGTTCAAACAAGCAAATGATTAAGCTTACAAAATGTTAAAGGGTTCTAATTAATAAAGTAGCAAATTTTTCTTCTCAGCCTACTTTCTAGGACATAAATATGTGAATAATCCTTCCAGGATATAGATTAATGACCTTCATGTTCTAAAATTCAGCGAGGACAGAAATCGCTGCCTGAAAACCAAAGTGCAATTCAAAAGTTCTACTGGAAAAGTATCAGGGATATATGTGAGGCCACCAGTCAGAAAGGAACTTGAGAAACTGTCATTAGGGCAGAGAGAAAATCCAAACTTCCTCGTTTTCTGGTCTGGTGTCTTATCATGAATGTCAGTTTCATACGTATCTTACTGAAATTATCACTGTTTGCATTTATCTTTAAAATCTATCTTTTCATCTGGCTGGTGTGGTTAATGGTTGAGCGTCACGGTTAGATTCATAATCAGGCATAAGCCTGGGTTGCGGGCTCAATCCCCAGTATGGGGCGTGCAGGAGGCAGTCGATCAATCAATTATTGTCTCTCATCACTAATGTTTCTATCTCTCTCTTCCTCTCCCTTCCTCTTTGAATCAATAAAAACATATATTTTTAAAAATCTACCTTTTCATTCTTCCTCTATATCCATTCAGTCATCAGGTACTGGTGAATCATCATGCACATATTCAATTCACTGGGAATAATAACTTCACAGTCAGAATCAGTCTTGTTATTTGTTGATTTATATTTATAGAATAAAACACTGAGAGATGACATGAATCCCAATTCTTAAAATCAGTAGCTTCTTCACAATATTATAAAATATTAAACTTTAAGTTAGTAAAAAAAGTTTAAGTTAGTCAAATAATAATAATAATAATGTGTAGTGAGTCCTTTCCAAAGAGGTGCCCTCCAGGTATTAAGGGTAGCAGATGAAATTCAATTCTGCTGTGAATTTAGCACCATCTGAGGTTGCAGACTGCAGTAGCACTTTGGGAGATGAAAGACCCATGATAAAGAGAAGGATAATGCAACCCAGAAACATCCACTCTTCCTGCTCCAACTGTTCTCCATTTTCAGCCACAGAAAACGTGACCAGAAGGGCAATCTAAGCTCTGTGATCCTAAACTATATTTATAAAAGAAGTATGTGCTCTTTGTTAACTGTAAAAAATGGTCAGACAGGCAGGCACTCAGTATGTGTGCTCCCTTTCAAGGCCAAGGGTGTATTTGGTGTCATTTCAGTCGATTGGATGCATTAATTTTGGTTAAGTGCACAAACTTTGGAACCAGAATATCTAAGTTCCAATAGAGTTTCTGCCATATCCTGTCTATGTGGCCACACACATCCTATCTGTATGGTCATGCACAAATTATATTTTGGTAAATCATAGTTGGCATAAATATCATGTTCATTTCCAGTGTACAACTTAGTGACTCAACTTTTATATTCCTTATAGTGTGCTCAAAACGTTAAGTCCAATAACTGTTTGTTACTATAAAAAGTTATTACAATAATATTGACTGGGGTTTTTTCCAGATAAACACCCAATAGAGTTGCTGGGTCCTATGGTAGTCCTATTTTTTTTTTTAGGAATTTCCATAAAAAATTATTCAATCTCCTCTACCTTAGTTATTCTCATCTGTAAAATGAGGAAAGTGCAACCTAATACATAGGTCTGTTATAAAAGTTAAATGCATATGTGTAAAGCACATTCGGAACAGTGCCTGGTACAGAATAAGCACAAAACATATGATAATTAATAATCACAGCAGTAAACTAGTAAACTCGCATTAAGTAGCTGCATAAACTTGAACCCTAAGCCACAGATGGGCATGTCATAAGAAACCCTTGATAGAGTTATCATTCTTAGCTTGTACCTGAAGATAAATTCATGTCTAATAGGCACTGAAAACCAAACTAAACATTCTCAACGATTTCCCAGCAGGTATGCATATCTATTATACTTCAGGGAGAAAATAAATGCTTAAGAGTCAGCATAACTGCACAGTTTTTAATTGAAGAATTTTGTCATTAGGGGTCACTAGAATGAGACAGTGACTGTTCTTTGTGGCTAACAGGGTGGCTCCAGAGACCACACTGTGTACTAAACAAACAACAACTGATATTTGTTTTGTCATCGTTAAAATAAAAGTTAACATGTTAAATACAGCAGAAAATCTTGGCATTGAAAGAGCTTTGACAGCACTTGTCAGCTTGAACACTTTATGGCACCAGCGCAGCTTGTTAACAGTCAAGGAAAGACAGCGCTATTAAGCTCAGGGTAGTGCTGAAATGATTTCATACAGCCCGCACTCATTTCTCTACCACCAAGTGAGGATGCCCGTGGAGAAAGGCCATCAAATACAGGAGGTCTCTGCAACTCATCGGCATTGATTATAATGAGGAAGACTTTCTATTGCCACCTGGTGTTACAGTCTACCTAGTAACCATGCAGCTGTTTTGATTAATAAATGGAGTTAACATTTAAAGAAAGGACATGTACAGCAGTTTTACCTAGCAGAGCTTCCTTTATAAATTCCAAATAAAACAGAGCTTCCTACAAATAGAGAAAGGATTACATTGAATCCCATTGTTTAGAATTCAAAAGCCAACCTTGAAAGCGAGAATGGATTAGAGCAGTCAACCTTGCAAGAGCTAACAGAGAATCATTTTCATCAATAATTACTCCTCTTACTGCAGCTCCATTAATTTGTGGTGCTAAGTAAAATTAGATACTACTGGAGGACATCCAAGTCTATAGGAACAAATATTGCTTGGGTAAAGACTCGGATTTCTAGAAGGAGACAATAAGGAGAAATAGCTGCACTTGGAAGGATACACGGCATCAGTATAAAAATGTGGCATGTCAAACATGTCCTTCGGCAAACAACTTCCCAATGCACAGATTTTATAAAACAACATTATCTCCCATCCTTTCCTGGCAAAATGTCATACAGTGCCAAGCAGAAGAGCAAGTTTGCTTTTACAAACTGATACAATGAATCTGTTGAACTGAGCCACTATCTCTTACAATGAAGTAAAGTGACCTCAATAAAATTGGATTTTGATAGATAACTATAAAATATTATTTTTTAGAGAAACATTTAACTATTTTCCATCATCAATGAACATTTAGTAACCACATATTGAGTGTAAGGCACTGTATTATGTGTTCTGTGCCTATTCTTAGGAGAATGATAATGTATTTATCTTTTCATAATAGAATTGCAAAGCAGTCTAGAAGATATTTCTAATGCTAAGTAATTAGAACAAGTACAAGTACAGGGGAAAAACAAATGCATAATATAATAGGGAATCTAGGGTAGAGGCCATAAATTCAAACACCCATAAGGACTGGGATGGCAAACAGATACAAATTGGGGTAGGTGGGTATAATACTAGACAAAACAGGAAACCTCCCAAGGTCTACAAATAGCAAATCCCAACAAAGACTTTAACATTAGATAGACTAAGTAAAAATTACAAAAAAAAAGGAAAAGTCTAAAGGACAATTTGACCTATGGCCCCACCCCACACTCTACCACCACCATCCATGCCATAGAGAAGTAGAAACACAGGCTCTGAGCTCAGCAAACCTGTCTCTGAGGATCACTTCTACCAGGGACCAATTATGCAATCTTGAACAAATTACTTATTTTTGCCAGCTTTCACTTTCCTTCTCTTCAAAACGAGAATCACATTGTATGCTCAGCTTTAATAATGCTGTTGAGAGGCTCAAGGGAAATCCTGTAAATGAAAGAAACTGGTAAACTTGAAGAGACCTCAACAATGTGAAGAAAATTATTATGAAAATAATCCAGAGAACTATGTATAGGTAGCATCATCCAAGTGTGAAATACTGTATTGGCTATTTATTATATATTGTAATATGGTGGGTTATTCATATCGTATATGACACACAATTTAGAAAGGATAATTTCCATATAGAGCTGATTACTATTATCTGGAGAAACACCTGCCCTCTAAATAACTAGCCATGGCACTGGCATGGAGATGCAGATGACAATAGACTTGATGACTGATTCTCAAGGCAGATCAATGATTGAAAGAAACATCTGCCCAGTGTAGAGGGAAAGAGAAGACTGTGTAACTAATGGTCCAATTACTCTTTTCATCACTCTATTTACTTTGCTTTGGGGTTCAAATAATATTAAAGTAAAATATGCCATTTAAAGTGAATATCTGAAAACATTATCACAAGTATAACAGAGTAGTTTAAGGGCTAAGATTAATTTTTGCTCAAGTCTTTTATGAAGAAATTAATAAAATATCATTGCAAGACACTTTGTAAACCTAAATCAATGGTGAGTTACATATGCTGTCAGATAATAAGATTCAGTAACAGAAAGATGTCAGTTCTCCCCAGATTGTTATATATATTTAATATAATTCCAACCCAAGTCTCACCAGGGGTTTAGGCTTTGACCAGCTGATTCTATAATGTTCAGTATATGGAAGAGTAAAGGGCATTGAAACCAGGAAACTCCAGAAGAACAAGGCAAACAGAATACTAATAGTTTTTACATAGAACTATAGTAATTAAATAGTGTGCTTTTGCTACACATGCAGGATAAAGTCCAGAAATAAACAGACACACATAAGAAAACTATTTTTTTATGGAACAGGCATTTTAGATGGGTGAATAGAGGGATGAACCACTAAATGATGATGAAAATCAGTCACACCTAAAGATGTACATTAAAATGGACCTGAGCATCACAAAGGATAAAAAAAAGTCACAATAGAATATATATATAATCTTATGATGATGAAAATTTTCTTAATACACAAAAACTGTGAAAGGAATAAGTCTGATGAATACAATTATAATTAAGGATAGCCTGCTTGTCAAAAAGTAAAAATAGCCCAGCTGGTAATGCTCAGTGTTTGAGTATCGGCCTATGAACCAGGAGGTTATGGTTCAAATCCTGGTCAAAACTCATGCCTGGGTAGTGGGCTAGATCCCCAGTGTGGGGTGTGCAGGAGGCAGCCCATCAGTGATTCTCTCTCAGCACTGATGTTTCTATCTCTCTCTCCCTCTTCCTTCCTCTACGATATCAATATATATATATATATATATATATATATATATATATATATATATATATAGAGAGAGAGAGAGAGAGAGAGAGAGAGAGAGAGTAAAAAGAAGTCACAAAGTTATATTTTTAGCTTAAAACACCAACTAAATATTCACTCCCAGAATATATAAAAACTTCTATGAATCAATAAAAATGGTAAGAGCCAAGGAAAAAGATGTTTAAATAAAGGAACAAGAATTTTGCAGGAGAGTAAATACACATAATGCCCAAGCACTTCACACCCAATATTGAGCAAAAAAGTTTAAAACTAGAACATATGTCATTTGGTGGTGTGAAAATGGGTACAACCACTTAGAAAATAATTTGGTATTTTCTTATAAGGTTAAGCAATTTTAATCTTATTGCTTAACCTTATAAGAAAATACCATCTTATGATCCAGCAATTTTAATCCACATAAAAATCCTAAAAATAAATCCTGCATGTGTGAACCAGGAGATATGGACAAGAATGTTCACAGAAGCACTCTTCATATTAACAAAAAAATGAGGATCTCAACTTTAATGCCAACCAACAGCACAATAGAAAATAAATGACGGTGTAACCATTCAATGAAAAACTTGAGAGCAGAGAAAATGGGTAAACTACAGGCATCAGCTTGGATGAATCTAACACACATACTATTGAATAAATGTCTTAAAATAAATCATTAACTATCATTTTACTTATATAAAGTTCAAAAGCAGGCTAAAGTAACAGAATGTTGCTTTCAGATACATAGGTATTAAAGCTATAAATAAAAGTATAGGAGTGATTTACACAAAATTCAGTACAGCCTTGTATCCCCAAGGGGTGGTGAAAAGAGAGGGGTTCAGGAAGTGGGCACAGAATGTCTATAAGGTTGTAACTGTTTATTTATTTTTTTAATATATTTTTAATTGATTTTAAGGGGGGGCTTCTGTAGAGACAAACATTGATTGGCTGCCTCCTGCATGCCCCCTACTGGGAATAGAGCCCGAAACCTTGGCATGTGCCCTGCTCAGGAATCCCACCGGGGATCTCCTGGTGCCTGGGTCAATGATCAACCATTGAGCCACACTGGCCGGGCATAACTGATTTTTCTTAATCGGAGGGTGGTAAACACAGCGTTTGCCTTATTATCATTGTGTAAATCACACATGCACATTAAATTATTTATATATTTAATGAATGTTATACTAAACACCTTTTAAAGAAGAAATTATTATCAAAGCATGTAAGGTTGTGGTTGGTGAGAAATTAACTAAAACAGCTAGTTGACTGAGTATGAGAATATTTTGAAGGAGCAGAATTAAGTGAAGGATAAATAATATGAGTTATAACTCCATTCCTTCCTGAAATATAAAGAATGACAGAAGAAAAAATGAGGAAAGAGCAATATTTTTAGGGGGGAAATGTCCTCCATAAAACAGTGCTCATTAGTCATAAATATTCTCCAGATATTTATATGCTCACATTAGGAGAGAAAAAAACAAACGCATTTGCTCCAAATGGTGATAAAATCAACTGATATTTCTCATGTAAATTACAGCCATAGCAAACCTTTCTCATTTTGATGATGAATCATCCTCTACCAAGCTTCTTAAGGAAGAGAGCTAAAGGGCATCCATTTAAAATAAAAATACACATTTAAAAATGTATCCTAGAAAGGAGAAAATTTCAATTTGGGAGATGCCAGTGAAAATGGATAATTTCCATTTACACGAAAAGATAAGTAAAATTCCTTCCAGAGGACAGGATTGATGGACACATAATTAAACTTAGGCTACTGGGGACATGACAAAAATGTAATTTGAAGGTATTTTTAGAAAGAAAGAAAGAAGAAAAAAAGAGAGAGAAAAGGGAAGAAGGAAGGCACTTCAAAGTACACAACTGGTTATTAAGAGCCATAACATCCTACAGAATAATAAATAGGACCAAAACAAACCCAAACAATCCAACCTCCAAATGGTGATTTCTAAGACCTCCTAGAAATAACAACGAGTGTCTGAGTCTTATCAAATAATTATTGATGCTACATTCATCTGCCTATTAAATAAAAAGAGCCATTTCTTCTTTATATTTTATTATAAGAGCTATAAAAATCAGGCTAAATTCCAAAATTCTACAATTTAAAAAAAATTATAGAAGTTTAAGAAATGATTTGGGGATGCAAATTTTTGTTTGAATGTCAATTATTTTGTTTGGATTTATGTATGATAATATATACAAGATTACTTCTATATGTTAAAAGAAAGAAACTTGTATAAAAAGAAGGGGGGAGGGAAGAATAGCCAGGAAATCTTTAGTCAGTGAAACAAGTCCTGGAATGAGATGTTGGCAGGCAATAATGGTATCAATGAAGACTGAAAGAAAAGAGCTGGAGTAAATGGCTGCCAATATGACTAGTGACAATGGCTTTTAGCTTATTATACCAGTACTGGAGTCCCAGTGCAAGAAACTTGTCCACGGATGGCGGAGTGGGGGGGGGTCCTTCAGCCCAGCCTGCATGCTCTCCAATCTGAGATCCCTCTCAGAATCCAGGACTGCTGGCTTCCACCCACCTACCTGCCTGCCTGCCTGATTTCCCCTAACCACTTCTGCCTGCCAGCTTGATCACCTCCTAATCACTCTCCTGCCAGCCTGATTGATGCCTAACTGCCCTCCCCTGCTGGCCCAGTCACCCCTAACTTCTCTCCCTTGCCAACCTGGTCTCCCCTAACTGGCCTCCTCTGCCAGCCCAAATGCCCCTAACTGCCCTCCCCTGCCGGCCTGGTCGCCCCCAACTGCCCTCCCCTGTAGGCCTGGTGGCCCCTAACTGCCCTCCTCTGCTAGCCCAGTCACCTCTAACTTCCCTCCCCTGTAAACCGGTCCCCCACAACTGCCTTTTCTGCAAGGCCTGACCCCACAACTGTCCTCCCCTGCAGGCCTCATTGCCACAACAGCCTTCCCCTACTGGCCCTCTTGTAATGACCATCTTGTGTCCACATAGGGTGGCCATCTTGTGTGTTGAAGTGATGGTCAATTTGCATATCACCTCTTTATTAGATAGTATTAAAATGTTGCCTACAAACCCATTAACTATCTTGCTTGTAGTTTGGATCATAATCAGAAGAGAAATTAAGAAAACTTTCTCTCTGGGAAATTAGATTTACCACAAAACTTAGAGGATCTTAGTCTGTGAGTTTCCCTGGGGCCAATGTATTAAGAGCAATAAAAAAAAAACCCATATGTAACTATTTTGAGTCAGTATGTCTCAGGATCCCAAATTTAATCTAAGTCACCAGGAGAGAAAATTTTATAGGTGACTTTACTCAAGATAATTTTTGTAAAAACACCCTCTAAAGTTTTAAAACACACGACAATCCACACTGGTCTTTTCACCTGCTTTTACATTCAGAATCCTTAGCCCTGAGTTCCAATGACTATGATGAATACAAAGTCTGCTCCATGGCATTTCAGTGCTGTCCAAAGAACGCACGGTGATAGCTAGTGAACTTTTGGGGGAAATTCACAATTTCTCCATAGTGCATAGTCTTCTACTACAATAATTCAGCACTTGATAGATAGGTGGTAAATAACATGTCACATTTGTCATCATATTTTTATATATTCTGTTGAATGATCAAGTTAATTTCAAAATGTTATATTCCATTCTTGGAGAAAAAGGATATAAAGAAATACAATAATCTCTTTAGACTCCAACTAACTATTTTGTCTTATATCCGTGGCATATAATATACAAACACATGTTAAACATATTAGAAGAACAAGCTAGAGTTTTCTATTGTCTAAAAAATGTAGATGATGGGGGAGATAAGAGATCAACCGAAGGACTTGTATGGATGCATATAAGCATAACCAATGGATGCAAAACTCTGGGGCGGGAGGGCATGTATGGGAGGATGGGAGGGAATTGGTAAGATACGTACACATATAATACCTTAATAAAAAATAAAAAGAAGCCGCAAAAAATAAATGTAAATAAATAAATAAATAATGTAGATGAGTGGCTATAAGCTTTAAACATATAAATAAATTTGCTTTACATCTTTATATATTTAGTTAGATTATTTTCAGTAAGGACCCAAGCAAAGACTAAAGATTTGCCCAAAAAGAAAAGCACAGGAAAATAAAATTTAGTGGAATGATGCTAGAGTAAGAAAAGACATAATAATTTAGTAGGAGTATAAACATGTATGTGCAAAAGTTGTTTCATGGTCAAAGTAATCATTTTTCAAAGTTTTTTTTGTTTTTTTTTAAAAATATATGTATACTAGTATTTACACATTTCCTTAAAGTTCTATGTTACTTCCCCTGAATCTCTGGATCATCTAGTTCTATACAACTTTTGTCAGGACACTGACATACATTTTGGCACCAATTTCAAGACTGAAAATGTAAAAACCTGAAAATATCAATTTTACATTTTTTAGGTATTTGCATTCCATGTCATTAAATATCAACTGAGATATTTTAATACTGTATTTTTCAGTCTGTGGCACTTCATTATGAGTACAGCCTACATGAAAATATGTTCTCATGGCACACTATTCTTACTATATTATAAATACATTTTATCTGTGCAACATTGCATGCCGAGTGGACCAAGGCTCTGAGATGGGTTCCTAAATGGGAGAGAAACTGAGCCTGTTAAACCAGGTCTTCAAACATTAAGCACCTTTCATTACACAACAGTTGTCTCCCTAATGAGGTTTTAGTCAGTTAATGAGACTGAAACATCTCTATCATCCTCTATGCAATTGATTTTTCCCCATTAAATGAGAGTAGAGTCAATGGACATGTGTAAAAGGAAATAAAACTACAAACCCAACCAAGAAGAGGAAAGTCTTCCTCCCAGAGCATCTTCAATGTCACACAGACCACGTCACCCCCACAGTCACAGTAAAGAACTAAGCCCTAATTAGAGAAATCATTCCCATTAGAAGGGGTAAGATATTTCTTTCCTTTCCTCCAATATTTATATAGACAACGCTCAGAGCAAAGAAAATGTTCACCAGTCACTACAACAGCAACTAATGCTTATGGGGGAAAAAATAGATTTAAACCAAAGACCTAATTACTACATAAATGATGACTGGATTTCAACAACTCCAAAACTACTAGAAGGATTTCTATCTCCTTGCAATTCTCTGCATCTTAGAAAGACCTTTTGCTTGTGTGAGTGAGTGAGTGAGTGTGTGTGTGTGTGTGTGTGTGTGTGTGTGTTGGGTTTTGTTTTGTTTTTTCATACTCTCATCCTTGTTCTCATCTCAGATGCAGAGAATAAAATTAAAGGATTTATTGTCAACTGTTTGGGCTGTGAGACAACAAAAAAGTGAAAAACAAATATCATCTTCTGTTTTCTAGCACAGGCACAGAATATGACATGCAATTATATATATTTATTCCACAAATGATATTTGGGATCTTCTTCTCCAGAGGCAACAAGCACTACCCAGTATTTTCCGCACAGAAACACATTCCTCAAAAATGTTAGCCAGACATTTTGTTTTCTGTTTTTTACTGCCTTATAGATTTTATGGATTAGAGTTGAAAAGTCAACACTTAAAAGTAGAGTGTGGTTTGGAAATGGTTATCTCTAAATATGAGTTCATTATTCCCCTTCGACAACCACAAGGAAAGGCAACAAAATATGTTCTGTCCATGTTTGACATAAAGAAATATTTTCCAGATGACCTGGCGATTATGGACTTTCTGCAAAAGCAATTTCATTATAAATGAATGTATACATTCACATATGTAGGCATTATTCCCCAAAACTGTAAATAGTTCTCCTCTAAAGAATCTGTTTATAAGTTTCTTGTAAAGCTTTCAGTGTGTGTGTGTGTGTGTGTGTGTGTGTGTATGTGTGTGTGTGTGTGTGTGTGTGTGTGTGTGTGTGTGCAGCCACAGGCATGGCCATGCTCCCAAAGCAAGGTGTATCTATCTTACCTTTAACCAGCTTTTCAACTACACTTCTGCTACTCCAAGTACGGTCCATGACCACCCCCACCAGCAGCATTACCCAGGAGCTTCTTAGAACTGAAGAACCTGACTCCACCAAAGACCTACTGCATTAAAATTTGCATCTTAACAAGATTATAGTCGGTTCCAAAACACATCAAGGTCTAAGAAGCACTGATCTAGACCACTCAACCCAATTCCTAACTACTTCCAAAGTACTTTAACTCAACTTGTTACAACTGAATGTCACTACCGGTTGCTAAGAAGCCAATAAAGGACACACACAAGCCTTTCTCCCCCAGTATTTCCTATAGTGCTAAGAGCATGTGCTTTCATCTAGCTATCTAAGTAGAAACATGCAGGCTGTCTTAGACTTCCATGAGGTCAAGAACAAAGTCTGTGTTATTGTCCATGATGTCCTTGCACCTAGGGACTAGTTGGAACTTAATATCTATTGAATGAATAAAACTAGTGTGATACATTTACACCACGGATTACTATGCAACAGTTAAAAGGAAGGATCTCTTATCCTTTGAGACAGCATGGAGGGACGTGGAGAGTATAATGCTAAGCGAAACAAACCAATCAGAGAAAGTCACTCATATGTGGAATCTAAAGAACAAAATAAACTGCTAAACAAAATAAACCCAGAGACATAGAAACATGGAACAGACCGTCGAATTGCAGAGGGAAGGCGGGGATGTATGGGTGGGTGAGAAGAGACTAAAGAGTTTTAAAGAGTGATGGAGAATGTGAGAGAAACTGTAAGTGTGTTCTAGAAATATTAATTTGGTAGCGATATAGGATACTTTATTTGAATTGCATTTATTTTATTTGAATGAAACGCAATTCATGTTTCAAGAAAATAAACTCCATACTGATAGAAGAAGAAATCCAAGGCTAAGCGACTAATTAAGTCTCCAGCATGTTACAGAGGAGAGATTGTAGAGACCTGCCCACATGATTACTAGTTTTTTCTTTTTAAAATGTGTTTCCTTTATTTTTATTTTTAAAATTTATCTTTGCTATTGAAAGTATTACAGATAATTCCCCTTCCCCCATTCACCCCTTCTAGCCCTCCCCCTAACCTCACCCCAGGCCTTCACCATACTATCATATATGTACATGGGTTATGCATGTATGAATATAAATTCTTTGGTTAAGGTCCCCCCATAGCCTAAGATTTATTTAAAGTCCCTTATCTAAGTACAGCCTCCACTTCTAACATTATTACTCACTGACTACTCACCTACCTCTAACCACATGCCCCGTGTTTCACCTTTACTGAAGCATCAGCTACCTCTTGTTCTCAACCCCTCAACTCAAGCTGGCATAAATTGAATCATTATGGCCTATAAGTATAGAGAAATGTATTAGGTTTCCACTTCTGAAAACCTGTATTATGTCTTTAAATATTAAAATTAACCATGATAATTAGAAATACATTTCTATGAAGTCATTAAGTATGAAAATTAAAAATCTAATATAAAAAAATACCTCCATTTTATTGGGAGTCTGTTTCTTCCTGGGCTAACCGGTTCAAATTTCTTAATATACAATCCTAATAAATTATGTCCGAAGACACTAATATCTAGTGTGTTCCTCAGCTTGGGCATTTTTCATTTCTCCAAATATCTACCTAAGTCTTTCAAAAAAATAGACAACTATCTACAAAATTTTAATTGCCCATTTGCTGCATGCTATGCATGACTCCTTTTTTCTAAGTAAATACCACAAAAGAGATGGGTCCCATGCTTGCTGTCTACAGTTGAATCTCACAAGTAAATACCACTCATAGTTCTTACTTTAGGGATCTCAAAACAGCATAAAACTATATAAATTGGGTGAACATGTAGCTCCAAAATGCAAATCTTCTTCATTTTCACATCTCAATTCTTTTTTGAAAGTTATCTGACCTAGAATATATTGCACACCCAATCCCCATAAAGAATGCCCACATCATCTACCACCAAGCTGCCTTAACTCAGCTCAACTGTGGCACTTCAGTACAGTCTTTTTTAACTTATCCCCAAATAAAGTACCTACCCTCTCCTTCATGCCCTCATCCTAACCCTTATAAATTTCTGTCATAGCTTCTGCTAACAAGTTATTCACATGTCTGTCTCCTATGAAACTCTTAAGTCCTTGTTTGGTTACAGGGTCTATGCTCCATCTATTTTCCCAATTACTTCACGTAGTATCTCACAAGGAATAACCAAACTTCTAATGCAGGTTCAATTACATTCACAGTCACAAATGCAATCTGTTGGAGAGTTGGAACTTTCTAAGCCAACTGCATTCTGATTTAAAGTCAAAATATGAATCTCTCTGGAACCTGAGATGAACCCCACTGAGCCATGAGCTGGACCCAAAATGGGACTTAGATCTGGAGGAAAGGTAGAAACTAAAAATTGAGGTACACTCATGACAACAGTGAAAAGGCTCAAACAGCAATGAGGTGGGAGGAAGGCTGGCAAGGAAGAAGGAAAAAGAGAAGAGCAGTCTAATGACAAGTTATCCTTAATAAAATAGCACTGAAAAGCTGATACTACATATATGTTTTATATATCTATAGTCTCACATATATTATATGAATATAATATACAGCTATATAGCATATAGTATATATTGTATACAGTGTACAGTATACAGTATATAGTATACTAGTGACCCGGTGCACAGATTCATGCACTTTGAAAGGAAATTAATTTGAAGGTGGCTGGCAGGGCGGGACTGGGCAAGACAGGCTGGACACACCCTGGAGCCAACCTCCCTCAGTCCATCTCCAACGTCTATAGAGTAAGTGAGGTCTCTCTGGCATGTGGGGTCCCTTGGCCTGTCCTGTAGGGATTGGATAGGGCTGAAACTAACTACAACATCCCTCAAGGGGTCCCAGAGTACAGAGTGTGGAACACAAATGCAAGTGTGCAATAAACCATATTTAAGGCTGACAGAACTCCAACAATAGCATAACCCCAGCTAAAAGCTGGAATTATGCAGCCCTGCAAGGAATTAGACAACCTCCTCTCTGGTTTCAGGGTGAGTCACCAGGGAACCACTGCTGCCCAGTCACTGAAGCTCAGCAGCTCCTGCATTGAGCAACTGCCCCTGGTGGTCAGGGTATTTCATAGTGACCCATCAGATGGTGGGAGAGACACTTAGCATATTAGCTATATATATATATACTAGAGTCCCAGTGCACAAAATTCACCTAGCCTGCACCCTCTCCAATCCAGGACCCCTTGGGGGGGATGTCCAAGGATTGGGCCTAAACCAGCAGTCGGACATCCCTCTCATAATCCGGGACCACTGGCTCCTAACTGCTGACCTGCCTGCCTACCTGATCTCTCCTAACCACCTCTGCCTGCTAGCCTGATTGCCCCTAAATGCCCCCCTGCCAGCCTGGTTGCCCCCAAATGCCCCCCTGGTGGCCTGGTTGCTCCCAACTGCCCCCGCCCCGCCTGCCTGGTTGCCCCTTACTCCTCCCCCTGCAGGCCTGGTCACACCCTACTGCCTCCCTCTGCCAGCCTGGCTGCCCCTAATTGACCCCCTGGTGGCCTGGTAGCCCCAAGCAGCTTGCTGTTTGGTCACTACTGTTACAGCGACAGCATCCCAGATAATTTGCATATTCCTCTATTATGAGCATAGATAGACAGTATAGAGTATATATTGCACATGTAATCTCACATACACATAACACGTATTTTGTGTATTATATAAAGTTGTTCACACATAATATGCCCTCGATGCCATCATGGATTTCTTAAGTATATAATAGTCATATTAATAAGGCAACTGTGGATGAGTTGAACATTAAGAAATATATATATATTACAAAATAAATTTAACACGTATACTCTGGCATCAAATGACTTTAGCAACATTTCAAATAATACAAAATCATATATAAAATATCAATCAATCATTGGTATTGCTGGACCCACCCAATTTCAGCACAAAGAACACAAAAAGCTCGTTGCCCGTGAAGTCTAGCCGAGGGCAGCAGTGCCACTCAAACTGAACTGCTTTTGTACCAGACCCTAATGGGTTAAGTTCAAGTATCAAGAGCAAACAGAAATTTTAGAGCAATTTGGTCTTTTCATACCTATTGAATCTAATAATAATGGACGTGTTTTACTTGGTGTTTTTATTAAACTGTATGAATTAATTGTGTTGGATTTCATGAAATATCAATCTGCACTGGATGGAAAGGAGGCAGCAGAGGAAATTGACCAGTCCTTCACCACCAAGTTGGAGAAGCACTGCACTCACTGTCAGGAGTAGCCTCACCATAGCCCACCCAGCTATTGACTGACTCCTCCTGGGCAAGTACTAGAAATTGACATGGGCTGACAATTCCAGGTAGATCACAGACAACTTGAAGGTGGTTGCTGTAAGCTGCTCACAGACATGGAGCACTGGAAGCAGTGCTTTAGGGATGCAACCTCTGTTATTTTATTAGAGGAGTGCATTTGGCACTGTTATCGAGGGGGGATGAAAATGTCCCCATTTTAAGAAAAATAATACTTTGCATTTGAAATTGATGAATATAGAGTCAATACTTTCTAGGGTCCACTTTAATCCTAGTATTCTCTCTGGTTCTCCTGTTAGCCTTATTGCTGCAACATGTGCTACATTAATTCATCTGCAGTTTGAACAATAGTTTATTAGACACCGGAATCAAGGAGAGAGTCTTCAGTTAAACTTATAATCTGTACTATACACAGCAAGGTATAAGACTGGAGCTCCGCAAATCTAACAGATAATGAAGAAAGGTATTGCCTTAGAAATAATAATCATTCCTTTAGTTGTGATACAGTGAAAATGAATGGATGTATGAAGAGGGAGGGAGGGGAAGAGGGAGGGAAGCAATTCCATTTGCCTGGAAAAATGAGGCATACAATCGATAACGTGAACTGCTAGTGATAAATAAAACTATGCAAAGGTTGAAATTTTATTTGGAAAAAAATAAATACTACCATCATTAAAGATGGAAAATTAGCAAACTTTAACATGATGTGATTCTGAGTAAGTGAGAGAGTGGGATTTGGTACTTCAATTGCTTTCCATGAAGTGACCTCATCACAGTTTTAAGTAGACTGTCCATTATAAGCTTAAATTATCACCCCATGAAACTCTGATAGACTGAATACTGACCTGGAAATTAACAATCAAGCATATTGCAGACAAAAAATATAAAAGAGCCTCTTTGCTTATAACCAGCATGGTGTTGATTACAGTAAAAGTGAGAACTTAGCAATTTTTAAATTGCTATTGTTAAAATAGAAATTAGCTGAACTAGTGATGAAAAATACAGTACTTTACCTGTCATAAAAACCACGCCTTCCCCTGCCATGCAGATTTGTTGATGAAGATCAACTTTTATTGCCAAAGTATTAAAAGCTAAGCAAGGAAGAAAGCTATAGAATTTGGTTTTGCAGTTTAATAAACTGCTCATCAATGAATTGCTGTATCAAATAATATTGTGGTATGTTTCCTAAAGTGAATCCAGTGGATTATTTTTCTGTTTTCCACAAACCATCACATGTCATCAAAAACACACTATTATGCCCTAGCTGGTTTGGCTCAGTGGATAGAGTGTGTTGGCCTGCAGACTGAAGGGTCCCAGGTCCAATTCTGGTCAAGGGCAGGTACCTTGGTTGCAGACTGGGGGTGTGGAGGAGGCAGCTGATCGGTGTTTGTCTCTCATAGATGTTTCTAACTCTCTATCCCTCTCCCTTCCTCTCTGTAAAAACTCAATAAAATACATTTTTAAAATTAAAAATATATATATGTATTAAAAAAAAACACTGTTAACAGAGAATAGTACAGATAGAATTTCTCTTGCTAGTGGGAGTTGGGTCCTTGGGCACCGCTGCAATACACATTCCGGAGGCTCCCATCGGATAATGAGATGTGGTAAAAAGCTTTACTTGCGTGGAGTTACATCCATCAGCTTCCAAAGTCCCTTCTCCCTTAAACCAGTCCTGGAAAATGTGCTGCTGGGGTATCAGTAGAGCTCAGAGCAAAACCAGTGTCCAAAATTTCAGTTCTTTGGTATAGTTGAATACAACACAGCATCGGACTAATTCTAGTCTGTCTATTAGTCCATTATGGGGTCCACATGGCCGTAAGCCACATGGATTAGCACAGAGTGTAAGAGCTATGAGTAAGGTGCAGGCAGCAAAGGCAAGAGAAGGATCAAGGGCTTCTTTGCTCGGAAGTTTCTGTATCTCAGATTTCAGATCCTTGCAGTGGCCAAGCCTATTCTGGTCAATGGCCTGCTCCCATTTGTGACTTGAAGGTAATCAGCCTCTCTACTTCATTTAGACTTTACTGGCCATGAGTCTATTCTTTCTTTGTCCAGTCCCTTCCCCCAAGATCTACAGGGAACAGACCTGGAGAGTGCTTAACTATAGCTTTCTGGCACAAATAGTATGCCTATATCACCTGCCCTTCCCTTACTCCATTCCTGTCAATTAATTAATAACTGAGTTAATTTCAACAGTATCAATACTGCCAGGCTTAGGTATATGCATGTCCTTACCACAAATGTTTCCCAATATGGTTATTACTATTTGTGGAAGTCACAGTATTGTCGCATGAATCATACCTCTCAGTCCATATTTATAATACCATTCTAAAATGTCTACCTGCTACAAAATAATGCTTCCCTTCCTAAACAAACTGATTTCAGTAGTTTCCTAATATTAATTGTTGTTCTCTGATGAATAAAAGCCCTTCCTTTGAGAAGTATTCTCCTTAATAGCTTAGTTCAAAAAAGTTAAGGCCTTTAAGAGAATCACCTTAAAATGTAATTAAAACTGCATTTGGTAACTTATTCCTTAGTAAAAGCAAGGGAATGCACACCTCTAAGAGTCAATTTTTCTGAAGCACATATATATCAACTTTTTGTTAATATAAATGGAAGTTTTTGCATCATCATGACTATAAGTTTTCTCTGATGAAACAAATAGTGCACTGTGATTTTTTTTAAAACTTTACATTTTTTCTGGATTTAATTATTACCTCTATTTATTTCCTTTGCCTAGACTCTTCACACACTCTGCAATATTTAAAGCCACTTAAGATGTGGGTTTCCATGGCAAACCATAAAAATCATAGAAGACTCCATAGAAAGCAAAATATCAGACATATGTTGTAGCAATATCTTTACCAATAAACAGCTTCTAGGGCAATGGAAACTAAGGAGAAAATAAACAAATGGGGCTACATCAAAATAAAAAGCTTCTGCAGAGCAAAAGAATCCATCAACAAAACCACAAGAAAGCCCACTGCATGGTAGAACATATTTGCCAATGCTATTTCAGATAAGGGATTAATCTCCAGCATGTATAGGGAACTCAAACAACTTAACCAAAGGAACATAAACAAACCAATCAAAGAATGGGCAAAGGACCTAAATAGATAGTTTTCCAAAAAGGACATACAGAAGGCCAAGAGATATATGAAAACATGCTCTAAGTCACTAATCATCTGAGAGATGCAAATCAAAATGACAATGAGGTACCATCTCACACCTGTCAGAATGGCTATTATCAACAAATCAACAAATGACAAGTGCTGGAGAAGATACAGAGAAAAAGGGACCCTCCTTCACTGCTGGTGGGAATGCAGACTGGCGCAGCCACTGTGGAGAACAGTATGGAGTTTCCTCAAAAAACTAAAAATGGAACTCCCATTTGACCCAGTGATCCCACTTCTAGGAATACATCCCAAGAAACTAGAAACACCAATCAGAAAGGATATATGCACCCCTATGTTCATAGTAGCACAATTTACAATAGCTAAGTTTTAGAAACAGCCCAAATGCCCATTAACAGATGAGTGGATTAGAAAACTGTGGCACATCTACACAATGGAATACTATGTTGCTATAAAAAAAGAAACTTTTACTGTTTGCAACAGCAAGGATGGAACTGGAGAGCATTATGCTAAGCGAAATAAGCCAGTCAGAGAAAGATAAATATCACCTGATCTCACTCATATGTGGGATATAATGATCAACATAAACTGATTAATAAAAACAGATCCAGAGACAAAGTAGCACTGAATAGACCATCTACCCTCAAAGAAAAGGCAGATGAGGAGTTAGAGAGCAACCAAAGGACTTGTGTGCATGCATATTAGCATAACCAATGGGCACAGACACTGGGGCAGTGGGGGCTTGCCCTCCAGGGTGGGAGTGGTGGGTGGGGAGGGGTTTAATCGGGAAAAAGGAGACATATGTAATACTTTAAACAATAATATATATATATATATATATATATATATATATATATATATATATATATGTGTGTGTGTGTGTGTGTGTGTGTGTGTGTGTGTATATATATATATATATATATATATATATATATATATATATATCCCAGAGTCAGAAACATGAGGTAATCCTTTGTCCTGGAGCCCTTAATTCTCCTGCTCCAATTTGGGTTGATTGTTCTCTAGACCTGGCAAATAGCTATTGTTCTGTGCTTTTCCTTTAATCCTGAGTTCCATACTGCTACAGGGACATACTATGTCACTTGGATTCTTAATCCTCTGTATACAACACTTTTATTTTTCTCATTTAAAGGCCTTAGGATCTGGTCTCCATGCCTAGGTTTCTAAAATTTCATGAAAATACCTTGGTTTTATATTCCCCCACTAACTTGGTTCACACTTAGAATGTAGAGCTTCTATACTCCAGTTCTGAAACAATTTTTTATTACTTTGATAATTTATTTTTTACATTATCTCTGCTTTTTTAATGAAAACACTATCAGTTGAATAATCTGGTTTACTTGTTATTTTTTTTTAGGATATTCCCTTCATGTTCAAACCTTTCAATTGATTAATTTTATTTCTGTTTTCTTTCCTTTAAGTTTCTCATAATCTGGCTTATTTTACTTGTTATCTTTGTAATAACATTACTTTTTTTCCCCATGGATGCACTGTCTCCTCTTATTTTTCTAAGTTAATTTTCTTTTTTGTTTAATTTTTTCTGCCCCTTATTAATTTAGCTTCTCCAAGCTCCTTTTTTAGTACTCCATGCCCCTTGCTGTGATTTCTTTCTTTCTTGTTGGAGTATACTCCAAATATGTGATAATCCTTGGGTATATTTATGAGTGAGAAAATAAGATACTGACTAGGAATGCACCTTACTGACAAATGGGTTTCACTGCAGGGTAAGCAGGCAGGGACCTGATCCTTCAAATATCAAAGATGTGTGCATCTTTTCTGTAGAGCCAGTTTCTCCAGAAAACAAACTTTCACTTATCTCTTGTTCAGGAGTTATAGGACTGTCTGCCAATGCTATTGACGGTCACACAGTTGGGCCTGGTGTTCCCATGTCTACATCACTTTAGTCTAATACCTCCATAGAATAAATCTCATCTCTGACTAAGAGTAGGGACGTAGCAGAAATTAGTTCTCTATTTATACAAGGAAAAGGGGCTTGAGGACCATAACATTCTATTTAGACTTTTAACAAACTCTTTCTTTGTGCCCATATTTCACTCCCAGCTTCTGTGGTAGCTAATATTGCCAATTCCTGTCTTTTCCTGGGTTTTAAACAGTACATTTGTTCCTGCTTATTGAAACCTTCTTCTGCAAGCACCCAGGTATTCAACTCTTTATGGTCCAGTAATCCCTCTTTCCAATCCATATTACCTAGAAATGCAAGGCATTTCCAATCCGTTATCTCTTCTCCACTTCTCTTTCTGCATGCATGTTTCTATCCTTTTCATTCATTTCGTTTCAGTGATACGTTCAGTGGGAAGCAGAGGCTCAAGTTGCCATGTTTAACTGGAATCTCAAGATCGTTTTTGCACCCAGCTTAGGTGGCTCAGTGGCTGAGCATTCGCCCTTGAAACAGGAGGTTATGGCTCAATTCCTGGTGAGGGCATATGCCTGGGTTGCCTGCTAGATCCCCAGGAGGCAACAGATCACTCTATCTTTCTCCCTTCCTCTCTCAATAATCAATAAAAACTTTTTTTAAAGATCCATTTTTCTATAACAGAATATATGTTACCACTAATTAAATCAAGGTATCTGGATTTTATCGCTGAAAAGAACCCTATTAGTCATATTGTCCATTCACTCTCCCAATTTAAAATAAAAATTTGCGGGCTTTTTTGGGGGGTAAGAGGGGCTCCATAAGTCTCAAATAACAAATACAAACAAACAAAAAACTGGCATATATTTACAAGCAATTGAACTATATAAAATTATTTCTAATGCCGAAACCGGTTTGGCTCAGTGGATAGAGCGTCAGCCTGTGGACTGAAGGGTCCCAGGTTCGATTCCGGTCAAGGGCATGTACCTTGGTTGAGGGCACATCCCCAGTAGGGGGTGTGCAAGAGGCAGCTGATTGATGACTCTCTCTCATCGATGTTTCTAACTCTCTATCTCTCTCCCTTCCTCTCTGTAAAAAATCAATAAGATATATATTTTTAAAAATAATAAAAAATAAAATAAAATTATTCCTAATATGTATGTAGTAATGGGGATGAGAGAGGAGCCTCAAAGGGCTGCTGTCCTTGACATGTTCACTTTCTACAATTCAGGAGACCAAACCTATCAATCACCTACAAAATGCAGTGTTATTCCATCTCCTTGACATCCATCAGAAATTTCCCTGCTGGTACTCCCTTGTAAAATGACAATGCCACATAAAACAGCTGAACTCATTGGAGAAAAGGCTTGTATGATGGACCATGAAGACATGAGAATGATAAAAGGTATTAAGAGTAAGTGGTTTTCCTTGCCACTCACCCTGTATCCTCTATATCCTCATAAAGAAATTTCTTACAGTGTGCTAAAATAGCAACTGCACTTATCATAGCACAATAACAGCCAAAGGAAAGTAAAAAAAAAAAATACTAGCATTATAATACAAAGAAATATCTGTCATTGGATTTAAATCCAGGTTTCAGCCTACTCCATGCATTTCCCTCTCCACTGATAACTTTAATAGAACCAACCGCCAATTCATCATGATCCCCTTCAGTGTCCAGGTAAAGTCCATAAAAAAGCAAATGAAGAGGCCATAGAAGGTCAGTATTGATTCTACAGAGAATTTTCTTCCTTAAGATTAAAAATACAAGCTTTCATAGATTCAACTAAAAAAAATAAATAGTAAAAGAAGTAAAACAGAAATGCATTCTCTCTTAAAAACTTAGTTTTTGAGATGACCCTGGGAAAAGATGTGTGAGTTTACCTTGCCCAAAAACATATTATGAGTTCAGAGTATGGCCTAGTTATCAAATTAGGTAAGGCAACTTTAGCAAAACACACAGAAGCATGGAAGGTCTTCTGCTCATCAAAGCATAGTTTTCCCAAATTTTCTACTCACAAAGATTGTCATTTCTTCTAATCAGAACACCATTTAGATTCTCAATGAGTTTATCAAATATTTTAAATTATACTGGATGTTTAGCAATGTTAAATGATTTCTTATAGGTAATTTTCAAAATTTAATAGGAAAAAAATGCAAGAGAAATAATTGTTAAAATCTGAATTTTAATTCTAAATACAGGACCATGTATAAACTATCCCATAATATGTTAAAAGTCATTTTTTAATAATACAAAGAATAGAACAGGGACAACCTGTCCCATTCCATTTTTAAACCTCCCCTAATATTTATTATACAGGTCTACACACTTGAAGGTGCTGTCAAAATTGACTCGCTAATGAGAATGGCTCAAAGTACTAACATAGCTGCTTTCTCAAATGCAGATCAGATAATGAGAGCTCAGTGAATATGTTGCAGAAATTAAATGAAAACAAGATATGACACCTTCTCAAAAGCAAAGAATAACATAAAAGTATATGCTGAACAATAAAACAAACATTTAAGCCATGAATTCCTCATAATATAAGATTTTTACATACTAATTCCAGGGAGAAAGTTTATAACTATGATTGAACAAAGCAAATTTTTTTTTTTACTATTTTTTTCACTGCATACAACTTTATTTGTATTTTATGGATATTTGAGTTTTTCTTTATTATTACATTTGTTGGGATGACATTGTTTAATAAGATTATAATATTTTAGTAGCCTGCCAAATCTTAAAGAAATATTCAATAAATAAATACTTTCAGCTGCCTAGAATGTAATAAGGGCTAAAGAGATGGTTCTCTTAATTATTATTCAGCGATTGCTAAACAAATAATGTGGCTTAAAATTTGCTGTTTCCCAATGAAGACAATAGTGTACAGCATAGACAACTACTTTACTCTAGCTGGTTCTTTTCCTCTCTGATCTAGAGCATGTTTTTACATTATCCCTAACAACATTCATCCTACTACACAAAATGGGTTCATATGTCCTCCTACAACACTGTGCATGAGCTCAGGAAAATATTGAGCATCTTCATGTCTCAAATACCTGATTTAGCCTATGAAAGCTACACCATTAATGAATAATGACAGATGTCCACATTAGGCAACCTAGGGATGAATGTTGATTTTATTTCTATATTTGAACAATGGACTTTCCCGTTGGTAATGATCTAGGACATAAATGAAAAATACTTTACCCCTCAAATAATTTTAATCAGCTGAAGGTTGTAGCCTGGAGTACTTTGTCAAAAACAATTCAAATAATGAATTTGGGCATGTAGTACAGTTTGCAATACACTGTGGATGCACAAAGAAAATAAATGAAGCATAATCAATATTCAGAGCACAGGTTGAAAAATGTGATGGTTTTTAAGAGTGTAAAGCAGGACACCCTGGTGAAATGACATGATTGAAATTGTTTTGATCATGAATAAGCAACAGCACATTTATGAATGTTAACAACTTTCTTTTTTTCCTCATGTGTACACACTTAGCTAGAAGACCAGGAAAGGTGATTTGCCCAAATATCTCATATATGTCATCAACAACGTGCCTGCAATAAAAGTGGTAAACAGAGAAGGAAGGAGAGACAAATCTCTCAAACATTCATTATCAATGATTGATTACATAAACAGTGAAAATAAATGAAGAAATATTTTCTCAAATAAATATTCTAAACATATGTTATAAAAGGATATACATTTTTGAAACTTTCTAGCTAACAATATGAGGTATATTTCTGGTCTTAGTGAAATAGAGTAAAATTGTATAACGAACACTATTTATGCCCTAGCCTGTTTGGCTCAGTGAATAGAGCATCAGCCTGCAGATCAAAGGGTCCCAGGTTTGACTCCAGTCAAGGGCACTGACCTTGGTTGCAGGCTCCTCTCCGTCCCATCCTGGACCCTAGTCTTGGACCCTGGTCTGGAACATGCAGAAGGCAACCAATCGATGTGTTTCTCTCACATTGAAGTTTCTCTCTCTGTTTCTCTCTCTTTCCCTCTCTTTTACTTTCTAAAATATCAATGGGAAAAAATCCTCAGGTGAGGATTTAAAAAAAGAAAAAGAAAACAAGTATGATTTATGATTTACTTAAATCTCTAAAAATTAGTAACTTACACTTAAAATGCTTTTGAAAAATATAGTTATTCACTAATTAAATAACTAAATATGTAGGCTCTTATCTAATTGGTTGTAATTGTAATTTTCAATAGCTAATAATTTACTAATTTTTAATGTAAAGTAAATAATGAATATAATTGTCCCAGAACAAATAAGGGAATTTTATATACCTATTCTCTTCTAAGAATACATTTTATCATTTCCTTAGAAAACAGAACTATAATTAAAGTTGACAATTCTCCAGAATATGACCATATTCACTTTTAATTACCAGAAAGAAATTAGTCCTGAAAAAATTTCAGACTAGAAATATGTTTATAACACAGTTCTCTCAAAAAACTAAAAGTGTTCTTTTTTAAATGTACATAATGCTTAAAAATTTAGATATCAAAACATCAAATAACTTATACCTTGTTTTTTTTAAAGGGGATGAATATTTGATAAAGAAGTCCCTTCCCTTCCTATCCCACCAAATAATCCATAAATGAAAGCACATTATCCTTCCTACAAACAGACAATAGTCTGGTTTTCAACTGCTAAATTTCGCATAGTCTTCCTTCTCTTTCTACTTTCACCACACACGAGTCTAGGTTCTCATTATCTTCAGAACTAAGTATCCAAACAACATTTTAGCCATATACATGTTTGGCTTTTAATACATTCACCAGTCCACTGTTTCATAGACTTATTCTCTTCCAAGAATAAACTTTATCATTTCCTTAGAAAACAAACCTATAGGTAAAGTTAATTCCCCATAGTGACTTGGTGTATAGCATGATAAACAACCCTCCTTGTTTCCTAACTAAGCAGGCCCAATCTCTGCCTTGAACACTACCGCCCAGCTGATGCCATCATGCCCAACCAGCTTTACCAGTCACTAAAGGTTCCAGAGAGCCACGATCTCCTGAATCATAGTCCAAATGTCATAACAAAGACAGGACTGATCGCCTAGATTAAATCCTCTTATTTTATACAGTGGGGAAAAAACAAAAACAAAACACAAGAATGCCATGTGGAGACTTTCAATACTAAGCTTATACCCCCTTGCCTCCAAGTTTTCCTTGTCCATCTGTGACAACATCAGAGCCAATGACAAAAAGACATTTTAGAGCAAGAAAAACCAGAATAGAGTGATCTTGACAACAAAAACTCAGAAAATAGTTTTGCTTCATCTAATTGATCTGCTGTACAACTGGGAAAAGGATCAAGACCAATGTAACGCGAGGAATCCATTAGAAATAATGAAGTATATGCTGGTACAAAAAGTTCCTATTGCACATTGTTTGGGAGAAAGCAAGTTAGAGAAGAGTTTATGTTCTCACTTATCTCATTCTTAGAGGATAAAATTCTGTTATATGGATGCTTTCATATGACTAGAAAATAGAGAGAGAATATGCACAAGAAATTGTTTATACTGAAGTGAATGACAAACTCCTATTTCCACACTAAAGTGCCTTGACATATATTAAATATTCAGTAAAAGCATGTTTTAAAAAGAGCATAAAAGTGCTGAGAGATGTGCTGCTGGTCATCTTAAGTGCTTTATGTTATGGTTACACTTTAAAGTCATCTCTAATATTCCCATGAAAGATTGAGAAATTGATGAAAAATTTTCCCACCTTACTTCAAAAGAAAAAGGTACAAGTGTTGCTAATTGTTTAACATTTAGAGAATGAATGGGTTTTACTTATCCAAAGAAAAGAAATACTACTTCATTTCTATAGCTTCAAGCCTTAAAGATTACATTGGTTCTTAGTTTTTATTTGTTCAGTTGGCTGGCTGTTTCTATTCTTGGGCTCTGTCAAAGAAATTATCCTAGATGTTATTGTGTCAAAAATACAAATAGGAAAGCATCTAACAGATAAACTAGTATAAGGGGCATTAGGAATTATATTTACTTAGATCTGAAAAAAAAAGTATCTCCAAAATAGAGTTAACATGTGCTGACAATGGCATATTAGCTTTCTAACTTCATTACTTAAACCACATTGCTTCTCTATTAAATATGAAAATAGTTATGCCTCAATCTTCTTTCATTATCACCTAATACCATCATAGACTAAATTACATTATTAACTGCATGGCAAAAATGGCTTCAGTGTGGTTTATAAGCCAAAGAGAACATCATTAAAATAAAATTAAACCATCCACTGGCAGGGTAAATCTACTTGGACACAGGTTTTAGAGACGGTAAAATCACATATCATCAAGTGGAACAACCGTTATGTTTCTGCAGTATTCTAAACTGCCTAAGGATTTCAAGGTGCTCAACTAAATAAGTTATTCTTCACTGAATTGACTATGTTATTCGCAATGAACATCTTTTAATAAATGGCTAAGTATAAAACAGTGACTTGATAACTTAACACAACTTATCAAATTAGAGGAGGACTTGGTTATCTAATGATGGAAGAATACGTTGGGCTTGTCAGAGAAGTCACCAAGCTATATGGAATTATGTGAAGTCTGATTAAGGCATAGGATTATAAAATAATAACAACAACAAAATAATAAAAAACTAAGCCACTGATATTTAATGTTTCAGCATTCTTGCTTAAATAATTAAAATCAAAATAGGAAGCAATAGGTATACATATGCAACTCAATGCAAAGGGAAACTGACTTGAAAATAAGGCTCTTTGGCTGCATATCATATAAACAGGGTTGTGAGTGTACTCTATGTTCGGATCCTATTGACAATTTGATAAAAACAAATAATGAGAAAATATGCTGAAAAAAATAAAAAGCAGCAAAAAAAGAAACAATTCAACAAAAGAATTCAAATATACTATTTTTAAAAAGACTGTATTAGAGAGAGAGAGAGAGAGAGAGAGAGAGAGAGAGAGAGAGAGAGAGAAAGAGAGAGAGAGAGAGGTTATAAGGTTTTATAAGGTTTTCTTAAATATTGGCAATTTCACATATAATAGATATGAAATGACTATATAATTAGAATACTTAGGTATTTTCTAAGGCAAAGGAACTTTCTGAATGAATTTTATATCACACTATTAACAAGTATTTCACGTAACTTTCACCCATAATTCTAGTAGGGTACCCATTTCTCTTTAGCTTTTCTTTCTTTTTTTATCCCGGATCAGGAGGTATTGATCATCTACCTGACCACCCCCAAAGAACCCGCTGAATAGTTAACATACACCACTGAACCCGCTGAATAGTTAACATATTCAAGTGAGAACTCTGGAAAAATGGACCCTTTGTTCCTGAACCACGGATTTGCATCCAATTTGGACTTGGTCACAATTTCACCTCCACCTTATTGGCAATCCAGGCTGGATTTTGAGCCAGACCACCAGTGCGTCCTATGGGCCAATAGCTACATCATACTCTATTTATGTAGATAAATGTGTACAAGGAGCCATTTATGCAATATTTTTTACAGAGTTCCAAGCATCAAAAAATTAACCATAAAACTTTTGAAGGAAGTAGAGCTTAACCACAGTTAGGCTTTGTAGCGCTTGGTTGATTGCAAAACCAATGCATGTCAACACCATTGTGGCATGACCAGAACAAATAAATAAACTGTGGTGTTGTCTCTACGATAATAGAGGTATGATGTCCTGTGTCTGAGGGAAGAATCTCCCTTCATGACATAAGATGAGTCAGGGCCTTAAAAACATTCATAAAACGTTTGTGAGAAGAAACTGGATACCCAAAGAACCGTCGGATGAAAGGAAATGTTGGGTGTGTTTTTTTTTTCCTTCATGTCTCCACAAGGAAACTGAATGGGCAGAAGATGCAGCTTGCCATATTATATTCCCTGCAAAATAATTATCTGAAATGTAAAGCTGTCCAGACAAAGACAGGGGGTGTGAAAATGCCCACATAGACACAATGAGGGTTAGCTGGCACTGCCCCATCCAGCATAGGCCTTCAGGATCATAGTTAAGACAACATCTGGATTCCTAAGGCAATAATGATACTGTACACTGGTGCTTAACTCTGTGAGACTCACCAACTCCTTTTTATATCAGAAATAAGTCTCATAAACCATATAACCTAACTACGCACATATAACTTTTTTAATCAGTAAAATGTACTAACTATAATAGAAAATGACTCCACAGTCTGTCAGATTTGTTTGTACTGAAATAGTAGCTCAGCATGTGAATGCTTAGGCCAGACTTCACAAGAAGGGCATGAAAATAATGAGAGGACAGCTACAATGGCTAATGGACACAATATGTCATATCAGCTACAAAAGTAGCAAAAGTTGCACAGCCAGCAGTAGCATGATTTGTTGCCATGGTGAATATTGCTTGGTAAAAATAGGGAACACAACCAAGTGCAGTCTTTTCCCAATTTACATGGTAGCTGCACTTCTAAAAAACCCGCAAGCATATTCCACCACTGCTCTATCTACCACTAGTTGGTTAAAAAGGAACTGCCTCTTCTCCATGGGGGAAATGTTTTTTTAATGTATAATAGAGGTAACTTCTAAACTCAGAAAATTATACAGGTGTTTCATTTATAAGAATGTCTTAAAGAACATTTGAAAGAATCGTCTGATAAGAGACAACTCTGTGCATTACAGGAAGTTAAGTAACTCTAATCCCTACCCCTGTGAGCCACTGGCACCCACTCAGCTACAGTGACACAGAAATGTCTTCCCCGTGTTTCCTCAGTGCCCCTGTGGGGACCCTGTCCTGGCATGTTGTTACTGATAATCTTTTATGTGTTACTTGACTGGGCTAAGGCTCTGTCAGGGAGTTTCTGGAAGAGATTGGCATTTGAATCAGTAGACTTGAGTAAAGAGACCAGCCCACACTAATGTTAGCAGGCTTCAGCCAATCCTTTGAGAGCCCAAACAGAACAGAAAGGCAAAAGAAGGGAAAATTACCTCTCCCCCTTCTCAAGAGCTCAGACTCTGGAACTCAACACCAGCGACACCAATTCTTAAGCTTCTGTATCTGGACTACATCATACCACAATCCTTCCTGGGTCTCCAGCTTGCAGATTGCAGACTGTGAGACTTCTTGGTCTCCATAAGCAAGTGAGCCAATCCCTGTAATAAATCCCCTCAGATATATATTTTCTGGAAAACCCTAACAAATGCATCCATCCTATTAAGATGGACCTCCATTTGCAGATTATTCAAAAAGGGGGAGTCAAAACCCACAACTGATGGGTACAGAGATATAGAAGAAAGTGGGGAGAAGAAAGATGAGGACTGGAGGAGTTGCCTAACTGGAAGAACAATTAGCTACAGTCTTTTTTTTATAGGTTTCTGCAGCTTCATCTCTCTCCTGAGCTTTTAAGGGCACAGAAGCAGAGGGAGGTTATAGTTTAACGTTGGTCACAGGTGTTATCCAAGCAGAGGCCAGATGACCATTCACAAGGAAGACAGGAGTGGTGACTTATGATTCTGTAAAACTATGTAAAAGGTTTACTCACGATATGAACTGGTCAAATTAGACTTCCTAGGAATCTAGGTTAGACCTGTCAACTTTCACAGCTAGTTCTCACACAAACAACTCTCTCACAATGTGCTCTGTTATTGACTGTGGTGACAATAACATTTAGCATCTTAACCACGTCACTTCTGAGAGTGAAAGTTGATGCTCTTAGTAAAGTACATTGCACAATAAGTGTAAACCAGGGCTGGCCCAGGCAAAGCTGGACCAGTGTGTCTTCATATCTACTTTGGAATGTATATCTAAGAAAAGAAGAACACTACTAAATAAATTATATCCCCACATGACTGTCCAACCATTCAGGGTTTTTTATGCCCATATTTTTTATATAAAATATCAAAAACCAAAATTATGGCATGAAGAAAATAGTTATACTTTACTATAATCCTATATATTTTTCCCAAGTAACATATTTGTATATGACTGAATTTACACTAAAGCATATATACTTTAGATTGCCTATAACAATTATAGTTTAAATATAACTCATATTATGAACTTAAAGGCTTCATTACATTAAAAAAATACATATATAAATATATCATATTACAAATTGGATTATAACTAGAGGTCCTATGCATGAAATTCGTGCACAGGGGTATGTGTCCCTCAGCCCAGCCTGCACCGTCTCCAATATGGGATCCCTCCAGGGATGTCCCACTGCCTAGTATGGGCAGTCAGACATCCCTCTCACAATCCAGGACTGCTGACTCCCAATTACTCACCTGCCTGCCTTCCTGATTGCCCCTAACTACTTCTTCCTTCCAGCCTGATCACCCCCTAACCACTCCCCTGCCAGCCTGATTGATGCCTAACTGCTCCCCTGCCAGCCTGTTTGCTCCTAAATGCCCTCCCCTGCAGGCCTGGTCACCCCTAACTGTCCTCCCTTGCAGGGTTGATCACCTCCAACTGCTCTCCCCTTCAGACTTGATTGCACCCAACTGCCTTCCCTTATAGGCCTGGTCCCCCCCAACTGTCCTTACCTGCTGGCCATCTTGTGTCCACATGAGGCAGCCATCTTTGACCACATGGAGGCAGCAATCTTGTGTGACAGATTAATGGTCAATTTGCATATCACTCTTTTATTAGATATGATAGAGGCCTGGTACACAGGTGGGGGCCATCTGGCTTGCCCTAAAGGGTGTTCCAGATCAGGGTGGGAGTTCCCTTGGGGTATGGGGTGGCATGGGTAAGGAGCCTATCGTGGTTTGTAGGCCAGCCAAGGCTGCTAGCAACCTAAGCAGAGGCCCTGGTATCTGGGATTTACTAATCTTCTATAATTTAAACTTTGCAGCCTTGAGTGGAGGCCTAGGGTGGCCAGAGTGTGCGGAAAGCTTGGTTTTCTCAATCACTATGGGAAACTCAAGCCTCCTGCTCTCTCCAGCTCTGTGGCTGCCGCCACTTTTGTTGGGACTTATTTATCTTCTATAATTGAGATTTTGTAGCCTTGAGTGGACGCATAGGCAGGCCAGGATGTGGGAAAGCTTGGCTTCCTCCATTACTGGGGAAACCCAAGCCTCCTGCTAGCTCCATGGCTGCAGCCATACTCACTGATTGGCTGGTGAGCGTGGCTTGTGGGTGAGGCAGAGTGATGATTAGTTTACATATTATTATTTTATTAGATAGGATAACAGAGTGGTTTCAAAGTCATTTGATATGGAATCTTATTAGAATCAGTCATCTGAAATGAAAACAAGCATGTAGGGGTATAGTCATATCAGCCAAAAGAATTAGCAATATTATGAATTATCCTTATGTTTATATATTAGGTTTAATAGTGAAATAGCTGATTTAAAGTCATTCTTCACAGAAAGCAGGTATTGACAAATTATAATATTAGCTCTATGATTTTTAACATTTTGTAACATTTACAATTTATTGCATTCAGACCTTCTAAAAGCTTTTCAAAAAGTACCCTTGCTTATATTGTAAATAAGGAATATTTATGCATATTCTGCCTATAAACTGCAGTCTTCTGAAAAGAAATTAAGATCTGTTTAAAAGGAGGAAAATACTTAAATTCATCCATTGCTCCAGTTCAGTATTTTGCTCACAACAGTATCTATTCAATAAATGCTCATTAAGTTAGACACTGGATGAATGGCTTACTGAATGAATGAAACAGCAATCTCTCACAGGGAAATGTTTAGAATGATAACTAGTCAATGACCATCCGTATTCCCAGTGTACAGAAGTAAATACATCTAAAACATTGTTCTGCATTGAAAACATAGTACAGTACTTTGTCCTCCTTATTTTCTCAAATAGCATAAAGAAACATTAAGATTATAAATTAAGATTATATATGGCATCAATTCTTATTTATCTGTACCAAAGTTTCAACAATGAACTTAAATATAGCTATAGATCCATTTCTTTAAATTTGGTGCAAAGTTTCTATCATTATCCAAGGATTTACCAGTACTATGAACCAAGTACTTCTCAGTCCCTGTGGATACAAAAGTATAAAGTATGCCTGCCAGCAACTTTTTGTCTAACAATAATATTTCTCAATTATAATAATTATTATAAAAGTTTACCATACTCAAGCCTCATGACACTTAATAATTAATAGGGAGGTAATTTTGGTTTATAACATTTGTACAGTGTTTTCTAGAAGCATCCTCAGTCATATACATAAACTCATCCTGGGTTAATATAATGAAGCTAAGAGAAAGAGCCTCTCACACTTATCCTGTGATCTTTTCATGCATGGTTATAAATTATTTGTAATTAGTATGTTTATTATGATGATTATTTTTTAAATTACTCTGAATATTTTTAACTTTTCCCCTTGCACTCTAGATAACCATTGATTGAATTTCCTATGTGGTTAAGCTTACTAAGCAAGGATAAATTTCATCCTACTTCCCATTTGATTTATTATAAAACCTGAATTAGTTGAAGAGCCAGTTAATGACATATTAATATGTAATTGTGAAGTAACAGTGAGAGTACATGATCACTTTTGGCAGACAGGATTTAAGCTGATTAGGCAAACATGTGGCTATAATTCCACCCATACCATGAAGTACATCTTTACTAATATTATTTATATAATGTCATGTTAAAAATATATATATGGCAAATCATTCTTGTCCTCCAATTCTGGATAACTAAAATAAATGTAGTAAGCAAAATTCTACAACTCATTACCAAGGAAAGTTAGGATACCTCTTTCACTGGCAATATTTAAAGTCAAAACAGAAATAAAAAATAAAACTCAAAACCATTTGTTGAGCTTCTAAGCACCACTGATCTTCTAAGCTTCATTTCTTGTTCTTGTAAGCCCCATTATAAACAGTAGGTACATAAAGAAAGGGCATATTCTCTTCCCTATTGGAACTTAAAGTTTGATAGGGGACACCCATATTTGAAAATAAAAACATTCACTTTAGAAAATATACTAAAGATCCTATAGGGTCACAAAGATTAGCTTCTCAAATATATAGTAATATGTTTTTGATGTGCAACTTCAAAAAAGGAGGGGAGCCTTGCAAAATTCCTTTTAATCCCATAATTAAATGAATTTAGCTTACTTTGAATCTTAAGTAAATTAAATTGTTTTATAATAATAGACAATTTTGTATCACTCTAGGAGATACAACTTACTTGAAGCAAAATTTTGCATCAGCCAATTATATGAAATATTTAACAAGTGTATTTCCTATGATAAAGTATTACACCTGTTTACCTTTGCCCTTAAAATTGAGAGTTATTGGATTCCAATGTCCTCTCCAAAATCTTTTCTAAGAAAACAGATCATCAGATCCATCAAAAGCAGGTTTTTGTTGGTTGTTTTTTTAAAATATTTTTCTGAATATATATATTCAAGATCAAATAAAAAATGAATAAAACAAGTTATCCATAATTAATTATATGTTGCTTAATAAAGAAAATTTCCCCACTCAAAACTATCAGAAATGACTACGACAATACCTAGGTCACCTCAATAGCAAAAGCTTTGAAATGTAGCATTTTCTTTCATTATCACCTTTCATCACATGCTGGATCCACATTTCGACGTTTTACTGTAAAAGAGTTAACTATTTTCTGCCCTGGCCAGAGTTGCTCAGTTGTTAGAGCATCAGCCCTACTGAAGGGTCTTGGGTTTGATTTGATTCCCTGTCAAAAGCACATAACTGTATTACAGGTTAAATCCAGGCCCTAGTTGGGGCTGTGCAGGAGGCAACCAATCAATGTGTCACTCCCACCCCCCCCACACACACACCCCTGCACCCTCTCTCCCTACCTCCCTTCCACTGTCTCTAAAAATCAATGGAAAAAATATCCTTAGGTGAGCATTAAAAAAGAGAGAGAGAGAGAGTTAACTACTAGTATTTTGGTTGATATTCAGTTTCTACTTTGTACTCTTTAACAAAAAACATTCAATATTACATATTGGAATGTGACTGTTCAATAACAATCTGCATGGTTTCTTTAAGTGATGTACTATGCACTGCATGTTATGAACTCTATTTGTTAATAAATTTTATCGTACTTTGAACTGAAATACTAACCCTCCAATCATTTACATAGGAAATGAGCACATTTATGCCTATCTTAATCTTTTAGTAATCTGTACTTTCTGGCTTTGGTTTTAATATTTTATTTTCTAATATAGTGCAGTGCATATGGGATACAGAAAGTTGATTGCTTGATAAGCACATTTAGAAAAATACGAGAAAAATAAAAACAAATCTGGAAAGTAGATTGCTTGATAAAGTCATTTAGGAAATACGGAAGAAAAAAAAACTAAAGTGGAAGGCTTTTCAATATGAAATGCAATCTGAAAACTTAAGGAGAAAAAGTTGTTAAGTCATTCATAACACATCTGTGAGTTCTAATGTATGACAACGTGACTAGAACAAGAGAAAAGAAATGTGTAAGAAGGCATAACATTTAGGATGAAATAATATTCAAGAAATGAGAAGAGGTTGAATGCTCTCTGCCTTCATAGTGTCTCTGTGGCTCTATCAAGGACAGAGGTGGCATAGATTTAGACAGCGGAAAGAGAGAGCCTCAGTCTCCCTCACTAACTCTAACACCTTAAATAAATTGCTTACCTCTTCTAACAATTAGAGCAGTGTTTCCCAAAGTGTGGTACGCGTACCCCCAGGGGTAAGGAAAGAATTTGGTGGGGGTATGCACTGCACCGTGCTTAGCTGCACCTAATTCTACACTCTCATGAGTAAAGTCAAGACAGTCTTGTGAGGCATGAGATGGTCCGGCGTGCAAATAAATGTTATTTATAATATAACTTTTATTTATATTTTATTATGAATAATTTTATTTTTTTATTATTATTATTTTGTGTATATACCAAAAATAAATAAATATATTTGATTGTTATTAAAATACATCCATTTTTTTTGATGAGGGGTACTCAGAGTTACTAAAATTATAGAAGGGGTACACATATGTCAAAAGTTTGGGAAACACTGAATTAGAGAATAATAATGCCTACCGCACAAGATTGTTGGGAAGATTAAATTCCATGACATACCACTGATGAGCTCACCTGGCCTATAATATACACTTAATGAGGATTTTATTTTCTGCTTCTTCTTCTCAAAGTTTAGAGACATGATTGTTACGATAGTCACCTACAATTAAGAATCAACTTAGCACAGCATAGGCTTCAAGCCCAGAAAAAATAAATTACTCAGCAGAGCATCCCAGTTAGTTGGAGAGAATGCCAGTTTCTTGTTCATGGCTCTCCTAACAATAGTCACCAGTCATGATCCCCCAACCTGAGTTCCCCATCAAATGCTGACATGGAAGCCTTATGTGTCTTTGGTCCTCAACCCAGGATACTCATTAAGATCACTGGAGTTGTAACCGGCTTGGCTCAATGGATAGAGCGTTGGTCTGTGGACTGAAAGGTCTCAGTCTCAATTCTGGTCAAGGACATGTACCTTGGTTGTGGGAACATCCCCAGTGGGAGGTGTGCAGGAGGCAAATAATATAACTCAATCTCTCTCACTTCCTCTCTGGAAAAAAAAAATCAGTAAAATATATATTTTTTTAAAAAAAGATCACTGGAGAAGTTTGGCAAAAAAACAGAGGCTATGGACTCACTCTTTGTTTTATACTAGAGGCTCGGTGCATGAAATTTGTGCACAGAGGGTTAGGGGGGAGTCCCTCAGCTCAGTCTACACCCTCTCCAATCTGAGACCCCTCAAGGGATGTCTAACTGCCAGTGGAATTTATTTACCTTCTATAATTGAAACTTTGTAACCTTGATTGGAGCCCTGGGCCCACCAAAATGTGTGGAAAGCTTGGCTTCCTCCATTGCCAGGGAAACCCAAGCCTCACTCCTGCTCTTTGTAGTGGTAGCCATCTTGGCTGGGGTTAATTTGCATGCTCACTCTGATTGGCTGGTGGGCATGGCTAGTGGGCAGGGCTTGTGGTATAGCAGAGTGATGGTTAATTTGTATATTACTCTTTTATTAGATAGGATGTTTCAGAGTGTCCTAGGTGTGTTCACCTTATGAACTGCTACACTATAAAGTATCTGAATAATGGTGCTATCATCTACTCCAACCTCATATCTCAAGTAGGGAGTAGGAAAATAATCCTATTGTGGGTTTTGAGGATCCAAAATTCAGAATGAAGACTGGAGGGTGGAGCAGAGTTGGAGTGAGAAGTTCACAGCCAGCATAAAGATAAACTGCTGAAACAGAGAGCAGTGCCTCTCTGAAGAGGTAAGAACAGCTCCTTGACCAAATTTTAGTGTGTCTTTTGAGGCCTCTTCTAGACTAGCTATTGTCTTTGGCTGCTGAGCCCAGCTAAGCAAGAATCCCCCACTCATCCTTGATACCTAATCAAGTTCCTCTTAGTAATTTTTTATCTACTGGACCCCCTCATCTGCCCATTGGCCATAAATCCCCATCTGACTTTGCTGTATTTGGAGTTGAGCTCAGTTTTATACTGAAGTAGCTCCAATAAAATCTGTCTTGCTACTTTGACTAGTATCAGAATAACTTGTCTTTAACAGTTCCAGTATTCACCATAACATGTCCAAAACTACAAGAAACTCAGAACCATGTAGAAGTTTAAGTATAGAGCCAGAAACTCCTTGAATCAGAGAGAGAAAAGCAAAAGGAGGCAGGACCAGACAAATGGGGAAGACTCTACAGAGATTTTCTAGAAGAGAAGTAAGTAGGGCACTGTGAAAGCCAGATGCCTGAAGACGAGGCTACCAACTTTATGAGCAGACAAGTCAGCAGGAATTCTTGGTAAGCCATACACTGGGTGCAATGACTATGCCTTGGGGCCCCATTGTCCTTGGTCATTTCCAAGATGTAACATTGTGATGATAACATTTGTGTGATGGTAGTGTTTGCTTTTCTCTGAACAAGTCCCAACAAACATCCCCCTCTTTTACTGTGCATTGTGGAATCATGTTCAAAGGTATTAAATACCCTCCCCTAATCTTCAAGCCCTTTTTTTGTATATAAAGTCCATCTTTTACCTTAATTGAAAATCCTGTAGACCCTGTCCGTGATGCCTGCTCAAATGTTCTTCTTTCACCCCAGTTGGACCCTAGGATCAGAAAATGGCTGGCATTCTTCCTAACTCTGCATTGATAATTCCATTATCATTATATTACTTAAGTATTTTAAAATTGTATGAAATTTATCTTCCATTTACTCTGGTTCATGGAAAGTTTGGCCCACGCTCTTCATCAATCCATTTTGTCATCAATTTGGTTTTATGCTGAAAGCTATTGGCATGGGTTAGATATTTACATGTGACATGCTCAAAAACTCATGAGAATTTATGTTTATAGATATTCCTGCTGATAATAATAATAATAATAATAATATATACATACTGTGCCAGTTTACTGTCCTAGATACTTTACGCGATTTAACTTATTTTTTCTTTCTTAACCTTCATGCAAGGATATCTTTTTTCCATTGATTTTTTAGAGTGGAAGGGAGTAAGTGGAAGAAAGAGATAGAGAAACATCGAAGTGAGAGAGACACATTGATTGGTTGCCTCCTACATGCGCCCTCGCCTGCAACCTTTGACTGGGAATCAAACCTGTGACCCTTCAGTGCGCAGGCTGATGCTATAACCATAGAGCACACCTGCCAGGCTGTATTAACTTGTTTAATTTTCCCAACAATCATATGAGACATTAATTAAGAAACCAGGGTTCAAGTAGACTAAATAAATATCCAAGTTCACAGGCTAGTAAATGATATAACCAAAATTGAACCAAAATCTATGTGATGTAGATATAGGTTTCCCCACTACAGCAACCTGCTTTCCCCTCACCAAAGTCTACACTCTGAATATACAAGAAGTAATTGGGTTGGGGCTGACACAAATAAATTTCTATCTTTAGCTCCGGCTATGAATATTCAGTCCACACTGAAAAGTGGACTCTAATGGCAGACAAGTTCAACTGCAGAAATTATATTCCACATGTATGGAAGTTGGGCTAAACATCTCTCTGATCCTGTGTGGGACATAATGGCTGTCTATGACATTCAGCCCCATTGCAATCAAGTTATTATTTTGTCCAAGTTCAACAATACACCAATATAGTTGCGCACTGATTTTTTATATACAAATAATATCAACATTTCACTATCTGAATTACTTCACTCTGTACTCCTCATTGAGTACAATATGCTATTCTTAAAGAACACATCAGAGATTGAGCAATGTCTTCAAATTCACATGGAAATCCATTGGTGAATTAAAGGGTAACCAGCCCAGTTGAATGGCCCAGAAAAAATGAACCATATGTTTTTCCTCACTTATCAATAATAATTAAAGATTTTATAATAACAACTAAAGTCAATCAATACACATAATTTCATACCATATCACACGTATTCTTTTATTGATTTTGGAGAGGAAAATAGAAGGAGAGAGATAGAAGCATAAATGATAAGAATCATTGATTGGCTGCCTCCTGCACATCCCCTACTGGGGATCAAGCCAACAACCTGGGCATATGCCCTTGATCGGAATCGAACCTGAACCTTCAGTCTGTAGGCCGATGCTCTATTCAATGAGCCAAACCAGCTAGGGCTATTCCACACATTTCAAAATTTAATGCTTAAAATAGTAACATCCTATTAGCCAGAAAAGAAAGTGTTCTCACAGCATTCCCACATTCCATCGCCATTTATAAAGAGGCCTTCATAACACATTACTTAACACTTTTCGGTATTCACATACAGAGGAAAATATACAGTGACCCAATTTTTATCTCCTTTTCAGAAGTTTGAATAAATTATATTTTATTTTTGTATGACTAAACCAACTTCATAAAAGGAAGCTTTGCAGGGGTGTTAAAATTGTTCATATAATCTTGTTCTGGTCATTTTGCCAAGTGAACAATCTACTAGGGTTAATATTTATGTGATGTTCCAAAAAAATGTGCCATTTATAGATATCAAGGGAAGCCCTCATTGGTGTTGGATCTGGCTAGAGAAGCCATGCCAGCTGGCCAATGAAGGATAGCCATTGGCCAAAGCCTGTCTCAATCATTTTCTCCCTAAGGTTCCCAGTTACTCACAAGCTATAAAGAAGCTAAGGCCCCCTGAGGCTGATAGGAACAAGTTAAATGAGTCAATGTTCAAACATCTGCCAGTATGAAGAAAGCACAATTTATTCAATTCTATAGAAGACGCAACATGCTCCCTCCTATATTACCCCCTGCCCTTCTTCACCCCTCCCTAATACAACCACATAAATTAACTAATAGCAACAATGGCACCAAGCTCAGCATAGCAGATGAATGAAGAAAGTAAATCTAGCAACTATGAAGAGTAACTACCATGGTGTTTCCACCCTCCAGAATATTATTTCTTCTCACTTCTGCTATGCAAGCCCATATTTCAGTTATTCTAAATTTTTCTTTCCTCTGGAAACTTCTCAAGTTCCCTTCAGGAAAGACCTGTAGCACTCTCCCAAGCATCACAATTATAAGACATAAATTTTCAGTCTGAAATTTATATGTTTGCACAAACCACCAAACTTCAGACTCTGAGCACTTTGAAAACAGGGATACTCAACTTTGCTTTACCACTACTCAAGACAGTAACAGTTGGCTAGTAAACTCACAATAACATTTACTGGATAAGTAAGTGAATAGATAACACATGAATGAATGAATGAATGAATGAATGAATACTGAGGTTAAAGTAATGTCTGCCAGTTGAACAGGGTTGGTCTTCACATAGAATAAGCAAGAAAAGGTTTTTCTTAATTCTCCAAAAATTTGTAGATAAGAATGGGGCTCTATATTCTCTTCTTTATTACCCTCACTCCTTATACCTCAATTCAAAAAAACCTGGTGAATTGACAAAAAATAAAATAAGACTAAATAAATAACAATACTTATTGACAGTAATATAGCTCTGAAACGGAATCTCAATGATTGCTGAAATATTAACACCTATAATCCATTAATGCTATAACTAAATGACTTTGCATTCACTTCATTTTTTCTGCTGCCTCTGCCTCAGAGCCATGCCTTTGGCACCACGTTGTCACCAATGTTTTGTAAATGATCGCCTTGGTGTGCTTGGAGCTAGAATCCACCTCCATTCTGCAGGCTCACTACCTTATTTCACTGGGAGTGGTGGTTTTCCGAAATGCTGATGTGCTGCAGCTTGGTGTAGCTTTTGGTTTTAATTAATTTATGCAAATCAGCTAGATACCATCACTGATTAATGTCTTCACTGCTTTATTAATGCTGACTACTAGAAGAGGCTGTTGGACATGTATGATACAATATCTGCTTGAAGAATAACTGCTCATACGCTTGATTTAGACACTGAAGAACAGTACTTTATCTCTTCTAGTTGATACTGCTAATTGCACAAAATTTATAACTTTAAAAGAACACCAGAAATAAGACTAAGTTTTACAAATTTACAAGTTTTCTACATGTGACATTGGCATATAGCACCCTTAAGACAACTGAATGAAACTGACATCTAAAAGTAATAACAGAGAAAGTGTAGAGTATCTATTCTGTGCTAGGCTCAGTGCTAAGAGGTGCACCTGCTTCAACAATCTTAACAGAACAATCTATCCAGGCAAATGTGAGTGGCAATTCTGAGATTCTAACCTTAACCACTGACACCAGAACCCAATTCTTAGCACTTAGACATGTGGACCAAATTCACATAGAACTGGTGAATGTTGTTGTTATTACTGTCCCTTCCAAATGTTTGTATCTTCTAGCTTTATTTGCATTAATTCCTTTAATAAACATTAAGTTTCCATGAGGTCTAAATTAATATCTCACATCACTCCACAAACTTTTTAAAAAAAAAGTAGCTCTTCCTAAATGGGCTTTATTGATTGAATTTTATGGCTAAAATTATTTTCTAACTATTTCATAAAAGTCAAAATCATTTCATTCTCTTCCTTAGATATTTTTCTGAGTAAAAAGAAATACTCAATTAAAGCCATTTCTGTTATAAAAGGAAAATGTTCAACATTAGAGAACCCATGACTTTTATAAGGATTAAAAGCAAGATTTGAAAGAAATGAATGACCCTATAAAATCATTCATTCCATAAGTATTTACTGAATTCAAGGCACTACAATTACATGGTTGAGTACAATGAGTCCACAATCTAATAGAAGGATTAATAGTGGTGTAAAAATAACTATAATGTAAAGCATAATATAACTTATTTTATTTTTAAAAAAACTAAGAACAGAGGTATTGTGGTACCAAGCAAAATGATTACACCTGCTTGGAAAAAAATCAGAGAAAGTTTCTTGACAAACACCTCATCTAGAGTCCAAAGATAAGAAACGTCTGTGTCAAGCAGTGGAAGAAGATAATAGAAAAAATATATAAAATAAAATAAAAACCTGGATATGTGCCTGAGGAGAGCCAAGGAGTTCTGGAGGATACAAGAAGATTTAGGAGGGAAAGACTAGGAATAGAAATTGAAGCAAAATCCTAAAATTCTTAAATGTTAAGACAAGGTACTCAATTCTTAATTATTACTTAAAATAGTTCTAATGACTCTAGGTATATACATGGTCGGCAATGGGGGGGGGGTGGTCATTGCTGATCATTTTTTTCTCAAAAAAATATTTTATTTGACGAGATCATTCTGTACATAGAATTGTCCCTTCCGATAGGTGTGCCCATGTCAGCAGGGAACAAACTGACTTTAGACCTGGCAATCCTACTATCAAGAGATGTTACTTCTGGAAAATCACACTATATCTTTATTCTCTAATAATTTATTTTTTTAAAAAAAAAAAAAGAAGAAGGATTACATCAGGTACACCTAGCACTTAACACTCTGTATTTCATCAAGCCAAAGTGGTGGCAACCATATTATTATAAGATAGCTCTTGGCAAGACCCAGCTCCAATACTTCCTCATAACAGCTTCACTACAAATATACATTTCCATCCCAAAGCGTTTTATTCATTTATAAAAGTCATTTTGTGACAGAGTCCCTAGTTTTAAGATGTTGCTTGTGTGAAGGCCATAAACTAAAAATTAAATTATAACTGAATAGGTTAAAATAAAGTGCTACAGTCACAAAGAAGTGGTGCATCTGAATCCATATTTGGTAGTAGAATAAAGAATTCCTAGAGGTTACATTTTAGCTGAAGTGAAGGTGAGTGAGACATGGGAATACATTTCACTTAGGGTCATTTACCTATTTAAAAAAAAAAAAAGAAGTCAACCAGGTACTTTTAAGGTAGAAAGGTAAAGTATGGGGCATGCATATATATATAGTGGCCCAGCATTTTAAAAGAAGATTACTTAGAGGAAATAATTTAATATTGCTATTTGCCCTTTCTCTGTAATAGAAGTGTCAGAGATGAAAGAAAATTAGTAAACTGTATGTGAAAATCTTTCTCTTGTCAGAGTCTGGGGCGTACCACGGGACCCAGAGGGTCCCCACCCACCTACATGTGCCTCAAAATCACATGAGACTCAGACCCAGCCAGCCCCGAGCAGAAAGAGACCACATACAAAGCACAGAGGGAGGAAAGTGAAAGGCGTGCATAAGGAAATTTCAAGTTCAAGTATGACTCACGACAAGGGAACACAGGCAACCATGTATGACACTGTATTAAAAGAAGACAAATTAGGATGGAAAGAGTCTTTAGGAGCCTGTTGGTACAATCCACCTGGGAGAAGATGAAGACTTGTGCAAAGACAGTGATGGTGATAGGGTGGAAGATGAGTTTCAGAGGAATTTGACAGGTAGTATTTACTAATCTACTTTATTAATTACATGTGGAAAATGAGGGAGAAGTCAATTAGAACTTCTAAGTTTCTAATTTAGGCAACTGGATAAAAGGCAGTGCAGTTAATTTAACCAGAAATGGAAATCATAGCTACTTATTATTAGGTCGGGGGAGGGGTTGCTAGGAAACAAGCAGAGAGGAAATGGATGTGGAAAAGAAGATAAGAGTCCAATTCAGGCCATGCTGAAGGTGGTTAAGATATATCCAAGTGGGAGAGCCAGCAGGTAGTGGGGGGCATGAAACTGAAGCATTGAGAGGGGTCTGAACCAAAAATAAAGACTTGGCGAAGACCCGTGTTTACAGTAGATGAGAACTCTTAAGAAAGTATTAAAGAGGACAAAATACAAGGAACTCTGATAGGATGGTTTTTACATCTCATCTTTGTTAATAGAGATGCATTACTACATATCTGTGCTGCCTCTATTAATGGGCTCAACTCCCCAAGCAGACTCAAACCAAGTTGAGGACAAGCATATCTCTTCGTTATCTTTGTGTGGTAAGGATAAGCATAGTGCCTGGGAACATAGCATGAGGAGGGAAATGCATGAACTATATTTTACAGACACTAAATCAATTCTTTCCTGAGACAGAGGAAAATTTTTTTCAATAGTGGGTATGAGGACAGACATTATTAAGGAATTTGGAGTAATTATAAATTAGTAAATAAATACTAAATTTATTAAGTAAACTAGAGGCCCTGTGCACAAAATTTGTGCATTGAGGGGGGGGTGTCCCTCAGCCCAGCCTGCACCCTCTCCATCTGGGACCGCTTGAATGATGTCCAACTCCCCATTTAGGCCCAATCTTAAATGGGCAGTTGGCCATCCCTCTCACAATCCAGGACTGCTGGCTCCCAACTGCCCTCCCCTGCAGACCTGGTCCCCTCCCTGCCACTGCCCTCCCCTGCAGGCTTGGGTCCCCCCAACTGTCCTCTTCTGCAAGTCTTGTCTCCCCCCACCCCCAAATGCCATCCCCTGCAGGCCTGGTGCCCTCCCAACTGCCACCTCCTCCGCAGGCCTGGTCCCCGCCCAACTCCCCTACCCTGCAGGCCTGGTCCCCCACAACCGGCCTACCCTGCAGGCTGGGTCCCTCCCAACTGTCCTCCACTGCAGGCCTGGTCGGTCACCCCTAACTCCCACAACTTTCCTCCCCTGCAGGCCATCTTGTGGTGACCATCTTGTGTCCACATGGGAGCAGCAATCTTTTGACCACATGGGGACAGCCATCTTGTGTCTTGGTGTGACAGTCAATTTGCATATTACTATTTTATTAGTTAGCATAACAATATTCCAAAAAACAGATTCATTAATAAAGAATTGATCCCACCTAAGAGTTTCATGTGTGTTTGGTCAAATAACCAAACACCGAATTATATATTTAGAATAAAAATTTATATAATCTTTGCTAACTGAAAGCCTGGCAAAAAAAGACAATTGTATAAATGTGTCAAAACTCGTAGAACCATGAATTGTACTGTATATAAACCTCAATTTTAAAAACATACCTGTGACTGCATAGAAGAAAACAATCCATTATTTATTTCTTTTTAAATTTCCCCCAAAATACCCATTTTTTGAGCACACACTCATATCCTTTTTTTTTTTTTAGGTGTTTAAAATACATAAAACATGAACATGATAAAAGTTCTCATTCTTAAGGAACTTACAGTTGAGGGTTAAAGCAGACATGGAAGCAAATCATTACCGCAGATGATAGCTGAAGTAAGAAGAGAGTGCCAGGGTCAACACGGCTCTATAAAAAGTCTGAACTTTTCGTCTCCTCTGTGCTCCTAGGTCATATCCAGGGAGAAATTAAGCTGAAAACTTCACTTCCTGCACTCATGAATGAGTACATTACCACAACTGTGTACACTCATTACATATGTGACCCATCATAAGAGACACAGATGAAAAGGAAAACAAATGCAGGGTAATAACAGTGTGCTACTGAGTGTACATCATTATGTTTAATCAATAACACTGTCCCTTAATGCACAAAGCACTGAGTACAGTACGTGGGGGTGGGTGGGAGGGAATAAGGCAGAGGGATTAGCTACTTTAAAAATAATACTATAGAACAGTGAAGGTGAAGGCCTGGGGGAGGGGAGGGTAGGATAGGGGGTAGGGGTCAATGGGAAAAATGGAGTGGGCATCTATACTACCTTCAACAATAATTTATTTTTAAAGTCTAAGCTCTCTGTGCTGGAGTCTTCATGCTATAGTAGAAGTCATGGAAATTTGATTGCTGGGGAAAGACAAAAGTCATAGAGGTGACAAAGCAGTGCTGGGAATAAAAATATACTATATACAAATACCAGAAAAACTCTTTACGTGCGTAATCTTACATCACTTTCCCCAATACAATTCTACTCACACAACTCAACTTGAGGCCTGAGTAATAAACAATCCTTAAAAATATCCTAAAGCTTCAAATAATATAGTGCTTACTCTGAAAGGTAAGTAACAGATTAATTTCTGGTAAAAAAAAAAATCTGTAGTGTTACTATTTTTTTCCTGGTTTTTATTTAATAGAACTACCAAAGTTTTCCCAAATAATATAAGAAATAATTTTTCAAAAGTTAGATAAAGAGATATAATTATTGATTTTTTTATTTCCAAGAATTTATAATATTGGGAATACTACAGCTATTTTTAAAAAAGGAATTTCCACAAGTATTATAACTATACACATAGGGCAAGGACAAGATTTTTTTAGCCAGCCATGCTAGTCAATGAGGCAATAAAATATTACTAATCCATTACATATTGTTTTCTAGATTATCTTCTGGTGTATAGTAATTTGTAGAAATTGACTCCTGCAAAAGATTTAAATACTGTATATTTGAACACTAAATGGATATGGGTTTAAAAAATGACCTAAGTACTGTACTAAAGGGAAAAGAATCACTGTAATTATACATTTAAAATAACTGTACATTTTAATCACTAAGGGTAAATTAACTGTAAAAAGGAGATTCACTTCTATTATAGATACATCAATATACTGTATAAATTATATCACTCAAGATTTATACCAGTTATGTTTATTCTGCTTGACATGAATACACACATGGAATACCAATCATGTCTTAGAAAGATTTTCTTTGAATTTTTATTTGCATATTTATGAGAGTATCATATTATTGTAAAAATTCATTGTTTGGGCTGTTTCAGATACTCTAAGCTAGATATTACTGAGCTATGCCTTTTCATACCTTTCAAAAACACTATTTCTTTTCTTAAAATGCTGGAATTCCCCTCAGCACTCTAAAGCATCTTCCTTTGGATAAGACTTTTCATAGAAGATAAGTTGCCACTTTAGCAGGGCATCAAATCATGAATCTTAATAGAAGTATTCACATGAGGTGGAAGTTATGCATCCACTTAAGAACATCCTATTACTTTCTGCATTTTAAGGGTGTGGGACATCTCTGTGTTCATCCTCCCGACAAAACAAACAAACTGAAATACAATAGCTACTAGCTAGTTATTGGCAAGCTTGCTACAAAATGCCTTATGAATATCAAAATTATGTTTTACTTTATCAATCATCCCTAAATATCGACGATCATCACTGAAGGAGTAAGATATCTCACTTGAACAATTTTTAGTCTCCGACAGCATTTAATATGTGTCATGTTTTACCATGCATTTTTGTAGTACATTGAAAATTTTTGCAATTGTCTTTTGTTCGGCTGTCCACACATTTGGAACTAACAAAATGTTGAACGGGAGATAAACTATAATAAATGATGTCTTTCTCAAGATGAAATCTCCCTGGCTGGGAAAGAGCACTGCACATTTTACTGATGCTATTCCTCACCAGCATATGCTGGAGTGTTTGTTCATACTCATGTTAACTTGGCAGGTAAATTATGAAAATATAAATTCATTCTTAATATTTATTGCTGTCGGGATTAATATTCAAAGTTGAAATGGCAGGTGGACAGACCTGATAAAAAGCAAGGGGGATTAAAATGCTCAGGCAACAGGTAGTGTAATTTGCTGTTGCCTGATGATAAAGACCGTGGGCTGTAGGGAGAAGAAAGGCCCTTAAAATAGAATAATTAAGAAATTGTTCTCAGGCTCTCAGAATCAGAACTATGTAGATAAATGGTAAAGCTGTACACTGAAAATGGTGAAGCCACTGTTACAGGTTGGAACATCTTGTTCAGAACCCACTGCATCACAGTATATACGGTACCATGGGTAAAGTCACACCAAACAGCACTGTATCTGATTACAGTTAAATATAGAAAATGTGGTTAAAATGATGAGACAATGGCATTTTTAAAGAGTTGTTGATTGGCCTGTCACGTGGCTCATACTGCCAACACTAAGGCAAAAATAACAACCTCACAGGTCAGATTTCCAAAGCAGAGATCTGGCAAACTAAGATACAGATGGGACAGACATTTCCAGACTATTGGCTCTAAGAGTGTATGGTCCCTTGGTCCAGGTGTCAGCCTCACTGGCTTCAACCTACATCAATGCGATACCATGTCAGGATCCATATCAACCATTATGTGTCTGATTGCAAATAAATGGCGATTCCTAATTAATTTCTTAGCAGACAATACTTAGATCGGCTTCTTTACCCAAGTGGTCAGCCATAATTAGCATTCTAGGTCACACAAAAAATATGCAAAGAGTTTCAAAATCACAAGAATATGACATTAACCAGTCTCTAACCATAGTATTGATGGTCCTTTTCAAAATAAAACGTACTTTTAGGCAAGCTTCACATATTTTCTTTAAAAAGATATTATTTACCTCAGTAAGCATACTCTTCATAGCTAAGATATGAATCTGAGACCATATCCTGTATGAATACGAATTTATGAGATCATTGTAGTTCCCAGAAGTTTTGTTTCTGTCAAAGTTTAGAAAAACTGACTCACTAATGTTTCACTAATTTTCATAGCAGTGGGGAGTATGTCTATGAAGAGAATTCTAGTGGGAAATGCATTGACTCAGACTGGGTGATGGTAATGCCAGTGATGAGGAAGAGATGGGGTTCCACCGATCTATGTTGCTTTAGAAATCAGACACATCAAAGATCATTATTTCTATACAATTTCCTGAAGAACCACAGACAAGAATCACTGACATTTTGATGAAATTGATTACTATAAAATAAAGCAATTGACTAGTTTTATTGTCTACATTTTTCCCCTTCACCATTAAAAAGAAAAATAGGAATGTACCAGTCAGTGTTTGCATAGCGCATATTATTCCTGTGGAAATAGTTCTTAATTTAGGTGCCCAGGGCACAATCACATTTCTCTGTTCTCCTGCTAATTTGTGTTACTTTTATTTGATTTCAACCCAACAGCCATCACTAGCATTTTTCATTATCATGCTTTAAAATAAGTTACAGGGAAATACTCCTTTTGGGGTGAATGTTTCGATGACTTGACTCATTTGCATCTGGACCTTATCAAGTCAGCAAATGGTTCTGCATGATTACCAAGAGTCTCATTACATTAACTTCCCTGCTTCGTGTAGAGCCCAGACAAAACACTGGGAAACAAAAATGAGCAATCCCACCTACTGACTAAAGAAATTCTACTGTTTTCATTTTCCTGCTAAGTGCATGTTCAGGTGATAATCCTGATTATAGAAAATGTCTTTTATTTTGTGAGTCCATGTGTCACAAAATGGTAATTTCCAAAAGAGGAGCTATTTTGTCCAGGGAATAGCAGCCTTACATGACCAACAAAAATGATGAATGCAGAAAATGTAAAAGTAACTTCAATATTTGCATCCAGGCTGTACCGCTCACCTCTTAATCCTGCAACCAATGAAAGCTGAACACATAAACAAACCCTTTTACACGGATTGGAATTCACATAAATTTGAAATGGTTCAAAATCACTAACTAAAATCTGCCTGGACTCTATTTATAGCAAATGATCATCTAAATTGAAAAACTGAATTCTGCATGTAAGTTTTATCAACAGAGTATATTTTCCCATACATACATCCTTTTAAGTATATATACAGATATATAGTTATGTTGTTAATTTGGGACATACAAATATGTATGTACTATACATACATTGCTCTGCACAGAATTTTTATTTCCAAAAATAACAGTTTTTTAAAATTGATATTTTACAGAAAGGAAGGGAGAGAGATAGAGAGTTAGAAACATCCATGAGAGAGAAACATCGACCAGCTGCCTCTTGCACACCCCCCCACCAGGGATGTGCCCGCAACCAATGTACATTCCCTTGACCGGAATCGAACCCGGGACCTTTCAGTCCGCAGACCTACGCTCTACCACTGAGCCAAACCGGTTTCGGCAAATAACAGTATTTTTAATGCATTTATTTCACTCTTCGGCTGTCTTCTGGTGTCAATGTAATGACATTATTCTTATCATTTTCATAGCATCATAGCAGAATACTTTCTCATATTATGAAACAGGTTTGAGTTTCAGGGCAGGTATCACTAACTGAATTTACAAATGGAAATACTGAATGAAAGATAGAATAAATGACTTGGGACAGGATATGACACTAGCATTCTGAAGCCCAGGCTATGGTTTCTCTCTTTGCACCCTGCTGTTCTGCATTAAAGATGTTATGCTGTGAGCATTAATAATACTCTAGGTATCACTTACACCAGGGTTTCAACCTGGTACTAATAAAATCCAGTCAGCGCCCTGGCTGGTATGGCTAAGTGGATAGAGCGTCGGCCTGCAGACTGAAGGGTCCCAGGTTGGATTCTGGCCAAGGGCACATGCCCCAGTTGTGGGCTCGATACCCAGTAGGAAGCGTGCAGAAGGCAGCAGATCAATGATTCCTCTCTTATCATTGATGTTTCTATCTCTCTATCCCACTCCCTTCCTTTATGAAATCAATAAAGAAATGTTTTTTAAAAACATAAAAATAAAAAAAATAAAAACAGAATCTTATGGAATAAAAAATCCAGTTAGCAAAGTCAATATAATAACATCACTATCTATGGAGATTTTCACTCTTGACCCTGGTGTGTCTCTCTCTCTCTCTCTCTCTCTCTCTCTCTCTCTCTCTCTCTCTCTCTGTTATAGGTTGGAACATTATAGAGTAACACTGCTCCTCTCTCTCTTCCATTATAGACCAGAATGAGTATTCTAAATAGTCAAAAGGCCATGTTCAAATTTTCACTCCAAAATTCTCATCATCATCAGTCTTCTGGTGCTTATTTAATTGGTGTAACTGTCCTGCAGTTGTAGACTGCCCTATACAAAGCTGTACAAAGATTTACATTGGCTCATCATGTAGTCTAACTATCAATCAATCACCTGAGTGAGCTGCGTATTTAGCACTGAGCTCCCATGCCTGAAAAATAGCCTATTAAACATTGGAGATGACGTGTCTGGTTATACATACATTGCTAATTTTTATATACATACATACATATATGCTGAAAAATGTATATACATACATACATACATACATATATGCTGATTAAAATTCGCCAAAGCATCTTCATTACACAGAAAATAACTGTGTGATGCCCAGATATTTTTCTAAGGGAATGTTCTCAAGGTAAATGCAAAAGTATAAAGTTAATACTGGCTAGTTTTTTTCTAATTTTATAAAGCACCTTTTTAGGAAAATCAAAGAAATGTTTCATGTTAACCACATACGAAATATTTCAAATGCTATTAATAAAATCTATGTTCAAATATTCTTTCATCATCTTCACAGAATCCCTAGATCAGAACCCCTGATTAACAAAACAACAACAAAAGGGGCTTTTAAAGATTTAGTGGGAATGTTACTGTTAATTAAATCTCTTTTGTCTGGATTGATTAGTGAAATTCATTATTCACTGCTCCTCTGGATGGATGAGTTAAATTACAGTTGATACAAAATACCGCTAATAGTTTATTTAATGGCATTACTTCAGGCTTAAAAATACCCAAATTTGAAATTAAGAGAGATCACCCAGATTTCTAATTTTTTTTTTCCTGCTCAACATTGTTTTGGTATGATCAAACCCAAATGGTTGTGGCTGCCTTATTTTGGATACGCTTCTGCTAATTATCTTTTGTAATTACTTCAATTTTTTGAAGTATTACTTTGTAGTTTCATCTTATTAAGAGAGGGAGTTTTGTAAATTTTACTTAAAATCTAAATTGTTGAAGCTTAATGACAATTAAGTAAAAAACAATAATATCAAAACATTTCTTAAGAACACGTCTTCAGGATGATATTCATCTGCTCTCACTAAGGAATTTTCCCACAAGAATAGTTGAACAAATTTCAAATTTTAAGAAAAATTAGAAAACATCATTCTCTTAAAAGTGGAAGAAAGTTTTAAACCATTATCAAATAGTCCTTTCCAGATAACCTTTAATGAACTGTGCAAATGATCAAACATATGGATATCATTTTCCTTGTACTACATATGGGTAAAAGTTACAGGAAATATCATTAGTGAAATGTGTTGCAGATTTGATTACACCTCCAACCATTTGAAAAACAGTTTGATGTGTTTTATAAATGCAATATGTGCCACATTCCTAATTATTACTCAATTCCACATCTCCTCTCTCATATCTTTTGAATATGTTGAAGTGATGATAATGTTTTTCAAGATGAAAAGGAGGCATGCTCAGTAGTAGATGAATCACAAAGCCTTTCCTTACACACTGGCTATTTTAAGGGTAAGAAAAGAGCTGGCCAACCTCCTGGGTGAGGACAGACACCAGGTGGGGAGTTCTTCTGGGAGGTTCAGACTCACCCCTGAACCAGCCTCCTACACTCTGGGGAGTGAGGGCCTCTGCCTTCTATGTCACGGGCTCACTTTTGATACAAGTAGTCTTATGGGATTATTTTACACTCTTATTGGTGACTTTTATTATCTAGACATTATTACTAAGTTATGATTCAATTTCTCACTAGGTCTTGTATGTGGTATCACTAAACACTAGAGTACTGTTTCCCAAAGTGTGGTACGCGTAACCTCAGGGGTACGGGAAGAGTTTGGAGGGGGTACGTGTTGCACCGGAGGTTGGTGGGGATATGCACTGCACCCTGCTTAGCTACGACTAATTCTACATTCTCATGAGTCAAGACAGTCTTGTGAGGCATGAGATGGTCCAGTGTGCAAATAAATGTTATTTATAATATAACTTTTATTTATATTTTATTATGAATAATTTTATTTTTCATTTATTATTATTTTGTATGTGTACCATAAAAAGAAAAAAATAAATATATTTTGATTGTTATTAAAATGCATCCATTTTTTTGACGAGGGGTACTCAGCATTACGAAAATTATAGAAGGGGTACACATATGTCAAAAGTTTGGGAAACACCACAATAGAGCATAGGCAAAGAAGGAAGAAGGGAGGGAGAGAGGGAAGGAGGGAGGCAGGGAAGATAAAAGTGGTTTCACCACTACCCAAGTGCTCAGAAGGCTAAGAAAGAAGGCCTTCTCCTTATGTGATTCCCTCGGGACATAGAAATTCCTGATTTCTTCCATATCCCTTCCCTACAGGAGAGCAACAGTTGGACCACGGTTTCATGAGCTGCATGAAGTGCTAAACCTTTTTAAATAGTTTTAGAATTATCAAGACACAAGTTATAGGATATGAGTATTTAATTTACATGAGCTGTCTTGGAATCACGAATAGCATCTGAAGATGAGGCCTTCAAGGTCCCAACACCCTCCGAGCTTTTTTCTTCCTCAGGTTGTGTTGAGACTGCCTCTGTGAGTTCCTGCAATCACTCACTGAAGACGGCCTTTTGTTCCCACATTGTTGGGGCCGTAACTACCTGCACACTTGCTGGAACTCTGGAAACACAATCCTGGTCAAGTCTTCTGCTCACATGCTTCTTCTCTCTCCAGGCTGCCTACTTTTGGTCTCTTCAAATAGACCCATCATCTCCTAAATTTAATAATCTCTACTTCTCATGAAGCTTTAATTTAGACAATACACATTTATATTGACAATGGCTAAATAGGCTATACTTTAATAACTTTTAAGTGTCCTCAGAAGCAGTAATTTTCACCCTTTTTGACATGACTTAAAATGACTTATCCTGAAGTTATTCTAACTTTTTTTAATCAAGGTTTTAGGAGCTATCATCATTGTTATTTTTCTATTTTCTCTACCTGCCCCTAGACACACACACACACACACACACACACACACACACACACCCCTGCATACATATATATACATCCAAAAAAATAATTTATCTGTTTCAGATGGCAAAACAAATTATACAAAAATATCTTCTGATAACATGGAAAAATGTGTTAAAGATATAAACAAAACCATGACTTATAGTCTAATTGTCAAACTAAGACTACAGTGTACAAAAGCATTCCACAGCTTATGAAATTATTTCCTAGAGCAACATCCAAGTACACCAAGGTTGTGGGTTTCAATCTGAGGTCATGGCACAGACAAGAATCAATCAATGAATGCATAAAAAGTAAAATATTACATATGTCACCTGCCCCCCCCCACTGACCTCTTCTAGCCTTCACCCACTCTTGGCCTTCACCACCCTATTGTCTGTGTCCATGGGTTATGCATATATGCATACAGGTTCTTTGGTTGATCTCTTCCCATACACCCATCTTCCCCTGCCTTCCCTCTGAGGTTCCACAGTCTGTTCCATGCTTCTATGTCTCTGGATCTATTTTGTTCATCAATTCCTACTTGAATTTCACTCAGCCCAGAGATTACTTCCTAAGGAGTATTTCCACACTTCCCAGACCAGATAGGAACCCTGAAAAAGGTACTACACTATCCTCTACTTCTTGGAGGGAGCATTATTGCAGTTTACATTGGTGCATCAATTGATTATAATTTTATCTAAACCATAACCTCCCCCGGGCTCTGTTTTGTTCCACATTGTATCTCCAGCACTTGCCATGTAGTAGGCATTCACTGTTTGCCTACCAAATGGAGTGAATGTCATTATATTGTTATCTGTTAAAATAGTTATGAGATTTATTTATTTACTACATGGTTCTTGGAAAAATTTGAGGTTAGAAAAGTGTTAATTACACAAATGCATTATATAATGGTTTCCCAGCAATCTGAAAAATGTGTGAAATACAGGGGCACATCTCTCCTTGTATCACCAACATCATTGCAAGTGAATAGAGAGAATGTCAAATGACTACAATGTACATACTAGAGAATTTCATTTGTTGAGACATTTCTGCTCATAAATCCTGATAAAACTATTAAATATTCTCTGTAGCTCAGACAAAGCAGCTAACTACTGGTATAAATCTTCATAAGTCTCTAAAAGGACTTAAAGGACATAATAAACCCTATTTGTAAGACATACACATGATTTGAGGTTGGCTTAGTTTGGGTGTCCAATTAAAATTACTGCTAAACTCCACTGTGGCTGTGCCCTGAGGGACTTACTTCTGGGACTCCACTCAACGGCCCTGCTATTTTCTTCCGCTGTAAAAGTACACCCTTTTAAACATAAAATCAGGCTCACTTGCTTATAAAAAAAGCACTAAACTATATGTTTACATTTGTCATCGGCAAATAACCTAAATTTGTTCATTACAAATGCACAAACAAAGCTAGTGAACTAGCAACATCAATGCAAAAAAGTGTTGCCCTCAGAGAATATGAGCATTAATGCACAGTTATCAATCTTGATCAACCGTTTCTTAAATTATCTACTGTGCGAGTCTTATGAAAGAAATTTGAAATTGTGGGTGGGCCTTCTGCAACCTATTTGCTGAGCTATGCACTTCCTCCAATTAGTTTATGAGATTTAAGGATACCAATTAAATATTAATCAAAGGAACGGAAGTATCAGGGAGTGAATAAATGTAATAACAGCATCCATATTTGTCTATATTTATTAAGATATATATATATATATATATATATATATATATATATATATATAGCATCAAGTTAAATACGTTTTAAAGTTTTATATTACCTGCAGTTTGAAATTTTCTATTCCATTATCACATGTAGATGAACAAAGACCACACATCTATTTCTCACATTTACTAAATTAGCTTCCTCTCCCTTCCAGTTTGTTACTATTTTCTTTGGTTCTTTGCAAATAATGAAAATTAACATTCAGCTTATCAATTCCTATCTATATATACATTCCCCTTTGACACAGTAATCTCACTTCTAGGAATCTATTCTAAGACTTATCTCCATGATTTTAATACAATCTATGCACGTTATTTATAAAAACAAATCCTGTTGGTTATTCTGTAGCAATGCTTAATATTTATTAGTATCTGTTAACTCCCTCATGAATTACTGAGAGCAGCTGATACTAGCTCAATTCCAGCAGATTAACCGTTCTCTTATTTTTTTTTTGACAAAACTGAGGCCATTGGTGCGCGCGCGCTCACACACACACACTCACACACACACACACACACACCAACATTCCTAGTTGGGGGCTGATTAGAGATAAATAAGGTTGGAAAAAATAGGCAGTGTTAAATCCTTTTAGTACCATAGTATGACATTCAAATGTTTACAATTTAAGAATTACCAAAAGAATTCAGTAGAATTTTAAGTGACTAGCTTTGTGAAAAAAGAAATGAGGATGTGGCAAACAATTTTTCTGAGTAAAATATTTGACTCTTGAAATTATGTTATAACTTTAAAATAAAAATATCCCTTCTATTCAGCAAAAACTAATCTGCCTAGTTGGTCTGTTTTCCTTATATTTAAGGAAAGAGTCCTCAGAGAAAATTGACAGAAAACTTTTTTTTTTTTTTTTTTTTTTTTTTTTTTGCTATAACACATTGGTGGATCTCCTGAGATAGGACAGAGGGACTCATAACCCCCACTGGTCCTCTTCATCCAACACACACCAGCTTTCTTCTCCATGGAGTCTAAGAGTCTCAAGAGGATATCAGAATCTGGGAGTGAAGGATGAGGTGTGTTTTGTTGAAAATTTTCCCCCAAGGGATTCTGACAGATTCCCCTGAGTTACAAACTTTTACCCTATACTGAGGAAAATTTACACAGAAAGCTCATGAGTTTTTCTCCTCAGCTCAGAGGGAAAAGTTGGCCTTATTACAAGTAGGTATTTTTGTTTCTTTCCATCTCTTCCTAAAAAAAAAAAATTCAAAATTCTGACCATCCTATAAAAACAACATAAAAATATGTCATTTGATTATACATAGATTCCATTAAATAACAGCTTAAAATTTTTTCAGGGGCTATAAAATTTTATAGTAAATGCTCAATTCAAAAAGCAACTTTGTAGTATTATCACTTACCCATTTCATTCGCGGTGATTATATTAGTACATATATCCTATACAATAAAGAAATAACATGCAATTTGACCATCACTCCAACACACAAGATGGCTCTTCCACAAAATACCACCGTCTGAGCGAGTCTATTTTGAAGAAACGGCATTAGAAGAAGTTTAAGTTTAAAATTTGGGGTTCTCAAAAGACATTTCAATCATCGTACTGTTGATATTTGGCTTTGCTGACTAATGAGTTTGCCAACCACTGCTTAGAGAAGTAACATAGGTCAATGCCTCTTCTTGGCATCAGGGACAGGACGTGGGAAACTTTCTTTACACTTTCTAGAGAGAAATCTTTGTTCTGATCCTCCCACAAGTGAGCCTGAGGACAATCCTTCTCAATTCCTCCATCAGGCTAGGCGTTTGCCACAAAATTGGTACCTTCAACCAATGTGTGCCTATTGTCGTGAAATTTGCACAGATCATTGAAAACCAAACAACCCCTTTACGGTGCTATGATAGAACTTTTGAGGTACAAACCTCCAAACAAAAACTGGAATTTAAAGTAAGCCAGATATTTGTTTCCTTTACTCTCTATCTCTGAAGAAATGTAAAGTACCTGAACAAATCCTTTCTACTCCTCCCACATCAGGCAATGGAGTTTTATCATATTGATTTTAAAGAAAAGAAGAGAGAATGCCCTGCCTGGCTCTAAGTTTCTAAACAGCTCATTGAAAACCTCACACTTTCCTAATTCTTTTCTACTAAACACCACCTTTCAAATTATGCATAATAGAATGTCAGTGTCCGTCAAGAGATAATTGGTATTAGTAAAAAAAAAACAAAAAAAAACAAAAAAAAAACAGTTCTGCAATCAAGTAAATATAGGAAATGATGGATACAAGGTTAAAGAAGCTATTTTAAGGCCAGATCTCAATGTGTCTTTCATAGGCAAATGATTACTACAAATGGTCACCTAGAAGGTGACTAGAGTGCAGCATTTCCAAACCCACTGGACAGGTCTTAAACTGTTTCTTCTTAAAGAATCTCTGAGGAACTGCTGCTCCAGATCAGCAGTTCTCAAAGTGCGGTCCCCCAGCCTAGAGTATCAGCATCACCTGGGAACTTGTTCAAGATGCAAGTCGGCAGGTTTCTTTCCAAAACCACGCATTCAGCAGCCCTGGGGGTTTGGTCCAGTAACGAGTATAAAGAAGCTCTACAGGTGCTTCCCATTTCTCTCTCTCTCTCTTTATAGTGATTTTATTTATTTTAATTTTTATTTTTATTGTTGAAAGTATTAGGTGTGTCCCTCTTTCCCCCCCCCCAATGACCTTCCTTCTCCCATTCACGCCCCACCTAAGGCCTTCACCACACTATTGTCTATAACCATAGCTAGTGCATATATGCATGCAAGTTCTTTAGTTACTCTCTTCCCACCTTTCCCTCTGGGAATTGTCAGTCTGTTCCACGCTTCCATATCTCTGGATCTATTTTGTTTGCCAGTTTATTTTATTCATTAGATTCCACATATCAGTGAGATAATGTGATACTTGTCTTTCTCTGACTGGCTTAATTTCATTTTTTTGTTTTGTTTTGTTTTAATTTTTTGGTATATATTTTATTGATTTTTTACACAGAGGAAGAGAAAGGGATAGAGAGTTAGAAACATCAATGTGAGAGAATCATCAATCAGCTGCCTCCTGTACACCCCCCTACTGGGGATGTGCCCGCAACCAAGGTACATGCCCTTGACCGGAATCGAACCCGGGACCTTTCAGTTCAAAGGCCAATGCTCTATCCACTGAGCCAAACCAGTCTTGGCAGACTGGCTTAATTTCAGTTAGCATACAACTCTCCAGGTCCGTCCGTGCTGTCTCAGAGGGTAAGAGATCCTTCTTTTTCACAGCTGCATAGTATTCCGTGGTGTGACTGCACCACAGCTTTTTTATCCGTTCATCTGCTGATGCGCACGTGGACTGTTTCCAGATCAGAGCTATTGTAAATAAGGCAGCCCGACAGGTGATTCTGACACACACTGGAGTTTGAGAACCACTAACACAGCTGAGCCATTCTCTGCAAAAGTGAAAACATGATTTCTACAATCATCTTGGTAAATCAAGGGTTTTCAAATTAAAGTTGATCTTTTGTAATAGGCAGTTTTGAAGATGTAACATTAGATTCTTCTTTCCATATATATATAAATCTACTTTGATTTAGACAAGCACCTACTGCTTTACAAATTATATATGATGTTTTTATTCATGTTCTCATCACTTAACTACTTACTATTTACTCTTAGCAAGGCAGTGTTCCTAATGCTTATTCAAGAAAATATGTATCTGGTTTTCTCACATGTGAATGAGAATGAAAATATATCACTTTTTATTATACATGATACAGATTTCCTATGTGACTTTGATAGACATAAATAAAAGCAGAAGTAAAAAGTAATGTGTCGATATGTTTCATAAGTATTTGTTTATGAAGTATTAAAGTATTAAAATTTATAGAAATAAAATGTTAAATGGAGGGAAAACTAGTTTTTAACAGGCATAGAGTTTGAAATTTGCAAGATAAATAATGTCTACAGGGCTGTTGCACACAAAGTAAATATACATAGCACAACTGAAATGTACATTAAAAAACACTTAAGATGGTTGATTTAATGTTATGTGATTGTAACCACAATTAAAAATAAAACAAAAATTTTTAAATATGTGTTTTTCTTCAGCTCATATGGTGAAAAGGAACCACTGCAACACTTAACTGTTAGAAGCATTATTACACTATCAATATGCACTACTCAAGAACTATGGTATTGAAGGAAAAGGTATTTTAAATTATTGGGACATAATATGCAATTATTTTCCAATAAGAAGTTTGATTAAAAAGTGAAGAGCACACATTGAGGGGCCAAACACTGATTTCATGTTGGAAAAGCAAACTTTAAAATCCTTAATATGAATAAAAGAAACAATCCCTGGTCCAAATCTATTCCATAAACTTCTACTGAGTTCTAGGCACTGAGCTTGCCAATAGCTGGTGAAACAAGGGCGATAGATATATTATTCCCATGCCCCTAGCAAGCTGATAATGCATTAAAAAGATACAGAGTTTTGAAGATGGCAGCGTAAGTAAACACCTGTACAAGCCACCTCCCACAACCACATCAAAATTACAACTAACATACAGAACAATCATCATCCAGAACCACTGGAAAGCTAGCTAAATGGAAGTCCTACAACTAGAGAAGTCAAGAAGAAAGCACACTAAGACTGGCAGGAGGTGCGGGGTGAGGAACGGGCCGGTCTAACACCCATGTGGGCCTCTTTGTTAATCAGGAGGGAGATCATCTCTGCAGAGGCTGCCCGGAGGAGCAAGGGGTCCCAGCCCCACACCCAGCCCAGGATCCCAGAGCTGAGAAAAGAAGTAAGAACCAGGGACTGTACAAACCAGTGCAGACTGGGGCTCAGCGAGAAAGAGGCTGCTGAGACCCAACTGTTCCTCTCAAAAGGCCAACACCAGGAACTGAACTTACAAGGTCCCACTTCCGCTGAGATCCAATGCCAGAGTAAGGCTCTGGGGAACATGGACACATAGGTGGAAGAGCTGGACTGTCTGGCATCAGGGCAAGATAGGGGTGGCTTTCTCCTAGATGAAGGTGCTCCCGGGGATCATTATTCCTATGCCAGTACCTCCCTGGTCCCAGAGCTGACTATCTCTGTTTGCTCCACCCTGGTGATTACCTAATACCCCACTACATCTAATTTATAACCCCACCCCATTTTGCATATGATGGCCTATCTTTGCTCAGGCTAACATCTCTCAAACAAGCTGCAGCTGGGTCAGGGAGCCCCAAACCTATCAATAAAGATGCCAAGACCTAGCACCAGCACCAGGCTGCCTTGCTCCACAGCTGGGCCTCTTCTGGACACTTCAAACCCGATACAAAGAAGAGGAATCTGCAGATCTCTCTGTAGCTCCTGCTGGGTGGCCCCAGACAGTGGCTGACTTTGTAACTCCCTGGAAACCCAAGAGCCAATATACCCAGTGATCAGTGTCAGAACATACCAGATAACATCTATAAGCAACACACTCAAGGGGCAGACACCAAAGCCCTACTGAAGCAAGTCCTGTTCCATAGGAATGTCTCCTACACAGCATCTTGTCCACTGTAGTCACAGCTGGTCCTCACAGCCAATTGGCCCGGAGCTCAATTCCTCCTAGTGACACCAACAGTAATCAAGTCTCAACTACAACAAGACTATGCTCAAAACCCACAAAGGTGTGCACCTAGAGTGCCCAGCTCAGGTGACTGGGGAGGTTGAGCCACTGGGCCCAACAGTAGAACACCTACTACACAAGGCCACTCTACCAGCTCAAGGAAACATAGCAGCTCTACCCAATACATAGAAACAAACACAGAAAAGAAGCCACAATGCAGAGACAAAGAAACATGTCAGAAATGGATATAGAGTTCAAAACCATGGTTTTAAGGTTATTCAAGAATCTTCTAGAAACCTCAAAAATGGAACATGACCAGTCAGAAATTAAGTATGCACTGACTGAAATAAAGAATAATATACAGGGATTCAACAGTAGAGGATTTTGAGACTCAAAACAATGATTTGAAATATGAGGAAGCAAAAAACTACCCAACCAGAAGAGCAAATGAAAAAAGAATCTAAAAATAACAATCTTAACCAATAAAGAGTGGGGGGCGGAGAGGATACTTACAAAAAAATATTCACACAAAAATTCCCCAAATAAACCCCACATAGTTGAATAATTACTCTTCTAAAAAAAAAATAAAACACTGAAAGACAGTAATAAATTTGAACGTTTGCCAATGTATGCTTTCACAGTAGAGCTAAAACTCATTTTTCAGATTCTAGGAATCTCTGAACATTCAAGATCAAGCTCAGGTTGGGATTTGAGGAATTGGGTTATATAAAGACACCTTGGATTGGTCTGAATAAATAAGATTCTTGAGAACCAAAAGCATTTATTTAAAGCTTTTAATGCCTCCCATTTAATCTCACATTTCTCTACCGGTGTTCACCATTTCTGTTTGTATAGTGCCTGACAGTTTATAAAGCACTTTCCTTGGCTTTACTGCGCTTGATCCTTACAACTCTTAATGAGGTTGGCAGATATTATCTCCATCATTTTATGGATAAGATGCTGAAACAGCCGGAGATGTAAGGACTCACTAATGGTCGCCAGCCTATTACCTACAGAACCAGCACTAAAACACAGGCACTATTCTTCACCACCCTCGTGTATTTGTGAATTCCTTCTCTCGTGGCAAATTTATGAGACAACCTTTGCAACGTAGCATAATCTAACCAATAATTAACAAAACAAATCATGTCCTTATGAGTTGGTCCCAGGCTACAGGAGATGCCATGGGGAGAGATTTTTGAGGAAAAAACCTCCCCCTCTCAAGTTTTCTTCTCTCTGGCCACAGAGCCGTGTTGCAACATCACTCCCGGTATATGAGTGAGTATTTTAGAAACACTGATTCATATCTTTATTGCCTTTTAAAATGTTGAAGGGAGGGATGTTATTAGTATGAGACAGAATATATAAGGGAATACAATATTAATCCTTCCGTGTAAGCCACCTAAGAAATTAGCAGGAAAAAAATGGTGGTAGGGGGGTGGGAGGTTAGCTGGAAAGAAATAAGGAACACCTGCCCAAAATATTCACAAGTGGACACTGGGCTATTAATTATGGGAGAATCCTTGCCCAGAGATTGAGGCTTTCACCAGGCCTCTGGCCCCACGTACTCACAAAGGAAGGGATAAAAAACTGGTAGCAAGCCATCTCATGCTGGCTCCATGGATGCTGTCCAGCCCTGAGCTCCATGAGCTGCCCATCCCCACTCGGCAGACTCTTCTTCATAGGAGTCTTAACACCTAAGTATTTCTGTGGCCACAGGGCACTTCTAGGAGATTCTCATACTGTCACAACTCCTCCCATAATCAACCCTCAATATGTGCGCACACACACACACACAACACACACACACACACACACACACACACACACACACACACACACAGGATTGTTTTCTAAGTTCAAGTCTAAAGTCTAAAGATCATCAGTAAAACTGCTGGTGAAAAGGCCAAAGCTTCAGGCATTTTGTAAGTTGTATGTTCCTGACAAATCTCAGGGTAAAAGGTCTCTTACATGGAAGGTAAAAAGGACCCTAGTTAATGTGTTTGACTTGTTCACAACCCAAAATGAAGAAACTTAAGCACAGAGTTAATCAGTTTGAGGCCAGGGAGAACCTTGACAATTTACTTCATCTTTCCTCAGCTGGTGCTCCAGGACCATCCTTCATTCTTGTTTGGCTAAAAGATAAATGTTCTCATCTTGGTCATTACAAATAAACCAAAGTACTTAAAAAATTTCCTAGCTGTTGCAGGATGGATTGTATCCCCTAGTCTCCTACCCCAACCCCCCCAAAAAGCTCATAGGTTGAGGCCCTAACCCTCGTACCTAGGAATGTGACTACATTTGGATATAGGACCTTTAAAGAAGTTATTAAGTTAAAATGAGGCCAGTAGGGAGAGACCTACTGGACACACAAAGATACCAGGGTCGCATCTCACACACACACACACACACACACACACACACACACACACACACAGAGAAAACACAAGATGGTGTGAGTAAGGACATAGCGAGAAGGTGGGCATCTACAAAGTCAAAGAGAAGAAATCAAACCTGCCCACACCTTGATCTTGGAATTACAGCCTCCGGATCTATGAGAAAATAATATTTCTGTTGCTTACACCACCCAGTCCATGGTTTTATTATGGCAGGGCTAGCTAACTAATATAATACACCAACTGACTCCTGTGCTTCATTTATATCATGTTTGAGGTCTGTTGATTTCTCCTTTGCTATCTAGTCTGTGTTCTAAAGAATGAAGCTCTTCTCATTTCTATGCCTCATAAAACTGAGCAATGTTTAAAACAAAAGGATCCTTTTGTACATGTTGCAAACGTGCACATATGAGGATCAATGACAAAAGAAACATTTCATATACCCAATTAAGGTCTTAAATGAAACATTTTTAGAAAAAAATAACCATTAAGAACTTGAAAACAGTCTTCCCCTGATGAGATGAAAAGAGTTTCAACGTAATACGGCATCTGTTTGCAACATGTCAGAGTTGGCAGACAGGTTGGTCTATAATCAGAAGAGTCTTTCAGTTCTGAAACAGGACTCGCAATATTCCTCAGTATTTTGCCTGATTAAGTGCTTAAATTCACAAGGCTTGAACAATCAAAAATTTTGACTATGTTGAGCTTCTGATTAACTTTCCAGGTATCTAACCAAACCCTCACTAATTCCCTTAGTCAATATACTGTCTGAGATAAGACTGTACATTGTGCTACAATATTAATATGTTAAAGTACTCTCTGTAAACGTGGGAAATTGTCATATCAAAATTAGAATTAGTTGCTTTACAAATATTCATTTCTATTAACATTTATTCAGGAAATTTCAAAAAACAATAAGTACCTATTTATTTATTAAACAGGCATTTTATACATTAAATCTATATTTATAGAATAAAGCCGCAGACCACATGTAAGCAAAAATTTGCCCATAAAGTATGTTGAAATATCCGAGATCAGATTCTATGTGTCCATAGTTTTCAAATGAAAATAGTTTTCTTCTAGGGATTTGCTTGTACTATTTTATTTTCGGGCTCCTAACAAAATGCCTAAGAACATGGTCAGCACTCAATATGTATAGTTGAATACATGAATGAATATATTCATACTATAAATATTTTAGAATAAAATATCCATGTGGCATAGAATCATGCCCCCCTTTAGAATTAAATCATCAGAGCACAGACTTCTATATTTTGATACTAAAAGTATTATTTTATACTTATATTAACATTGCACATAAGAAAGACATAATTTTTATCATTTCCAGAATGAATCTACCACATCCCTCCAAATTATAGCACATTACTCATTTGTTTATGTGGCACTGCTCATCAACATGAATTCCTTAGAAAAAAATGGCATAGTTCACGTTTAGTAAATATTGGTTAGATGATTGAATAAATGCCTAGTGAATAATTTTACAACTACCTCAGATTTTCAAATTTCGTAAACAGAAGCTATGTGAGGTCTTCACTCATTCTCCTTGGGTGGGGGGGAAATCAGTCTCTTGGTCTTGAAGGAAATATTATGAGCAGAAATCCAAAGTACATAAAACTTTGTGACAAATAGTAGAATCCTGACATTTAAAATACTTTCTAACTTTTAGGCAAATGAATTCTATGCGTCTGTGGTTAGATATAAAATATTACTCATGGGTTACAAATTCAACTTTTCTTAATATCACTTTTAAAATGCAATTCTGTTTACCTAGATATGATTCAGACTATATTTTTATAAAAATAATTTGGCCTAAATTTCAGAGAGAACTAAAAATTTTTTCCTATCCACAAAGAGACAATTTGCCTTTCTAGGGTACAGTTATTTCACATTAGCTTTACAAGATGTATTTCAGGTCATAGCTTTGAGGGTAGAGGATTTTGCCAGGTTCTCACACACTGCCTGTCTTTCCTGTCCTTACGTTTTAATGGGAGCAAAACCTACCACCTGTCTTTTTCTGGATAATCAGGTCACAGCTTTCCAAACTCTTAACACAAAGAGCATAATTCTGTTTCTGCAGCTTATTAACTGCTGATATCTAACATGGAAATAAAGTTGGACAAGTGTATGGGTATGCATAGGCATCGAAGATCTGGATTCTGCGGTCCACTGTCTATTCAGGAATGCTCAGGTGTTGTCAGTGATAAAACGGATGAATATTTATCGCCTCACTTACAGAATCATTCACAGACATTATATCCAAATAAGACCAGAATAAATTGTTGGAGCTCCACTATGATAACTTAAATGAATTATTTAAGAATCTTCATAACCTGGATTGTTGTATTTCACCAATCTATATTTTGAAAAACTTATAAACACTATGATTCTATTCTAATCACATCATTCTAACATTTTCATACATATATATACACATATATGTATATATAGAGAGACAATGAATCACCTCATTCTTCAATCACCTCTTAAAATTCACTGCTCAAAATCATTCACAGCCGAAACCGGTTTGGCTCAGTGGTAGAGCATTGGTCTGCGGACTAAAGGGTCCCAGGTTCGATTCGGGTCAAGGGCATGTACTTTGGTTGTGGGCACATCCCCGGTGGGGGGTGTGCAAGAGGCAGCTGGTCGATGTTTCTCTCTCATCAACTAGCTCTCTATCTCCATTTCTCTCTGTAAAATATCAATAAAATATATTTTTTTAATCATTCACATTCATTGTTCTATAAATTATTTCCCAAATTGTTGAAAGTTTTAGAAAGGAATTTCAAAGGTAATATAAATTCATGTATTATAATTAAATGCTCACCCAGTTTTAATATTATCTTATTCATCTGATAAATGTATCACTTAAAGACAACTATATCTTCTCAAAGCTGAGTTATTAAAATTACAGATTATCTATAATTATTGCATCACTCCAGTCACACTTCCAACTCCAAAACTAAGATGCTCCAAAGTGGCCTGCTTTATATTACCCAATTTAACTCATTACCATCTGAAGAGTTGTTACTATTAATTTCTTTAATATAACTAAAAAAAAACAAATGAATCCTATCTTGATATTCAATAAGTTACTGTAATCCTATCAGTACAAAATAAATTTTATTTCAGAATTTATAAAACTTAAGAAGGAATGTCTTTTAATTAGTTATATTAAACACAAGTAACTAAAAGAGATAATTATTGTTCTTCTTTGGTAGTTGAGAAGTCCTGGTTCTTCAAACAGAAAAGCACCATTACCAAATGTTAATAGTTTGTTAAGAAAAATTAGTTATTTGCCCACCAGTATTTGCTAGTTTCAATCCTATATATTAAAAGCCTAATATGTTAAGTGTCCTGTCATCCGGTGACCAGTCAACTGTTCAAACAATCAAAGTTTAATATGCTAATGATATGCTAAGACCGCTAAACCACTTGCTATGATGAACATTGACCACTAGGGGGCAGACAGTCGACTGGTCTGCCCCTAGCTATGATGTGCATGAGGCAGACCCTCTGACCAGTAGGCTAGCTTGCTGCTGGGGTCCAGCTGATGGGGACTGGGCAAGAAGGGGCCAGACTTGCCCTGGAGCCTTCTCAAGCTCCCTCCAGGCCCCAATCACGCACTGGTGGGGTTCCTCAGCCTGGCATGCACCCTCTCCCAATCCATGACCCCTCAGGGGATGTCGAAGAGCCAGTTTCAGCCTGCCCCCACAAGCCACTCTCCTCAGGAGAGTGCCAGATGCAGGGCTCACAGCTGGTGGGAGCCTCTCCTCATTGGGATTGATTGGGTGCAAGCCCGAGGCAGGCACAGTGGGGCCGGGATGAGCAGGAGCAGCAGGTAGGAGCTGCAGGAGGCATTGGACTATGGGTTTTTGCCCAATCCCCCAGGCCACCCCAAGGGACCCCACCCATGGACGAATTCATGCTCCAGACCTCTATAGTTTAATAATAAAATATCACTCAGAATACTTAAAAGGCAGGGGTGTTTCATTCCTATTTCTTTCCAAAGGATATGATAGTCTATGCAAAATTAACTTTTATATCTATCAAGATTCTCAGATTCACTCAAGCTCAAAGGGACAAAAAATATGATAAAGTAAACATTTAAATAACTCATTTGATCGATCTTCCTTAAAAACTCTAACCATGGTCATATTGCTCACTTATGTTGGCCTATTTCCAATCATATGTGTTACTTTCAGATCTGGGTGTCAGTTACATACACGGCAGCTGGGGAGAGCGCCACCTTCCTGGGCCTTCCCGAGCAGCCGCCTCCGAGATGCTGTTGCTGATCCAGAGGCTCCCAGTAGGGTGTCCCAGGCCCCCCCAGGTCCTTGTCCAAGCCCACCTGCTTCTGGAGGCAACCGCAAGTCTTCCCAGAGGTCAACGTGTTCAACAAGTGGGATCCCAGGGCCTTCTGTATGTTCAGCAGAGAGCTAGCCGTGACCTCCCCAAAGGATAGTTCCTTCTCCATCCTGGGTTCTGATGATGCCACCACCTGTGGCATTCTGGTGCGGAGGCATGCAGTTAATGGGGCCCCCTGCTTGGCACACTGTGATGGAACCGACCTCGAAGCTGAGGTCCCCTTGATCATGAACTCCACAAAACCCTTTCCGGCCCCGCTCAGTATGGAAGGCTGGAAGTGCACATGGTCGGCCGCTCCAGTGAGGATGGACAGCTGTCACAAAAACTTACTCATCAACGTCTTAGTGAATCTGACAGACAAGATGATGACATTGTGTGTGACAGCATTAAATGACCGGGAAGAAAATACAAAACCACTTTCCAATAATTTATGGAATTGCTGTCAACATGAAAACTGCAGAGGTTTGCAGATTGCGTCTGGAGGAGGAGCTTCGAGCTGCACCAGCTTTAACAGGAGGACCAAGGATCGGAGTTTACACTGAAAGTTCAGGATAACTACATGAAGGACTGTATTCCTCGATGCCATTTCCACATATGGATTTTGGGTTGCAGCGAGATAAGCAAATACTAGAGAACATTCCCACTTCACCTCTGGCTGCGCCTCCCCCAGCACATCCCCCCCCTCCCAATACCTCCACTTTGCTGAACATATTAGACCTACCTTGATGTATTTTTATACAACTAACCATTTCTAACAAACTGTTTCCTGGACATAAAGCTCTACTCGACAACAACAACAAAAAAAGGAGATGGCTTATGGGAAAATACCTCTTTTCCAAAAAGCTGAAAATGGGAATTACAAAAGAATGCAACCTTAAAAAAATAAAAATAAAGGAATGCAACCTTTGGGAATGACGGAGGCCACTGGTGAGGGTTGGAGAGGATGTGAATTTGGAATCTACATCTGGTGAGTCTTAGTGTCTTTCAAATGACTTTCAAAATAAAAATCTTACTTTGGCACACACAAAAAAGTGTTTACATACACTTTGAAGCTATTTTTGATGTACCATCAAGCCTCCATTTTATCAACTGTTGTGAGAATTACCTAGATTATCAGTGTTATATCAAAGATTTCTAAATGCTTTTTTTTTACCTTAAGTCCTAGCTGTTTCAGGAAAAGAAATTTATTATGTGCTGTTTTCCAGATAATACTTGCAGGAGATGTCAATCAAGACAGGAAGACAAACAGATTTTTGATCATTACATCAATTTTAAGTAACTTAATTGATTTAAAAATTGAGTGGGACCAAAGATAATGTAGAGAGACTCAAGGTCAACACTTGAGTATAACTTTTATCTCGTAGCACTACGGTGTCCTGTGGAGACACTTCTGTTCAAATAACACTCCAGGCCTGTCTTGCCTCCTGGCTACCAAGGGATGGAGGAACTATTATCAGAACAAGTGGATGATGAAGAAGCAATCAAGCTTGCAATACAAACTCTGCCTTTTTTTCTTGAATGAATTTGCTTTCTGTTTGCTTTCTGCCCAAAGGAAAACAGTAGAGGCCTCCGGCTGTCCAGATGTGCCATTAACTACGAGTGCAAGTCTATTAAATCCTGCTGGGAATTGGCAGCAAGCCCTTTCGACCTAAGATCTAAATGCAGATCTACATCAGCTTTAATCTCCATTTGTTACTTTAATCTCCATTTATCTCTCTTCTCTATACTGTTTCTCATTTGGTCTCAAACTCTGGAAGCAAAGGAAAAGGAGTGTTAGTGTTGACTCGCTAAAATCACCCAAAATATATCATATATGACACAGGGGTTAGGGGGAGGGATATATACTGGGATTTTACTCCCTTTTGAAGGAAATAAACACAAAAATAAAGCTTAGAAGATAACAAATATAAAAATATATGGAGCTGAGAAAGGCAGAAAGAGGTTCTAGATAAGAGATTCTGAAAGTACTTCAGTGGGGAGTTTAAGTAGAACTTGAAGGTATTTTGCTTTTAAAAAGAAATTTACAGAGAAGAGGAAGGGGTAAACATTCCAGGTCTACAGAAATAAGATGATTTTTAGTTCTTTGTTAAGTGGGGAAAAGAAACAAGTACGCTGCTTTACAATGCACACTCTATCTAAACTCCAGATGTAAAGGTGATCTACAGATCTATGAAGATACACATATAATATTGTGCATGCATATATTCACATGTGAAAACCCTCCGGAAAAGCTCTGGTGGGAAACACTGAGTAGAAGAGACATGAGATCATGGGTGGCTGTGGGACTTGTAACATTTACTCATACAATGGTGTCAGAATATATACAGTACACACAGTTGGCATGTGTTCATGCACTACTATTTAATGGGAGAAAAGATAAAGAAGGAAGAAGCAGAAGGGAGGCAGAGAGGGAAATTGCAATGAGAAACACATGACAATAGACTTACACAAGCTTTAACTTACTTCTTTATTTAGAAGCTACTCTAGGACTGTAAAATGTCAATGGGACATTTTTATGACAATCAATATTCATTATATTGATAAATACAAAAGCAGAAATCAATACTCAAATTTTCAACTGATAGAATGAGAAATAAATGTCATGTGCATGCTCTTTCCTAAAATTATAGGCTTTATATGTCTGTCTTAATAAATCAGAATTTAATTTTATTGTCTTTTCACCAATAGAACCCTGGTTAAATCAATACTGTTATTAGATTATTTCCTAATCTGTGGCATTCCTCCAATTATTCATCAAGTACACAATCACGCAGAAAATAGTATTGCTAACAAAAAGCAGCTTCTCTCTAGGATAGAATATGTAATTCCAAACCTATCTAAAACCCACTCCTTGTCTCTTTTAGTGATAAAAAAAGAACTTATTCCATAGATTTTGTAGATTTAATATTCTTATCTGTTTCAACTAAATTAGGTTATGATGACTGTTGCAAGTGCTCCCCAAAAGGACATAAGGAGGAAGAAAAGAGGCTCCAACCTGGGCAAAGAGTTCAAGGCAGGATTCTCGAGGACATGAAGCTTGAGCTAACCAGTAAAGGATGCACCAGAGGTCATTTGTTAAAGGGCAGGCACGCAGAGATGAGAGCCGGTGGGTCTGACCTTACTTCTGGTCAGGGTGCTGGGAGTGGAGATTACTACACAATAAGGGGATTATAATTCATGTTAAGCAAGTACATCTTCTTTCTACATTCAGGGGAAGATACTGGAGTGCTTGAACCAAGGAAGTGTTATTTTGAAAAGACTTTTCTGGCTTCCATTAGCCAATCCCACCCATGCAACTTCTTGAATGCAGGTAGTTTCCAAATAAGACTGACTTGGCTGAAGCCAATGGCATGGACGCGAAGATAACCAAAATGCTTAGAGGGACACTGCACTGCTCTCAGTCGCTCAGAATTGGTCTTCATGCAGCCAGATTGCTGTATCCACAACCTCATTCCCACCACATTCCTTGCATGGGCAGAATCCATACTTGCCTAGTTCATTTTTATATACCCAGGTACCTAAAGTATTGTCTGGCATAACTGTAGATTTCCTCATTTCCTGAAGACCCCAATATTCAGATTTTCATATTCTAAATCAAGATTATTCAAGATTGGATACTTCTACTTGTCCATGGGAACTGGACAGAGATTTTAATAGATATGAACCTGCAACTGTAGGGGCAGAACAAGTCAAGGGCAAATGGCAGAGAGTCTACCTTCTATTAACTACCAAACAACTTTCCAAGGAATTTTCAGTGTATGTTCAACAACATAGGAATGCATTATTCAAATAATCCTCTCTTGATGGTTTTTGTCTATACAAATGCATATAGCCCACTCTAAAACACCCTTTATTTATAAAATGCTAAAATAGAGCACTGAAATACTGTGCAAATATAGATCATTTCTTTGAGGGCAAAATGAATATAATCTAAATTAAGGGGCTAGTTACTAAGGTTATAAAGAATGAGTGAATGAAGTAAAACAGTATTTCAGTCTTATCAACAAGAACAACAAGAACAACAACAAAATAACAACATGCTTAACAACATGCATTTTTACCCTGAGAGCAACACATTTCGCCCCAAAAACTACATGTCCACTAATCTAAGTACATTTATTCTTTTTTATCTTTTTTTTATATGCCCTCAATGGACATATATGTAAAAACCCTTGTCCCTATAAGCTGATAAAAATTTATGTGTACAATCAAATAAGCTGTCAATTTGGCCACATCATATCTGCTTTAAAATAAAATACAGGGTATAATATTATATGTGGCTTTTTCTAAATTCCAAAGACTGTACAAAATGTTTAGATCCCAAGATTCTGAAATTAGGCATTGGAAAAATCAAAAATAATATTTAATATTCATGAAGTTCTTTACAATTAGATCATTTAGAAACAAAATATCAAACACAGGATATAGAAATTCAAGTTTTTACCTGAGAAACAAAAGAATAGCCATACCCTCATATGAATCAAATATATAAAGAGATTTTTCAACAGAATAATCAGAATAAAATAGTAGAAGAATAAAACTGGCATAAATTACTTTTTGAAGAATCGAAGTCTATAGTAAAAAAAATCTGTTGAAAATTAGAAATGAGTGGTCTAAGAGATCAAGTAGAAACTACATTTTTTTTAAATTCCCACATTAGTCCAAGCTTAAATTCCCACTTAGAAGAAAGTCACATTTCTTAAAAATTTTCATTCTTACAATTGAAACGAAATAGTTTGTAACAAGTTTGAATTCATCAGGACCCTAAGAAACATCTTGTTCACATTCTCAAAGATCTAACATGGGAACCACCACATTTTCATTACTACAATATCGCTATTGAAAGAAATGAGGACAGATGGCCTTCATTATTAGTAAATTACCCTTACTCCTGCTTAATTTGGGTTTTATAAATCATTTTCTTTATAGATCAGTAAGTCATAAACTAAAATAGGCATCATAGTCTGTTTATAATCTTTTTCACATCCAAAAAAACGTTAAGTTGTTCAGGTTATTTTTATTCAGGATTTCTAAGTCATCATTTCTTTGTACCTCTTGAGTAATTCATGACTGAGTACAGAATAAATCATATTTTACTGCTTATAAAATGGCAACAGCCACAAGGCTTTATACAACTGTCTATTACTTCTGCCTCTCACAAATGATATTTACCTGCACAACCCTAACCCTGATATTTAATTTTCTTAAGTTCTGATCAAGTCATTAACAGTGCCTGTGTTTGACTGGATAACAGCCATTCTTCCACATTTTAGTATGGAGGGGAGAAATTAACAAACCAACCCGCTCATTTTAACGCTTTAATGCCCTCAGTTTCTATATTCACATGCAAAGTACCTAAAACCCAAGCTATATTGGACTAAGGCAATTCAAATACTAACTCATATGAAGTTTAATAGCACATTCTTCCTTCTTATAAGTGAGGACACTGCATCACAGGAACTCTCACCATCCTTCTAACTGTACATTTATTTAATTCCATAGCAGCACTTTTGCCAGTTTTCCTGATTTCTATAATCAAATATTAGGTCACCCTTTTGCCTGTTAGGGTTGTGAGTTATCACAGCAAATCTGGGTAAATCATGCTGTTAGGATGACTTCAATATATTATTTGCAAGATTCTTTTGGTATGAAAATATTCAAAAACAACCCAGAAATTAAACACAAATTAAAAGCAAACTACAATGGTGCATATGTACAGTATTTGGACTTTTAAAAAATACAATTAATCTATAAAGCATACAAAGATTTTCGGGGGGTTTGGTGTGTGTTTTTTTGTTGTTGTTTTTTGTTTGTTTGTTTGTTTGTTTGTTGTTTTGGTGTGTGTGCATGTGGGGGGGGTGGGGGGGTGGTTTCCAGAATTGTATTCCTCAAAGCAAAAACAGATACAAGTCATGCATGGGACTGTTTTAAACTGGTAAATCAACCTTAAAGTTAGTGACAAAAATGCTTAGAGATAAGGTACACAAAACTATTGGTAACATTTCTTTATCAAAGTACATTGATTGATTTTGGATTATATCAACACATTACTACATTGTGGAAAAACAGATACCATCTAATGAGCAACAATCACCCTTTTGCATTTCAGTTGTCTCATTTCATTTCAGGTCTTGCCTCCTCTCCAAAGGTTGCATTTTAAGGTTTTGATGAGAAAAGCGCAACAGAACTAATTTCTACTTTTTTCCTGCTTATTGGAAATAAGACACTACAAACAATGTCTTTTTATTTTTTTAATATTTTTTTATTTTTTTACAGAGAGGAGGGGAGAGGTATAGAGAGTTAGAAACATCAGGGAGGGAGAAATATCAATCAGCTGCCTCCTGCATACCTCCTACTAGGGATGTGACTGCAACCAAGGTACATGCCCTTGACCAGAATTGAACCTGGGACCTTTCCGTATGCAGGCCGGCACTCTCTCCACTGAGGCAAACCAGGTATGGCAAACAAATGTATTTTCAATAATTCTGAGGGTTTGCTCATTTTTGGAAGGAAGATTGATTATACATACACCTAGACAGTGGTGGACTGGTGTTTCACAACCAGCTTTATAGGAAATGAGGCCCTGACTTTTATTGTTTGCCAATTGCTATGGTTTCAGTACTTCCACCATAACTGACTTCAAGCTACTAATGTGAAGTCAATCTGCCCACCAAATGCCTGACAATTTCACAATTGACGCTGATGGCCCTGGGTGAGCTGGCTCCAACACACCCGTGTGTACATTTGAAACATACACACACACACATATACCCATATATACACAAAGATGTTGCTACATATGACTCCCTCAAAAAGGAAACTTAAATATACTTCTTAACAAATTGACTTTTCAAAGTGTGTGGTAGCTCTTCCTAAAGGTCAGAATTTCTCTTTGCATACATCTTCTATCTTCTTAACCACGTATCTTATCACTGCTTCTGAGGTCCCTTATGGAGTAACATCAACAGTTTTGAAATGCATGGGATCTAAGGATATAATTAGCTATGGCCATATGTATGGCGTCTAAAATGAAGAAGGCCAGATTTAAAATCTCAGGCAGCAGAGCGTAAGAGATTTCATGAGCGGATATTATCATCCTTCATAAAGTTCTTATCTGAATGTGTGCTGGTCAATGGACACCGGGCTCATTGGACAGAGACCCACATAGAGTATTCTATTTCAGATGCAGAATAAAGCTTTCCCGTGTACCATGAGCCCCAAATATTTACTAGGTATATTTTCAATTACACAACTTCCTTCTGCAGAGAAAAGTTGCTGGAAGAGATTTTCCAGTAGTGCATCCATCCATCTATTCCATGCCCTTGAACCCTTAAAAGGTCCCAGAAATTGAAGAGTGATGAGCTAGCCTCACTAAGGGGCAGGAACACCCTGTTTCCCGGAAAATAAGACAGTGTCTTATATTAATTTTTGCTCCCAAAGATGCGCTAGGTCTTATTTTCAGGGGATGTATTATGTTTCCATGAACTAGGTCTTATTTTCGGAGGATGTCTTATTTTTGGGGAAACGCGGGGTAGCTGCAGACGAAGCACAACTCCATCCAATGTACTCTAGTGTGAACAGCACCTTCTGGGTTGAGTGGCATGGAGACTGAGTGCTTTCAGTGCTGCCGTGTTGAGAGTAAACTGGCACCACCAGCAGAGGGGAGTGAGGAGGGGCAAAGTGCTCCATGATGATGCCTTTTCCCCAAGCCTTTCACTTCCAGGAACTTCTTGTAGAGATAAAATGCCACTTATGTGAACAGGTGGACTCATAAGGACATTCACAATACCGTTTCCCCGAAAATAAGACAGTGTCTTATATTAATTTTTGCTCCCAAAGATGTGGTAGGTCTTATTTTCAGGGGATGTCTTATTTTTCCATGAAGAAGAATATGGTACACATTTATTGTTAAATGAAAATAAAGGAAATTTACTACCTGTATACGGTACAGTAGTACGGTAGTTGTCAACACAAACCAGACAAACTGTGAATCCTATAGTATCAAGAATTTACTCATTTATTCAATGACAATCATGTCATCATCTTCTGGAACATCATCATAACAATCCAATTCCTGAATTTCCTGGTGAATTTTTGTGACTCCATTTCTTTCAGAATCAGTGGACCAAAATCTCTCATGTTTAGCAATTGCACTGTCTTTAAATGAGTACTTCTTGTCAAGGTAGCCTGCTTGCAGTGCATTTGCAATGCAACTGTCAGTGATTTTCTCCCATGAATTCTTCACCCAAGTCACAACTTCTTGCAGTTTAGGTTTCACAAAGTTTCCATGCTGATTTCTCTCCATTCACACAGCAGTGATGTCAGGACTCCGCATAATGTCACTGGTTGCTAGACGCCAAGCGACCAGTTCATGATAAATTAATTTCATTCTGAGACAGAGCCTGGGGGCCTTATTTTCGGGGGGATGCCTTATATTTCACTCAGAAGGAAACCTGTAAGTAGGTCTTATTTTCGGGGAAGCACGGTAGTATAGTTTGTAGTACCAAAACAGTCAACCTAGAGGTCCACGAATAGACCATTGGATAAATAAAGTCTGGTAAATTCATACAATGCAACAAAATGCAACCTTTGGAGGGGAGAGAAAAAGGAGGCAAGTCCTGAAATGCGATGAAACAGCTGAAGTGCAAAACAAGTTTCAAGATAAGTGGGAAAAGTATCTGCATAACCATGTATACAGTATGTTACCACTGGAGTACATGGAATATTTATAAATATATATGTATACATAAAAACCAAGGGAAGGATCATAAATACCTATAAGCACGGTTGCATCTAAAGATGCCAATCCTTTTGTATCATTTAAGTATTTTAGAGCACCAATGCATACATAAGTTGTAAACATTAAAAACACCTAGAAGGATCTGTTATGATATATGAATTAAGTTTTAAAGGATTTGGTGCCCTCGTAACATTTTATTCACAAGAAGATTTCAATATAACCCAGCATGAAAGCATCTACATTTTCATGCATTTTTTTAAAATTGCTCACTCCCACTCATTCTTCTTGTAGACCTCTTCCTCCTTTCCTCTGCTGAGGTGGTGTGTGAAGCCAGTAGCCACAGAGTCACTGTCACTACAACCCTCTGAGGTCTGGACCAGAGAAAAGTAAAGGTTATTTTGGGCTCGAGGAGAACTCTAGAACTCAAGGAAAAAATGCGAGGAGTCATAATGCAATGTGGTGTATATTGTAAAATACACTATGTTACAGCCTGATAGAATGTAGGTATCCTGACTCCAGCATAATCATTCTAATTAATAGCTTCGCATTAAGAAATATACAATATACATAAGTACATAACTGGTGTGTGTGTGTGTGTGTGTGTGTGTGTGTGTGTGTGTGTAAAAAGGGAAAGAGAAACAGGAGAGAGTAAAAGTGAATGATGCCAGAAATATCAGTTTCATCTTTATTAATCTTTCTTTTTCCTTTCAATACTTGCCTATCCCCAATATTTTTCACTAAACCCCATGCTGACACCTTAGAAATGAACAGAGAGTCAGTTAAATCTATCAGGTAAGAAGCTTATCTGTTTGTCCAACCCTGGGCAAAGTACATGTGAAACAAATGAAATCATATAAACCTCACCCTGGAGGAGTTTAAAATCTTCAAAAACCACATTTCTCAGAGAATTTTGCAGTGGTGGATTCACACTCAATTTCCCCAGGTACAGGGATGCTCTCTTTATTGTTTTTTTTTTGCAGAGAAATCACAAAATGTATATATCTAGAAGTGGCAGTTATATACTAGATTCTTCTTAGACTTTGCAATGTTGGAAAAAGCAATATTCAATCTGCATCTGAACAGAACTGTTTCCAATCAATACTATAGGAAAAATCACTAGTACTAAAAGCTGAACTCATCAAACCAAAGCAGATGCTATTATCAGTCTTAGAAATTCATTCCTAAAAATACTGTATGATCCAAATAGGTAGGAGTTAAATTCATGGGCTTGTTGGCTTACCCATATGCTTACCCACCTGTGTCCTTGGACAAGGTAATTGTACTTCCTCTAGCTCAGTTTCCCCATCTGTAAAATGTGAATGATAATACCCATGATGAAAAGATGGTGTAAGGATTATATAAGATCCTATAAGAGTTAAAAATAGTATGTGGGACATAGAGAGCTCATGCAATGTTGTATGTTATTATATAATATATACTGTGCTGTAATCTGAAGCCCATTTTTGACAATCCCATACAACTTCCATGGACCATGGTTTATCTTGATTTAATTTCATTAAAGGGTGAACTTCAGCTCTACGGAGAGGAAAGCATTCAACACTTTTTTATAGCAAAAGAAAAGAGAGCAATCTCCTTTATTCTTTCTAAAATATTAGAGGATTAAGACCATTCCACCCACTATAAAAATTATGATTCAACAGTTTATTTTATTCATTAGATTTCACATAAAAGTGAGATCAGGTGGTATTTCTCTTTTCTCTGACTAGCTTATTTCATTTAGCATAATAATCTCCAGGTCCATCCATACTGTCACAAAATATAAGACTTCCTTCTTTTTAACATCTGTATAGTACTCTGTTTTGTTTTGTTTTTAGCCATTCATCTACTGCTGTGCACTTCAGCTATTTCTAGAGCTTGGCTATCCTATATAATAAAAGCATATTATGCAAATTGTATCCTCAACTGGGAGGTTGACGGGGAGTTAACCAGGAGGCAGGGCTTGCCAGGGGAAAGGAGGGAGTGCCTGGCCAGCAGCTGGTACTGGACCCTACCAGTGCACAGATTTCATGCACTGGGCCTCTACTTATAAATAATGCTGCAGTGAACACATGGGTACATCTATCCTTTTGAATTAGTGTTTTGGGTTTCTTAGAATATATTCCCAGAAGTATATACTGGATTAAAAGGCAGTTTTATTTTTAAATTTTTGAGGAGCTCCTTACTCTTTTTCCAGAGGCTGCACCAGTTTGCATTCCTACCAACAGTGCACTTCTTTCCCAGTACTTAGTGTTTGTTGATTTATTTATGATAGCCATTCTGGCAGGTCTGAGGTGATATCCCCATGTGGTTTTAATTTGCATCTCTGATGCTTAGTAACACTGAGCATGTTTTATATGGCTACTGACCATCTATATGTCCTCTTTGGAGAAGTGTCTATTGAGGTCCTTTGTCCAGAAATGGAGGCATAGATACATGGGACAGACTGGCAAGTATCAGAGGGGAGGATTGTTGGGAGACTAGATGAAAGAAGGTGAAGGGATTAAGCAATACACACACACACACACACACACACACACACACACACACACAAACAACAGTGTGGTGATGGCCAGAGACAGGCTAGGCTAGGTGGAAGTGGGCAGAGGGGGGAATAGGATCAGAAAGAGACTTTGCTTGACACAGTGGTTACACACGATGCAGATGTTTTGTTAAGTTGTACTCTTGAAACCTGTATGGTTTTGTAAACCAATATTACCTCAATAATTCATTTTAAAGTGATGGTTCTATAATATTGTGGCCTTTTTTAAGAACCAAAGGTACAAATAAAGACAGGGATATTCTCTTTCCCTCTCTTCCTATCTCTCCCTTCCTCCTTCTCGAAAAATTAGGGTGGGTGAAATAATGTGTGATGTTTAGCTGGGCCATTTCTAAGTATAAATTTTACTCTCTGACTACTAATTTACATGGTAGAGAAATATCTCAACACCAGTCTCAGTAGGAAATAACTTAGATGGCACCTTGTCCATGTGCCCTCTTAGAGTGTAAACTCAGTGAGTGCCAGGTGCTCTGACCTCACTTGTTTTCAATGAAATTCTGCAGAAACAAGAGTGGCAACACAACGGCTGGAAGTTAGCACATGCCCAGTAATATATAAGATGCCTTTCAGAAAGAGAGTACGCATGAGTTGGCCAACATCTACACAGAGGTTGCTTTCTAGAAATAAAATGAAAGCCCAGATCGTTGACATTGTTTGGTACATCCGTTATATGTATATTGAATGCCTTATGTGTGCCAGGGCTCAGGGCTATGTGGGCTAAATCAGACATGGCCCTACCTTCTAAGGGCTTATATATTAATGGGAGACTAATCCAGTATATCAGCTATTTATACTTCACATTTGTAGTACAAGTTACATACCGATTACTGTTCCGACATGTTTGAATAAAATATTGGAAGTAAGAGAAAGGAAGAATGCATTCCTTCTTAGAAAATTCACTCCTTCTTAGAAAAACAATTTTATTTCAAGTTGCTGTCCATAGGAAATCATTAGGGTCTATCCCATTTTCCCAAATGAAACATGAATTTCCTTTAGTGATTAGAAATCTGAATTAGTATGTCTATGGTGGCTGAAATGAGTACCGTATTTTAGCAAATTAGTACTAGTCCTCAACAAAACTCTCATATCATGTACTGTGTTGAAAAAGACTTCACGCCGAAACCGGTTTGGCTCAGTGGATAGAGTGTCGGCTTGTGGACTGAGAGGTCCCAGGTTCGATTCCGGTCAAGGGCATGTACCTTGGTTGTGGGCACATCCCCAGTGGGAGGTGTGCAAGAGGCAGCTGATCAATGATTCTCTCTCACTGATGTTTCTTACTCTCTATCCCTCTCTCTTCCTCTCTGTAAAAAAGCAATAAAATATATATTTAAAAAAATTTTTTTAAAAAAGGAAAAGACTTCACACACATACCCAAACCGACACCCACACCACGTTCCTCAGCTTCAAAAAATATGCTATGTATCAGCCTTTTACCTTCCACGTTAGAAAACTGCTCCACTGTCTGAAAAAAAAAAAACAAAACAAAACAAAACAAAAAACAGTGTCCCAAGACTTCCCATTCAAAGTTTCTGGTGGGGTGTCCGGTCTTTCATTCAGAGATCATGCATATGACTCGGAAAACAGCACCTTCAAAGCTACCGCCGCTCCGTTAGGAAAAACCCAGTGTATCCTCAGCATCCATCTAGCTCCTAAAGAAACACAGGAGCGCAGAGCTTCAGCTCCAAGTGGGGAGAAACACTTTCCACCTTGCTTTTAGAAATATTCACTGGCACAGACCAACTTTCAGGAAAACAAAATCTGGGCTAACGGCTGCTTTTGTATTCCAACCATTTCTGGAATTCCCTCATTTCATCAGCGGTGGCATTCTGAAAAGACAGGTGTTTGTTTGCTCACACATCTGACTCCCGTGCGGCAGGGGAAGGCTGCCCGCTGCAGGCAGGGAGCTGCCAGGCCGGCCGCCTCCTGGCTGCACACCAGCCCCACAAAGAAGGCGCTCTTGTGCCGCACTGTTAAATACCTTCCTTTTAGGACCAGGCTTAAGATTTTCCCCCTCGGCAACAGCGGAATCTCTGTTGAGCTACCAAAACATATTTTACAGCTTAGATTAGTGTGCTCTGCCTTCCTACTTCTTTCTGCAGCTGTTACTCCTTACAGGGAACGTGTTGCTTTACAAATGGTAGCGGAGGTTTGTGTTCTCAAGAAGGGCTTTTCTGCTTGCTGTCATCTGGGCAGCCTCTCTATTTTCTATAATTTCAAACCTGCCCTAAAACACCCTCCCATGCAAACTGGGCAGCAGCGCAGCAGGTTAAGTGTTTGCAGTTTGGAACGCGAGGGAAAACAGAGAAACGAACGGAGGAATAAAACCAAGGCAGATGACGGAGGGCACGAAAAAGCTAACGTGGCTTCACCTTCTCTCCAGCTGGAACCACTTATGGCACCACCTCTGCAAGCAAGTTGGTGAGAGGAATTCATGGCACGAATTGGTCTTTTTAGCCACCACTGGCAACAAATAAAAATAAAATAAAAAACCGCCACTCCGTCAGGGTCATCTTTGTCAAAATATTTACTTGTCTATTTACACATATCAGACTCACTTTCCTAGGGTAGCTATGATGTATACGGTTTTTATAAATGCACAGCACCATCATACACTAATGTTGTTAAAATAGTATTTGTACACGGAACGGCAAAGTTATTGCCATTGAAAACTACATTTCTTTAAACAGAAATTGTCATGTGATTAATGGGGTTAAGTTCCTAACATGTCACCAGAAATCTAGTTAAAATATGAGGATTTGCCGAAACCGGTTTGGCTCAGTGAATAGAGCGTCGGCCTGTGGACTGAAAGGTCCCGGGTTTGATTCCCGTCAAAGGCATGTACCTTGGTTGCAGGTACATCCCCAGTAGGGGTGGTGCAAGAGGCAGCTGATTGATGATTCTCTCTCATCGATGCTTCTAGCTCTCTATCCCTCTCTCTTCTTTTCTGTAAAAAATCAATAAAATATATTTTAAATCAATAAAATATATATTTTATATATATATATATATATATATATGGACTTAAAATAATAACTCAGAGTTAAATACAATTCCATAAGGGCAGATGCATTTTCTATTTGCTTGAACAAAGGTCAAATGATGCAACTTTCAAAACCAGAGTTGCCAGCTTTTTTGAAAGTTCATAGGGCATGATCTTCTTTTTAAAAGAAGAATCTAATCTCCCCTATTGACGACAGAAATAGGGTTCATCCATTTATGTGAAAAAAAAAAACAATTAATATTATATCAGAAATTCATTCTTCTAGTGGAGGAAAAAAAGGCACTTTATAACCCCTGACTCAGAGCTCTCACTTCTTCTCCTCCCTCTCCCCCTCTACTGCCTTCCCTTTACCTGTCCTCCAACATCTGCCTACTTTCTTCTAAGCTCCCGGGGCCTTTATCTCTCCATTCATCACGTTACATTGAAGTTAACTGTCTGTCTGTCCTCACTAATCCGTTGCAGGGAAACTGTGGGTGCTCTTCTTTAACCAAGTAATTAAAAATGAATTTTGCTGACCTGCACTGATGTCAGTTAAAAGAACCAAGGTAGGCAACAGCTTCAAGTGGAATTCACAAAATTACAAGTGGTTCCTATAAAAATTCCACCGGCACAATTTATGACTCAAAGCCTCCATCATACACAGATCATGCAACGGTGGTACAACTTGACTGCTTTATCCCTAGGCCTGACTTAGTAAACTAACTTTGCTCTCTATCAATGTATCCCCCAAGGAAATGTTGCTGCAATTTAAAGTTCTCTTTACATTTAACTTCTCTAAACTTTTCAGGTATTTGAAAATTGCTGTCAGTGATATCTCAAATATGCCATATTTTGAAAAAGCATTTTGATATACAGTTATGTATGGTGGATACTTCTTTTGGGAGAAGCGTTATGGTTAAAATAAAATGAAAGCAACAAAACGCATGTTGAGTTCCACACAACAAACTCTGGTGGTCTGTACTTTCCCAAATTGATTCCCACTGCCTTAAGCTACTATAACTTATTAGCTGTAATCTTTCCAAGAAAATAGAAGGGTGTCCTTATATTACACCTTTTAGTTTTGATCTCACTTAAAGTTGTCTGGAATGCCTGGCCAAAAATAAAATAAAATCTCTTTTATACTTCCAATGAAAGAGTAGTCAATTATTTACTAAGCCCTTACTATGGACAAGCATTGTGCTCTGAGGAGAACGAATGTTTTAAAGTGGCCTCAGCTATCCAAGAGGCAAATTTGGGAAACAAAAATTAAGGAACTCATTTTAAATGACTCAAGACAGTCTAAGTAAGAGTCCTGAGGAGGTGGAATTTGATTACTTACCAGTTGAATAGACAAAACTTGGCAAAGAAGGAGAAAATATGGAGTAGGTAGCCTAGGACAAACTCATGAATGAAAATGTGTGCCAAACTGGATTTTACTTGGTTGAAAAAAGTGGGGAGGACAGACTAAGCATTGTCATGAGTGTTAGCAAACCAAATGAGACACAGAAGGAAAAGTTTAGTCTCTGGCGAGGTAGCTCAGTTGGATAGAACATCATCTGGATACTCCAAGTTTGTGGAATCTAGGTCTGGGCACATACAAGCATCAACCAATGAATGCATAAATAAGTGGAATACCAAACCTCTCTCTCTCTTCTCTCCTCTCTCTCTCTCTCTCTCTCTCTCTCTCTCTCTCTCTCTCTGTCTAAATCAATAAATAAAAATAAGAATTTTTAAAATGAAAGAAAGTTGGTGAAAATATTTTATCAGACAGAAATTCTAGAAGAAAGGGCTTGGAAATAAGTTAGATAGTTTGAATTCTCAAATGTCAAACCAAGGCTGAAATTTATTGTCAAGCCATTAATAGTTTAAGCTTGAACTTTAAGTAGTGGTTCTCAAAGTGTGGTCTAGGGGCCATCAGTATCAGCAGCATCTGAGATCTACTAACTCAAAGTCGGACCCACATCTGAACAAGTCTTCTGGGTGATTCTGATGTCTACTGAAGTGTGAGAATCACTGGTTTAAGCAAATTAAAATAACCAAAGCAATTTGTCAGATATATCACTCTGCTGGCAGTATGTACAACAGAATGTAACCTGTGAAAGTGACATGAAAGAGAAATTTCAGAGCCATTGCCAAGAAGACCAAAAAGAAGAGAAAGTAAATGTTTTTTTTAAAAAGATTTGCTATTTGACATTTAACAGCATTTCAAAGATCACCTTTTAATGTTCTATTACAGCTTCTCTCTTAGAAGCTTATCATAAAAGGAAATTAAAAATGACTAAATCTTAGAGTGGAGATTATAGCCTACGAGGCTTCTCTCCTCTTTTGAATAAGAAGTAGGAAGATTTCTCATCATGATACATGTTTCAGGAAGAAATCGGGGTGGGAGGGGGGGAGAAATAACATTTGCTGGAGACTTCTATCAGACTATTCACATACACTATAACACTTAAACCTCAAAAAAAAAAAAAGAAAGAAAGAAAGGCAATGTTATTATAAGTATGTAAGCCAATGCTCTTTTATATAGATAAGAAAACCAGGATTCAAAGAGGTAAGAAAACTTGAAAATAACCAATTAAAAAGCACAAAACAAGGAATTAAATTATTTTGCTTCTGTATAAAACCATCTGCCAAGAAGCTCAAAGATTCCATTAACATAAAGAATTTGTATTATCCCCAGTTCACTTGATGTTTGAGAGATTCTTCGGAGGTTTTCATGCTGCATGTGTAACAGGGATGACATCTTACAAATACTTAACTGCCTTCACTTTGTTCGTCCCTTAATTCATTGTTTTCTCCCAGGCTTCCACCTCCAAGGGCCTGGGTGTCAGGTGTCACCTGATCTCTTTAGGAGACAAATGTCTCCCTCTTGGCTGAAGGGCTTGAGGTCCAACTAACAAAGAGAAAAGGTAGCAACCCCATCCCTTCCCCAGGGTTCTGTGGGAATAAGGAAGGTGAAGGGAAGGTCATATCCCCCCAAGTCTCCCCGTTTCTCCTCTCTAAGCTTTACCTCAATACAGAAAAGCCAAAGAGCAGAGGGATGTGGGAATCTGTGTAGAGACTGTCTGATGGGCTATCTGGCAAAGATCTTAGAGTAAACTTGGAGGTGCAGAGTGCTCAGAGTGAGAGCTACCGCCACACTGGGGGCTAGCTCTAGGGATCCCTCCTAGGGAATATCAGAAAGCAGCTTGCCATGGCCACACCATAACAAGTGGTCAAGGTTACAGGTTGGCCAGGGGACGGAGGAAGGAGAAGCCAGGGGACTGGAAACGGGTTGAGGAGGCCTGCAGGGCCAGGAAGACCAATGAGATGGTGAGTACTCCAGAAAAGGGGTCCACCAGATCCTTCCCAAGTTGCACAAAATCCTATCACAAAGCGCACCAACCCCAGACATCAGCCATGTGGGCCAGCAGGGCCCTGGAGGTGGGAGAAGCCCAAGGAAATCCATCCTTTCCCTTTTCCAAGAAGAGTAATTCCCTTGTCACTCCCCATCCCATCAAGTGATCGATTTGTGCCCTGACCTATTTGGCTCAGTGGACAGAGCATCAGCCTGCGGACTGAAGGGTCCCATGTTCGATTCTGGTCAAGGGCATATATCTTGGTTGTGGGCACATCCCCAGTAGGGGGCATGCAGAGGGCAGCTGATGGATGTTTCTCATCAGTGTTTCTGACTCTCTATCCCTCTCCCTTCCTCTCTGTAAAAACGTCATATATATATGAAATATGAATGAGATCAATGTCTTCCCTGTGTTTATTATTTAACAAACATGTATCTAGCCTTTATTCTATGCCAGGCACTATTTTAAGAGCTTTTGACATGTTAACTCATTGAATACAATCACGATATGAGATGTAAAGACTGTTCTTATTTCTGTGTGCAAATTTAAACAAAACAAACAAACAAAAAAATAAAACTAAGGCACAGAGAGGTGTAGAGAAGGCTGAGCCGTAGAACCAAGAGCCTAGGCCAGCCTTGCAGACGCAGGACACCAAAGCCAGGGCCCCGCGTGGGTCACTGTTACCTGCAGGGGCTCAGCGGATCACACCGCGTGCTGAATCCCATCACACTATTCTTTTCGTCTCGTTACCCAAAACCAGACAGGCCGTGTGCGTGAAGAGGAAAGGGGAGAGGAAGAAGAAAGCAAGCAAAGGAGGGAGGGGCAATGGCATGCCTTTTCCCATGGAAGTTGCCGTGTGTGCACATTTCCAATACGGTCCGGTGCCAATGGTGGCAGTTCACACTTCCTAAAGGTCCTTCCAAAAGCTCGTAAAAGAGGCGCGTTCCTGGAGGGCAGACGGGTGACTCACCGGCAGGGCTGTTTTTCTCTTACCTCGTCTAGTTACCACTGGAAACATGAAATATGAAGCAGTGCTGGAACCCAACTGAAATCAAAAGACACACTGTTTCTCTAATTTTGTTAAAAAATCCAATTCGACAAGTGATGTTTGGTTATGTTTCGCTTTTTCCCCCAAAGTGCACAAGGCTGAAACACCAGCCTTCTTCGAGGGACAAAAGCTTAGTTTCAAGGCCTTCAGCTTCACGTGCTGGGAGAGCTTAGCTGCCTGTCTGGGAAACCTTTCACACCCTGACCAACAGAAGGTCAAAACTAACACTCAGAACAGCAGACGGGGAGACCAAACGTAGACTGGGTATGATTCTAGACGTGGAAGGCAGTGGTGTCCGAAATAGCCTGCAACTTGTAGGATTAAAATGAATCCACTTAGAGTGTAAGGTGTTTTACAGCCTTCCCGGGGTTCTATTAATTAGGTTTCTCCCTGCTGAAATATTACCAAGTGGGCTCACTGCTAATGGTGACATAATCCCGGGGCCTGATGGGCTGTAACACGGCGCGCACACAGCCCAATCGAGGGACAGATTTATGGTACTGACAGCACTTTATATTTATCTGAGATTTGATTCGGTTTTTCAAAACTAGCATGCCGCTGAATGGGTCCTGGGCTATGGTGTTCGTACAATGTCTGCAAAAAAAAAAAAAATGATTCTTTCAGGGAAGTGGGGGAAAAAAGGAACAGTGCTTTCAATGTTCAGTATCCTTTACATCTGCTGCTCAGCTGGAAACGCTGTTAAAAGGCCATTAGAACCTTAAGGTAACAGACCTCGAATGCTATGAAAGCCATGGAGCAATTTGCTGTTTGTGCGAGGAGTATCGGCCCCAGCCACTTCCTTTTCAAGGGCTGAAAACAGCTTCTGTCATGAGCCGTGAAAATCAATTCCACAGTAACCAGGGTGAAGTGTGGCCAAAGGTGCCGCACCTTCGGGCTGGCGGCTGGCGCTGCACCACAGTGCCTCCTTCTGGGCACGGACGGCGCCTTCCCGGCCCAGAGCGCAGCGCTGGCAGAGCCTGGGAGGGAGGGAGCCGGCCTGGGACTGCCCAGGACCTGCAGGCTGATCTCTGGGGAGGCTGATTCTCTGGAAGGCTTAATTAGGTTAAAATGGGGATTGTCACCCTGAATGAAGGTAGCTTGAGGAAAAGTCAATCTGGGGAAAGTCTGCTCTTGCTCATCTGTGTTCTCTCTTTCCATGGTTCCTGATGACAGTAATTGTGAGACAGGCTCATTTTTATCTTTTTTTCCCAAAATAATACGGCTTCAAAGCCTTTCAAAACATACAGCGTTTTTTTCAAACTTTTTGCAAATGCAAGGTCACACTTTTGAAAAATAAATATTTCAGAGGAAAAAGCGGTGGGTCTGTCAAGAGCTGTACCGTATGAACGAATGGTGATCACGATTAAAATTAATCTTTAAATGTGTTAGGTTTTTTCTGGTCATAAGAAACTGTTATTCCTGTTGTAAAACGCAACCTTGGTTACAACACGGAGTTCGGATTATTATCACCTATATTTCTACATATAGCACACCCTTTGCTAAACTGAAAAGCTTTGTATAATTTAGTAAGCATGGTCTGGATAAGAATAAATTGCCACTCTTAAATCACAGCAATTGGCTTATGTTTATGCATGGAACTTCTTGCGATATTAAATTATTTATCTTTACATCAATCACCTAGGCTGAGAAATTGATTCAAAGTGAATTTGTTAAATTAAGATAAGTACAAAACAAAAAAGTATAGTTTCATGGTTTGTTTTTGTTTTTGTTTTTTGTTTTTTGCTGTGAAAAACTAACTTGTTGTTTTGACTGGAACGTCAATGGTTTATCTTATACATATTTTCTTGCCTAAAATAGGAAAGCTTGGATTTATACGATTTCATGTGTTGTACAAAGAGCATCATGTTGATCTCTGATTTTAAGAAATCTCCAAGTTACTTTTTTTTTAAAGAGGGGAAGGCGGCAATTGAAAAGCAATTACATATAATCATTTTGTTGTTGATGACATAAGATTTGCCATTTGCAACCTATTTTATATTCAGTTGAAACTGACCTTTTATGAGAGCCAGGTGGTAATATCATATATAAAATGAATATATCCTTTATTGCAGGCATATAAAAAGATTGGCCTGAGCTTTTAACATAGTACTTGACCTCCTGGTGTCTGAATACCCCCAACTCAGTGAAAGAATATTGAATAAGATACCACTTAATCAAATGAGTAGTAAAAGCACAATAAAAGCCTTTCGCACATTAGCACTTGACAATGTAAAAGTAACAGTACACTATGGTCCCGTGGTAGGATGCAATACATTGCCTGGAAAGAAGCTGTAGCAGACCCAGTAGGAGCGTTCAGGAATCCTGTACTTCCTATTTATTAATAGTTCAGAACTACAAATTCTTTGTTTCAAACTAGAGCCCTCACTATATCAAAGATCATTTAAAAACATCTGTTAAATCTTTTGCAGTAAAAAAAAAAAAGAAAGAAAGAAAGAAATCAGCTATTTTAAAGTTTACCATTTTTTAAAGTCTTTGAAAGCTCAATTGTTGGGATTTGGAATAAAATAGTAAAAGCAAACAGCTAAAGAGCATTTTTTTTAAAACTTTTCCAGGGAAGAGCTAATGCCTGCCATCCCGTAATATATAAAAGCATGGTGGCTTTTTTCGAGTTCATTTCGAAACTGCTATTGACTTGGAGCTATTCTGACCCATTAAGAAAATAATAATTGAAAGTTAGTCATCTTTTTCCTAAGATTTCAAAGTGCTTTCTTGAAGAAAAGAGAAAAATTGCTTCAACTTCTTAGCAACCTTTCAGAGGAAATACTTGTGGATCCCTGATTTCAGCTCAGGAGCTACTGACCCTGCTAATCCCAGCTGTCCTGGGGGCACAGAGAAAGCAAGCCCATTTTTCAAGAAATCCAAGAACTCAAACAAGGTGCAAACAGACTAGCAAATAAATAAAGCCTACAGGTCACAGTTGGGCATACCCAGAATGTATTATGTTACATCTTTAATTAAATGAGTATAAAATGAAGTGACCAGCTCTAAATGTAGTCTCTTTGCAGAAGAGTCTCGAGATCAGGGGGAAAAAATGACTACATCTGCACTTAGGAGGCTAGAGTATGAAAAACAGCTCAAAGAAGGGGTAGGGGATACAATTTACCCTAATCCAAAATCTTCTAAAAAGGACAAAAAAGTCCTATGTAACTATAGAAAGCCTGACATATTAGCAACGAATAATAGGATTTTGACAGAGGAAGAAAAAAAATATTTTCCACAATGCTGAGGTTCTCTCTTACTTGTGCAGATGTGCCCTTGGCAGCTGGCTCAGGCCCCTCTGTTCCAAGCATAGGTGATTATGAATTGAATGGATCCAATCAATCTTTCTCTTAGTCCCCCTAGTGGCCAATGGAAGCATTTGAAAGGTCTGAGGAGATGCATGGGTACAATTTGGAGTGGCAACACTGTCTGGGTGAAGATGGATCCTGAACCAAGATCGAGGTGAAAAATAACACAAGGTCATTGCCCAAATGTGACTGTCTACCTGACAAACACCTGGATTTAAAACTATAATGAAGGCACCTAGAGTGTGGCCCCCAGAGACTCAAAGGAGGGCGCCTGGACCAACAGCATCAGCATCACGTAGGAACCTAGAATGCAAAGCACAGGCCCTGCTCCAGAACTACTGAGTCAGAAACGTAGGGAGCAGCGCCCAGGCATTTGTGGTTAACAAGCCCTCCAATGAATCTGCAGCGTGATGAAGTCTGTGAACCTCAGCTCTAGATCACTGGTTCTCGTCCACGGATGCGGAATGCACATATATGAAGACAAGCAGGAAAGTAGGGAGAGAAGACAGAAAGAAGGAGACTGTCCAGTCCCAGGTCAATTAAATCAGGATGTCTGAAGACGGAGCCCCTCCCCCCAATCTCTCATGATTCCAGGATAGCCCTGGCTCTTTCCAACTCAAAAAGGACCAATTGTTAAATTTTCAGGAATTTTGTGAATTGGTTGTTAAACCGTTACTAGCGTAAAATCAGTCATGGTGGGAAAATGTATACCACAGAAACTGGCAAAGGCTACACTCGGGTCTCCCCAGTCCCTGCCTCCTGAGAGCCAAGTGTTAAACATGTATAGGCTCACCGCTGACCAGAGTTGAGAAACACTGGACTAAAGCAATGATACCAAATGCCTAGTTAAGTCAGACGGGGTGCGTAGTTCCTTCTCAGTTGTTCCGTTACCCCTCAATTCTTTGGTATTCTTCTGAAGATTAACCAAGCACTTCCGGGGCCACACACCAGGGGAGGGTGGACAGCAGGGCCTGTGTGAGGGTGTAACTATGACTGGTCCAGGTCAAAGGCCATGGCCTCTGTCCTTCCTCTTCCAGGCACGGGCACAGGAAGCAGCTCTGGAATGAGAAAGGTGAGTAAATCTTCCGGGGCACTTCTGAGGGGAGCCTGCCTCATCAATGAAGACACACACGAGAAATCATCTCTTTTTGTGCCTCCAGCCTTAACAACGAGGCTTTGACTGTTGGTACTCCGCAGGCACCTTGTTTCTGTAACGGGACTGACCTGATGGAACTCGGGTCTCAGGGCTGAAAGATACAGAGAACCTGGGACCCTGGTAACACTGTTAACTTCCCACTTCCCACTTCCCACTTCTTGGCTCCTAGGGCTGCTCTATGTTGGGACTTCGGTTTCTATTTTTGTTTTTTTGGTTATTGGATTTTTAAAAATATATATTTTATTGATATTTTACAGAGAGGAAGGGAGAGAGCTAGAGCTAGAAACGTCAATGAGAGAGAAACATCGACCAGCTGCCTCTTGCACAACCCTCACTGGGGATGTGCCCGCAACCAATGTACATGCCCTTGACCAGAATCGAACCCGGGACCTAATTTTAGTCCACAGACCGACGCTCTACCACTGAGCCAAACCGATTTCGGCTATGTTGGGACTTCTTATGTGAAATAATGGCTTTCCCTGAGTATGTAAGCCAGTTGCTTCAGCATTTTCTGTGACCTGCTGCCAAAAGTATCTTCAGTGACACCAATTATTTCAGGCCAGCCTTTAATGCCTTGTCTTCCTTAAACTCTCTTACTGAAACTTCTAGATAGCAGAGTTTTTTCCCCTTTCAATTTGGCCTCTTCCTTCTCTGATGAGCTCATTCACTCCCTCCTCTCTCCCCTCATGCTCATGCAGGCCCTCGGCATCTCACGCTTTAGTGTCTAAAACAGCTCATGGCTTCCCTCCTTCTCTCTCCCTGGGCCTTTCAAGATTTGCCTTCCTTTTCATCCTGTTTGTAGTGTTTGACCAATCCAAACCAAAACTTTCATCATATCACTTCACTGCCAAGAACCTAGGATGATGACCTACTTCCTACCTTATAAAAGCTAGGATTTTCGAGGCCCATCAAAAATCCACTCTCTCTGTTCTCTCAAGATCTTAATGGACCCCTTTCTGCACTGTACTCTCCTCCACATGCACTATTTTGCTCACACATGTAACCCGCCATGAATGCCTTCTTCCTTGATGCCCTTTCGTCAAATGTTACCCCATGCTTCAAGGTTCCTGTCATGGATAATTTTATGTGTCAATTTGATTGGCCTAAGGCAGTGGTCAGCAAACTCGTTAGTCAACAGAGCCAAATATCAAGAGTACAACAATTGAAATTTCTTTTGAGAGCAAATTTTTTTATTTTTTTTAATATATTTTATTGATATTTTTATAGAGAGGAGGGAGAGAGATAGAGAGCTAGAAACGTCGATGAGAGAGAAACACCGACCAGCTGCCTCCTGCACACCCCCTACCGGGGATGCACCCGCAACCAATGTACATGCCCTTGACCAGAATCGAACCCGGGACCTTTCAGTCCGCAGGCCGACGCTCTACCACTGAGCCAAACCGGTTTCGGAGAGAGCAAATTTTTTTAAACTTAAACTTCTTCTAACGCCACTTCTTCAAAATAGACTCAGCCAGGCCGTGCTATTTTGTGGAAGAGCCACACTCAAGGGGCCAAAGAGCCGCATGTGGCTCGCGAGCCGCAGTTTGCCGACCACGGGCCTAAGGAGTGCCTAGGTAGCTGGTAAAACATTATTTCTGGGTGTCTGTGTGTATGAGGGTGTTTCTGGAAGAGATTACCATTTGATTGGGTAGAATTAGTGACCAATCTGGGCATGCATAATCCAGTCCATTGGGGACTCAAACAGAACAAAAAGACAAGAGAATGAGGCGTTCCTTCTCTCTCTTCCAGAGCTGGGATGCCCATCTTTTCCTACCTTGGAGCCTCAGAGGTCCCGGTTCACAGGCTTTGGACTCCAAGATTTGTATCAGTGCCCTTTTCCCACTCAGTTCTCAGGCCTTTGGCTTTGGAGGACTGAATCATACCCACTACTTTCCTGAGCCTCCAGCTTCTAGACAGCTGATCATGGAACACCTCGGCCTCCATAATCTTGGGAGGCAATTTCTATAATAAATCTCCTCTTATATCTATAGTTTGAGACAGATGAAGAAATATATCCTATTGGTTCTGCTTCTCTGGAGAATCCTGACAACTATAGTCCCAATTAAATTTCGCCTTCTGCTTTCAGCAAGGTCATGGAAACCACTTTATTCGGTGACTCTCATCATTAGAATCAGCAGTGATATTTGGTACTTATGTCGTGGACACGGCACTGTTTAAATCTCGGAGAATGGTGTAGCAATTTAATTCATTCTTCTTCCTGGTGAAAACTTTAAGGTTGTTTCTACACTGCCACAGGACAAAGAACTTTGACTTACGTTTCAAAATGGGCACAGCTGATTGATTACCTTCTATGCCTTCTGGGACTAACAATTCACACACACACCCTATTTGAGGATTGCCTTTCTCTCAGCCATACAAGTGTTCTTATGTCTTCTGCAAGTTTTATGATGTTAAGTGTAGTTTCCACTAAAAAGCATCCATAAACTATGTCAAAGTACTTAGATGGCCTTATAAATGCAATGAATATTTCTGGGACACTTGCTTCTTTCTCTCAATCTCTTTCTTTTGTGTGTGTGTGTGAATGATAAACGTGTGTTTGTTTTTTGTTTTTGTTTTTCGGTAATACTTTGTATTATTCTTAAACTTTTCATTACTATTTATATTTTCTTTTTTTAATTTAATAAATCTTTATTGTTCAGATTATTACAATTGTTTCTACTTTTTAACCCCATAGCTCCCCTCCACCCAGTTCCCACCCCACCCTCTGCCCTTCTCTCAATCTCTTTCTCTCTGTCTCACATACACACACACACACACACACACACACACACACACCTCTATTTATTGTCAATCACATAGTAGATGGTCAATGAATAACTTGTGCTTGATTAATAGTCTTCAGGTGGTATCAACTTCACCTCCTAAATGTTTCTTGAATCCTTTCTACTTCATTTCACTTCCACGGTCACCACGCTAGCTCAAAGTTAACATCTCCTTCTCTCCCTGTATCTGCTTTTAATTCCCCCTGATCCATTCTCCACAAAGCAGCCAAAGTAGCATTCAAAACCATACCCAATCCTGACTAAAACAATTCCTTACCAGCTTCTCACTGCCCTAGGCTAAAGGCCAAAGTCACTGTTTTGAGTTCTAAGGCTTTCAGAGCTGATTAGGGAAAGAGAGAGGACCAGGAGGTTGACAGTAGGACCCAGGAAGCTTTATTTGGGTATAACTGACTGATGGCATTTGAGGGGATATCCCTCACATGAGCCTTTCCAGGGATAACAGAGGGGCTACTGCCAGAAAGGGGAAGAGGTTAAGGGAACTCCGGGTTAGAGGGAAGAGGGAGATTACGCACTGTTGATCAGCCTTAGGGTGTGGGGAGCAGTACAGGCTTGGAGTCTTTCACAGGCCCCAGGTTTGCCTTATACCTGGCTAGTAGACGCTGGCTGCAATTCTGGGGCACACAAAACAGGGAGGCGCTAAATAATTAAAAATATGCTTCTTGCCCTGGCCTGTGTGGCTCAGCTGGTTGAGTGTTGTCCCCGTGCACTGAAAGGTTGCCAGTTCGACTCCTGGTCATGGCACTTACCCAGATTTTGGGTTCGAGCCCTGGTCAGGGTGCATATGGGAGGTAAGGGATCAATGGTTCTCTCTCCCTTCCTCTCTATCTAAAATCAATAAAAACATAGCCCGTCTTTGGGCTATGTTGAAACAGCTAGGTGTGTAAAAACATTAATTTAGCACCAACCATAGGCTACAGAACTAAGGGTCCATGCCCTATGGTGTAAAGGTAAATAAGGGCCAATATGCATGGGTCATCTTTGGACCGTGTACCTGGTCATTAACCTGGTCCTCAGGCTCTGCTTCTCCGGTCCCTCTCTCAGTCCATTCTCCATTCACGAACTGTTTCCCCCAGGTTCTGGAATTTCTCTCATGCTTTCAGAGACTTGTTACCATAGGGGCAATGAGCATACCCTCAGGTGTGCCCTTCCCTTACAGACTTTGCATTGCTCTTTCTCAAGGAAGCATTTCCATAACTCTGCGATGAGATCAAATGCTCCTATTAAATGCCTTCATAGTGCCAGGTACCCCAGCGCTGTGCACTTTATCTCAGCCATTCCCTGTAAATGGTGCCCTTATTTTCTGCTTCCCTTCTTGGATTAAAGTTCCCTGGAGTCCTATATCCAGCACCTGGCACAGTGACTTACACATAGTAGGTAAACAAGAAATATTTATTGGATGAATGCAAAAAAGAAAAATATGCCTAAAGGAAATCAAGAATAGGTTAGAAAAATAATTAACCTGGATGATGTGTAAGTGTGAAGTCACATTTCTATTTTTCTTTGTTACTGAGTGGCACATGTGGCACATTTGTTTAAAAATATTTTCCATCCAGATTTATTCAAAACTCTTAAATATTTCTTTCCAGGTTTATGGGAATTTTTAAACCTTTACCTAAGACCTGCCACTCTGAAACCCTTTATTTATAAATATGCCATCCCAGGGAGTCAATTACATTTTCTAACAGTATCATGTATATCACTGGAAAAAAATGAATTCTGCTGGGGAAATCTATGACACCATTTAAAGTCAAATTATGTGCCAGCTAAAGAATTTAACAGAAAAGAATTTGGTCTATATAGGGCTATAAGCACCAAGTTTAAATGAATATTAAGTATTCTGTTTATATTGGCAAGACAACTCTAAGTCACCTTACTGACATTGCTAAAAGTCTTTTGAAAGACGAGAATTAAGGGGAGAAAAAAAATCTTATAATGTTACTTTTGTGAGCTTCAATATAAGTTAAGATTAAACTATTAAAATTATTTTATCAACAAATCTTTCACTACAATGTTTAACCTAAACTCATACTTCTATACAAATCTAGTGACTAAATGGTAGGTCGCTTTGGTTTAAAAGGACTTAATCATTTGGAATTTTTTAAGTGTTCATAAAACTGGCCCATAATTATACAAGACCACTGGTCATGCTCTTACATAAATTATGATGCAATGTGTGTACTATAATATTTTAAAGGCCATAATGCTGTATATTTGAAATCACTTTTGATAGTGGCCAGCATTTCCATGCATAAGCTGATAACATGTGGTGCAATTTAAAGATGTGAGTTTTTGCAACAACAAAAAAAATTAAGATACTTAGGAATAAACTTAGCAAAGGAGATTACAGACTTGTATTCTGAAAACCGAAGGTGTTGAAAAAAGAGACAAAGGAAGAGATAAACAAGTGGAAGAATATAGCGTGTTCATGGATTGGTAGAACTATCATTAAAATGTCCATACTACCCAAAACAATCTATAGATTCAACACAACCCCCATTAAAATACCACCGGCATATTTCACAGAAATAATACTCTAAGAATAAATACTCTAGAATAAATACTCTAAAAATTTATATGGACCCAAAAAAGACCCCAAAAAGCCACAACAATCTTGATAAAGAAGAACAAAGTTGAAGGGATCACAATACCAGACATCAAGTTATTCTACAAAGCCACTGTAATCAAAACAGCCTGGCACTGGCATAAGAACAGACATATAGATCAATGGAACAGAACAGAGACCCCAGAAATCGGCCCAAGCCATTACACTCAATTAATATTGGACAAAGGAGGCAAGAGCATACAATGGAGTCAACACAATTTTGTCAATAAATGGTGTTGGAAAAATTGGACAGATAGATTAAAAAAAAAAATTTAACTAGACCACCAACTTACTTACACCATACACAAGAATAAACTCCAAGTGGATAAAAGACTTAAATGTAACAGATGAAACCATAAAAATCCTAGAAACCATAAGCAGCAAAATCTTAAGACAGCTCTCGTAGCAATAAGTCTACCGATACATCTCCTAGGGCAAAGGAAACTAAGGAGAAAATAAACAAATGGGCCTACATCAAAATAAAAAGCTTCTTCACAGCAAAAGAAACCATCAACAAAATGAAAATGGAGCCATTGTATGGGAGAACATATTTGGCAATGATACGTCTGATAAAGCGTTAATATCCAAAATATATGTATAAAGAACTCATACAACTTAAGAAAAGGAAGACAAACAATCAAATTTTTAAAATGGGCAAACGACAGAAATAGACCATTCTCCAAAGTGGGCATACAGATGGCCATATTAGATATGAATTTTTTTCAAAGTAAATGATAATCGGAGAGATGCTAATTAAAACAACAATGAGGTATCACCTATCAGAATGGCTACCATCAACAAATGGCAAGTGCTGGTGAGGATATGAAGAAAAGAGAAACCTATTATACTCAGGTGGGAATGCAGACTGGTGCAGCCATTATGAAAAACATTATGGAGTTTCCTCAAAAATTAACCATGGAACTGCCATTTGACCCAGTGATCTCACTTCTAGGAATATATCCTAAGAAACGAGAAACACCAACCAGAAAGAATGCATACACCCCTATGTTCATAGCAGCACAATTTACAATAGCTAAGATCTGAAAACAGCCCAAGTGCCCATCAGTAGATGAGTGGATAAAAAAGCTGTGGTACATTTTACACATGGAATACTATGCAGCAATAACTAGAAATGATATTTTACCCTTTGAGACAGCATGGAGGGACCTGGAGAATATTATGATAAGCGAAATAAGCCAGTCAGAGAAAGACAAGTGCCACGTGATCTCACTCATATGTGGAATCTAATGAACAAAATAAACTGATGAAGAAAAGAGATCTAGAGACTTTGAAGCAAGGAATAGAATGCCCAATCTCAGGGGGAAGGCAGGGGTGGGTGGGAAGGGATCAACCAAAGAACTTATATGCATATATGCATAACCCATGGACATAGACATAGGGTGTGGAAGGCCAGGGACAGAGGGCCGGGTGGGCTAGAAGGGGTCAAGGGGGGGAAAGGGGAACATATATAATATTTTCAATGATAAAGAAGAAAAAAAGTGTGAGTTTTTTGTAAAAGTGAGTTTTTTATACCAGTCAACTCAAATGAACTTTTTCCCAATGATGGCTTATTATCCTTTAATTAAATCATCTAACACATCTCTGTTCACAAGGATCATGCTAAAAATTAACTCCCAAATCAAGAGATTAACAAGTGGCACTCCTAACGGTCCAGATTTTAGATTGCTTTGATACCCAGAATTAATGTGATTCTTTTAGAAATCTAGTGACTGGACAAATCAGTAACAAAACAAACAAAAAAAAAAAAAAACACAGAAGTTCAGCTATCCCTTTTATACCTCACACTTTGAGATGATTTTAAAGATATCAGCCAACTACATGGAGGAGGGGGGGGGAGATCAGAGATTAGTGCAGCAGGCAGATTAAATGGAAATTAAATAATGTATCCCCAACTTGGAGATTTAACATATCTGTGAAAGAGTTACCAAACACTGTTTTCCCGTTTACGTTAAGGTGATACCTGCATGCAAACTGAAAAAATATTGGTGCTGATGGCAAACATTAAGTAAGTGGTTTGCTGGGGGAGAAGATGGAGGGCGGACAGGTTCGTTGGGAAGCCCAGCTATGAGGGAAAAGGACTACGGAAGGAGGCCAGGTGAAGGGAAGAATTACATAGTCTCACATTTGAAACCAAAAAGTTTCCAGTCAACTATATATTTTTTAAATTTTAGACTGGGATATATTTTTAGTTGTTTTTTGTTTTTGTTTTTTTTTTGGTTTTTTTTTAGATAAATTATCAAAGAGATGAGGAAAAGTTTAACACTTTCTTTTCCAATTACAGTTTACATTCAATATTATTTTGTTTCAGTTTCAGGTGTATAGAATAGTTGTTGGATGATCATATACTTTATAAAGTGGTCTCCCCAATATTCTCAGTACCCATCTGGCACCGTACACAGTTATTACACTATTATTGACTATATTCACCATGCTGTACTTTGGGTCCCCATGGGTATTGTGTACCTGCCAATTTGTATTTCTCAACCCCTTCACCTTTTCCTCCCAGCCCCCCAACCTCCCTCCCCTCTGGCAACCATCAGTCTGTTCTCTGTATCTATGAGTCTGTTTCTGTTTAATACTTTTTAAATATCCAGCTGTAGTCCAACTCTCAAAATACCGGAGACCGACAAAGGGCAAAGTTCATACTGAGAACTAATACTGTTAGTTATGTATTACTTTTTTCCTAATTTGAAGAAATTTTCCTTCTCCCTCTATCCACATGATAGCTTCCTATTGCAAGGGTTGTGGGACTAACCCAATATTCCAATGAATCTGGTATATTGGAAACAACAAAACAAAACAGAAGCTCTTTAGATTCTGCCTTTCATATAGCCACATCTACACAACTGAAATGACAGGAAATATGCATAAATATAGGGACAATTTAGTGGTGGCGGTGTGGACAATTCCTGAGAACAGAAAATCCAAAGTCAACGTGATTTTGAAAATTGTAGCTTTTGCAAATAAATAAATAAAAATTCATCATAACTGTGAGGGAATGTACATGGTGACTGATAATACCAAGCTTTATACCATATCAGGTGAGGGGAAAAAATGATTTTACAATGCATTCATTCACCAAATACAAAAAAGGTATTGGCCATGGTTAAGTGCCTGGATTTGAACTCTAGCCTCTTCACTTTCTCATCCTTGGGCAAATTAATAATTTAAGTCTCTCTGTTGCTCAGTCTTTTCATCCAGGAAATGGAAATAATGATAACAATAATTAATTTATTAGCAGGAGCAGGTAAGGCAACATGTAGTTAATGTTTAAAAGTTGGTAATGTCTTCAAATAGGTGCTGAGCACACCGAAATGTCTACATACGGGACTGTTGAATAAAGTTGCATCTGATAATTAATGAAAAAAGTGAGCATGTAGGCCGGGAGTACCATTCAGTCAGCTACACAGTATTACAGTAAATAACTCCAAGAATGCTCCAAGCATAAAAGAGTGGCGCAGTGAGCCTCAAACAACATTTCCTGAATTGCCCAGACTTTTAAGCGGATGCTCTTTTCAGCTGTGGAGTTCCTTTGGCAGTTCAGAGCCAGCAAGATGAGTCAGGTTGGAAAATGAGATAATATTACCGGTGCTCAAAGGAAAGACGGGGATGTTTCACACTGACCTTTGATCAGAATAACAGTCCCTACAAAGAACTCGCTGATCCCCTGCTCAATATCTTCCTGGAAGATAGAACAAGAGAAAAAGAAAAAAAAGAGAAAAAAAGCAAGCACGCTGTGAAGGCTTTTGGCTAGATATCTGGAAACATTTTGGTACCATAAGGATGACTAGGTATTAGAATGGATTGCTGAGAGGGGCTTAAGAGTCTGCCCCCTTGGAGGTCTTTCAAACAAGGACAGATAGTCCATCTGATCTGCCCGGGATGCTTTAAAATCAGGGCTGAGTGAAGATTAATGGTACAAACTGCCCCTTGACAGCCTCCTCCCTCCCAAGCACTCTCTGAGAGTGTAACTTTATATATTACCCATCATGGCCCCTCATCTGTTGAGTTTGGAGAAGTCCCTTTTATCTTAGAATAGAAAAGGGCAACGTTATTTCACAATTGTGAGTTCTGAGTAAATCTTTAATAATGTTGTGATGAAACATAATGTCTTCATTACTTTTTTTAAAAAAAAAACAGGCAAGCTACCTGCAAATGGCTTTCAATTAGAAACAGATCTCATGAGTCTAAATTCCGAACAGTGGTGCCTTTAAATGCATGCTCCCTGGTGAACAAATGGCGTATGCCGTTTCTCAAGCACAACATTCAAAGTCCGAGCAAGGCATAGGATGGAAAGGCGTTCAAAGAAAGGATAGCCACCAGATAATGAAATGTAAATTGTATGAGGAATGGAGGAGGAGAGGGAAGGGTGTGTGTCATTTAATAAACTGACATACTTCCTAAGTGGCAAATTCAGCAGCAATAGGTAGAACCTAGAAAAGTTTGTTTGGGGGGGAGGGGGTGTATATCCTTAGTATACAATTATCTTATAATTCACTTGTTCCACGGTGACGTGCACCTTGATCATTTCAAGTAAATAGCACTCTTAGTCCTAGAAAGTATACTCATTTTAGAAATTCAGAGCTATTAGCAAGCACTGTAATTGTCAAGGGATGCGGGGGGGGGGAAGGGGAGGGGGCGGCTGTAGTTAAAAATATACTGATGGATTTATTTAACCCCTGCAAATGTTCTCAGGAAAAGTAAACGACTGCACAAAGAAATCATTTTCCTTACACACCTTCACCTTCACCTTGATATTAAGGAGATTTGCATCACCAACCGCTCTTCAGAAAGCCCCGTCATCTAGCCACTGCACACTGAAGCAGTTTAAAAGTACCTCCCCCCGTTTTCCTCTTCCAGAGAGCTTGTCTGAAGAAATCATGTTGGGGGAAATAGACGTGTTTAAAAGACACAGTCTGAAAAAAAGAGCCCGGATTAGAGAGAAAAAGTTCCTAAAAGAAGTCACCCCATGCTACAAACCTTTTAAAAGTTGAATTCCCTGAGATCTTTTTTTTTTTTTGGGGGGGGGGGCGGGAGGGCGAGGGGGAGACACAAAGCTGATCCTTATCAATTAATGAGAAAGAATGCAATAACAGCGGACAAAAGGGAAAGGAGAGCTGAGAAACCTAAGGAGCGGTAGGGGCGGCCGGCCCCCATTCACTGATTAACAAATTAGGGAGCGCTGGGCCGGGGAGAAGTGACAGGGCTAGAAAAGAAGCCTTAGAATTCACCGCAGGTTCCGCCTTCCACTCCGCCAGGGGCCGGCGGCGGCTGGCTCGGAATTGGAAAGGGCTCTCTCTGTGTTACAGAACTCTCCCCGTGAGCATCAAGTAGGGGCTATTTTCTTTTTTTAATGCCTACATTCCTATAAATGTGTGTTTCTTTCGGCATCGGTGTAAAAAAAAAAAAAAGACTCTCACGTGCAGAGTGTGTAGATCAACCACAATCAAAGAGCGACTCCACTAGAGAGAGAACGTGTTATAGGATGATCTGCAAAAGGCTTTCTTTCCATCCGCCGCCCAGTCCCCGGGACCAGGCGCAGAAGGGCTGGCGGGAATCCGGCGCTTGGGCTCGGCCATCGGGGTCGCCGGGGGCCGGGGCGGCCAGTTGGAGCACCTCCTCCCGGCCCCTCTCCGCGGCTCTCCGCTCCGTCCTCTCTCCCCGCAGCCGCCAGCCCCTCTCCCCCGCACCCCGTCCATTCACGGAGCCCCGGAGAAGCCGGGTTCGGTCGGAGGTAAGAGCCGGACTCCGGCGCCCACCGCGGCTGCGGCGCAAGTTTCTCGCAGACCGAGCGCCGCTCCCCGCACGCCGGCGCCCAGAACGCGGTGGAGTGAGGCTCGGGGCCGGGCACGCAGGGGACCCCGGATCCGGATCGGGAGCCCCTGAGATGGGTCCGCTGCCGAACCGCCCGCTTAAGTGGGCTCAGCTTCCAGGAGCCGGGTCCGAGGCCGCGCTCAGGTCCCATCGCTGCTGCGCCGGGTGGTGGGGTCCCGTCCCCCCAACCCCCACCCCCACCCCCCAACCTCAAGTGACCAACAGCCAGCACCCGGGCAGCCCTGAGAAACCGTTCGGGGAAAGTCGCCCCACATCAGACACAGGCAGCCCGCGAACTCCCCCAAACCATCCCGGAGGCCGAGTCGTGCCCCCCCCCCAGCCCGCCCGCCCGAGCCCCCCGACCCGCGGAGCGCGGAGCCGGGCGCGAGGGGCGAGGGGAGCCCTCCGCGTCCCCCCACCGCCCCGCCGGCCGGCCGGAGGGCGGGAGCGGGGACGGCGCCGCTCAGGCGGTGGCGGTGGCGCTGGGCGAACTGCGGCCGCAGTTTCTGCAAGTTTGCCCGGGCGGGAGGCGAGGCGGGGTGGGCATCCCGCTCGGCCGTCCGCCCCGGCGCCGCGGCCACCCCCGGGCGCCCCGCGCTGCTCCCCGGCGGGAGCCGACCGGCGAGGGGGCGCCGGGCGCGGGAGCGGAGGGAGCGGAGGGCGGGCGGGCGGGAGGCAGGAGGGCGCTCCCGCGTGTGCACACAATGAGGCGGCGGCGGAGGCGCACACCTACCCCCGGGAGAGCATCCGCCGCCCGCCCGGAGAGCCCGGCAGAAAGTGAACACCAACAACTCAGCAACAGGGGGGAGGCGGAGGGCGCCGGGGGTGGGGGGACGAGTGGGGGGGACGGGCGGCCGCGCGCCCGGGCTTACCTGCGATCTCCTGGTAGGGGATGTCCGCCAGGCTGAACCCCTTGGCACCGTACGCCTGGCGGACCTCGCCGCAGCTCCGAGCCTTCACGTCCGCGCCGGCCGGGAGGGACAGCAGCAGCCCGGAGAGGGGAAGAATCACGGCGCCGATCCAAGAAGAAGGCATGGTGCACCGTGCACATCCAGCTCGGGGAGAAACCCCCACGGCCCCCCGCGCGCGCGCTCTTCTTCACCTGGCACCCCCGGAGCCGAAAGCCCGCCGGAGCCCCGCGGCGCCCTCTCTCCGCCGCTGCCCGGCGTCACCCCCTGCCGCCGGCCGAGGGGACGAGCGGCGCTGCGCTCTGGACCGCGCTCTGCAAACTTTTACAAGCCAGATGCGGAGGGCCAGCCAACCGGGGCTGGCTGGGGGAGCGGCCGCCGGGCTCCTCTCTTAGCCCCCCAGGTCGTAACGGGTGCGATCGCAACGAGAGAGAGAGGGGGAGGAAATGTTTTCAGGATCCACCGTATGAGGGTTCTCAAGAGCTGCGATCCGAGTCCCCCCGAGCCGCGGGAGCCTGGAGCGCGGCGAGCTCCACTCGCCCAAGTGAGCGGCGGAGGTGGAGACGCGCGCCCGGCGCTCCGGGGAGGAGGGAGGAGGGAGGGAGGGAGGGAGGGAGGGAGGGAGGTGGACGGGCGAGCGCGAGTGAGTGTGTGTGTGTGTGTGTGTGTGTGTGTGTGTCGGTGCGAGCGCGGGGCTCTGGGGGCCGGGTCTGCGTGGAGGTATGTGTTAGGGATGCACGGGCTCCCGAGGAAACCTCGGTTGTCGCCCAGGCTGAGGGAGCCCGGGAGAGAGTCCCCCCGAAACAGGGAGAGAGGAATCCTGGAGGCTGGAGGGAAGGAGAAAGGAGGGGAGAGGGAGAAACGTGCTACTTAGGGCACAGCCGAAATTCAGAGACGGAGTCGAATGGAAAACCTGGACTGGATCTGTTTCTACTTGGTAGGAGAAAATAAAAAAAAAGGGGGGGGGGAGGCCAGGGGGCAAGGAGCGTTCCTGTTTTCTCATTCCCATCGCATCCTTCATACTGATCCGAACGCTACCTTTAATGGCATAAGGGATACATTTAGAAAAGCAGTATTTGAAGTCCTTCACTCGTGTTTTACACTACGTTTTGGTGGACCTAAGGGACAGTGTCATTTCAATTGTTGCGCTTACTATCTTCATGACCTACTGAAACACAAAGCCAGCCCAGAGATAAACACATAGGGAAACCCCTCAGTAGCAAAGCACACTCACTCTATTTCATTGTTTAATTTCTGTTTGTCTTGTTTGTTTTTGTTTTCTAAGGGCAGTCTGTGCACGCATTAGAGGCCAGTGATTTTTTTTATTTTTTTATTTTTAATTTTTGTTCCTAGACCCAAAACTTTCCCCCATTTTACTTTTAAATATTTCATGATCTCGGATCAGAAATAATTTATGCTCAGAGTCGTGGAAGCATGGAACATAGTATGGAATCTCAGAGGGAAGGCAGGGGAGGGTGATTGGATGGGAAGTAATCAACCAAACACTTGTATGTAAGCATGCCTGCCTAACCCATAGACACAGACAATAGGGCACTGAAGGCCTGGGGGGGGGGGGAGAGGAGGAGCTGAAGGGTGTCAATGTGGGGGGAAAGAGAGACATATGTGATACTTTCAACAACAAAGTTATTTTAAAAAGAAATAAATAAAGATCACCAAAAAAATCAGACTCAGGTTTCTAGCGTGTGGAGGAACTCGGAGACAAAGACACAGAAGCAAAGGGGAAAACAGAGCAAAGGTCAGTGGGGTACATGGAGGAAGCTATTGGAGGAAGGAGTGATATCTGCCTTCCTTCTCCCCAAATGATCTCACCTGGTAGACTTAACATTTTCTTTCAGGTTAACAGAATTCTCAAGTGGAAAATCAGTTCACTTTCTCCCTGTCATACACTCAAGTTCTGTGAAATGGGATAAAAGTGAAAACTCAGGGTTGGCTAATTTCCATCGACTTTCTGTTAATGAACACTGAATTATGCTATTCAGAAGTCTGTAAAAACCCAAAGTTCCTGCCATTGCTAAAATAGTTAAATCCAACACACACACACACACACACACACACACACACACACGGAGAGAGAGAGAAAGAGAGAGAGAGAGAGAGAGAGAGAGAGAGAGAGAGAGAGAGAATGATTACTCACTTATGTGGCCATCTGTATATTAGACCGGCATATTATTTAGAAGTTATTAAAAATGCAATGTCCGGTTGTATGGAGCTTATCTGTAAAACCACACATGAAGATTTTTTTTTTCTGATGATGGCTATTGATGGCCAGAATGACTTGTAAAATTTAAGTCATTCTATTTTTTTTCAGCATCACAGTCATAATTATCTTCATCATCATCATCATCACACATTAGATACTCTTCTTCCTCTCTTTAATAAATGTCTCTTCTCTTAATCCACCTAAAGACACTTACATTTAATATCCAACCTCATTTAAGCTATGGAAATGCTTTAGAAATGTTGCTGTCCTAATTACAGAGGGACTTTTTCTTCTTCGCGAGTCCGTAGTTAAACATGTCTTGGAAAACAACAGACACGTTACATTTTTTTCTCTTAAAAATGTATCAGAACTTCTGACTTCATTATAATTGTGCTAACTGATGGACCTTAAGTTTCTGAATTTATTTTCCTCAAAGTCTGAAATCAAAATAACAAAATATACTCCAGTGTCTTTATGGGCAAAGGGTAGAGTTGGTAGGATTAGGGGTTGTATAGCCAACTCATTATTTTTCTGATTCTTCACATGGCCTCCCTCAAACTTCAGTTTCCATCACAACCAAGTGATCAGCATTATGCAATCCACAGGAAGAAAGTAAATAGACAGCTAACGTATCCTATCCTTTCACAGTAAGACTCATAATTTACCCTGACCCTACCTTTACATAGCAGATAATGCAATAAAAAGGACATTTGAGGTGGAGGAAGACCAAGTGAAAACAGTGTACATCATTTAAATTATTTAAAAAATCAATCAGTCATTAAGTTTTTAATGAGCTTTCAGTGCAAATATATAGCACCAGGTTGTTTCCTACAATTATACAATAACCTTAGCATTTGTGGCAAAACTTGTATATGGGGAAAATTTATAACTTAACCAAGCATAAATGGATTAGTTTCAGTCCATCAGTAATGGGGGGACAATTTAGAATAGGATTGTGAACTCTTAAGTATCTGGCTTTACTGGTGCTTTCAACCCCTTCTTTGCCACTTGGTGGCAAATGTTTGAAAAGGTGTACAGGCACATTCCAGCTGAGGGCAGCGGCAGAGCCTAAATGAGGTATCGGAATGAGCACTGAATATCATGGAAGCCCATAGAAGAGATCTGAGGAGAAAGGAGAGCTCATGTTAAGGAAAAGGACATTTAGTTTAGATAGAAAGGAAGGACTTGACTGGCTTTAGCCAGTCAGAAAAAGACAAGTATCACATGATCTCACCCATATGAGAACTCTAATGAACAAAATAAACTGATGAACAAAGTAGAGCCAGAGACATAGAAGCTTAGAGTAGACTGAAAAATATCAGAGGGAAGTCAAGGATGTGGGGTGGATGGGGAGAAATTAACCAAAGAATTTATACTCATACTAGTGGCTCGATGCATGAAATTCCTGCACAGAGGGCAAACTTCCCTCAACCCAACCTGCACCCTCTCCAATAGGAGACCCCTTGCAGGATGTCTGACTGCCAGTTTAGGCCACAGGGATCGGGTCTAAACTGGTAGTTGGACATCCCTCTCACAATCTGGAACCGCTGGTTTTTAACTGCTGACCTGCCTGCCTGCCTGATCACCCTAACTGCCTCTGCCTGCCTGCCTGATTGCCCCTAACCCCTCTGCCTGCCTGCCCAATCACTCCTAACCTCTCTGCCTGCCTGCTTGATTGGCCCAAATGCCTCTGTCTGCCTGCCTGATCACCCCTAATTGACCTCTCCTGCCAGCCTGATCACCTCTAACTGCCTCTGCCTGCCTGATTTCCCCTAACTGCCCTCCTCTGCCAGCCTATCTCACCCCCAACAGCCCTCCCCTCTCGGCCTGATTTCGCTCCCAACTGCTCTCCAACTGCCCTCCCCTGCTGGCCAATTTGGTTCTGATTGGTCAGTCTCTATGCCAGTCAGCATCAAAAGCTCCACCTCCTAGACAGCCATTGGCTCTTCACAGTTCATCCAGATCTGATTCTGATTGGTCGATTTCTATGACAGTCAGCATCTCTGAACCTTTCTCTGGGCTTGATCAGAGAGGCACCGCTTATCAGCAGCACCCCCCCCCAGAGGCCCAAAGACAAAGAGAGGGCCAACAGCTGATCAACAGCTGCCACAGAGGCTGCAGATCAGACACTGCCTTTCAGGAGAAATGTTTATATTGTATGTAATAGAATAAAATTTTGAACAAGGAAGAACATCACACCAGAGGAGACAAACAAATAGATGCAAGAGAGAGGCAAATAAGGAAACACATAGAACTCTGCCACAATGGTAAATGTTTCAGGTGATTGAGACTTGAAAAGGAGGAGACTGAATGGAAAGAAGGCAAAGACAAATTTTGAAGAAAAGATTAGGATGATTTGGTTCCATACACACTGTATCCCACCACCACCACCACCACCATCAAAAACAAAACAAAACAAAACAAAACAAAACAAAACCTTATTTTAAAATTGTAAGCCTCAGTGGGAAAATATTTACTAATATTGCCAACTTCTCATTAATATGAGCTCTGCTTTTTAGTCAGACCTCTTCTATGAGCTTCCATGATATTCAGTGCTCATTCTGATACCTCATTTTGCCTCTGCCACTGCCCTTAGCTGGAATGGAAAACATAAGATTTCAAACATTAGCTAACAAAGAAGGGGTTGAGAGCACCAGTAAAGCCAGATACTTAAGAGTTCACAATCCTACTCGAAGTGTCCATGCATGATTGTGTGTATGTACACATAGTAACCTTTTACCTATTTATTTACCTAACTAATTTACCTCATTGGGTACATTTACTAAGACAATGAAGACTATTGTTTATACAGAACTTTCACATCACAACAGCAACCTCTTTGGGCATAAGATCAATGGAACTCCAGAGATTTTGAGTCAGAGAGAGGAAAATACTGAGTCTTAAGGAGCAACCAAAGTTGATAGGTAAGCAGAGCTATTTCAGTCAGTTGCCTACTCACTGGCCATCAGATCTTCTTCCTGGTCACCCTAAGACTGATTGTGTTTTGGGGGCATTGTGCCAACACCAGAGGATGAATCACTATTGGTCTAGACTCATTAGTCAACAGAACCAAATATCAACAGTACAGTGATTAAAATTTTTTTTGAAAGCCAAATTTTTTTAAACTTACACTTCTTCTAATACCAGGCCTTGGTATTTTGTGGAAGAGCCACACTCAAGGGGCCAAAGAGCCACATGTGGCTCACAAGCATCAGTTTACCAACCACTGGTCTAGACCAGTCATGGCAGCCCCTCTCCCTCCTTTAAATAGTATAGGGGTTTGCATAAGGCCTATTTCTGGCCAATAAGGTATAAAAAGAATATTTCTGAGAAATGTGTTTTTCCTTATTTAGGGTGACAACTCAAGGAGGAGAAAGGTCTTTATGCCTCAGCCTCCTGAATTCTTTTTTTTTTTTTTTAATCCTCAGCAGGTGATTTTTTTCATTGATTTTTAGGGAAAGTGGAAGAGAGAGGAAAAGGCAGAGAGAAACATTGATGCGAGAGAAACACATCAATTTGTTGCCTCATGCATAATCCCCAACCAGAGCTGGGGCTGGGAAGGAGCCTGCAACCACTGAGCCAAACCAGCTAGGGAAGTCCCCTGCATTCTTATAGCTATTTGGTTATCCTGTAACTAGCTGACAAGAGATTGCTGACAAAGAATGACAGAACATAAAGGTGGAACACAAGAAGATAAATTCATGATTTTCTATTGGAGCCACCAAATCATCTCTGGGACCACCAACCTCTGGACTTCTTGTTAAATAATCCAAAAATACTCCTTGTAGTTTATACCACTACCAGTTGGTTATTCTGCTGTTTACCTATGACGCAGTACAAATGTATAATAGCAAACAAAAGAAAGAACCAGTGAGAGTGAAGGCAAGAGAGAGGGATTCATTGCAAATGTAAGAACAAAAATCAGGGAACAGGTTAGATTTTCAAACACAAAACAAATCTCAGCGGATATAAAGGACAAGAAAGATAGAGAGAATGATACTTTATGATAACTAGAGGCCCAGTGCACAAAATTTGTACAGTGGGGGAGGGAGAGGTCCCTCAACCTGGCCTGTGCCCTCTCACAGGACCCCTTGCTCCTTACTGCCCATCTGCTCGCTGCTCTTTAGTGCTGCCTGAGGCAGAAGAGGCTCCAGCCACCACTGCTGTACTCACCAGCTGTGAGCCTGCCTTCTGGCTGAGCAGTGCTCCCCCTGGTGGAGTGCACTGACCACCAGGGGACAGCTCCTGCATTAAGAGTCTGCCCCTGGTGCTCAGTGTACATCATAGCGACCAGTCATTTCTCTGCGCGGTCTATTTGCATATTAGCCTTTTATTATGTATCTAATGATAGGATAATATGCAAATTGGCCGAAACATCATCACATAAGGACCGAACAGCAGGGACCTGAGGCTTTGTGGTACCTGGCCAGGATGGGGGACCTCAGACTGCACCCCCTGCCTGGCACCAGGCCAGGGGACCTGAGGCTGTGCTCCCCTCTTGGAGGGGCTTGACAGGGGTGGGGACAAATGGGTCTGGGTCTCACCTCCTTCAATTTTGAAACGTGTGTGGGTGGGCAGGGACTTGACTCTGGGTCCCTCAGCACACCCAAGTCTCTGACAGGAGGAAGATTTTCATATACATTTTACTAATTTTCTTTTATCTCAAACACTTCTATTACAGAGAAAGGGCAAATAGCAATAATAAAATGTTTTCTCTAATCAATTCCCTTTTAATGTGAATGAGTTTTGTGCATGGGGCCACTAGTATAGGATAAAGAGGCTCACTAGACATTTTGAGAGACAGATTTTTAGTAAAGTAATGGAATGGATGCCAGACCACGTGGAATTGTATATGCAGAGGGTGGAAAGAATATGGAAACCTCAGATATACCTGTTTCCAGGGTGGTGCCTCTCTGTAGAAGGGGGGAGGAAGTCATCAAGAAATATTTTCCAGAAGCTTCTAAAACTAAAGGGAAGAATGAGGGACTAGATATAGAAAGAGATTTAAATTCCATATGCATTTTCTAAGTTTTCTACAGTAAATATTTTTAAATATGTAATGAAAATATAATTGTTTTAAAGTGAGTATGTCACACTTCTAACAAATGCAAATCTTAACATTGTGTCATGTTTTATAAAGAAGTCTTAACCATTTTCTCTCATATGTAAAACAATGGGAGTTAATACTTTTCTCAATAAGATACACTTGTGGTATAACATTTTTTAAACTCTGAGTTAAAAAAAAGAAACTACAGAATTTACTATTCTTTTACTCAGTTACAGCAATTCATGAATGAGAAACTGAATGAATTTTAGGTTTTTTCTTTCTTTCTATGTTTAAATCAAGAAGGACAAATAAGTTCAAGCGAAATCTTATGAAAACAAGAGAATGGACTGCGAGTGTCTATTTCACATCTCAGCTTGGCACAAATCAAAATTGCTTAGTTAACCTGCCTCTTGAAAAACAGGACCTGTAATGAAAAAGCTGTCAAAAATTTAACAATAGTAACTCTGCCAGGTGCCTGGATAATAGGGAGGTTGCTTAGCTGCAGAGAAAGAAGAGGTAAACGTAAGTGAATAATGGCTGGAAATGGTGAAAATAACGTTTTATTTTTTAATCCAACCAAATCCTAATAACCCTTTTAACATTTATTGTGCCTCAAGAATATACCTAGTAACTAATATAAACCAATTGAAATTATATCTTTAGGGCAACTGAGAACCAGGTGAGTTACTTGTGATTTTGGGGGGAAAGCCAAACATCAAAGGACATGTTCTTGTCTTGCCATATTCTTCTAAGAATCTGAAGACAGGAGACTTATGTGATTGGCTTAGTCATATTTTTTCCTAATAGTTATGCCAGGGTTTAGCAGAAAGAATTGAAAGAACTCTAATTTTTTAATTATGTTTAGTTTTTATATATGCCAGAAACTTAGAGAATGAAAGAATTTCATGTATGATTAAGCATTATTCATATTTATTTGAACTATTACTAACAATCATCAAGAAAATATAGACAAAAAATATGTAATGGTGTTTTTAAGTGATTGGACATGTTATTTTGATTCTTTATATTTATTAATGAGCCAGAAATATACTCTCCATTGATTCTGAGCTTCATGCCTAGAAAAACATCTTGCATTATTATGTACATTTAAATATCAAGTAACAAAATATTAAGAACACTCAAGTGAGAGGATAAATGGTGATGGGAAAAATAAAATAAAATAAATCTTTTAAAAAAAATAGTCCTTGGCCTTAGAACAGTCTTGGCAAATGGAACACTAGGGGTGAAGCATCATTTTATACCATCACTAGAAAAATGTTATTCATAAGGACAAGAGTTTCATTTTGACTCTTTGGCTCACATTATCAATAGTTGGCTTCAATAATGTCATTATTTAAAGCTCACGTGTTGCCGAAACTGGTTTGGGTCAGTGGTAGAGCGTCGGTCTGCCGACTGAAAGGTCCCAGGTTCCATTCCGGTCAAGGGCATGTACATTGATTGCGGGCACATCCCCGGTAGGGGGTGTGCAAGAGGCGGCTGGTCCATGTTTCTCTCTCATGGACGTTTCTAGCTCTCTATCTCTCTCCCTTCCTCTCTGTGAAATATCAATAAAAATATATTTCTTAAAAAATAAAGCTTACGTGTTTTTGATGTGTTTCTGAATCAGATATGTAAATGTGAAAGAGTGGCATAAATGGAAATCCTATTGTAGATTAATAAAGTTGCATTTTGTTCAAAAAAGATCATTTAAGCTTGTCTTACTTGTTATAAATGCAGGTATTAATGTTATGAAGGATGATTCTGTCGCTAAGCAGTAATTTAAATACCTAGATTATTGGAACCATACATCTTGGCAGTCATTACTCTCATTCTTTTGCTTTTGTGAAAAATGAAGGGAGCTTTGCACAGTTTTCAGATCATCTGGTACCATAAACAATGGCATTCCTTAAGGCAAATGGATGACAGCACAGGCCCATTTGGCAGGGAAGTAGCTCTTCACAGGTTGCTAACTTTCATCAGTGAAATTCCTTCACTCTCTTTTATTAAAATGATTTCTCAGATTTTATAAGCCCCTGGTTCATTAACTATCATTACTTATTTAACATTAAATAAACAGCATGATAGAGTTAGTGTTTTGTGGTTTTTTTTAATGATCATGAACCCATAAAATATTACTGGTATTAACAATTTTGCTACATGTAGGTCTCTGCTTTAAAAATATATATATATATATATATATATATATATATATATATATATGTATGTATATTGATTTCAGAGAGGGAGAGAGAGGTAGAAACATCAATGATGAGAGAGAATCATTGTTCAGCTGCCTCCTGCACAGCCCACACTGAGGATCAAGCCCGCAACGCAGGCATGTGACCTGACTGAGAATCAAACAGTGACCTTCCTGCTCTGAAATTCAATAATTAACATATCCTAAGCTTTTAATTTGGGGAGTTTTCTAAAACTTCAAAATATAATGATTAAAGCCCATTGGTGTGGCTCAGTGTTTGAACTTTGACCTATGAACCACAAGGTTATGGTTCAATTCTAGGTCAGGTTACAACCCCAGATTCCAGGTTGAATCTCTGGCTTGGGGCATGCAGGAGGCAGCCAATGAATGATTCTCTCTTATCATTGATGTTTCTGTCTCTCTTTCCCTCTCCCTCCTCTCTGAAATCAATAAAAATATATTTAAAAACATATAATGATTAAATTCATTCAAATATTTGCATAGATACTATACTAGCAAGAAAAAAAAAGTGAATATTTTAAATTGATTTTGCTTCTTCCACTGGTACATACAAGTCAATAAAACTTCTTTGTTGAGTATTGCACCTTAAAGCAATATTATTTTTCCTATGGAAGCTGATGAAAGAGGTTAGAGGCAGCTTTTCTCGATTCAGTGGATTCAACCATATCCATCCCAGCTAGAAGTATATTACGACTATTAGTGGTAAGAAAGAGGGTAGGAGAAAACAGACAGCTTTTACTACTATATAACTGTACAAAATAAAACTCAAAATCCTAATGGAATCAAGTAAATAGTGTTAATCCAGTAACATACCAATCACTTCATTGATAAGTTTTACTTTATCCTTGAACAAAGATTATAATGATGTTAATTTAGTAATTTCATTTGAAAGGCAGGATGACTCCTAAAAATACATAACTGATTATTTTTTTGGTGAATATCATCTTTCTGCAAGTTACAAGAATAATATTTTCACCGGGACCGGTTTGGCTCAGTGGATAGAGCGTCGGCCTGTGGAGTGAAAGGTCCCAGGTTCCATTCTGGTCAAGGGCATGTACCTTGGTTGCGGACACATCCCCAGTAGGGGGTGTGCAAGAGGCAGCTGATTGATGATTCTCTCTCATCAATGTTTCTAACTCTCTATCCCTCTCTCTTCCTCTCTGTGAAAAATCAATAAAATATATTTTTTAAAAGAATAATATTTTCAATAAAAATTTTTAGATGCTTTTCAACCTCTACTTTTACCTTCATGGTTGGCATGAATAAACATGAATATCAGAAGTTTAAGGAAAATCTGTTTCTTCCACTTTGTCAGTCTCTAAATAATAAGTACAAGAAATTACTAGTAAAATGTGTCCTCTAATAAGGCAGATAAACAGTTTTTCAATGTGGCCCGACAAATCCTGTAACATACTCTCTGTCAATGCTAACATTTTCAATAAAGAGTTTTACACGTATTTCTTAGTTGAGATTCCTTGGAGTGTTCGCAAATGTATTCTCATCTCCTACACGGAGAAAAGTTTCTTAGCCAGTATGGCTGCACCACACCCAACTGTGTCACATTTTTAAACAATGAGTAAACGCTAAGGAAAAGAGTAATAAGTTATTAGGTTTACAGCCTGCATAAGGAATACAGATTAGCAATAATTTTTAAATCTAGAGTTAAGAAACTAGCACAAATCTCGATCTGTGTCATTTATTGGGAAGTCAAAACCTAAACAACTTAATTCCACTGAATTTCAATAAAACATGTTTGGCCAACGTCCTCCATTCTTGACCAGCCACAACAAAGTAGAATAAATTTAATTTCATAGAAAACATTATTTTCTCCTTGAATAACATAGTCTTATTTGTCTTCATAGCCTGAATCCACTTCCAAAGCAATGATTCCTACACTTGCCTCTCCATTAACTTCGCACCTTTTATTACATTTCAGGGGGAAATAATTAAATGTTTGTGATAGAGTAAAACTGGTGCATTTCTTAAGCTACCCAGAGAAAAGAAAAAAATCTAAGCTTGGAAGTGGGAAGTTCCATCCACTAAGGATCTGTTTCCAGGGAGGTGACTAAAGCAAGCAGAGAAGCAGCCAGCAATGCACCTTCAGTTTTCTCCTGATGTTCATTTGCAATCATAACCAATCAATGTTGAGAACATTACTAAGCAATCCGGTGCTGTTTGCTTTTAATTGGTGAACTGTCTTCCAAAAATAACATCTTCGGGCTTCACAACACCCTAGTCATAGAGCCATTAAAGAATGAATGTCTTTACTGTACCGGAGGACCTCTATGAATAATGAATAGGCCTCTATTTTCCTGGGGAACAAACATGTACCAGCATGTTGGTGGTAATGAACTGCATTGTGAATGTGCATAGCATAGAAGGGCACTGCATCTGCTCTGACTTCTACCTTAATTGAAGTAGATAACTGGTTTTGAAGCCCCACAGAGGGTCAAACAACTTTATTTTGCATTTGTAGCATGCTGATGGGCTTAGGTGTTGCTTTTATACGTTCAAAATGATGATTTAGTGCAAAAATTAAAGAGATGAAGAATCATGTTACAGTCTCTAAGGGGCGAGATTGGCTTACACAAATATGAAAGGAAAAGAAGAGGATATTTGAACACAGTATGTATTTAAGAAACTTAGAATTTCACCTTTATATTAAACTTCCAAGAAAACAAAATTGAACCGTGATTCTCTTGGGCGCACGTAAAAAAGTAGTCTGTGCTGAGCAAAGTAGAACCCAAATTAGATATTTGTGCAAGAGATATTTTACAAAGTAACTAATGGAAAGGAAGATCTAAGATTTTAAAATGATAATGACCTTGCAATGTGTTTAAGCCTATTTGGCTTCTACTTGAGAAAGATCATGAAAGGGCTTAATGTAGTTTGTAGATTACTTCCGTAATGATTTCACTTACAAAGAATATAATTTGCTAGTCTGTTTTCATAATGAATGAGAGCTTAATGAATCACACATACTTCACCATTCAACAGAAATATGGAGCATCGCAGCACCGAACTGAAATATTCATTATAAGAAGTCTTTATACTTTGGCAAGAAGATTTCTAGAGATTGCTTTTATTTCTTTTTGGGGAGGTGGGGGAAGCATGTTCCTGTGCAAGTTGACTTGACGGATTAGTTAGCCATCATGCAAAATAATCGCGATCAATTGGAAGCAGCTTAAGTGGAAAATTTTATTTTTGTGGGATGGTTATGAATTTTCACAGGCCACAAACTCAGGTGTAAGAAACAGAACTACTTTTATTTTCCTAGGATGGGACTGAATTTCTATGTTAAGTCTCTCTTTTGCTCACCAACAGAAAATATAATCTTGCCAATTCAAGGTAAATTTAGTTGCATAAGAATTTTCTTAGACTTACCTCCCTTCCTAGAGAGGGTTCACTTTTATCACGTGGAGATGGTGAGACATTCAGGCATTGGTGAAAATTGATCATCTAGTTGTGGATCTCTGAGGCATCAATAGCTCTCTTTCCAGTTTCAGATTGCATGGTCCATCCTGGGCCTTGCAATCTCTTTCCTGCACATTCACCAGCTTGCATCAACTACCAGTAATGGAAGCTTTCCTTCTCTCACCTTCCTCTGCCCTTTGTTGATTGCACAAGGAAGGCTGGGTTGCCCTTCTACCTCTCTGCAGTTCCCTCACTCCGCCCCTCATCCTTTCTGTTCTGGTTCCAGGGCTCCCTTTCTATTGTAGCTCAAGGAATATCTGGGAGAAATCAAACTACAGCATCTCACAAAGCTCCCCTTCACCCCTTCAATCTCTATTTAGCTTCCTTCAGCTTTCTCTCTTCCCCCAGCATTTTTATTTATAAAGAAATGAGAAAATGGATCTTGCCTCATGTATTTCATATTCTTTCTAATTTATTGCTTGTGGCCTAAACAACAGAGCTCACTTCCTTTGGAATTTAGACTCCTTGGAACTCAAAAAGCACTCCTTCCTCTTTTAGAACACTTTCAAGCTCTTACAAATCAAACACTGTGTCTGTCAGGACTGCTGTCTCTGCATTAAGTTGAAGAGCCTCCTTAGAAATTTTTAAAAAATGAGAATTGACTCCTTCATTATCTCCAATGACAATGTACAGTAGTCCTTCCATATCCACAGTTTGGCTTTCCACCGTCCACTGTGGTCTGAAAATATTAAATGGAAAATACCAGAAATAAACAATTCATAAGTTTTAAATTGCCTGCTGTTCTGAGTAGTGTGATGAAATGAACCATCTGGCTCCATCCTGCCCTGGACGTGAATCATCCCTTTGTTCCGTGTGCCCGTGTTGACGAGGCTGTGGCTAAGTCACTTAGTAGCCATCTCTGTTATCAGATGGACTGTCACTGTGCCGCACGCAGTGCTTGTGCTCACCTTGTTTCACTTAACAAGGTCTCCAAATCACAAGAGGAGAGATGCTGGCCGTTCGGATATGCCAAAGTGAAGCCATAAAATGCTTCTTTTAAGTAAAAAGGGATGTATGTATGTATGTATGTATGTAGGTAGGTAGGTAGGTAGATATGAATGTATAGGAAAAGACAAAATACATAGGGTTTAGCATTCTCTGCAGAGTCAGGTATCTACTGGGGGTCTTGGAATGCATCCTCTCTGCCTACCATATACACTGACCAACGGGGTGGAAGTTGCCAGGACAACAAAATATAGTAGGGAACAAAGACATTGTTAATTTCTTATATTTTTCAAATGGTTGTATGTTATGGCACAAAGTAACATGGACAAAAGTTCTTAAAGAAAATTATAGCTTATAGTTATAAAATGTGAAACAACTTCAAAGGTATTTTTCTTTAAATAAATGTTTCATTTGCCCATTCACACAAACCTAAGTTCTGTGAGCCATGATTGAGTGCACCGTGTTATTGACAAAGCCTGGTCCCAGGCTTTGAGCAACTCGAAGTCAAGCTCACTAGGGAAACAGAAGCCACTCCAGTGCATTCAGTAGAGCTGAGAAGGAAAAACATGGCACAGTTTCCTACTAGAGATTAAAAGTTCGTGTGTATCTTGCTGTATTTTTCTGCGCTAAGGAAACATGTGCAATAGTTACTCTGATCACCCAAGGAATATAAATCACTCTGAGTCACTCACTAAGAGTAGCTTTCCAGCCCCACCTCCAGCTTTTGGGGGAGTATGAGCCTTAGGGCCCTAAGAAAGTATTTAGGGATCTCACCCAAGGGTTCAGATCAATCAGATGGGTTGGGGGCTGGGGGAGGGTAGGAGGGGGCCTTGTTTCCCCATACACTAAGCAGTGCTCTGGACACCAGCTGGGAGGCTTACAGTTCAACTCAGTTCTAACACTATCTACTGTAAGATAGTGTCAGATCCCACAAGTAAGAGCTAAATCCCAGGAGACTATTCCAACCCAACCCCCCAGCAACCCCCCCCCCCTTCCCGCTACCACCACCACACACAACTTGTTCAAATACCCACCTCACAGTGAGAATCACAGGCTGTTGTTACCTGTGATCTCACTGACTGGCTACAGATTGTAGGTCCCCATGACCTGGGTCCTTGTTAGAGCAGCTTATAGAACTCACAAAACCCATTTACTCACTAGATTACAAAATATATCAAAATATATAAATCAATAGCCAGATTTTTAAAAAATGTACAGGGTAAGGGCATAGAGCTTCCATGCTCTCTCCAAGTATACCATTCTCCCCAATATTCACGTGTTCACTAATCCCATCCTTTTGGGTTTTTATGGAGGTTTCATTACATAAGCATGACTGGTTAAGTTTTTGATCATTAGCATTTACACTTAATCTTCTGTTCATTCTCATCCCTTCAGATCTGTGGAGTCAAAGGGAAAGTTTTACCCCTGTAATCACTTATGTAGTTCTTCTTGCAACCAACCCCCAACTTTGGGTGAGGTCCAGAGTCATCTCATTAGCATAACAAGAGATACCTTTGTTGCTCTTATTACTTAAGAAGTTCCATGGATTTAAGGAGCTAAGTACCAGAAATGAAGAGCAGGGTGGGCAAACTTTTTTACTTGAGGGCCACAATGGGTTCTTAAACTGGAGGGAGGAACAAAAGCAACCTGACCATGCTGGCACTCTCATCTTGGGCTGCTGGAGAAGGAGCGGAGGGGAGAGCAAGAGAACCCTCTGCTCTTTTGGCTCCGTGGGCCTGATAGAACAGCCGAATCGGCCGGATCCGGCCTGAGGGCCCTAGTTTGCCCACAGCTAATGAAGACCATATGTATATTTCTTAGTATAAATAACAATATCACATTCTCTTACAAAGATAAAGGGAAATTCAATCAGCCCTTTTAGTATTTGAGGTTCTAATATGAGAAATGGCAATCCTGGGCATTGAGTTGGCTCACACATGAGTTGTGTTGGTCTTTAATTTGAAATAGCACCACCACTAAAAATTGGGAGCTCTCACAAAAGAAATGTACATCTTGTGTTTTCTTGAAAATTACAAAGATTTGACAGAAAGGAGCCCACATTTGGCTGGAGCTAAGGCAAGTCAGGCAGTCTCTTTTAGGTCGGTATACAAGTTTATCAACCACCCCTCTCCACTTACTGCCTCTGTCTGTCCACTTCACACATTGTCTCCCTCTCTACCCTTTTGTCTGCTGAATTTCAGACACCTGATAATTCCGGAGAAGAGATTCAGGAAGGCAAAGCAAAGAAAGTGGTTAAAATACTGTGAGCTGTATCATGGATTGAGACTGTGTGTCACAGAGGATCCAGGTCACCTGCCACCTCTGCCTTCAATTTGTTTCCTCAGGCCAGAGCAAGAGGTACCTGACCCTCTTGGTCTTTGCTTGAGTTGCAGATGGGGACTGAGCAAGATGGGCCAGACATGCCCTGGGGCCCTCCTGTGTCCCTCTATGGTCCCGATAATGCACTAGTGGGGTCCCTTGGCCTAGCCTGTGCCCTCTTGCAATTTGATCTGAGGCCACCCCCACCCTGCCTAGTGTATGAATTTTGTGCACTGGCCCTCTAGTAGAAAAATAAATAAATAAATAAATAAATAAATAAATAAATAAATAAGAATGGCATATTGGCTCTAGAAAATCCTTTTATCTTTTGTACATTTTATCCTTTTGACTATTTTGACTAATTTCATATTCAGAGTCATTGTAGAAGTAGAAGTATAAGGATCCAGAAGGTTGGTTTTTGCTGTTCTAAATTTATATGTTCATGAACATAAATAACTAACACATACAAGTCCTATCTAATAAAAGAGCAATATGCAAATTAACCATCCATTTGCTATACCAATAAGCCAAGCCAACCAGCCAATCAAGAGCAAGTATGCACATTAACCCAATCAAGATGACTGAGGCCACAGAACAAGCAGGAGGCTTGGGTTTCCCTGGCCATGGAGGAATCCAAGCTTTTTGCACACCCTGGCAGTCGCAGGTCTCCACTCAAGGCTACAAAGTTCCCAACAAAATGGCTGTGGCAGTGGAGTAAGCAGGAGGCTTGGCTCCACTCAAGGCTACAAAGTTTCAATTATAAAAGATAAATAAATCCCAGATACCAGGGCCTATACTTGGGTCGATGGGGGCGGGGGAGGGGGGGCATGGCTGGCCTGAAAATCATCACAGGCCCCTCGCTCAGGCTGCCCTCCCCTCCAAGGGAACCCCCACCCTGATCCAAGACACCCTTCAGGGAAAACCAGCTGGACCCAACCCATGAGCCAGGCCTCTATCCTATCTAATAAAAGAGTAATATGCAAATTGGCCATTACTCCAAAACACAAAATGGCTGCCTCTATATGGTCAAAGATCCTGCCCCCATGTAGAAACAAGATGGCCACCACAAGATGGCCAGCAGAGGAGGGCCGTTGGGAGGCACCAGACCTGCAAGGGAGGGCAGTTAGGGGTGACCAGGCCTGCAGAGGAGGATAGTTAGGGGCAATCAGGCTGGCAGGAGAGAGTTAGGCATCCATCAGGCTGGCAGGGTGTGGTTAGGGGATGATCAGGTTGGCAGGTAGAAGCGGTTAGGGGCAATCTGGAAGGTGAGCAGTTGGGAGCCAGCAGTCCTGGATTGTGAGAGGGATGTCCCATATTGGAGAGGGTGCAGGCTGGGTTGATGGACACAACCCCCTGTGCACGAATTCCATGCACTGGCCTCTAGTTTATATATATTGTATAAAGTGTTTTGATTTTTGCTCTTAGTTTTCATGGAAAATACATCCTGTAAGTTGGGGTATTCTGCATTTTAAAATTATTTACACAAAAAAATAGAAACTGTACAAATATATCAATCTATTAATCTCCATTAAAATATTTGAAAAAGGAATATCTTATATCTTCAGTACATTATAGTAAGTATCAATAGGAAGGAATATGTATGATTGAATTCTGTTATTGTGATACTAGTGGCCCAGTAAACAAAATTCGTGCATTGTGGGGGAGGGTTTCCCTCAGCCTGGCCTTCACCCACTCCAATCTGAGACCCCTTGGGGGATGTCTGACTGTCAAACTCACAGGCATTGGACCTAACTTGGCAGTCAGACATTCCTCTCACAATTCGGGACCACTGACTCCTAACCACTCACCTGCCTGCCTGCTTGATCACCCCTAACCACTATGCATGCCTGCTCACCCCCAGCTACCTTCCGCTGGTCTTTTTGCACCCAATTGCCCCCCTGCTTGCCTGCTCATCCTCAACTCCCCGCCTCCCCCGCCAGCCTGATTGCCCCAACTGCCCCCCTCTGCTGCCCTGCTCACCCCCAATTGTCCCCCTACCGACCTGCTTGCTTCCAGCTGGCCTCCCCCTGCCAACCTGCTCACCCCCAACAGAACTCCTCACCCTGCTAGCTTGATAGCCCCCAACTGCCCTCCCCTCCTGGTCTGATCATTCCTAACTGCCTCTTCCTTTGGCCTGACACCAGGGCTTTGTCTGGAAGAACATCAGGAAGGTCTCCCAGTCTAATTAGCATATTACCCTTTTATTAGCATAGATATATAACATCAATGAAATAGTGAAATATATTATAGCAGCAATTAATAGTATTTGAAATTAAATATTTACAGCTAAATTGTCTTGTTCTTACTAGACCATTAAATTAGGGCTGGTAAATAGCTTTTCTATTATGTGCTAACTCAAAGTGATTTGAGACTCACTTTGAGGTCATTCCAGCCTTAGAGAAAGAAAGGTGTGTTGCTGGACTAGTAATGTCTGTGGTGAGAAAGGGTTGGGTGAGTGGTGGAATTCATGCTAAATATTTTCCCTCCTAGATCTGGATTCCTTGTTAAATAACCCTATAAATTTTCTTTTCTAATATAAAATCAGTTTAGCTATTAAGATGGAGCAAACGGATTAACACTTCTCTCTACCAATAGCCAAATGTTAATTCATTTTGTTATCTCAAAGAACAGGAGAGAGAACCTTTGGGATGGGAGATTTCAAAGATAAAAATTATTTTAATGAAATGTGCTCTGAATTTCAAAGCCATATTCTAAGTTTATGATGGAAGATATAAGAAATAAAAGAATGGCTGTAACTACATTTTCAACATGCTCATGTTGCCTTTTTTATCAGACTGCTAAAATCAGGGAGGGGAAAGCTGCTCATATTTTAAGGATCAGCAATATTGTAAACCATTTCTCCTGACTTAACATCTTGATAATAAGAAATCTACTACAATAAATTCATTGCTTGGTTGTGCTTTTATTATTACAGTCTCCCCCATGACTTCTCAGTTAAAAATATTTTGGAGGAAGCAGAAAAATGTCATTTGTTTTAGAACATAATTCTTCACTTGCTAAAAAAAAAAAAGATGGGGGGGGCATACAGTTTGTGAAAGTTGCCTATTTTTTTTAAAGATAGCTATATAAACTTAAATATTTATAGCAAATTAAAAATATAGATGGCAGTACCTTCCACTATCAAGTTATTGTTATAGAAGCAACCACTATAAATTGTGAAGTGTCTAATATCCATCCTAAGCTCCAAGGGGAAAAAATGCCCAAATCTCTAAAATAAAGAAGGTGGAATAAAAAGGAACAATGGTACTGAATTTATACTCTTGGTATCTATTTATGAAAAATAGTCATATCTTTTTTATTTTATAATAAAATGCATTGATTGAATTCTAGAACTTATTAATTTATATTGTGGCACTGCTAAAATTTGGATTGGATAAATGTATTCTGAGTTTCATAAAAATTTTGCTTTGTCAATATGATTATTGTGTCTAAACTACCCCTGGGGCTATAACGAGGCTTCTTTGGAAGTAATCTAATGGCAGCTTCTCAGATATGCATCTAAATCATACACAAGTGATGAGGGGCATATATTGATACCTAGGTGTAACCCATTAAATTCAAACCTACCTATATTTTCGCTGTGGGATAAGATAATAATCCAATAAATTATCTCATTTCGGCATAAGCAGGCAAATCAGCAAAAGCAAAAATGACTTGCTCCCTTCATTCTAAAGATTCACAAATCCTGTTTCTGGAATTACTCTTGTGTTGGCTTTTCTTTTCCATCTACACCAACACTGCCTCATTTCAGGACTTCACTATTCTCCATCCATATATAATACTAAAGGCCCAATGCACAGATTCCTGCAAAGGTAGGTCCCTCAGCCTAGCCTGCAGCCTTTCGCAATCTAGGAACCCTCGGGAGATGTACCAGTGCCCAAGTGGCAGGCAGCTGGGAGGAGCCTGAGCCGGGGCCAGATGAGGCACCACCACTCATCCCAGCCCCCTGGGCCTGCTGCTGCAGCGGCACTCACCAGCTATGGGCCAGGCTTCTGGCTGAGCGGGGTTCCCGCTGTGGGAGTGCACTGATCACCAGGGGGACAGCTCCTGGGTTAAGCGTCTGCCCCCTGGTGGAAAGTGCACATCATAGCGACTGGCCGACCAGTCATTCATGTCATTCTGGTCTTTCGAATCGTTAACCATCACTTAGGCCAGTGGTCAGCAAACTCATTAGTCAACAGAGCCCAATATCAACAGTACAACGATAGAAATTTCTTTCAAGAGCCAAATTTTTTAAACTTAAACTTCTTCTAACGCCACTGCTTCAAAATAGACTTGCCCAGGCCGTGGTATATTTTGGAAGAGCCACACTCAAGGGGCCGAAGAGCCACACTCAAGGGGCCAAAGAGCCACACGTGTTCTCAAGCCGCAGTTGGCCGACCACGGACTTAAGCTTTTAGATATATAGATACCCTTGATTCCAATAGATCTTAACTCTACTGTGCTCTATGGCACCAACAGAGGCATCTTTCAGGTGATAAAACCCAGCAGCTATTACCATTATTCACTACTTTAAAACAGCGGTACCAATGTTGCTTCGAAAGCTCACTTCAGTGCACCTCTCCGGTGAATGAGACCTCACCTTGCAACTTCCCTGAACTTTTTTTAAAAATATATATATATATATTATTGATTTTTCACAGAGAGGAAGGTAGAGGAACAGAGAGTTAGAAATATCGATGAGAGAGAAACATCGACCAGCTGCCTCCTGCACACCCCTTTCTGGGAATGTGCCCACAACCAAGGTACATGCCCTTGACTGGAATCGAACCCAGGACCTTTCAGTCCTCAGGCTGACGCTCTATCCACTGAGCCAAACCGGTTTCGGCTTCCCTGAACTTTCAATACAGTCCGAATACCTTGCACTCTTCTGTGACACTATGTCTTAATCAACTCTGCCTTTCTGCCATCTTTTTTCCCCTCTTAATGTTTCAATGCATTCTAATGACTTATCTTTGTTACCTATTACCCTGAATCAGTATTTTGCCTCTTCTTTTGGGCTCTGTGCAAAAAAGCAGTAAAGGACTTTAAAATGGGCACTTGTATACATATACACATAACCCTGGACAACGGGCGGTGAGGGACTGGGGGAGTGGGCTAGAAGAGGTTAATGGGGGGGCGGGGAGGAAGACCTATGTAATACTTACAATAATAAAAATGTTAAAAATAATAAAATAAAAATGAAATGGGCAATAAAAGATTTCTGGGTTGCCTTTCAATAGACCATTTGCATTTTCTCCTTTGCCCTTTGGAGATATCTAATTGTGTGGCAACTTTGAACGTCTTTGACTAGATTATTTTTCAACTCTATAAATTGTAGAAAGCTTACCTTTAATAATAATAAAAAGGTGCTATACTAATTAGACCAGATGAGCTTCAGGACCGAGCCAGGGCTGCCAGGGAAGCCTGAGTCCTCTGTGCCTGCCAGCGGCCGGAGGGAAACTGGGTCCCGGGTGCCAGAGGGAAGCTGGTGGCGGCAGCCAGGGGAAGGAAGGCCTACTCTTGCACGAATTTCATGCATTAGATCTCTAGTAGTAATATAAACGATTACTGTCTAGAGAAATACAAATAATTTTGTTCAGTAGAGATACAATCGATTTCTGCCTCGTAGAAAAAATAATTTCAAACGTTATATTTTATTGTTTTACAGTTTATTAAGCCATTTTTGCATCTATTAGGAGATGCATTTCAACATTGTTGACATATATATCATATATTACCTTTTTAAACTGTTGATTATATGTTTTATGTTATATATAAAATAAACATATTAAATACATATAATTTGTATTCTTACTAGTTTACACATTAAAAACAAGCTAAATAAAACAATTTATATTTTTATGAGAGTCCACAACTTCATTTAAAAAAAATTATCTTTGAACAGGTTTCAAGGGTTCAAAGACATACACAGTGAATTCACCTGAAAGAGTGAGGTGTTGGAGGAATGTACCTCATGAACTGTTTAGTCCCAGGTAAGTCTTTTCTTGGTTCCCAGAGTAAATCCCAAGTAACAATAAAATTTGATTATCACGGACTCTGTTTCACTGTTTCCCCTATCCACAAATTGTGTGTGTGTACCTGTGTGTGCTTTGTACAGTATAATAATTTATTACACATTGGTGACAACAATGATTAGAGTATGGATTTTATGGTGTGCCTTTTTGATAATTCCTGTCAGATGTGTGATGGAAATATATCCTCTGATGAAAGATGCCAGGGAATCTGGTGTGTAAGTCTCTTCTTTGCTTTCCTCTTTTATCCATTTGTGTACTCAAATCAACTAAGAATTTCCTGTCAACTGATAATGAAAACAACTTTTTCACATCTGAATCAGTGAGTTTTTGTGTTTCTGTGTTTACTTTTGACATTTGCCTAAGGTTGTAAAACTGAAGCTGTATGCCCTCCCTGTGTCAACGTACCTGTCTGTCCATGTGCCTGCAACTGAGGAAGGCCTTGACCTCTTGGTATATGAGGAAGTAACATCTCCCTATTTCCGGATGTTTGAAATAAATTGTATTTTAATGTCTCTTAAAATAAAAGATCTTGTTTTCCCTGGCTGTCTAACTGCCACTCGGGGCTTAGGGAGTTGGTTCTGTGACTTTGATTACCTCCCCAGTAGGCTACTTTACAACTGTTAGTAGAAAACTGACAGTAATACAAGTAATTCTTGTCTACTGAAATGTGAGTTTTCCAGTAGAGATATAATTGATAGCTGTGTAAAAAAAAAAATACATTTCTAAGGCTGTGTTGATTTGCCCAGTTTTGCATCTGTAAGCAGCCATTCCAGCATGTTTGAAGGTGTCTGCATATCTTTATTCTACATCAACATCTCACTCTACATCTACCTGTTCCTCAGATTCTCCTTCACACCAGCTGTAACATCTTATAGGCATGCACTCATTAATTAGTGAACTAAATAAAATCGTTGACATCTGATCACTTTGTATTCGAATTGCATTAATGGATTTAAATATTTTAAAATTAGGCATTACTGCCTCCCTTCCCACTTTGTTCACACTTATGCATTCCATAATAATATCTGTATTCTTTCCCCACAGAGAATGAGTGTCTGAAGGGGACTATTGGTATGTTTATAGGGTCTAACAAAATATCTGTTTTATATTAGGTAGTAGGTACTAAAAATATCTATTTTTTCATTGTCACAGAAAAAAAGTACAGGTCCTGCTAAGGAATTTGGTGAAGAAAAATATGTAAGATGATCAGAAGATGACTACAATATTATAGCACTATTAATTTTTATTAATGAGTTGGCTCTATTATCTTAGAAGTTGTTATTTATCTATTTTGTTAATCAGGATTTATGAAAAAATGATTGATTAGAATGTTAAATATCTGAAAATATTTCAAAGGTTGTTCTCCCAAAAAATGTCATTAAGGAGAGTTTGAAAGGTAATGTATTTTTTTATTATAAAAAATGTAATACTCTATAAACATAATTATTTAAGTGTAATATTACAATTTTTCACACTTAAAGTCTTACTTTAATTATCCAATTAATTTTAATTACTTATATTTTTAGAGACAAAAAATAATTATAATCATTGAAACAGAAAATTTGCTTTCTACCTGTGACTTGAGTTCACTGAAATTAGTATTATTATTTTAACTCTCTAAAGCAAGCATTTCAAACTCACAGACCATAGGCTGCATGTGGCCCACAACAAATATTTTTTGCCACCCAGTCAATATAATGGTATGTAAGAAACATTTTAATAAAAATTTCACAACTTAACTTTTACAATATTCTCATATACATAATCTATAGTAATAAAAGCATAATATGCTAATTAGACTGGACAGCCAAACAACCTTCAAGATGTCCTTCCAGACAAACTTCGGGAAGAAGCCGGGCTGCGAGGGCTGAGGCGAGCTGCCACAGCTACAAGGGCCAAGCCCCTTGCATGAATTTCATGCATCAGGCCTCTAGTTATTATTAAGGAACTACAACTTTCGCTAATGACTAATTACTATAACCCTGTTGCACGCATTTCCCTTACACGCCTTATGTATAGGCATACCATTTCTCTCCATTAATACTAGCAGCGAATATTTTAGCAGCTGATTGCCAAGTCATTAGGCTTGGATTAACTTGTTCTGTGTGTGCAACAGGAAATATCTCACTTTCAGAGAACAAGAAAAATAGGTTTATTAACGTTATACTTATTAATTTGTGCAGTTATTCATGTCTAGTAAGTTAATGTTCAAGAAAAAGATTAATTTTTATTTAAATTTTCTATTATGTCAACGATTACTCATTTATTTCAGCCTTTTGTATTCAGCATGTCTCTATCAAAATAAACCCACATTTCTATGAAAATCGAAGCTTTTGTTGCAGCCCGCATAAACGTAAAGCTTGCTTATTTGGCCCTTGTTAGCCTTTGAGGTTGATATACTTGATCTAAAGTCACTTTGTTAAGACATATGTTGCATTTTTTTGTTTGATTTTTACTGCTCAGAAACACACAAAACCTATATTCCTATTCTTTTTAAAAAATAAATCTTTATTACAGTTGTTCCTCTTTCCCTTCCCCCATAGATCCCCTCCACCCGGTTTCCACCCCACCCTCTGCCCTTACCCCCCGCCCTACTGTCCTCATCCATAGTGTACGATTTTTGTCTAGTCTCTTCCCACACCCTCCATATCCATTTCCCCTCGAGACTTGTCAGTCCACTCCCTCTCTATGCCCCTGATTCTATTATATTCATCAATTTATTCTGATTTTTTATTCACTTGAATTTTAGATTCACTTGTTGATACATATGTATTTGTTGTTTATAATTTCTATCTTTACCTTTTTCTTCTTCCTCCTTTTCTTAAAGAATTCCTTTCAGCATTTCATATAATTTCATACATATACCGTATTTGCCAGCGTATAAGACGATGTTTTGGCCCTGAAAAATATGCCTCCAAGTGGGGGGTAGTCTTATATGGCGAGTATATAACAAACTCTGTATTTTTAGTGGAAATGTTAGGGGGTCGTCTTATACGCCAGCAAATACGTATTTTTCAGGGCCAAAAAATCGTCTTATACGCCGGCAAATACGGTACTTTCAGTGATAAACTCCTTTAGCTTTTTCTTATCTGTGAAGTTCTTTATCTGACCTTCAATTCTGAATGATAGCTTTTCTGCATAAAGTAATCTTGGTTGTGTGTTCTTGCTATTTATCACTTTGAATATTTCTTGCCTATCCCTTCTGGCCTGCATAGTTTCTGTTGAAAAATCAGCAGATCTATGGGTACTCTCTTGTAGGTAACTAACTGTTTTTCTCTTGCTGTTTTTAATGTTCTCTCTTTGTCTTTTGTTCTTGGCATTTTAATTATGATGTGTCTTGGTGTGGTCTTCTTTGGATTCTTTTTGTTTGGGGTTCTGTGCACATCCTGGACTTGAAAGTCTATTTCTTTCACCAGGTGGGGGAAGTTTTCTGTCATTATTTCTTCAAATAGGGTTTCAGTATCTTTCTCTCTCTCTTCTTCTGGCACCCTCATAATTCGGAAGTTGGTACTCTTAAAGTTGTCCCAGAGGCTTCTTACATTATCTTTATATTTTTTTGGATTCTTTTTTCTTTTTGCTTTTTCTTAATTGTTTTTTATGGCTTTGGGGGGAATTGGGGACAAAAATTCCCCTGGTAACAGATTCTGTTAGTTAAGATAAGGATTGAGAAAAATTCTTATTTCTATAAAGGCTCATTTATTACTCAGGGTTAAAATTCCATTACAAAGTAACATTAAATTCAACTCCTAATGATAAAGTTTTGTCTAAGAACATATAAGCAAATCAATATTTAAGTAGCTAAGTATAATCCAGCTCTGGCAATTTTAGGCATGATAACTGAACTTTTAAAATATTTATAGATCCTAAGAAGAAAACCATCCCAGCTGCAAATTTCTCGTGGGACAAAAGTTCGCATATCTTAACAAAAGTATAAAAGACAAGCAGGCAAGTGATTATCAAAGATTTTAAAAAATCAACTATTTGGGGTACTTTCATTATTTTTTTTATTAGAGACAATATTAATTTAAAAATTAAATGGTAATTTGTTGTAATGAAACAAAGAGAACGTATCCTGTGCTTCTTTTGCAGTAATATACAAAATGATCAGAATTGCAAAAAGATGGTATACCTGACTAGTGTGGCTCAGTGGTTGAGTGTCCATCCATGACCCAACAGGTCACCTGTTCAATTCCTGGTCAGGGCATAGGCCCTGGTTGAACGCTCAATCTTCAGTAGGGGGCGTACAAGAGCCAATTGATATTTCTCATCAATGTTTCCATCTCTCTACCTTCCTCTCTCTCTAAAATCAACAAAAACATATTAAAAAATAAAAATAAAATAAAAATCAGGTGATATAATAGAATCTCATTTTTAGTAGATGTCAATATCTGAAAAAAATAGAACAGACACAAAAAATGAATGAAATTTAATATTTAAATTAAATGATAAAACATTGTACGGACTTACAGCTCCACACTTAATAAAATTCATTATATTTTTGTCATCATCTTTTAAAATAATAATTAAAAATTATAAATATTTAACAATGCAGTAATCTATTCCAGTGCCTTTTATTTCTTGTGTAGCTCTATATTTTCATGCTGTGTTTTCCTCTCTGTGTGCAGCTCTCTCCTCAGTGGCATTATTCTGGCAAACACTAGCTGCCTAGGTCTTCTCAGAGTCTCTTGTCCTCAGATCAGGGAATCCATGAAGCTCTGCTTACGCTGCTCTCTGGGCACCTCGGTCTGGAAATGCTCCAACACAGTCAAGTGGGGTAATCACAGAACTTACTTCTCTTTCTTTTTTGTCTCTCAGAGATCACTCTCATTTGTAATCTGATATGAAATGCTTTGGAAATCATTACTCCATATATCGCTATCTTTTTTAAAATCATTGTTTCAACTTGGAATGTCCTTGTTACTCCATCTTGATCAGAAATAGAAATCTATGTCGGTACCTTAAAAAAACAAAACAAACCCAAAACACTTTCACTGCTTCTGAATCTAATATAAAACCAGTATATTTTACATATTATACCACTTGGGAAATATCAGGAAAGAGAAAAAATATGGCAAAATCATTTATTAGTTTGTGGTCTATGAACTCTACCTTGCCTTGTATCTTTCTTGGGTTCTTTAGTGTCAGACACTTTGATGAAGAGCCAGGTGAAAGTGATTCATTAGAATAAATTATCAGGAACATTGAAGAAGTAAAGGGAAGGGAGGCCAGTCAAAGGTGTGAAACCACCTAAAGTCCTCTGAGATTAACTGGCTCAGTGTCATAGGAGAACCATGAAGAAAATGTCAGACTTCAGAATTGAGGGATGAGGTGATAGCATATCCCCATCACCTGTCCATCATTGGCTAATGATTGCTCAGGTGAGAGGTATATTCCTAATCTCTTTGGGTACTTGGGGCTTGCAGACATTTTGTTCTGGCAGCTTGAATGTTGAACAAGCACTGAGTGTTGGGATTAAAATCAAACTGGTAGCTGGTGTGCACACAAATGCAATGTAGAGATGTGAGCAGAACAGTAATGGCTCAACTACCCAGTGCTTCTCATACTTTAATGTACATATGAATCATATGGAGACTTTATTAGAATGAGGGCTCTAATTCAGTAGGTTTGTGCAGGACTGATGTTGCTGGTGCACAAACATACCCTGGACCTCCGGTAGGTCTTAAAGGGAGTGTGTGGAAGTGGGGCTTTTATTTCTCATCTCTCATTGCCCTCACTTCATACTAGCAGAGATACCTGTTAAGACCTTTGGCTTATTCTTTTAGTTGTTTTATTTTCTTATTGTTGAGTTTTAAAAGTTCTTTACTAATTTTGGATTCAGTCCTTTATCAGACATATCTTTTGCCAATATTTTCTTCCAGTCTATGGCTTACTCTGCTCATTCTCTTGACACTGTCTGTTGCACATGCAAGGCCTAAATCCCATTAACAGATATATCCAAGCCAGTGCTAAAAGAGGGAGGGAGAGGACTCAGTCTCTCTCTCTCTCTCTCTCTCTCTCTCTCTCACTCTCTTCCTTTCTTTTTCTCTCCCTCTCTCTCTCCGTCTCTCTTATGCACGTGCAAGCTTGGTCTTAGTAGTGGCCTTAGGTTTGAAATACTAAGGCTTACACAGTGGTAGAACAATTGAAGATCTGGTGCTCCTTGATGCTGACAGAAGTTTCTGTGAGGTCTATTCTGCTGTGAGAATTTGGACATTAGTTCTCAAAGCCATGCTTCATGCCTTGTTTCCAAATTCACCAACAATCTTAGGCCATGCTTAGTGTTCTTTGAATAAATTCCTGTCATGTGACTTCAACTAGAGTCAGCTCTTTGTTGTTTGCAACTAGGAATTCTGACTCATCAAGGGAGATTAAAACAGATATAGCTAGGAACCAGATCCTGGAGGACTCCTGTTAACATGTTTTGGATGTATTATTAGTGTTGTGAAAAGTCGTGGAAAGACATTAGGAAGAAAATGCTATAAGCAGATTTGCAATTTAGAAAAATTATCCTGTAAGCTCACAGATGACAGTAATTGTTTTCTGCTGTTTACTGATTTCTGCTCAGTCCTTAGCACAATATATGGCATATATAGTAGGTCATAAATATAGCAGAATGAAGGATGGAAATGTTTTTCCGATTTAATTTTATTTATTATTATTATTTAATTGAGGTGGCATTTGCTTACAGCATTACATAGGTTTCAGGTGCATAATATTATATGAATGAAGGAAACTTTAATGAATGAATTGGAGGAAGAAGTCCATGAAGAAGGAAAATCAAGTGAAAATGATGACCTGGTCTAAGTCAGCGTTCTTGAAGAGTCAGTTAAATATCTCGATTTAAAAAAAATTTGATATGTAGGAGGCAAGGCAGAATCTAAATAATGTGCACAGAAATGACATATTGATATTTTTAAATGCAAATACGCTATAAATTAAATTACACTTACAATGATTACAATTTTAATAGTAAAATGTAATATTAATGGATGGATAATGCAGGGAAGCGTGGGTTCCAAAGCTTTTGTCCATCCCCCACACTATAACACTAGTAATAAAGATACAAACTATGTCAAGGAGGTACACAGAATGACTATAAGTAGCTTCCAATGCCAAAAAAGTGATCAAAACCAGAGTGCTAATGATCACTTAGTGCTGAAGAGATAAACATATCAAATGCAGTTGTTTCAATTGTTTGAGTATCCTATTTTTTCCTGCATTACTTGGGTTACTCAGGCTGTCACTTTTTAAATTAGCCTAACAGTGGATTCAGTTAAGTAGATGAGGAGGATTTAAAAGATAAAACCAGATTGGTTTTCAACACTCCTTCCTTCTGAGCCCTGGAGGATAATTTAATAAAAAGGAAACATAATATCAATTTTTCTGAATTCTTGTTTGGTTGGATGACCTTGGTAAAAGCAGGTAGGTGAATTCTGAAATTATTTTAATTGGCTGTTATTACCATTATGTTATTTTACTGGATTAATTTACCGGTCATTCAAGTTGATTCGCTAATGGAGCAGGTACATAAGACAGGCAGAGCAAAAAATCATCACTGCAGTTCAATAATTTCCCCCAAAGCCTCCTGCCAAATCACATATCTTTACATGAATTTTACCTAATGTTCTCCAAACAGTATGCAATGATACAAAAAAAAATGAGGTTATCAGTAAAATATTCACATAATACTTTTCCCTGTAAATATCCATCCACAGGTGCCATTTTCTCTTTTTATTAATATGCAGCATTGATGTTCTGAAAAAAATCCCTGTGTCTTGAGAGACCAAATAACTACTTTGATAAAATTAAGTCAATAATATTATTGGATACATTGGGATGTGCATATTGTCTGGGTTATTCTGTCTAGTAGGCAATCATTGAATTGTGCAAATGACATGGACTCTTAGTCTCTTTCTTATGAATTTGGTCAACTTCTTAAGCATCTTTATGCTGCAATTTCAATTTTTTCGGGGGGGGGAGGAATTAAACATTAAACTATTTTAAATATTATTACCTGCCAGCAAACCCTGGCCTACTACATGTAGCACTGAGCAAGCAGGGAGTTGGGGGTTTCATTTGATGGCTCTAGAAAGCTGGCCTCCACCTTAACTAACAGCATCTTTAAGAGAAATTCTCAGCTTTACAGTGATGCTAAACTAACACATTTATCAGACTATTTACCTGGAGATTCGCCTTGAGGGAAAGGGAATGGGTAAAGAGAAAACGCAGCCTCAGGGGGGAAATGGAGCCACAGAAGGATAAAGTATGCAGACTCTCTCACTGCCCGATTTCATCAGCCGTTACCAGACTGTCAAGCTCACTGTGATTTATTTAATGAAGGTCAGTGAGAGAACACACTAAATGCTTTAACTTGAGAAATAAAGCAAGGAACCCGTGTGTACCACTATAATAAAACAACAGTTTGAAGAGGGAAAATTTCACACAGCCAACCAATAAGTTTTGTTTTTACTGAAATGACTGATTACACCTCAGCCATAATAAATGGGAAGCACTAACATCGTTAACATACTTCTGTCCCTGCAACTAGCACAGCGCTTTACAATCCTCGGAGCTGAATAAATATTTGAAAAAATTTTATATGTGGCCTTCTGAGTTTCATGGTACACAAATTCATAGTCTCTAACCTAAGCTCGGGCCTGAGTACTATGTGTAATCCATTTGGGTTTTCTCCATCCGCCTGTTTGTTCATTGCTCAATGATTATTCCAACCTTTCCTATTCTCCTCAAGAACTGACCCACTGATAGAATCTCTTTTAATTTTAATTCCCACCACATACAAATTTACCCCTATCCACCTTTAATTTCTCTCCTCTAGGGTAAGAAGACCCCTTTATTCAAATCAATCCATGCACAGGTGCCATTCTCTCTCTTATACTGGGCTATATAGTCTTCCTCACATTCTTATGTTTCAATTTCTTTTCTCAACCATTTCCTTCTTCTGAAACTGTGAAGAAGTCCTTTCCGACAAAAGAATAAAATACATCTTTGCCCTGTGCGTGTTCTGCTTACTTTTCCTTCTTTAATACTTTGCTGTTTCCCCTAGATAGAAGTTCTCTCAGCTCTTCCTGCCTTGCCTGTGCCATCTCAGCAGTTGATCTCTCTGTTTTCAGTCTTGTTTTAGTCTCCAATCCAACCTCACACATCGCCAAAGGATTTACATGATACACAAATCTGATGGTGTTATGCATCTACTATTTTAAGATAGCAAAAGGCTAATATGCAAATTGACCGAATAGCAGAACAACTGGTCACTATGACATGCACTGATCACCAGGGGGCAGACACTCAATGCAGGAGCTGCCTCCTGGTGGTCAGTGCATGTCATAGCAACCAATTGTTCCACCATTCGGTTGATTTGCATATTAGCCTTTTATTATATAGAATAATGCAGGAGCTGCACCATGGTGGTCAATCCCCTCCCACAGTGGGAGTGCTGCTCAGCCAGAAGCCAGGCTCATGGATGGTGAGTGCAGCAGTGGTGGTGGGAGCCTCTCCTGCCTCTGCAACAGCATAAGGATATCCCCCGAGAGCTCCCAGACTGTAAGAGGGGACAGGCTGGGGTAAGGGGAACCTCCCCACCCCTGAGTGCATGAATTTTGTGCACTGGGTTTCTAGTTTTAAGATAATTAACGCTGGCTACTGTAACAGATATCACCAATATCTTAGAAGCTCAAAACAACAAGGGTGTATTTCTTGATCATATTAGATTGAGAAACAAGTCTGATGTATCTCCTTGGTAGCTCCCCTTCAAGGGATTCCATTCTTTCCAGTTGGTCAGGCTGCCTTTCAGAACCATATCTTTGGGGTCCCTGCATGAGTAGAAGCAGATGAGCTCAGGCTGTCAAAGAGGATTCCAGGGGCAGGCTCAGTCAACATTTCCATTTATGTTACATTGGCCAGAACACCAATATGGCCCCAACCTAACTGTATTTTAGTCTTCTGGGTACCAGGGAAACAAAAACACAGGACTGTGAGCATCTACCTAATCGCTGCCTGATTTGCTTTAACTCTCTTTCAGTTCTAGCCCCTGCATATAGATTATAAGGCCCAGGTACAAGCATCTCCATTCTCATTGCCTCTCTTCTTTCTTTGTTTTTATATCTCTTCTCACTTTTGTTCTCCATCACACTCTTCTTTTAAAAAATTCAATATCTGCACTTTATTTGCTGAATACATTTTTATAATAAATATTGTCTGTTAAAATGCATTGTTTTTCACAATTTGTGTCAATTGCATTTTAAAACCACATTTATAGAAATCCTTACTTAAGAAAGGCTTTTTTCTTTTCATATGAATCACTAACGCATTGAGGTATTTTCTAGATGAAAACTTAAACTCTCAGCACCTCAGATGCACCTAACATTTCAGAAATTATCCCGAGAGAGATTTGTAGGTGTCAAAGCATGCCTCTGTCTGAAAGGGCAGTCTTTCTGAAGGTGTCAGGATGAGAAATACTTTCTAAATACCTATTATACCTCTTGCCTTAACCTTTTCACCAGAGCTGAGAATCTGGGTGGGATTAGTCACCAGGGCCCAGACTCTACAGGCTAGAGGCCTAAACTTTAGGCCAGGAGAGTGTGATTCAAACACGTTTGCAGAGGCCTCGTGTTCAAAATTGTTTTCCCACGAACCATGCCAGTATCACACTCTCTCCATCACATTGTCTGGATTTCGGGTCGAACACCTTCTAGCCTCTTGCTAATTGTACAAAGTAGACTAATAATAGTTACCTCATAGCGCCATTGTAAGGAAGAAATTTGGCATCACAGTAAAGCTTTAAACTGTTGGCTTTCATTAACAGTATTAATATTACATTGGCAAAGTCCATGGAAACATATATAAGCACTTACACAATAGATTATCAATAGCCCTCTTTATATGATTTCTTTACCGTATGGCTTTGAAGATAGTCATATTTACACTATTTCCCATGAGGGATGTTCCTTTAGATGATAATATCTATGAAAAAATAAAACCCATTGTAATGTTAGCATGTTCATAAACAGAGGAAAGGGAAGGTAAATTGTGGTACAGCCATTGTGACATTACCTGTGATATAGTTTAAAACACCTTTGATGTTAAACAGTGTTACAAGTGTATGGAAATTACCTTAAATTCTTGGTGGGTAATTAACCAATGAGCAAGCAGACTTGAGGTCCACACTGGAGAAGTTTCTAAGTAAGATTTTGGATATCTCAAATATATGAGAAAAGCATCATTAATAAGAATAAGGCATGTTAGGACTAATTTTTTAAAAAATAAGTAATGGTCACAATCCCTCCTGGCTCCCTAGATACAATAAATGGACCAGCAAGAAGAACCTTAGTCTGGAGGTCAGGAGACATCAGGTTTGCAGACCGGCATAAGGAGATGGAGTTAGAAAGCCTGGGAGAGACCGTGCCGCCCTGCAATCTGTGGCAGGCTGAATAAGGGTGCACCCAAAGACGTCCACATCCTGGTCCCTGGATCTTTTGAATCTGTTACCTCATATTGTCGGGGTTCTTTTCCCCCAGCCATACAAAGAATTCAGCATTCTGGAGACAGGGCTGTGCATAGATGATTAAGAAGGAGTCTGTGGACGAAATATATTTTTGAAAGGCATTGGTGGTCAGAGGAGCTTCCTGCTGAAGGAGCTAGAAGACCCTACCTTGTCCAAGGACCTGTGCTTTTATCCTAAAGCAGTGGTTCTCAACCTTTCTAATGCTGTGACCCTTTTAATACAGTTCCTCATGTTGTGGTGACCCCCAACCATAAAATTATTTTTGTTGCTACTTCATAACTGTAATTTTGCTACTGAATCATAATGTAAATATCTGTGTTTTCCGATGGTCTTAGGCAACTCTGCTAGCAGTTCTCAACCTGTGGTTGGCCAACAGGAGGCAACAAAATGCCCTGGGCTGTCTGGCAGTTAACAATCATCCTATTCAGGTTTTGGGAAAATGCTTTGTAGCCGATTCCAACAGGTAGACTACATGTGACTCAACCCTGTTGAGCTCCCCAAGTTTCACCAACCTTTTGGTAAAACTCTTGTAGTTATTACATGCTGGAATTGGTTCTTGGCATCATATGGCTAAAGAAACTTTGCAGATGCAATTAAATTAAGGATCTTGATCTGGGAGGTGATTCTGGGTTACCCAGGTGAGTGGGATGCCAGTCATCACAACAGCTTTTACAAGAGGGAGGCAGGAGAAAGCAGAGTAGGAGAGAAGGTGAGGGGGTGGCGGAAGTAGAGCTTGCAGTATGTGCTTTGAAGGTGGAGGAGAGGGTCTCAAAGCAAGGCTTATAATGGCCACTAGAAGCTGGAAAAGGCAAATCCCTCAGATCCATGAATAATGTCATTTTTTCAAGGTTGTTTTGTTGTAATGGTGATGAGAAACACACAGAATTTCAGCCGGGACCACTGCCTGTGTGGAGTTTGCACATTCTGCTCCCCCCCCCCCTGCCCAGGAACCCCAGTCTCCTTCCACATCCCAAGATGCGCACAGGAAGTGAACTGGTGTGTGTAAATGGCCCCAGTCTGAGTGAGATGAGTGTAGATGAACTCTGAGAGGGAAGAGTCGGTTCCCAACCTGTACCCCAAGCTACTGTCCAGAGTCAGTTCCCCGAGCTACTAGGAGAGGCTCCAGCCACCTGTGATCCTGAACTGGAATAAGCAGGCTGGAAAGTAATTATCTACTTGTTTTAATTAACCTTTCTTTTTAATTTTAATATAATTTATTGATTTTTTTTTTACAGAGAGAGGGATAGAGAGTTGGAAATATCGATGAGAGAGAAACATCGATTCAGCTGCCTTGTGCACACTCCCTAGTGGGGATGTGCCCGCAACCAAGGTGCAACATGCCCTTTACTGGAATCCACCCTGGGACCCTTCAGTCCATAGGTTGACACTCTATCCACTGAGCCAAACCGGTTAGGGCTCATTAACCTTTCTTAAATCTTATTTCCAATTATAATATTATAAGTGTTTGGGTGTTGTTCTTGTTTGTTTTTGTTTATTTGTTTGTTTTAGAACTTTGGTGATGTTTTCGTGAGCAGAAATATGCCATAGGAACTTAACTCTTGTTTATGTCAATTAGCCTGTGGTAAAATTGGTTTCATTCTATGTTCTTTCATTTAAAGTTGCAGTTTCCAAGAACCTAACCATGACATTAAGTGAGGACTTACTACACATATGTTCTCCCATCATAACCTGTGAATGGGGCGGTGGGAGGGGAGAGAACCCAACACATAACTTTCTCACAGACACCTTGCTTTAGCTCTTGAAGATTTAACTTCAAAATTCTGAACTCCAGAACTGCCAGAGAATAAGTCTGTGTTGTCTTAAGTCTCTAGATGTGCGGTAATCTGTCATAGCAGTAATGGGAAGCTAATATGAAAATGCATGCTGCTCTGTGAATAACAGGAGGCTCCTTATCTTTAATTGAACTCATCGGTCGCCTAACAAAAATGGGTCACAGTGGAGTGAAATCACCTGAACTTGATAATGCTCCCCGTGAGATGGGCGAGACCAGCAGAGAGAAACTGTAAAAAAAGACAGGGGACAATCAGGGACAGAGCTGTCTCACTTTTTTCATACCCTTCTTGATTCACAGGGGATGTAAACACCTGTCTAGGAAAGGCCAGGTTTGAGGGCCATCGTGCAGGATGAGTCCTGAAAAACAATGTTACATTGTCCGAAGCATTGCCTGGGTCAGCTCCATTGAGCCATCCAGCCTGTGTGGGAAGCTTGTGTGTGAGTTGTGCACATGTGTGGAGGGAGGAGGTGATGTTCCCATTCAAATATGTCTAATTTTAATTTCCAGCATAATTATGGGTGTTTTGTTTTGTTTTTTTAACAGCCAGCGGTGACTAGAAAATGAAATAAGAATAACAAAGCTTCTGTACTTTAAAAGAGCAAGTTGTCCTATGTCAAAACATTTTGCCTTCTGTAGTAGAGGTGAATCCCCATAGAGATAAGGTGGTGTTATTAGAAAAATCTTTGTATTCAGTCAGCTCACTTTTGCTAGTTTTACTTCCGGGAGTCAGTGTTCAGCTTTGGAAACTAGAATTTAGCTTGTGCGTGTATAGCCATTTTAGGTCAGGAATCCTCTGAAGACACGAGGAGTTGTGAAGGTAATAAAGACTGTGTGTGGAAGATGGAAAAGAAAGGCTTAGTTATTGTGCCAATAGCCCTCATGAAGGAAAGGGGAAAATTAACTTACGGAAGACTGGTATTGGTATATAATTCCACGTTTCACGTAAAGAATATACCAAATCCCATTTCTTACAGTGTATATCTGGACTGACCCTCCCACTGAAAACAACTAAAAATGCTTAGTGAGAATACAAAATAAAAAATAGTCCTACCGGCAGGCATGGGTGAGGGGTTGAGCAGCAACCTATGAATCAGGAGGTCACAGTTTGATTTCCTGTCAGGGCACATGCCTGGGTGTGCAGGAGGCGGCCAACCAATGATTATCTCTTATCATTGATGTTTCTGCTGAAATGAATAAAAATATATTTAAAAAAATACTTTAAAAGATCCTTAATGGCCCTAGGGGGCCGGGTGCCCCGGGAGAGCTGTGTGCCCTGGGGAAGCCGTGGGACCTGGGGGGAGGGGGCGATGTGAACCTGAGGAGGAGCGGATTCTATTCATGTGGTCCTGAGACATTTGTACAGTCTGCAGCCATTAGCTACACAACACTCTGTTGTATTTTCCTACAAAAACAAATGAGAGAGAGTGTCTCACTTGAAATTCATATACGGAAAAAACGAAAAGAGAAGGAAAAAAAATCTGAGGAACAGAATAAAGTGTTGAATATAGTAGACTCAGGGGCAAAGAAGGGGAGTGGACTGATAATTATCAGGAGGATAAGGGGGTGGGGAAGCAGTAAGAGACTGGATTGAAATCCTATAACCAATGGATGAAGACAATTGGGGGGAGAGGGGGTAAGAGCAGAGGGTGGGAAGGGAACTGGGTGGTAGGGAGCTTTGGGGGAGAAAAAGGAGAAACAATTGTAATAATCTGAGTAATAAAGATTTATTAAAAAATAAAATAAAATAAAAGAGCCTTAGTGAGCTGGCAAAAGAGTCATAAACTGAGTGACAGGGGAGGCATAGAGGAAAGCAGAGGACTGATGTTGGTTTTTATCTTAAGGAGATTGGCTGAGCCAGGACACCTTGATCTTTGAACTTCATTCCTTTCCAGGACAAGTTAAGCCAGATACATAGCCAAACAACAACAACAAAACACACACACACACACACACACACACACACAAAAACAAACAAAAAACAACAACAACTATCAAATATTGGGAAGATCAGGCATAATATATAAAATAAATATTTTAATAATGTTTAAATAGAGAATATATGAATATTCGTTGAACTATTATTTCAGCTTTTTTGATCAAAAATTTTTCAAAATAGAACTTTGGGTGGGGAGGGAGAGGTGGGGACACCGAGGACTAGAAGTTAACTTCCTTGAACTCAAAAAGAATAAATACAAATATTTACAGCAAATAACTTACTTAGTAGTGAAATGTTAAAAGCATTTGCCCAAGGCACCGGTGTCTCATATCAACAGTTCAATTTAAAATTATGTGGAGGTCTTAGCAATAATTTACAAAAAAAAAAAAAGGAGAGAGAGAGAGAAAAGAGTATAGGCCAGAAAGAAAGAAATAAAACTCTCATTATTTAGGCAATATAGTTGTCTACAAAGAGTACTAAAAAAATGCATAATAATAGTTTAATAAATCTACTAGATATGAAATCAATGTATAAAAACAAGTTGAATTCTCACAATACAATAGTTTAGAAAATGTATTTTTAAATAAAGGTAACATTTATAAAAGCATCAAAATTCTAAAGTGGCTAGAAATATATCTAACAAATCTGAGCAAGATTTAAAAAATGTTTTTATTGATTTTATAGAGAGAGAGGGAGGGAGAGGGGAAGAGAGAGATAGACATAAAGAAACACCTCTCATTTGTCTGCAACCTGGGTATGTGCTCTTACTGGCAATCTAGCCAGCCACTTCTCTGTGTCTGGGAAGATGCTCAACCAACTGAGCAACACCCAGGCAGGGCCAAGATATTTTTAGAGGAAGTTCTAAAGCTTAATGGGAGGTCATTAAAGATAACCTATGTAAATATACAGACATATCATATTTTTGGATCGTATTATTAATATTACAAAAATGTTGATCTCAATATTCACTCACAATTCACTGCAATCTCAGCAAACTTTTATATAGTAGAACTTGAAAACATGATTCTAAAATAAGCATAGAAAACTATAAGCCAAAAATAAGTCTACTCTGAACAAAGTTTACTTTGTTTAATCTGAACAAAGAATAAAGTACAGGGATTGCATTACAAAATATCAAGAAGTATTATATAGTTGTAGTAATAAATTTAGTGTCCTATGAAGAGATAAACAAATTGGTGACATTCTTTGTCAGTTTCAGAAACATATTTACCCAGATTTCAAAATTTGATCTAATTGAACTAGAATTACAGATTAGGTATAAAAGATAGACTTTCAGTAAATGATGCCTGAAAAAAATCTCTACACATAAAAGCCTAAGTGACTATTATGACCTAATGCAATGACCAGTCACTTGACCAGTCACTAGGACATGCACTGACCACCAGGGGGCAGATGCTCATTGCAGGGGCTGACCCTGGTGGTCAATGAGCTCCCTTAGCTAATCTCCCATGGGCTCTCCTGGTGACTGGTGTGCCAACCTCCTGGGGTCCCTCCCTCTGGCAGCTGGCCACCCTATCGGCCTCAACTGGGGGCCATTTTGAAGGACCCTAACTGTGCATAATTTGTGCACCAGGCCTCTAGTGATCATATAAACAGAAAATGATGCAATTGGACCATGCTTCACACCATATCCATAATGATAAGACTCAAAAAACCCACAATATATTTAGGACCTTTGGGTTGAATCTAAGTTAAGGTTTTATGAGTGTTTATAGGATATTCTTTATAAATCTTCAGGTTATAAATATATTTGGTACTGTTATGCCCAGACTTCGTGATCCCCAAGGACCACCAGGGAGCCGAGTCCAATGCAATAGACAAAAGAGCCTCTTCCATGCTAGTATGGGCTCTGTCCCACTCACACCGACAACATGGCAGAAGAGAGGCTGAACTTTGACAGGTCAAGGAGTTTTATAAGGGTGGTGATGTCACTACTTTGGCTGACCCTGATTGGTTGGGTGAGGGCTAGGGTCATTACACAAAATGGAGGATAGCTCCGCCCTGTTCTGCCCTGCCCCACAATACAAAATGGAGTCAGGAGTTAGCCTCGCCCTACCCTGCCCTCTCAGTACAAAGAAATATATATATATATATATATATATATATATATATATATATATATATATTTTTTTTTTTTTTTAACCAAGTTAGGAAAAGAACATGAACAACAAAAAAGGTTTAGTGTACTTAAATTGAGAACTTCTTTTTACCAAAGGATATCATAAAGAGTTTGGTGAAGGAAAAGCCACAATAGGCCAAATATGTGTGTAATTCATGTAATTCATAAAATATAAGCATTCGGGATATATTAAAAAAAAAACTTCTACAGGCAACAAACGAAAAAGGAAACTTAATAGAGTATCAGAGAGAAGTCGTAAACATTAGAGAGACAATTTTTCACATAAGAGAAACTCTAAATGGTGAATAGCATATAAGAAATTTGTTCAATCTTATTAGTAAATAGAGCTTTACCAATTAAAAGGCAGAATAAAACACCAAAATGTTTACCAAAATGAAAAATTAAAAAACTGGGTAGTATTAAGCATTGATGAGGATGTGGAGCAACTGCACATGTGCACAGGTGGTAGAGCGGTAAATTGGTAAAATCATTTCGGAAAGCAGTTTGATTCTGTCTAGTTAGTTTGAGATGCACACATTTAGTGACTGAGCAATTTTATCGTCTCTCAGAGAGGCTCTGGCCCAGGATACACACGTAAGAGTGTTGACGGCAGTGCCGTTGGAGATAGCGGAAAAATGAAAACAACCCAAACATCCATTCACATCAGAACAGGTAAACAAGTTGTGTTTGTTTATCTCATGAAATTTTTGATTATTTGAAAATAAATGTCATTTGAAGCAGACTTAATTGATTCTTAGGAACCTAAGGCTGCAGAAGAAACACTGAGTATGTTTACGGTTCCATAAAGTTCCTAACCACACATAATTAAATAGTGCATGATTTAGGGATACGGACTTTGTAGTGAAGTAAATATTTGGAGAGAATAAATGTCTAATAACATTACATTTAGAACGATGGTTATCGCTCAGGGATGAGCCAATTCAGTGGGATGCCCTGGCATACATATGGCTTCCAACATGAAGGTAACTTTGTTAATTAATTGGGTCATGGGCCCCCAGGGGTTTGTGTTTGTTTTGTCTGCATTATGCATATTTAATACAATTAAATTGTATCTATGCAATATTTAATTTAACAATTTCTAAAAGAAAAAAATGTCTGAGAAGAATTTAGATGTTATCTACTCATTCTCTAAGGGTTATTTTAAAAAATTTCAGAGAGTTTAAAAAGTATGTACTGTTTTTGTTAAAAATTTTTATTATATTTTTATTGATTTAAGAGAGGAAGGGAGAGGGAGAGAGAGATAGAAATATCCATGATGAGAAAGAATAATTAACCAGCTGCCTCCTGCACATCCCCCACTGGGGGTCTAGCCCAGGCATGCGCCCTTGACCAAAATCAAACCTGCTCCCCTCCCCCTCTCGCCCCCCAGTCTGCAGGCCAATGCTTTATCCACTAAGCCAAACCAGCCAGGACAAAAATATGTACAGTTTAAAGATTATTTTTAATAGCACTTTTCAGAAAATCTTTGCCCAATATCTGCTCTCCTCAGTAATTTCCCTTACAGATACATTTAGACTGTGTCTACTTAGTTTCTACCAAGTTTTGGAGAATTAATTTCTTTTAATCAATTGTAATTGAATCCTATGCCTACAGATCTTTATATATGCCATACCCTTTGTAAGAAGCACTGTCTTTGTATCCCTTTGTGTATCCCCCTATCTTCTTAGCATTCTTCCGGCATATCTCAGTTATTTATTATGAGCCTACTTCCTCTGACTCCACTTCATGCAGAAGGGACAATTGAAATTAAATAAATATGTAAAATGTGAAGGAATAATGACTAACATTAAAATACTTTCCTCAAGGAACTTATAGTCTAGCAGATAGTGGTATATGCAAGTAAATGACATTACCCTTCAGTATAAATGGTAATACAGGATAAGTTCTTTTTTTAAAAAAATATTGTAAAAGAAACGATAATTATGTGATGTGATAGAAATGTTAGCAAAAACTACTATGGTTATTACATTGCAATATATAAATATATCAAATCAATGTTGTACACCTTAAAACTTGTACAATGTTATGTGTAAACTATATCTCCACTAACAGAAAAGATTGAAGGGTAAGATTTGGTGTCTCTTTGTTAATAATTGAAATAATATTAACTAAAATCAAGAATTTGGTCTCTTTAAAAGAGACCCCACGTATTTCTAGTTTAACCCACCTCCTCCCCCCTCCCCCCCCCACACACATATTTCTTAGCAGAGTCTACTGAACATACAAATGAACTCTGCTCATTTTCCAGTGCAAATGGCATACCTAGCACCCTGGTCTTGGTTCCTTTAAAAAAAAAAGTTTTGTTGTTTAAAGTATTACAAATAGAAGTACATATGTCTCCCTTTTTTTCCCTCTCATTGACCTCCTCCTGGCCTCCCCTACCCTCCAGCACATGCCCTCATCCCACCCCCACACCAGTGTCCTGTGTCCACTGGTTATGCTTATATGCATGCATACAAGTCCTTTGGTTGATCTCTAACATCCCGCCCCCCCCCTCCGACCTCCCCTCCCTTCCTGCTGTAGTTTGACAGTCTCTTCAATGCTTCTTTGTCTATCTATTTTTGTTCATCAATTTATAATGTTCTTTATATTCCACAAATGGGTGAGATCATGTGGTATTTTTATTTCACTGACTGGCTTATTTCATTTACCATAATGCTCTCCGGTTCCATCCATGCTGTTGCAAATGGTAAGAATTCCTTCTTTTTCACAGCAGAGTAGTATTCCATTTTGTAGATGTACCACAGTTTTTTTTTTTTTTAATTTGCTCATCTGCTGATGGTCATTTAGGCTGTTTCCAAATCTTAGCTACAAATTGTGCTGCTATGAACAAAGGGTTGCATATATCCTTTCTGATTGGTGTTTCTGTTTTCTTAAGGTATATTCTTAGAAGTGGTATTACTGGGTTCTGATTACTGGGTTCTAATTGAGTCCTACTAAAAGAACTTGGGCTATTTGGCTAAATGTCTTATTTCTGAGTGTGGCAAGAAATTACATGTTGAGCCTGAGACATTTTATGTCAGAAAGCAGGAAAGGGCTTGAAAAGTGATTGGACATGTCTAAAAAACATCAGAGGCTTCCTGAAGAGTTTCCCACTGGCCAAATATGGAACGTTTGGGTATCCAAATAATCAGAGTCATGAATATGATGTACTGGATTAATAATTCATGAATTAATAGCCATGGTAAAAACACATAGGGAAGAAGAGAAAAGGCTCTTCTTTTATTCTAGATGAGCTATGTAATGAAATTCATAGAATTGGAAAACAATCACCATTTTGCAGCCACAAATATAACAATTGATCTTTTGTTGAAAAGTTGTTGAGAAACAGAATATGTACACAATATCAAAATTTCACATATTTAACTAATTACTGAGGCACTGAAACCATTTCTTTATAAGGAAGAAATCTAACACCCCTCACCTTACTCAAGTGATTGAGCCTAATGTCACCAATAATGGGAGAAATAAATGATTCTCCAACATCAGCAATATAATATTCTTGTCAAAAATGTTTACCTAAAACTGTGCATGGGCCAATTGGGCAGATTCAATCAAAAGTCATTCTACAAAATAATTGGCTATAATTTTATTGACTCTTAATATATCAATAAGACAAAAGAACTGCTCAGAAGGTGGTCCAAGAGACATGACAATAAAATATAATATATGGTCTTTGACTGGATCTTCAATGAAGGGAAAATGTAAGGACATCATAGGGAAAAACTTGAGGGATTTTGAATGTGTAATGCATATTAGATAATATTATATCAGTATTTACTTTCCTAAGTGCATTAATGGTAATGGTACTGTGATTGTGTAGGAAAATGACAGTGCTTTTAAGGGAATTATGCTAAGGAAGAAAGGCAACATGATTTTTTCAGATGACTCAGCTAAATAGATACAAATGTGAATACAGATGAAATGGGTACAGGTATAAGCAAATGTGACAGCTATTTGACTATCTTTGTGTGTGAGTGACTGGAGTGTGTGTGTCTGAGTGTGTGTTTTGAGATTTTTATAACTTTAGTTGAACCAAACTGATGGCATACTGTGAAATAAGATCTCAAATGCCCCTGTTCGTTGCTGTAGCTTAAGGGTATATGAGTGTTCACAGGATATTCTTTCAACTTTTCAGTACATTAAAATTTTTCAAAAATAAAAATTGGGGTAAAAAAAGACTATAACTTTCTAAAAGAAGTGTGGTGAGAAGTGTCTATGGCCAACCTAGAGAGTACCTTTGTTCCCACAAAGTCTACAATTTTTCAGCAGACAATATCCACCCTATTCTCTAAAGGGAAATTCACTTAAAACACAAAAACAAAACAAAATAAAAAGAAACAACAGTGTTAGGACAAGTGAATGTCATGAATACACCATATAATTTTCTAAAATCAGGCCCTAAAGCCCATAATTTAAATTATCTTTGGTTTATTTTCTTTTGCAACTAACTTCTGAGTCCTACCTGACTAATAAATGGCTGACACGGATTCCCTGGGAGTGTAGTGTTACTGCAAACTCTGTAAAGGGAATTATTTGTGATGCATACAAATGGCACACTGCAATACATATGCAGGATGCCTATGACCATGTTGGGTGAACTGAATAGGGTGCACATAGAAAACAACTTTATTCTTGCCAAAACCAGTTTGGCTCAGTGAATAGAGCGTTAGCCTACGGATTGAAAGGTCCCAGGTTTGATTCTGGTCAAGGGCATGTACCTTGGTTGCGGGAACATCCCCAGTGGGGGCTGTGCAGGAGGCAACTGATCAATGTTTCTCTCTCATCTATGTTTCTAGCTCTCTATCCCTCTCTCTTCTTCTCTGTAAAAAATCAATAAAATATATATTTTTTTAAAAAGCCAAAACTGGTTTGGCTCAGTGGTAGAGCGTCGGTCAGCGGACTGAAAGGTCCCAGGTTCGATTCCGGTCAAGGGCATGTACATTGGTTGTGGGCACAACCCCAGTAGGGGGTGAGCAAGAGGCAGCTGGTCAATGTTTCTCTCTCATCAACGTTTCTAGCTCTCTATCTCTCTCCCTTCCTCTTTGTAAAATATCAATAAACTATATTTTTTTTAAAAAGAAAGAAAACAACTTGATTTTTTCACTGCAGCAAGCACACAGTCCACACTTCCCCTGGATGAAATTTCAGGTAGCTCTTAAAGCTTGTTGATATCAGGTGTCTAATGAAGAAAATAAACTGACAAACTAAATAGATCCAATACCATGGAAGCATGGAACAGAAGAATCTCAGAAGGAAGGGGAAAGGGGTGAGAAGAGACTAACCAGATAATTTATATGCATACTAGAGGCCCGATGCACAAAATTTGTGTAAGAGTAGGCCTCCACAGCTCCACTGTCTCGGCTCTCACAGCCCCAGCTGCATCCAGAAGGTTTTCCAGAAGGTCGTCCGGAATGTTGTTCTGCTGTTTGGCCGTTCAGTTGATTTGCATATTACACTTTTCTTGTTATAGATATGCATTGCACATGGTCACAGACAATAGTGTAGTGAAGGACTGGGATGGGGTGGGAGTTAGCTAGAGGGGAATGGGAGAAAACGGGAGGGGGGGGGGAGGCATCTGTAATACTCTCAGCAATAAAGTTTTTTTTTTTTTTTTTTTTTTTTTTAAAGTGTGAGGACAGAGCTATGGTGCTTACCATCCCACCATGACATACCCACGGGGAAAATAAATTTCCCCAGAAGGAAACTGGTGTGTTGTGATGAAAGGAGAAGGCTTTCTGTGTGTCTAAAGTGGCACATTTGATCAGCACATTGCCTTTAAGGGAGATAGAGAATAAACAGGTAAAAGCAAATAAGTATGAAATGTATAAATCCTTTTAGTAGAAGAAACAGAGAAGGACATTTGGAATCATTCTGGAAGGTGAGGGTAACCAACAGAGGAGGTACGTTTTAGGCTGAATCATACAGGCTCGAAGAATTTTTGTAATTAGATAAGTGTTGCCAGGGAGAGGATGAGACTTCGTTCTTATCTTCTCAAAGGAAAGATTTCAGTCAAGATGCAAAATGTAGCAAAGTAAGTAAGAATTTATTGGCCATGGGAAAAATATACTTAGGGCAGTGAAGGAAGGAAGAGCATAGAAGCAAGAGGAGAACGTAGGCTGGGAAGTCAGAGAAAAGGGGGCATCAGAGATAGGTTCAGAGGTCAGCCCAGGACAAGCTGCTGCTGCTCATTGCTCTCCTGGTTGCAAGTCTCCTGGGGTCCCTTAGAGAAAAGAAGGGGGAAGAAAAGGGCCTGGATGTGCTCCCCTGGGGGAAAGTGTGTCTGGTCCTTCATTCTGAGCCTGTTTATCTCTCTCTTGGAAGAGGAAATCTTAGGGAAGGTCGCAGGGCAGGGTCTCAATAGAATAGTCATCAGATTTCCAGGTGTGCTCTTTCAGGATTGTGGTCTGCACCAGGTCTTGAGGCAGCTTCTCTGTCACTTGTCTGGTTTTGCTGCTTTTCTGGGCCTGGAGTTGAAATACAACCGAGACCTAGATGTTATCTTTGGGGAGGAAAAGGTCAGGGGGTCTAAACTGCATGACTAGTGATATAAAAATTCATGGGTCCAAACCAAATGGCCAATGAAATACCAGGAGAGGATAGGATACCCTGGGGGCGAGGTTCTTGTTTTCCCAGTTCTGCCCCTTGCTAGGCACCCAGAGTTTTTTGCCCTGGTGAGTTTCTGTACTGGGCCCATTGTCTTTGCTCTGCTCAAGTCTGTCCAACTGCCAATAAGGAGAGGAAAGGGACGTACCCTAAGGCAAAAGGATCACAAGCAAGGATAAAGAGTTTTGAACAGGGGGGGCCCTCTTTAGGGAAAAAATAATGCAAATCTACAAGTCCAAAATTAGCATATGGGAATGAATGTGTTTTTAAAATGAGAAAGCTTAGTGCAACAAATTACCAGAGTCTTAGAAACCACAAGTCTCTCTCATCTGAGGTCTCTTGAGGCTTTAACAGAAATGCTTACATAGATAAATTTCTTGATTGCAATTACTTCTCCCAGAACATTGTAAAATACTCAGCCACTCACAGCAAGCACAGGGAGGGGCTGGGGACTTATGCTTCACTAACGTTAGGGTCAGCCAAGCCAGCCTTGGGTTGTGAAGCGATGTTGTGGGTTTCAGGAACGCCATGTAGCCCAGGCTCTTCTGGATTACAGGAGGTTGTAGACAGGTAGGCAAAAGTCGATGGTGAAGGATTTTACATGCCATCCTATGGAGCTCTGACTATTTTGCAGGATGTGGAGGTTTTGGAGGACTTTATGAGAGAGTTACACGATTAAATTTGCATTTAGGAAGATGCCTCTTGAACATCCAGAGCTGAGGAAAAAGTCCAGAGAAGTAACTTTAGAAAGTACCACTTAAAACAGCCTAGAAATAAACAACATTCCTGAACATTGGAAGAAGGGATGGATTAAAGAAATAGTCACAAATTAGAATAACCAGGAATAAAGCAGCAACTACATGATAACTGACTGAATAAATAAAAAGAGTTTTGAGTATGGGAGTTTTGAGTATGGGAGGCCATTAATATTTACTTTGTATATATATATTTAGGTGAGATGTGAAGAACTTAATAGTAACAATAGGGTAGGAAAGATAGGTGAACACATTTTTAGAAAGGTTAGATTATAATCTTTCTGCAAGGGAGAAAGCATCTATTTAATTAGATAATCTGCTCTTCAGTAAGGAGAAAATTATTTTTAAAAAGGCAATAAAAGATGCTGTGTAAATATAATTATTATTCAATTTGATACATATTACATTATCTATGTTGTACCTTAATAAACATGACAACAGTTATTACAGTTTAGCAAGGGAAAATAAAAATTGGTCTTAGCAATTAACCTTATCCACATGTAAATGAGATTAATTAGTAGTGTTTCCTTTCTAATCTTTTGGGGAAAGCAGATAATTATAATTATACTATTTATGCAACTTGTATTCAAATACATAAAGGGACACAATAGTTAGCAAATTAAAGTTCAAACAGGAAAATTATTCTACAATTTACCTTTAAAATACTAGGAAAGCCAATTAGAGCATGTAAGTGACATATTATAAACAAATATGAACACTTTCTCAAGAGAACTAGCTTTTAATTTAAATTTACTAGTGCTTTTGCTCTTCATGGAAATTGTTCTGTGAGGTTTAACACATGTTTGAAATGTTTCTTTTAATTGTAATTAAATAAGTTTGAAATTATTTTAAAATAAAAAGTTTTTTAAAGTAATATATTTTCTTCACAAACATAGATTTTTGACTGAAGGGCCCTTAATTTAAAGACAGAAGAACAACTCAGATCTGGAGAAGGAATTAGAAACAAATTTGATACTGTCACAAAATGAGAATAAAAATGTTGGTGTTCTGATTACTAATTCATTATTCTTTTCAACACATCCATGACCTACAGAGGGGGAAGATCACTTATTGAGGGTAAAATGAAATAGACATTTCATTTGCAAAAAAACAGAGCACAGTTATTTTTGTTAGTTTTAGAGGCTATGAGAGTAAAATTTCTGCTCACACCTTGAGTGAAATGTCCAGGATATGTGTTTATTGATTTAGTAGAGGCCCAGAACATGAAAATCATGCACTGGGAGGGGGGTGTCTCTCAGCCTGGCCTGCACCCTCTCCCAGTCTGGGAGCCCTTGAGGAGTGGGCCTAAGCCATCAGTCAGACATCCTTAGTGCCACCGCGGAGACAGGAGAGGCTCCCGCCACTGTTGCTGCACTCACCAGCCATGAGCCTGGCTTCTGGCTGAGCAGTGCTCCCCTGTGGGAGCAGTACTGACCACCAGGGGGCAGCTTTTGAATTGAGCATCTGCCCCCTGGTGGTCAGTGCATGTCATAACAACTGGTCATTCCACCTTTGGGTCAATTTGCATATTAGCCTTTCATTATATAGGATTTAGACAACAAACTTTTATTTAATATTTACTGTGTGACAACACCCAACAGACCTCAGAGGAAGATCTAGTGCAATTTAGTTTCTGCCCTCAGGGAGAAAGCATGGAGGCACAGTGAAATGCACCCAATGAACTTTTGAGAAAGGACTTGCCAAAGAATGCCTGATGAAAGAAAGAAGCAGAAGACATATCAGGCAGATCAGAGAGCATGTGTAAGATTATACAGACATGAGGAAAAGGGAGAGAGAGAGAGAAATATTGATCTGTTGCCTCCTGTTCCCTCCCCGACTAGGTATTGAACTCACAACCTAGGTATGTGCCCCAGCCAAGGAAACCCATGACCTTGTGATGTATAAGATGATTTTCCAACCAAGTGAGCCACCTGCCCCGGCCAGAGGCATGTTTCATCTGATGAAGCATTTTAAAGAAGTATGCCTGTGACATACATATTTTGAATCCCTACCTGAAATGACAGAAAATCAAGAATCCTTTTCCAGCACGTATTTTCACAGGCTGCCACAATGATCATAACATTGCTCTGTTCATGAATTGGTGTTCAGAGATAAGAATAGCATCTCAAACATTTCTTCTCTGAAGATTATCAGAATGATTGTGATACAGTTGAATGAGGATTGACGAGAGTTTCAACACAGCCTTATTTTCTAAAGTGCTAAATTCCTCTGGAAAACCCAATAGGATACTGAGATAGGAATAATATTAAATGTTATTTTAAGGCCTGGCCAGTTTGACTTAGTGGGTGAGTGTGGACCTATGCATAAGGAGGTTGCAGGTTTGATACCTAGTCAGGGCACATACCTGGGATGCAGGCTCCATCCTCAGCAGAAGGCAGCCAAAGGATGGATATTGATGTTTCTCTCTCATGGATGTTTCTATATATATCTCTCTCTCCTTTCCCAATTCCTCTCTCTCTCTTTCTCTCTCTCAAATAAATTAAAACATAATTTAAAAATATTATCTTAAGGACCCTATCTAAGACATCAAGTTTCCAAAACAACCTTCTTTCTAAGAGAAACAGCACATAGTGTGAGGGAATGGGGAGAAAAATTGAAATGAAAAAAACCCTCGATTTCTCCAAGCCTCAACAAGGCACCTGAGACAGGGGCTGAGGTGCTGGGGCAGGTGCATGGAATGTGTGGAAGGCTATCACTCCTATAATGGGAAGGATAAATGACCACAAGTTGAATGTGCTGGTCACTGATACATTTCATAGCGTTGCGAATCAATGTCTTGTTTTAGAAGCTGAGGCATGCCAAGAGTTGACAGACACCCTTATAGGTTCCCACTGCGAGGCCATTTCTTTACTCAGAGGAGATGAAGTTTGGCTGACAGAGGTGTTGCAGTGCAGCAGAACTGCAAATTTTGTTTCTGGGCATTAACCGTTATGGCTTCATGTCACAACAAAACAGCCCTCAGTTTTTACTCTCTGTCTTCAGGCAGGAATTTTAACATAGCATTTGATGTCTTTGAATGATATCCTATTAGAGAATCAACCATCACATACCTATGGTTCTAGTTTGCTTGGTCTCCTTTAAATGTGTGGCAGAAGTTCCCTATTTCCTCAGATCCAAGCCCAACCCCAGCAGTCCACAGATAATCATGTGAGAAGATAGTCTATCGCTGAACACCACGGGCCGCTCCTTTCCCATAATGAAATGTCCTAGGACTTTTACAACTTTTGGGGTTTGGTGACCAGATCCAAATCATGCAGATTTTTCTATGACTTTATAGCCTAGGACCCACTCCCTGGTAGCTAGTCTCCATTTGATATTCTTTGGATGAAAGCACCAGAAAGTGATTCTAAGACTCTTCTAAAAGTGATTGGCTGGTACCTGGCAATTCTGAACAAATAGCGAAATCATTAAGTTTTAGAATACACAGGACTGTTGTATTTAAACCTTTGCTTTTTTTAGGACCTGCTGTCAGATACCATCTAATAATATACTAAAATTAAGGTTCCTGGTAGAAAGAATCTGATTAACTAACATGTGTCATCCTGTTAGGGCAGAGTCCAGTATCAGAAAAATGGGAGGGAAAAGTGGGGGCATTGGACTGGAAATCAGTAGTGCCTTCAAGTTATTCTATTTCCTTGCAAATATGAAGATGATTCTTGTGGTCCACTATGAATATATATTTTTGAACTATTTTTCCAATGAATATTTCTGGGCCATAAAAGTTTGTGGGTCACATTACTTAACAATTAGAGCACACACACACACACACACACACACACACACATCACAGACATATATACACATAGGCCTGGTGCAAGAAATTCATACATGGAGGGGGGTTGTTCCCTCAGCGCAGCCTGCACCCTCTCCAATTGGGGGCCCCTCTCACAATCCAGGACTGCTGGCTCCCAACTGCTCACCTGCCTACCTTCCTGATTGCCCCTAACTGCTTCTTCTTGCCAGCCTGATCACCCCCTAACCACTCTGTTGCCAGCCTGATTGATGCCTAACTACTCCCCTGCCAGCCTGTTTGCCCCTAACTACCCTCCCCTTCAGGCCAAGTCACCCCTACCTTCCCTCCCCTGCAGGGTTGATCACCCCCAACTGCTCTCCCTTGCAGGCCTGGTGCCTCCCAACTGCCCTTCCTTGCTGGCCATCTTGTGTCCACATAGGAGTGGGATCTTTAACTACATGTGGGCAGCCATCTTGTGTTGGAATGATGGTTAATCTGTATATTAGTCTTTTATTAGATAGGATAGAGGCCTGGTGCATGGGTGAGGGCCAGCTGGTTTGCCCTAAAGGGTGTCCTGGATCAGGGTGGGAGTTCCCTTGGGGCATAGGGTAGCCTGAACAAGGGGTCTGTGGTGGTTTGCAGGCTGGCCATGCCCCCCAGCGACCCAAGCAGAGGCCCTGGTATCTGGGATATATTTACCTTCTACAATTGAAACTTTGTAGCCTGGAGCGGAGCCAAGCCTTTTGCTCACTCCTTGGCTACTGCCATTTCTGTTTGGATTTTCTTACCTTCTATAATTGAAACTTTATAGCTTTGAGTGGAGGCTTAGGCTGGCAAGGGCAGGTGGAAAGCTTGGCTTCTTCCATTGCCTGCGAAACCCAAGCCTCTCTCCTGTTCTCTGTGGCTGTAGCCATCTTGGTTGGGATTAATTTGCATACTTGCTTTGATTGGTTGGTGGGCATGGCCTCTGTGTTTAGCGGAGTGGTGGTTAATTTGCATATTACTCTTTTATGCAGTATATATATATATATATATATATATATATATATATACACACACACACACACACACACACACACACACACACACATATATATATATATATGGTAAGTGAATAGGGACATGTATATCATCTCTTATTAGAAAAAAAATATGGTTAACTGGCCCATATGGAAATGTAAACTACATGATTTTGACCCCATCCTGGATGAAGATGATAATGGCAGTGGTGAGGATGATGATGATGATAACGTAACAGTTTGAGCAGGTTCTAATTGCATGGTGTTTTGCAAGTTACTTAATCTTTCTGAGCTATTCTTCATTTGTAAAGTAGAGATAACAATTGTATTTATGAGAATAAAATCTATAAACTCTGTTTCTGAGGTGGTACTTAATGATGCATAGCTGTCAATCCTTTAACAACAACTCCTTTTATTCTGTTTGCTTTGATTTATGGGTTTCTCAACATATTATTTTTAAACACAATTTTTGAAGCTAGTGTTTATGAACCATGCATATCACAATTAATTGTCTTCAGCATTATTTCCCATAAGAAGATTATATCGTTTGAAGTGATATTAGGAGAAGGCACTTCATTATTTATGCATTTGAATCATTTTGTGATGATTACCACACATGCATTTAACATAGAAGTAGTTTCAAAATTAAATTTCTACATTATAATAAGGCATAAATTCTATAACATATATTAAGTAAAGATGATGATAACTATATTTATTACTCTAGACATTATTATGGCATGCTTTTAGGTGCTTTATCTGTCAAGATCCTGAATTCTCAATCCATTTGCTATAGGTATGCTTATAAGTAATCATATCTATATAAATAAAAGCCTAAGCTATCAAACAACCAAACAACTGGTTGACCAATCACTATGATGTGCACTGACCATCAGGGGGCAGATGCTCAATGCAGGAGCTGTCTCCTGGAGGTCAGTGCACTCCCATAGCCAACCTCCTGTGGTTGGCCAACCTCCCACAGCCCCTTTCCCCACTGGCCAACCTCCCATGGCCTCTCACCCGCCAACCTCCTGTGGCCACGATCGGCCCTGATTGGCCCCCATCACCGGCCAGGCTGAGGGATACCAGCCATCGAGTGTTTATATATTGGTTTAGTCTTGCTGTCACTACTACTGCGAAGTTAACTGTTAGCATCAAGGCTATTTTTTGTCGTTGATGTTAGCCCCTAAAGATCAAGTATGTCTTTTTAAACTTCATAGATACTATTTTAGTTAAAAAAGAAACAAACATTGTATGTTATCTAGTGCTATATAACAAATCACCCTCAAAACTTCATGGCTAGATTAGTTTGCTAGTGCTGATATAGCAAAATATCACAAACTGGGTCGGGGGCAGGGAGATTTACTTCCTCACAGTTCTGGAAGCTAGAAGTCTAAGACCTAGGTGTTGGTAGGTTGGTTCCTCCCGAGGTTCCTCTTTGGCTTGCAGAAGGCCACCTTCTTGTTGTGTCCTCTCATGGCTTTACACACTCTGCCATGTTAACACCCAATTTACACCCTATGTTAGCAACCAATTGATAGACCCTTAAGAGTTTTAGCAATGACAAATCATGGAATTGCTTATGAGTTGTCATTTTGTATTTGCTTTCACTTAAAATAAATTTCCCACTGAAAAATTTACAAGGAGTCTGTACACTGTTGGTGGGAATTTAAATTGGTACAAACATTATGGAAAGCAGTAGGAAGGTTCTTTAAATAAATTAAAAATAGAACTACCATATGATCCAGCAGTCCCACTTCTAAGTATATATCCAAAGAAAACAAAATCTCTATCCTGAAGAGATATCTTTACTTTCATTGCATATTATTCACAATAGTCAGGATGTGGAAACAACCTGATGGCAGATGAATGGATAAAGAAAATCTCTCTCTCTCTCTCTCTCTCTCTCTCTCTCTCTCTCTCTCTCTCTCTCTCTTTCTCCACACACACACACACACACACACACACACACACATCAAAATATTATTCTGTTTTTAAAAAAGAAGAAAATACTGCCATTTGTCACAATCTAGAGGGAATTATGCTAAGTAAAATTAGCTAGACAGAGAAATACAACTACTGCATGGTATCACTTACATTTGGAATCTAAAAAACCCAAAAAGGCTGATTCATAGAAACAGTTGAATAGTAGTTGCCAGTGACTGGGGTTTAGGAGAAATGAAGTTTATAAAACAAGCACAAATTTCAGTTATAAGATAAACAAGTTCTGAGAATCTGATAAACAGAATGGTGACTACCTTTATGTTATAATGCATACTAGAAATCTGCTAAGAGAGTAAATCTTAAATATTCTCACCAAAACAAAAGGAAGCAATAGGATGATGGATGTGTTACTTAACTTGGTTGTGGGAATCCTTTCAATAAATCCTCATGTTGCAGATAGATAATAAAGCTTAAATTTGAGAAAAATGAGAATACTCAACTCTATTATGTACTTTCCTGCTTGAAAATGTAACAGCCCAATTTATTTGTTAATTCCATGCTTCTAGACTTGATCCCACAGATTGAATCTGGATAGATTTTCTTTTTCTTTTTTAAATCTTTTATTAAATTATTATCTGTGTACATATCTTACCATTGTCCCCACATCCCATACATGCCCTCCCTCCCCATAGTTTTGTGTCCATTGGTTGTACTTATATGCATGCATACAAGTCCTTCGGTTGGTCTCATATCTCCCCCAGATCTCCCTACCCTCTCCGCTGTAATTTGACATTCTGCTTGTTGCTTTACTGTCACTATATCTATCTTTTGGTTCATCAGTTTATAATGTTCTTTATTATCCACAAATGAGTGAGGTCATGTGGTGTTTCTCTTTCATTGACTGGCTTATTTCACTCAGCATGATGATTTTCTTATAATGTTTTCATTATTTTAAAGAAAATAAATTAAGCTCTACCAAAACACCTCTAGTATTTAGGTGTTAGAAAGGTAATTTGATTGGGAAGCCTAAATTTCCTATAATTCCTTGAACTCTGAAATTCACTTTACTCTTAAAACACTGAGAAAGTTCTCAGCTGTGTGGCTCAAGGGGTTGAGCATTGACCTACGAACCAGGAGGTCATGGTTCCATTCCTGGTCAGGGCACATGCCCAGGTTGCAGGCTCCATCTTCAGTGTAGAGATGCAGGAAGCAGCCAATCAATGATTCTCTTTCATCATTGTTGTTTCTCTCTCTCTCCCTCTTCCTTCCTCTCCGAAATTAATAAAAGTATATATTTTAAAACACACTCTGAGAAAGTACTTAGCACCATTGAACATCATTGACACTCTCTTCACAGGACATGAGACTGATGCTCATTTCATTTGTAGGTTAAGTTTATTAACTCAAATTAATTCTGTGTTTAAATATCTTCTTAGTTTAGCAGCAAAATATGCATTTATCAGTCATTTCACTGAAGGTATTTTTTCTACAACTTAAAAATATTTTAATATGTTTCTCCCTTGGAAACTAAAATTATTTCTAGTTATTCTGGAGCAAGTGTTTTGTGGATGAGTAATACCATATTATTACAAGGATGTACCTTCAACCTTGAATTTTAACTGTCATGTTGACACTAGAATATTTATTTTTCTTATGGAACTTTGTACATGTTATTAGGTTTTATATTATTTCTATCTCCCACTACTATGTCCTTGTGACTATTATCGTGTCAAATAGCTGCTTTATTAAATTTTAGATTGTAGATCTGAGAGTTGAAGCTTTCTAATAATAAATACTGTTTTTGGCATAGAATATTTATTTTTTTGTAGTTTCTGTTGGGGGTTAGAAATTCAGTTTCTTTTTTAAAAATATAATGAGAGAATTATAGCTGTTGCTATATATTTTGAATATTATCTTTTTATTCCAGGGAAATGAAATTCTGGGTTTTGCTTGAAGTGTTGCATACATTACTTCTGCACACATTTTAGTACCTTTGATAGCCCATTTACATATTGTTAACTGTTGGGTAAGATTTCTTTGAAATTGGCGATTCCTATTACATTAGAATTTCACCTTAGTGAAGAGTCAGGAAACACTGTGTCCTTGTAATTTCTCTCAAAGCACAGTAGCTTTTCTTAGGAAAGTGACTTATTGGAGATGGGGAGAGTTGGAAGAATGAGAAAAAAACAGACCAAGGCTTTATTTCATGGGTCTACAGAATACAGAATATAGGGCATTTCATTAAAAAATGTATACACATAGTTGTTTCTTCCCATTTTCACTGAGTCTACCATATTTCAATATGCAGTATTCTGTGCTTTCAGAGTTTGACTGAAATAGATTCCCCAATAGGTGTGTTTATGGAGTAATAATTATTGTTTTCCCTGGTTTTAATATGACATGCTTACCAGATGGGCTCTGAAACCTCTTCTCTTTTCCAACTTTGAAGCATAGGTAGATGTCTAGTTTATCTATGACTCATCTTTTGTCTGCCATTTGGAGAATAGATTCTCCCTCCATCTACGTGGATTTAAAGACAACACCATGCTGGTACACAGCCCAGAAAGAATTGGAGCCGTGAGATGAAAAGATGCCAGCCAACTGTGGCTAGTGCTTTGAACAGAGAATATATACACTTGGTGAACTCTAACATTCACTTTACTCTTAAAACACTGAGAAAGGGCCCAGCCTTGAACTTTGAAAAGCAAAGCAGTCTTGATGCTGCAGATGAGGTTGATGGCATCAATGCTGAGAGAGAGGGGCAGGGCTAAGAAAGATACAGGGCCTTGAGGTAAAATTCAGTTTGTTCTGAGTCACACCTGCATCCTTTGTTTTTAGGAGGCCATTATCACACTTACAGTAAAGTGCATTTTTTGACTCAGCTAGTTAGAATTCTTGCCATTTTATACATGTCCAACCCAAAGCATAGCATTTCCCCCCTCGTTTTGCTTGAGAAACCTCTAGTTTCTATTTTTACTATTCGACTAGAAAACATTTTAGTAACATTCATAACGATGTGTTGTTTGTTATATTTTTACCCCATTTCCTAAAGTGAAGGGGATATTATTCCTTACATAAGTTATATATACAATATCATAATGCTGAAATTCTTAATTATTTGGTTAATTCAAAATATGAGCACATTCACCCATTCTACCAAATACCTCTTTTGGCACAGAAAGTAAATTAGGCACTAGCGAAGGGAGTAGACACAAAACATTACAATATGCAAAGCCAGTGCACAACAAGCATGAGATTACTTTACTTGCAAAAGCTTTCAGTTTCCTATGTTGAACAAGGAAAAAAAATGTGGAAGTGCTTAGTCTTTAGGACAAAAAACTTATTTTTCAATGCTGCAAATAAACTTATTTTTCAATACTCATTTATAAGAACTATTGGAGGTGGCAAGAATGATACCAGGTGTTAGACCAGACTTGGATTCAGCAACCTTAGTACTTGAGTTCAGAACAGGAAAGAATTCAGAGCCAAGACTCAAACTTGAAGAGGGCATCTATCCTATCTAATAAAAGAGTAATATGCAAATTGACAGTCACTCCAGCACACAAGATGGCTGACCCCATGTGGTCAAAGATGGCTGTCCCCATGAGGACACAAGATGGCCAGCAGGAGAGAGCAGTTGGGAGGGACCAAGCCTGCAAGGGAAGGCAGTTGGGGGCAGTCAAGCCTGCAGGGGAAGGCAGTTAGGGGCAATAGGGCTGGCAGGGGAGCAGTTAGGAATCAATCAGACTGGCAGTAGAGTGATTAGGGGTGATCAGGCTGGCAGGCAGAAGCAGTTAAGTGCAATCAGGCAGAAGGAGGCAAGCAGTTGGGAGCCAGCAATCCTGGATTGTGAGAGGGATGTCCAACTGCCCATTTAGGCCCGATCCCAGTGGGATCGGGCCTAAACAGCCAGTCGGACATCACTCAAGGGGTCCCAGATTGGAGAGGGTGCAGGCTTGGCTGAGGTATACCCACCTCCCCCATGCATGAATTTTTTGCACTGGGCATCTAGTCTATATATATATAAAGGCTAAGTGACCATCACATCTGAAAACACCAAATGGACAACTGAACAGGCAGTGTGGTGCAACTAGGATGGCAGGGGAGTTAGTGAGGGGCAGCCAGGCTGGCTGGGGGAACTAAAGGGAGACCAGGAGCGGGGGCAGTTTGGTGTGATCTGGCAGGCAGGCAGATGAGCAGGTAGGAGCGACTGGTCCCAGATTGTGAGAAGAATGTCCGACTGCCAGTTTAGGACAGTGGGATTGGGCCTAACCCAGCAGTCAGACATCCCCCGAGGGATCCAGGATAGGTGAGGGTGCAGGCTGGCTGAGGGGACCCCCCATGCAAAAATTTTGTGCACCAGGCTTCTAGTCCTAATATATAAAAACCCAGAGTCCATAACATCCAAAATGACCAAAGGCTTGACTAAACACCGGAAGTCAGTCCTGCAGTCAAGGAAACCCAGTGTTGACTGCCCCTGGTGTGGGCGTAGTGACCCAGCACTGACTGCTGAGAGGCCTGAAGAGAGAAGCAGGGTCTGATTCATAGCCTCTGTGGCAGCTATTGATCAGCCGTTGCCTCTCTCTTTCTCTCTGGGCTTCACCAATAGCCACATCTGTTTCTCTCTGGGCCTCCACGGGGGCTGTGGATCAGAACTACCTCTCTGATCAGGCCTGAAAATAGGCCCAGAGATGTTGACTGGCATAGAAAAATGACCAATCAGAACCAAATCTGGGTGAATTGTGAGGAGCCAATGACTACCTAGGAGGTAGAGCTTTTGATGGTGACTGGCATAGAAACCAACCAATCAGAACCAAATTGGTCAGCAGGGAGGGCCATTGTGGGTGAGATCAGGTCAGCAGGGGAAAGCAGTTAGGGGAAACCAGGCCAGCAGGGGAGGGCAGTTGGGGGCGAGATCAGGCAGGCAGGGGAGGGAAGTTAGGGGTGATAAGACAGGAAGGTAGAGGCAGATAGGGGCAATTGGGCAGGCAGGCAGGCAGGTGTTTGGTTAGGAGTCAGTGGTCCCAGATTGTGAGAAGGATGTCCGATTGGAGAGGATGCAGGCTGGGCTGAGGGAGCCCCCTCTTCTTCTGTGCATGAATATCGTGCACTGGACCGCTAGTATATATATAAAAGCCAAAGCAACTGAACGATGGGTTGACTGGTTGCTATGATGTGCACTGACCACCAGGGGGAAAATGCTCAATGTAGAAGCTGCCTCCTGGTGGTCATTGTGCTCCCACAGCAGGAGCCTCACTTAGTGCTTATGGAGTGGCACAGTGGCTGGTGCAGTGGGGCCAGGATGAGCAGAGTGGTGGGGACTCCTCCTGGCTACCTGCCACTTTGAACACTACTGCACGCTCTGAGAGGTCCCAGATTGCAAGAGGACAAATCCATGCACTGGGTCTATTTATAACATCACAGAGGTGGAAGAAGCAATTTGTAGAAGAAATTGGTGTAGGAAACAAGTTATAGAGGCAAGGGAAGGGCCCTGGGAGCTTAGATGTAAAGAAGGCACTCCTGTACCTGGTCCAGTCTCTTTGCTCTGCTCACGTCTGTCTGTCTGCTTACCACAGACTGTCATTGATATATGGAATTGTTTTGAGTTTAGTCAAACTTATTTCAAATATCTGAACTAATTTTTGTGTCTTCTCATCAGAATTGTCCTTTCTCAACAGTCCACTTATTTCTATATTTATTGGAAAACCATGACCTTGTGTGTTTCTTATTTTACCGACATCCTGAAGTGACAGATAATACAGGGATGAGTGACTGGGCGTGCTTAACAAGATCATGCGCCAGTCTCGGTTTGCCAGTCTGTGTGCACTTCTGGTGCTGAGTCTAATTACTGTAGAGTTCTTATAATGGGCTAGATGGCAACATGAATTCAGCAAATTCTTCCAGTTCCCCGGAGAGGCCTTTGACAGAGCCACAGTAATATAGAAATTGACTCGTTTTCCACTGTGAGGGCTGATTGTAATATGTTATGCAAGCAGATGTACAGTCAGCAATAGTCCGGCAGTTCTGAATCATGCTTTTTATTCTGTGTTTTGTTTTGTTTTTTAAGATTATTTATCTCTTTTGAAATCTTGTCACCTACTTTCCTTAGATCTTTCTAGTAACTGATAATGCAGTGCAGTGGAAAGAACCCATGCCTGCCTCAGGCAACCTGTGCCCTTCTAACCATTCGACTTCAGATGACCCACTGGCACTGTTTTCTGATCTATAAAGTGAGATTAAAATATTCTTGTCACAGAGTATTGCGAAGATTAAGTGAATTGCAGCTGGTATAAAATGCTTCATAAAATTGGGATATGATTTCTGACAAATGCCTTTATTTTCCCAACAAGTGATATAATAAAAAAAAAAATCAATTACTTGAGTTAACAGCATGGAGTCTGGACAAACTGCCTGGGTTTGAATTTAGATTCTCATTGACTTTTGGTTGGGCATTCTCCTCTCTGTACCTCAGTGTGTTCATCTGAAGAAGAAAAAAAAAAGGGACTATAATAATAGCACTACCTCATATAATGGTTCTGAGCATTACATAATACTTAGAGAAAGAACTTGCAAATGTCTGCATATATAAATGTTATATGTGTTTGTTAAAGAATGAAATAAGTTACCAGTTGGATAAGTAAAGAGGCTGGCTACAGGCCTTCCCTCAGTTGAGTCCAAAATGCTAAAGTGGACATTGAGGCATCAGAGAGCTCTGTCTGCTGTGGTGGTTGCTTCTCATGCTATAAGCAGTCTTCTAGGAGGTGCCATCCAGGGCCCCATGGACTGGGTGAATCTTGAGAAAGTGTAATCCAACTCCCTACAGGTGGAAGGCAGCCAAGGGTATCTTTTGGCTGAGCTGGAAACACAAAAGGACTGATTGCCCCTTCCTCACCCCACCCTCCCCTGGACAATGGATTGCTCCTCCTTGCTCTAGGTAATCTGCCCTGAGTAATTCTCCAACGAAAAGAGGTTTATTATTCTCTGTTTCCCTGGACACATTTCTGGCAAGATATAGCCTATATATCTACTTGTAGTACTTCCGGAGAGTGGGAAGTGAGACTCAGATGGGTGTGGAAGCTGCCTTCATTGAGTCCATGCTGACTTTCTGGATAAAGGGTTCCTGTCTGGGTCATTCAATAAACTTCTGACAACCAAGATTTAGCATCAGTGGTCCCAACCAACCAGTATGTGCAAAAGTTGATATAGTCAGGTAACACTGTAGTATGCACTACTGCAGAATTTAAATTAATCTATACATCATTATCGGTCTTACCTTGGTTAAGGCAAATTCTTTTTTAAAAATATATATATTTTATTGATTTTTTATAGAGAGGAAGGGAGAAGGATAGAAAGCTAGAAACATTGATGAGAGAGAAACATTGATCAGCTGCCTCCTGCACATCCCCTGCACAACCAAGGTACATGCCCTTGACCAGCATCGAACCTGGGACTCTTCAGTCAGCAGGCCAACACTCTACCCATTGAGCCAAACTGGTTTTGGCAAAGCAAATTCTTAGATATAGTTTTTAATTCTACTGAGGTCTAAGGTTTAAATTCTACAGTTACCGGAATACTTTGCTCATAGAAGAGAAGGATCTTTAAAAACAAGTGGCATTTAGGAATCGTTCAGAGTGTTTTGGGAAACAAGGGGAGTCTGCCCAAAGTAGAGAGGAGAGAGACTAAAAGAATAAGGTGGAAAGGGAGAAACAGATATAGGAAGCCAACAGGAGGACAAAAGCAGGAATTTCCCAGGGAAATGAGTTTAGTTTGTTGGTACTGAAGTTTGTTAAATTCCTTGTTAGCTTTTGTCAGAAACTCTTTCAGTAAAGCAATTTTTGAATCAGACTTTTGTTTGGAGCACTCTGCATACCATAAAAAAATTATAACAACCGAGCCTGAGACACCTTATTTCTTTTTCTCAAATCGAGATATAACTGTCATAGAACATAATATTAGTTGTAGGTGCAAGAAGTCATTTGTAGAAGAAATGGGGAAACAAGTTATAGAGGCAAAGGAAGGGCCGTGGAGCTTAGAGTGAGGAAGGTAAAGGTGACACACCTGGAGGGATGAGAAAGGTTCGGAAAGGGAAGGGACAGGAGCTGGGTCCTTTGTCCTAAGGGTCCGCAAGGTGGAGATTTTAGAGGAGCTCCTAGGGCAAGATCTCAAAAGAATATTCCGCAGCTCTCTCTCTCTCTCTGTGTCCTTTCAGGGTTCGGGTCTCTACTAATTGATTGGCCAGCACCAGGGGTCACTCTCCAATGCAGCTGGTCCTGAGGTCAGCCATGGCATTGTTTGTCTGGTTTTGCTTTTCTCTGGACCTGGAGCTAACATGCAACTGAGGCCTAGATGTTATCTCTAGGGAGGAGAGGTCAGGGGGTTTAAACTGCATGGCCAGCCATTTGCTAGGGGAGGAAAGGTCACCTGAAAAGAAGGTCCCACCCTACGACTCCCCTTTGCCAGGCACCCTGGGCTTTCTGCCCTGCTGACCATCTGTACCTGGCTCATTGTCTTTGCTCTGTTCATGTCATTCTTACTGCCTACCACAATATAAGTGAGGTCATTTGGTAACTCTCTTTCTCTACATATTTTACTTGGCATAATGCCCTCAAGGTCCGTCTCTGTTATCACAAATGGTGTTATTTCCTTTGACTTTTAAGATGCTTCTTGAATGAACAATTTTGTTTAAATCAAATATTCCTCATAGTGGCCATAGAAGTCTCCGCCGTCCTTACTAAAGTTATGCCATTTACTGAGCAAGGCATAAGCATTAGGAATGTAATGAGAACAAACACTATAAGGAGAAGGTGTGGACTTAGATGATCTCATGAGAGCTGCCAATAGTCAGGTGAGTGATGTGAACACATTGGGTCTTGGTTCCCCAACCTGAGGGTTGGCTGCCTGTGCACATGAACCCCAAAATGATCATCTTAGAAGGCAACAATCAGAAAAACATGCTCTCTGGATTAAAGGACAACAACAACAAAAACAAACAAAACAACAACTTTATTACTTTTTAAAATATATTTTATTGATTTTTTACAGAAAGAAAGGGAGAGGGATAGAGAGTTAGAAAAACTGAGAGAGAAACATCAATCAGCTGTCTCCTGCACACCCCTTACTGGGGATGTGCCTGCAACCAAGGTACATGCCCTTGACTAGAATTGAACCTTGGACTCTTCAGTCTGCAGGCCTATGCTCTATCCACTGAGCCAAACCAGTTAGGGCCAAAACAACAACTTTAAAGAAACTGTTGAGTTGTTTTTTTTTTAATGTTGCTTCTAAGCTCCAACTCTTTAAAATCTTTTTATTTATTTCAGAGAGGAAAGGAAAGGGAGAGAGATACAAACATCAATGATGAAAAAAAATCATTGATCAGCTGCCTTCTGCATATTAGGCTTTTATTATGTAGGACAGCACCAATCTGGAATTAATATAAGTATCTATCATGGAATAGGAAAATGAATTGTGGTTTATAATTACAATGAAATACTATTCAGGAAAGCAAATGAACTTAAACTATATATAAAAACATGGGATAAAATAGATGTATAATATAAATCCATTTTTAAAAATATTTTTTTATTTTAAATCTTTATTGTTGAAAGTATTACAAATGCCCCCCCCCCTCCATCACTGGCCTCTTCTTCCAGCCCACCCCCACCTCCCACTCCAGGCCTTCACCACATGGTCTGTGACCATAGGCTATGCATATATGCCTACAAGTTCTTTAGTTGATCTCTTCCCACCCACCCAACCTCCCTTGCTTTACCTTTGAGATTCAACAGTCTGTTTCATGCTTCTATTTCTCTGGATCTATTTTGTTCATCATTTAATTTTGTTACTTAGATTCCCCATATAAGTGAGATCATGTGATACTTATCTTTCTCTGACTGGCTTATTTTGTGTAGCATAATGTTCTCCAGGTCCATCCATGCTGTTGCAAATGGTAAGAGTTATTTTCTTTTTACTACTGCATAATATTCCATTGTGTAAATGTGCCATAATATTTTTATCCACTCATCTCCTAATGTGTAATTAGGCTATTTCCAAATCTTTCCTATTGTAAATCATGATGATCTGAACACCAGGATATCTGATTGGTGTTTCTAATTTCTTAGGATATATTCTTAGAAATGGGATCACTGGGTCAAATGGGAGTTCCATTTTTAATTTTTTGAGGAAATTTCATACTTTTTTCCCACAGAGGCTGTACCAGTGTGCATTCTGACCAACATTTTTAAAAAATTCAAATACAAATAAAAAAGCAATGTAATATCTGGTTCTACTTATATAAAGTTCAAAAATAAGTTAAATAAACTGTTGTGATTATGGACACCTCCTTACAAGCAAATAGAAAAGGAAGAAGAGGATGTTTTTGTGGTTTACCTCTTTACACAGGGGTTTACTTTATAATAATTAATTAACCAAAACTTATTTTATGCCATTTTTTGCATGCATGTTATAATACTCAATAAAAAGTTTAAAATAATAAAAATTGGCACTTTCAAATAAGAAACTGAATTTATACAAAGTTAAAATAATGCTAAAAGCCACCAATTAGAAAATAGGTGAGTTAATTTACTCCTCTCACTTTGCATTAAAATGGTTTATTATATTTGTATTAAAATTATAAACAGTGTTGAGTGTTTATATGAACATCTGACACCTTTATTTTCTTCTAGTCTTACAAATATCATCAGAAATTAAAAATTTACAAGAGCTTTGGTACTGCTTTGCAGTTTAAGTTTTAAAGCAATTTTGTACTGTCTTATTTTTCAGGGGTTTTGTAATAAGTGGACTTAAGCAGACATGGCCTGCAAAACACTCAAATTTCTGGCCATTATTACATAAAAACTCTCAGCTACTTAAGCAACTTTGCTAAGAATTTCAGATGGAGAGAATGTGTTTGTAAAGAAAGTAGAGAATAGGGAGAGAATCCTGATGTCTATAAAGTGTCAAAAGCTAGTGGATCCTGTGATTAAAAAGATTTACTTTTTGCACCATTTTTTTTTTGTAAAGAGAATTTGAGCCCCAAGAATGACAGAGCCTTTCCTTCCTGCCATTGCAATGGGCATGGGCTCAGTCTTCAATTTATGTTAATTTAAAAATGGTTATTTCTATATATTTTATGAAGGACACAGATGTTTTTAAAGAATGCTTTAATTTCTAACTTTGATGGTGAGTACATGAATGTTTGCTGTGTAAAATTTCAACCGTACTCTGCTCCTCCACATTTTAGCCTATGTTCTCTTAAAAAAATTGAGTCTAATTACAAGGATTAAGTGCTGATGCTTTATTTGTGAGGTGCAACTCTAGGAAGTGAGAGCAAGAGCAAAGGGACTGAAGGCAGGGGAAGCTTGTTATACAGTACAAGGTGATGTAGTCTCTTGCTAGCCTTGTTTCATGATGTGCTTAGTGCAAAAGATACAGCTGCCTACTTGGTAGGTGCACCTGCTTTGCCTCACAGGATATTTTTAGACAGAGTCCACAGAGAACTGTGCCTTGGAATGGAACATGGAAGGGAAGAAGGAGAAGGAGCTGCTTTTGTCTTTTGTCCCCATTGGTCAAATGTGGTACCGCGAGGTGTCAATTCCCCCCACTTCTAGATTCCATCATTTGACACCTGTGATGGCCACTTGGGAAGCCAGATATTGTCTGTCTTGGGTTAGAGAAGTTTTGGAGAGCCAGATTTGCCTGCACGGTGGTTAAGCTTGTGAGTGTGATGGCAGTTGGGAAGCCATGAGGACACCTTCTGTGAGGAGACAGAGGGAGGTTCAGAGGAAGGCGAGGCAGAGGGGATATTCGGGAAGTTTTTAAGATGTATTTGACTAAAACATATTTTAAAATAAAGAGTAAAGTAATACATATTTTGTACATACTCTACCTTATCCATGAAATCTTACTTGAAACAAATTTATTGTCTCTAGTATTCGTCACTGTAAAATGTATCTTTGCAGGCTGATGAAAGAATTTCATTTTCTTGATTTCTATGCTAAGAGAAGTACATTTTATTTCTGAGATACAAAACAAATCAATTTGTAGCTTCATATAGGTTGAGACAGAAATTCGTCCATAATCATCTCTTTGTGATAGTGTCATAAAATTTATGCTTTGTTTCAAAGGGATTGCATTATTTATTACTATTACTACATAAGCTATTTTTGATATATCAAATGGAAATTTTCATTTGTACTGTAAGTTACTTATTTTTAAGCACTATGCTTCACTATTGTGGTTCAAAGTATTGTGGGGAATAATTTCCTTATTTGCCATGATGTTAGTTTTAGTAATGGGGAAAATCTATAATGTCAAAAACTCTTCTTTAAACTTGATGATTACAAATAAATTTAGAATTTAAAAATTGTATCACTAACCACAGCTTTAAAAAAAAAAAACAAAAACAGCAACAACTAAGCATATAGCAAACCCTTAGCTCTCTTGCTCTTTATAACACTCATTTGGTAAAATGAAAGCATTGATTAAATCCAACTCTACATACTTTGGGCCCAGACTGTAACTGGAGAAACAAAAAACAAACACACAACAAAACAAAATAAAATGTGCTTACTGATATTACTACCCATTGATCACAATAAGTTTTCCTGGTCAGTTTTCTTTATCACATTCCTTTATTTTCTCACTTCACTTCACACTTGCAACATGACTTCCTATCCTCATTATCAGCTGATAACTTATTTTCCTCCATTGAAAAAATGGAGGCATATCAGAAAAATAATTTTTAAGAACTCCAACTGCATCTACCCAGGTATCTATGGCTGAGTTGATGGGGACAACATTGTCTCCTGGTTATTGTAAATAACACTCCAAGCTCTTCACTGAGGTCAACTTCCATATTGTTCCCTCTATCCTACTCTTCCTCACTTGCTCAAGGATAACATTCTGGCAATTCTCTCATCTCTCTCCTGCATCATCATTTTTCCTTTTTTTGTTGTTGATTAATCTAATCAGCATGCGCACATATGATTTGACTTTATTACCAACACAAAGTAATCTTCACTTGATTCCATATCTCCCTGTAGCTATTACTAGTATATAATTTTTATCTCCTTTGATCCATGGAATAGACTGGCCAGTGCCCAAGGAGAATGGGGTGGGAAATGACTGTACAGAGAAGGTGAAGGAAATAGCTAATGAACATATATGCATAACCCATGGACTTGGATATTCATTTGGTAAAGGCCAAGGAAGGGGAAGGCGGGGAAGGGTAAAGAAGGGGAAGGGGACTCCTGCAATAATGTAACATTAAAAATGTTTAACATAATACATAAGTCTAAAAGGCTAAATAAACAAATCAAAGGACTCTAAAAAAATTACTCCTGCTTGTGTTCTCTTCTCATTCCCTTTTGAGTTTTGCAATCAGAAATTCTCCTATACTATTGAACGATAGCTTCACTTTATCAAGATCATCAATGGTCTTCCATTGGCAGTGCTCATTTCTCACTCATTTTAGAGAAAGATGAAGGGAGAGGGAGAGAGAGAAACACCGATGTGAGACTACCTCCCGCACATCCCCTACTTGGTACTGAGCCACAATCCGAGCATGTGCCCTGACCGGGAATCTAACCAGCAACCTTTGATGCACAAGACAAGACTCAACCAACTGAGTCACACTGGGCCTGCTCCACATCTTGATTTACAGGTAGCCCTGGTCATAAACCATCACTGTGCACATTTTGAAACACTTTCATCGCTTTGCTTCTTACATTGCGCTTGCCTAGTTTTCCTCTTACCTGTATGGCCACTTGTTCTCATTGTCGTTTGCTGGTTCCTCTTCATCTCCTCTTTCTTTACTACTGGAGTGTCTCCATAGTTTGGACATCTCTTTTCTATTTAAAATTACTACCTAAGTGATCTACTTCAGTCACATTTCTATATATCACATAAATGTTGATGACTCCCAGGCCTCAGGTTTCAAAAATGCATATGCAACTGTCTTCACATTTCAACTTGATATCTAAAACATTTCCAAGTTATCGCCTGAGAAGGTTGTGAATGTTCCCACTGTAGGCTTCTCCATTTAAGCTGATTATAATTACATTCTTTCAGTTTCTTGAGCTAAAAACCTTGCTATCAACATTGATACTTCTCTTCCTATTACACTAATATCCAGCATTGCAGAACATTTTACCAGTTTTGCCTTCAAAATATATTTAGACTTTGACCTTTACACTATCTCTACCAACACACCTGATCAAAGTCTCCAGCATCTTTTATCTAGATTATTGTAATATATTCTTGATTGGTCCCTCTGCTTCTGCACTTTCGCCAGCAGATAGTGATCCTGTTAAAATGTAGATTATCTTAAGATCCTTCCAATACTTCCTCTCTCACACAGAGTGAATGCTAAATCCTTAATATCACCTAGGTCTGCCGGGATCTGGCCCTGTGTACCCTCTGGCTACATTTTTCTACTCTTTTGTTGACTTTCCTCCAGCTACTGTGAATTTCATATAGTTCCTTGAATACATCAGGGACTTACTCAGGGTCTTTTACTATGGTGTCCTCTGATTAGAAAGTTCTTCCTCTAGATAACAACAAAATTCAAAGATTGTGTCTTTGAAGTATATTTGGAAGCTCCACATATGTTTAAATTTTAATATGTCTTCTATATTACTCATGGGAGGAAGAAATTAAAATGGAAACTAAAATTCAGCAATGCAAAAGCTGTCAGTACTTCTTATAAAAATTTATAGGACACAGCTTAAGATTTTACAGGGAAAAATGATAGCCTTAATAGCTTTATTAAAAAAAGAAGTGCTGAAAACTATGAATAAATGTTTAGCAAAAGATATTAGAAGAGGAGAAAGCTACTAAAAAAAGTAGAAGAAAAGAAATAATAAAAGTAAGTAAATGGTGAAAAAAGAAATATACACATGACATAGGAAACCACAAAGCCAAACTGTCTTATTGAACAAACTAGTAAAAGTAGTAAACTTTCAAGAAAAAAATTTTTTTTTCTACAGATGAGGAAGAGTTTGAAAGATATAATTATGAAGAAATTTCACCAAACATTGGAAAGCTCAAACGAACTGAATATCTACAAAAATGAAAGCAAAAATGAATTAAGAAAAAAATTAAATAATATACAAAGAAATAAAAATCTAACTAGTAGTTAATTTTTTTTCTCTCCTCAGAAAATATCTGACCCAGATTTTACATAGGTAACTCTTCTTTAAAATATTTTCAATTTTGCACATAATATTCCAGAACAAACATATTGATTAATGTATATCTTTCATCTCAAAAGAAGGCACAAAATATGAGAGAATTGAAATATGCAGGTCAATCTCACTTAATATAGATGTAACACCCCAAAGAAAATATAAACCAACCAAATCCAGAGCAGTATAATCAAAGGTATTTTATCAAGTTGCGTTTATGGTGTAATGAAAGTGTTACTGGGAAGGGGACCTGGCCCTGAATGCCTCTGCCTAGGGCCAGCAGGTAAGGTGTGGATTCTTGACTTCCTGCAGGAAACATTTCACAACACAAGTCCAAGTGAAGTTTAGAGAACCTTTATTAAAGCTGGGGTCAGTGATATAAGAAAGGGCTGGGGAAAGGAGCCTAAGCTGGTCTGCTTTGGCTCACTAAGAATTCAGAGAAAAGGGAGTCTTGGGAACAGTTTCATGGGGTTTGTCTGAGAAGAACTGCTGCTGCCCATTACTGCCCTGATGTCAAGCCTCCTGGGGTCCCTTAGAGCTTAGGAGATGCACAGCTGTGGGGGAAGATGTGAGGGGGGGAGGGGCAAGGCATGCTCCTGGGAAGGAGAGCATGCACTGGGCCCTGCAGAAATCTTAGGGGAGTTCTCAGGGGAGGGTTTCAGCAGAGTATTCATCCATTTTCTAGGTGTGTTCCTTCAGGGTTGTGGTCTCTTCTGATTGGTCAGTGTCAAGGTGGGGGGGGCGGCATTAGTCATTATAGCGGGTCCTGGTTTTACTGCTTTTCTGGGTCTGGAGATGAAATTCAACTGAGCCCTAGATGTTATCTCTATGTAGGTAACTTTTTATATCTGCTGGCAAATTGCTCTGACAGTTCCTTCAGCTATCTGTTTCAGCTTTCCTATTCCCCTTGTCCTGGATTACTGGCCTGTTTCAAAAGGATGGTTTTCCATTGAAAATTTATTAATATAATTTACAGTAAAATAAAATCCATAGAATAAATATTATTAAATGCAAGAAAGTATTTAATAGAGCTCAGTACCCACTCATGAAAACAATTCTTAGAACATGGCAAAATAATTGCAAAACTCTATAACAAATATATTTTATAATGAAGCAGGAAAAGCTTTTCTTCAAAGAGTTATAATATGGTCTAAGGGGGACACTGTAAGTATTTCTTTTCCATTTTTACCTTGAGGATCAAGGCAGGGCAATATTCCAAGAAAACAGAATGCAAGAGTGTGAGGAAGGAAAAGGATAAACCAAAATTTTAATTCACCAATTATCTGATTGTCTTAATTGTATATATATATATATATATATATATATATATATATATATATGCTTAATATGCAAATTGTCCCCTTGGGAGTTCAGCCAAGGGACCAGGAGTTTGATCGTGTGCTATGACGTGCACTGACCACCAGGGTGTGGCATACAATGAAGGAAGGCCTGGCTGGCAGTTGGCAGCGGGAAGCTGGAGAAGGTAGGCCCTGGGAAGCAGCCAGAAGTCCCCAATCAGCCCTGATCGCCAGCCCGGCCTAAGAACCCTACCCATGCATGAATTTTGTGCACTGGTCCTCTAGTAAAAATAAAAATAATGTGTCTTGGTGGTTGAGCTTTCACCCAAGAACCAAGAGGCACATGTCAGGGTTCTGGGCCCAATTCCCAGTAGGGGACATGCGGGAGGCAGCTGGATGATGATGTTTCTCTCTCACTTCCATGTTTCTATCTCTATCTCTTTCTCTCTGAAACTCAATAAAATATTTTTTTTAAAAAAAAGAATCTAAGAAACTATTAGAATTTTACAAGTGATATTAAACAATGATGTGTTATTCAAATATTAATATATAAAAAGCAATTTTATTTCTATACATTTATAAAATGCTAGAGGCCCAGTGCATGGATTTGTGCACTGGTTTGATTCCTTGGCCTAGCCTGTACTCTCTAGCAATCCAGGATCCCTAGGGGGATGTCAGAGGCCCAGTGCACAGATTTGGCCTAATCCCCACAGGCCAGGTCAAGGGACTCTACAGGTGTATGAATCTGTGCACTGGGCCTCTGACATATAGTATGCATATAAGATCTTTGCTTAATCTCTTCCTGCCCTTCCCCCTCTCCCATTTCCTCTTAGATTCATCAGTCTGTTCCAGGTTTCCATGTCTTTGTGTGGAGTATCTGCCCTCTGGTGGTCAGTGTACATCATAGCTACTGGCTGAATAGTTCAATGGTTGAATGGTTGGACACTTAGCATATTAGCCTTTTATATATATAGATAATTGTAAAATAATTTGAAAAGGTAAAAAAAAAATAGCTATAATAATGTGCAGTATTTAGTACTAAATATAGCCAAAGATGTACTGTGATTTCAAAACATAAAACAATAAATTTTATTTAAAATATTGAAGAAAAAATATTTCTCAAGCACATAGATACAAAGGCTAAATATTGTAAACATGTTAATTCTCCCCAAATTAATCTGTTGATTCAATAAATTTTTACATAAAATTTCATATAAAATTTCAGTTTTTATATGTCTGTGTGTGTTTCTGTGTCTATGTGGAAAGGGACACATTGATACCAAATTACTTTTATGTAATAACAAATTGTAAAAGAAGAGTATATTGGAATTTACTGTACCAAATGTGTAGATTTACTAAAATGCTTTAATATTTAAACAGTATACACTGCATTTAAAGCAATAGACAACTTGATTAAAGTAAGAGTTAGCTATCTTTAAGGAAAACCAAAGAAATATAGAAACTTAGATTCTGTCAGAAGTCAATTGAAAACTGAATGAAAAAAGGTTGAGATTTTGGTAATTAAACAAAACAAATAAATGATAAGCTAGATTACTAACTCGCACTATACACTAAAACAAAAGAACAAACAAAAAATAAAACAAACCAAGCCAAAACGAGTTAGGTTAAATGTGAAAAATACAACTGTAACATTTTAGAAGATAACAAAATATTGAAAATAAAATATTTCACCAAAGCTCAAGGGCTTTCATGGGAATAATACAAGTGTTTAACATTCTTGATTCAAATAAATAAAATAAATGAGATAAGTGGAAGATTTCCCAGAAAACTATAGGCATGCCCTTTACACTCTCCAGACAGTAATTTTATTTTTTTGCTAGTAGGTGCACATTCCTGATCTTGGGGTAAACAAAAAAATAGGTTTTCTCCTTTCCTCTCTCCTCCCCAATTTAAACATGTTGCCAAATTTCAGTGCTATTGATACATTTAACTGAAGAGATTTTAGAAATTGAGTGTTTAAAAAAGGAGAATGTGGGGCAAAGAGAACTCAGGTGAGATAGCATAAACTATCTCTAATTAATAGAGTAAGACTAAATTCAAGGTTGTATTTCATAACATCATTCTCAATTCATATATTATTATTATTATTATTATTTTAACCAAAATAAAATACTTTTGTGGGTTATAAAGGCATATTACTTAGGGGTAAATATTATATACTTTGGAGTTAGACAGACATTTGGTTTGGATTTTGCCTCCAGAATTAATGACCTATCAGCAAGAAAAAAAAATTCCTTAATAGTCTTATTCTAATAGTTTCAGTTTCCTCATTGGCTACATGGACAAACTATTACCTAACTCATAGGATTGGTTTGAGGTTTGAATAATTCAGGATTTATAAAGCCTGTTGCATAGAACTTGACACTTTGTAAGTACTCAGTAATTGATAAACATAATCACTCTATTTGACTTCGCACTCTGAATTTAAATAACTAAAAAAGCAGCCATTTGCAAATTGTAGTTAAACACCAACTCTGGTAAGGATTATCAATTAGTGTGAAGACTATTAGATTTGATAGGAAATTAAATATTTGGATGATGCCAAAGTAAAACCACAAAGATAACTTTCTAGTCCAAATGTGTAGGTGGGGCTGTTCTTTAAGCAATCAGACTATCATGAACTAAGTTATGACCATTATCTTTTTTTTTTAATTTAATAAATTTTTATTGTTCAGATTATTACAATAGTTTCTCCTTTCCCTCCCATTGCTCCCCTTCACCTGGTTTCCACCCCACCTCTGCCATTACCTCCCCTCTATTGTCCTCATCTATAGGTGTACGATTTTTGTCCAGTCTCTTTTTGCATGCCCACAACCGTTTCCCCCTGAGAATTATCAGTCCGCTTCCTTTCTAGTCCCCTGATTCTATTATATTCACCAGTTTATTCTGTTCACCAGATTTTTAATTCACTTGTTTTTAAGTTTCACTTGTTGATAGATATGTATTTGTTATTTATCTTTACTTTTTTCTTCTTCCTCTTCTTAAAGAATACCTTTCACCATTTTATATAATACTGGTTTGGTGATGATGAACTCCTTTAGCTTTTTCTTATCTGTGAAGCCCTTTATCCGACCTTCCAATCTTACTGATAACTTTGCTAGGTAGGGTAATCTTGGTTGTAGGTTCTTGCTATTCATCACTTTGAATATTTCTTGTCACTCCTGTCTGGTCTGAATAGTTTCTGTTGAGAAATCAACTGATAATCATATGGGTGCTCCCTTGTAGTTACCTTACTGTTTTTTTCTTGCTGCTTGTAAGATTCTCTTTGTCTTTTGCCATTAGCATATGATGTGCCTTGGTATGGTCCTCTTTGGATTTCTTTTGTTTGGGGTTCTGTGTGCTTCCTGGACTTGTAAGTCTATTTCTTTCACCAGGTGGGGGAAGTTTTCAGTCATTATTTCTTCAAATAGGTTTTCAGTATTTTGCACTCTCTCTTCTTCTGGCACCCCCATTATTCTGATGTTGGTACTCTTGAAGTTGTCCCAGAGGCTTTTTACACTATCTTCAACTTTTTGGATATTTTTCTTTTAGCTTTTCCAGGTGAGTGTTTTTTTGTTTCTTTGTATTTCAAATATTTGATTTGATTCTTGTGTTCCTCTAGTATGCTGTTGGGTCGCTGTATAATATTTTTTTACTTTAGACAGTGTATGTTTAATTTCTAGTTGGTCCTTTTTCATATCCTCAAGGGTGTAGTTAAAGTTATAGGCCTTTTCTAGGAAATTCTTGAAAAACCTTATAACCATGGTTTTGAAGTATGTATCCAGTTGTTTTTTTCCCCTCCATTCCTTTTGTTTGTGATCTGTTACTTTGTCTCCACATTTTTGCTGCTTCCCTGAGTTGGTAGGGTAGCTTTGTGTGCTATGTTTCCTATATGGTCCAGAGAGTCAGCCTCCCAGACACCTGAGGTGGACCTTATTGGTACACCCCTTTGTGGTCTGTGTGTACAGCCTTGTTATAGTTAAGTCTTGATTGTTGGCATCACTGGGAGGAACTGACCTCCAGGCCAATTGGCTATGTGTATCAGCTATGTCTACACTGGAAAACTTGTCCTGGAGACAGCCTTATAGGACTAGACTTGCAAAATTGCAAAAGCGTCTGTGCTCAGCTTGGATGGGGTGGGGTCTCAGGGCTGAGCAGTCAGTCTTGGCTTCCCATCTGCCCTTTCCTTGCACATGCAGCTCCAGACCTCTGCCTTCTACAGCTCCTCTGAGTTTCCACCTACGGTAACAGATTCCCCGGGATCACCCAGAACTGGGGTTCAGTGTCAGAACTAGGTTTCAGTGCAGTCAGGTGCTTCCTACTCCCTTCCACTATGGAGAGCAAGTGGCAACCTCAGCAGTCAGTCTTCTCTGAGCGCATGTGCTACAGACCCCTGCCCGCCGTGGTTTCCTCTCCAAATCTCCGTGTGCCTTTCTCACTACCTGACAGTCCAGCCTCCCCCCATATGAGCCTGGGTCCACAGGGTTTCACCCGGAACTGGGGTTCAGTGCAGTCGGAACTGGGGTTCAGTGCAGTTGGGGGCTTCCTTTCTTCTCCTGCCAGTGAAAGCCAGCTAGGCACTCAGCCGCCCTTCCTCTCTGCGCTCATGTGTCTGTATCTCAGTTCTTTGCAGTTCTAATTCTCTGTGTGCTTTCCTCTTTCCTTCTAGTTGTAGAATTTCCACTTACCCAGCTCTCCTGTGGTTCTGGATGATGTTCTTCTGTCTTTTAGTTGTAGTTTTGAAATTGTGTGAGGCAGCAGTTTAGGTGTTTACCTATGCCGCCATCTTGGTTTCTCTCCCAGATCCATTATCCGAGTCTCACTGATGATGGGTCATCCAGATGCCTCCTGATGTGATTATGTTTACTGCATAATTTATGATATATTCTGAATCTACTAATCATTTAGAACTAAATTCAAGAGAAAGAACAAGCTAAATTATTCAATGGCACATCTAGAAGGTGGATCATTCTTCAGTATAATTGGCAATTTCTTTTAAAAAGACAATCTATGGAGGGAAATAAAAACAGAAGGGGGAGATGTGTTATATTAAAAAAGAAGAGATTCAAGTTCTAAAAAAAAAAAACACTCCAAAGACACCCAAAACCAACCAAACCAACAAAAAAGACAAATGCGATTTGTGTTCTGGTTTGGACAAAAGAACTGTAATAATCATTTCTGGGACAATTGGGAAAATTAAATACAAACTGTATGTTAGATAAGATAAAAATTATTGATAAGGAAATGGAGAGATGAAGCAACTTAAAGTGTGTGTGTGAGATAGCAAAATGTCTGGAAAATTTTACATTAAGGTATAAAATATTTGTGTAATTATGCATAATAGAAGTATGGCATTTTTGTTTTCTTGGCATTATTTGATCTGAATTTCCTTTTAACAATGAACGCAGACTTCACTGAGATAATACAAACATGGTGCCTTTGTAATTAAGCAAATTTTGAAATATTTTTGAGTAAACATAATTTCAATAAATGTGTTAGTGGACTCCAATTGGCAGCATGTTTATAGTGCATACATTGAGAATCATTTACACTGAACACATAGGCTTGGGTGAATGTGAAGTCATTTATGTAGTTCCTCATTCCTCATTGTGTGCACACTGACCTTTGGACGTCTCAGTCATTGTTAGTTATTTGTATCCCAGGTCAGCCTTCACTGGAATATCGCTATGTGTGCAGTAGAGAAACTCATAACCTTCTTTGTTTCCAATTACTAATGAAATTATAATTTTACTAAGATTCCTCTAGGGAACATATTTAGTCTGGCATTTAAACAATTAAATAAATTCAAACAGCACAGTAAATTGTTTTTATGTAAATCATCTAACAACAAATACTATTTTTTCGTAAAGTAATTACTAGGAAATTGTAGTGTCTAACTTGTCAAGAGCCATCAGAATGTATTTGCTAAAATGTTGCTCTTTGAACATCACAAAACAGCCTCATATTTATAATGTTTGAATTCTATATTCCTACAATTTACTCTTCTTCTTCCAACTATTTATTTTCTGTATTGTTAAAATGCAGCAACTCTTTGCATGCATTTGTTGCAATTTTGAATTCTTTTTTATGAACAGTTGATAAACATTTTGGATTTTTGTCTTAAAATTATCAGTGAAGAGCAGGTACCATTAGAATTCCAGCATGAGGAAACTACTGTGGCTTTGTTTTGCATTTCCTTGATGTTGAGCATCTTTTCATATACCTGTTATTCATTTTAATGTCTTCTTTGGAGAAATGTCTACTCAATTCCTTTGCACATTTTTAAATCAGGTTGTGTGTGTGTGTGTGTTTTTGCTAAAGAATTGTAGAAATTTCTTGTTTATTTTGAGTATTAACCCATTAATTGAGTATATGATTTACAGTAATTTTCCCACTCTGTAGGTATTTTTGTGCTGTAGAAATTATAAATACATTTCAAGAAATGTGTAAAATAGCGTAAGGCATTTATTGCTTGGTGATTATTATTGTCTGTTTTACATAGTCGTTTCAGAATATTGATGAAACCTCACTCCAGTTTTTAACAGATAATGCCCTTGTCATTTATTCTTTTCATCTTTTTAATTCTGTTCTTTAAGACAGTGGTTCTCAAACCTGAGCATGCCTCATCCCATGGAGGCCTTGTTAAAACATGGATTTCTGAGACTCATTCCCAGAGTTTCTGTTTCAGGAGGTAGGTATTGCCAATCTGAAACCCATACTTTGAAAACCATTGCTTTAAGAAAAAAAATTCCATTTACCAAAATTACTTGAATACAGTTTTTTGGCCTCCCTCTTCACTGCTTCATTCTCTCATCCAAAATGACATTTTTTGATCCTTGACTCCCATGCCCCCGAGGCCACGTGTGGAACTCCCTAGCATAAAACACTGCTCCCAGTCACTGGCAAGTGCCAAACTCAGCTCTTCTGCACATTTTCCTGTGTCTCCCTCCCCACAAGGTTTGAAACTTGCTCTCTGCTTTGGGATTTACAACAAAACTCATCCTAGCCCCTTTTTGCTAAGATTAAGCTTTTCTCATTACGCTAAACTTGACTCCTTTCCAGGTGCTATTCAGTGCTCCTCTGGCTGGCACTCTGGACTCCCTCGTGGGCCCTCCCCACCCCAGCCTTGGATCGCGTGGTGAGCCTTCTGCTCGCAGACTGCAGAGTGCTTCTGGAGAGCATGTGGTTCAGTGCAGCTGGTGCCCTGGTGGAGCCTGCTGTACCACAGCCACTTGGCCAGGTTCTCCGCTCCACACTCCTTTCATTCATCCCTCATTGGTTCCCTGGATTACTGTCCACAGAAACTTTTCAGGCTTTGTTTTATGTCATGAAGCCTCAATCTCATCAGCTCTCTCATCTTTCATTTGATTTACCACGTTAAAGGTTCCTGTCTTGTACTGTATATAGCAAAAGGGGCCTAAAATAATTACCTTGTTATACTTGAGAAAGACAAATTTAGATAGCTACCTAAATTAGATATCCTTCTATCAAAAGTTCTGTCTGATGTTTCCAACAAATGCCTCATGGTTCTTGGCTCTCAAATTTGTACACTTTTAAGGGAACTTGTTTGACTCCTCCATTTACTGCCTTTCCCTTTAACTGTCGCTGCCCTCTCTGGATGATCCCCTGCCCACACTTGGACTTTTGTCCTTCTGTTTTGAAAGCTGTCTCAATTTTCTCCATAAAAGCACAATTTTTACTTCATCCTGCTTTTCTTCCTAATATGATTCCACTCATGCTATCATCAATCAGGTTCTTTGAATTGGTGGTCTTATTCAATTCACGAATGCCCTCCTGAACATCTTACTTCCTCAGTTGTGGACAGGAACACAATCACTCCATGAAACCATTTTCTCCGAGTCATGGCCAACTTCGTCTCTTGCATCGCTTCCTCCTCCACTGAACTGAAAGCCTGTTCTCAGTGTTAATTCTCCACGATTTCTCTGCTGTAGTTGTATCTATTTACCTTTCCACTCCTTTAAAAATATCATTTTCTTTATTAATCTGAAATAGTAGTGTTGACATAAAAAACATCCAAACTTGTAGAGAATTTTTATGAGTTTATTTGAGTAAAACTGACCACATATGCCAGAAAACAAGATCTCAAAGGCTCCAGGAAATGACAGTTTTAAAGCTTCTTTTACGCATTTGAAATTAACGAGGGAATATAAGGAAGACTCTGAAGCTAGAACAGTCAGAATTCATGCTACCTGTCACTACCAGAACCAATAAGTAGCGACAAGAATTGAATCTTTATTGGTGCTTTATTCAGACGGTCGGTGATCAAAGACGACGGAGGGTTATGTGCTCCAAAAAGACTGTCTTACATCTCATCTCAAACTGTCCCTTTTATAAGGAGAAGAAAAGCGTAAGTAAAGGGCTTGGAATTTAGGAGAAATGTAAGGTATTTGGAATTCAGGGTAAAAGGTTAATCAGCTAGCTTGTTGATTTTCCAAGCATCCCTTCATCTGCTGATGGATGATTCTTTATCTGCATCCTGGGCTGTGTACATTCTCTCCCTGGAGCACAATGGCTCACAGACTGTCTTGGTCACTTGCAATCCTGGGGCACAAAGGTCAAATTGCTTGCCAGTCTCCTTAAGTCAGGGCAGATCCAGTCACACATTCTAGTCCCTGGAACAATAGCTTTCTACATACATTAATTACCAAGCCTATTAACTATATAAGTAAAGCTAACTTTTTAATCTATTTTTATTTTTTTTACTTTTTGGAGGTGGGAGAAAGCAAGGGGTTTGGACTAAAGAATGTTTAAAATTATGTACTCTCTTGAGGGTGGTTATGTTTTAGAAAGAGAAGTCTGCGAGAGAGCATTTCTTTATTCTTTATAAAATTGAATTTATTGGGGTGTCACTGAATAATAAAATTATATAGATTTCAGGTATACAATTCTACAATAAATCATCTGTATTATGCGTTCACCACTCAAAGTCAAGTCCCCAAAGGTGTGTTAACCTAGATGAGTTGGGGATGGGGGGAATGACACCAGATGTTAGAGCCGTGGAGTCAGACTGGACCTGGGTTCAGCTACCTCTGTACTTGAATTCTGGCTCGGAAACAATTCAGAGCCAAGACTCCACCTATAAGAGAACATTTATTTAGAAAACCACAGAGGTAGAAGAAGCAATTTGTGGAAGAAATGGGCTTAGGAGACAAGTCATAGAGGCAAAGGAAGGGCTCTTGGAGCTTAGAAGTGAGGAAGGTAAAGGTGAGATGAGGAGAGGGAGAGGGAGAGAGAGGGGCAGGGGAGGGAAAGGTGCGGGTGTGCTCCTGTGAGGGAGAGTGAGCTGGGGCCTTTTCCTCGGGGGTTTTAAGGGTGGAGTTTTAGGGAAGATCTTGATAGAATATTCAGCAGCTTTCTGGGTGTGTCCTTTCTGGGTGTAGGTTTCCACTGATTGATTGGTTCGCACCAAGGCAGGGGGTTGTTATTCAGTGCAGATGGTCCTGAGGTCAGCCTGGGCCACTGTGTTGCTTATCTGATTTTGCTGCTTTTCTAAGCCCTGAGCTGAAATGCAACTGAGATCTAGATATTATCTCTAGGGAGGAAGGGTCATGGGTCCAAACTGCATGACCAGAGATATGCTAAGGGAGGAATGGTCACCTTGGGGGTGAGGTCCCATGCTGCCATTGTCCTTTGCTAGTCACCCAGGGGTTTCTGCCCTGGTGACCTTCTATACCTGGCTCATCATCCTGGCTCTGCATAACTGCCAACCAGAGGCACAGACACAGTGGATAGAGCTTGCTTAAGGCAGAGATAAGCCTTTTATTAAAGAAGTTATAGGCCTAGGGCATGAATACCCACCATGCCCTGCCCAGTTAGGAATTAATGATTTGAAACCCCCTTTTCCCTTACACCCCCAATCCTTAACAGGTCTAATTTCTTATCGGACTTTTCCTCCAAATATGTCAAAGCTTTGTTTCTTCCTACCAAAGCATTCCTGTTCTTATCGCCCCTCCTCTTTTCTTTCAGAAGCAGCACCATTCACAGTGTCAGTATCATGAATGGCTTGGTGACCCCTTGCTGACTTGGACCTTCCACGGGCTGCCAATCACCAGACTTTTTAGTGTTTTGGAATCTTTAAACCTTCCCTTTGCAACCTGACAGTCTACGCTTTCCCGAGCCTGTGTTAGGTTTTCTCTAAATGGTCACCTAACAAGAGACACAGTGCATCTTTGTTTAGATTTCCTTTCATGCTGCTTGTATCAGGTCATTGCATTAAAAAAAAAATCTATAATGACTCCTTGTTTCTCTTGGTGATGGGGTCCATCAGCCTCTAGTTGCAGCAGGTATCAACTGACCACCCTCACTTGTTTGCCGAGTGTCCCGCGCTCTCCCTGGTCCCTCACCCCCCAAAAGCTGCACCTGTGGTCAGGATTATTCCCTTTCCATTCCCTTGTGCTTGTGTCTCACTTTCACGGCCCCACATTAAGCTGCCCCCTTTCTCCATTTCTTTTTTTTTGATGATCAAATGCCTGTGCTACTTGTAAAATGGATACTCCTTTCTCCTGAAAGCCTTTCCTTATTACTGCAGCTCTTGCCATTGTTCCTCGGCTCAACTTCTCTACCTCTTGCAGCCCAGCATTTAATTATGCACTCAAGCTACCTCTTCTTAGAGACTTCGCGTAGGGATATCAATTTCTCAGTGAAATGATAAATACCATATTCCTGAATTCTATTCACTGCAAGCATGCACTGAGTGGAGCACTCTACGGCCTGTTCAGTCAGGCCCTGCTCCTACTCCTGTGCTGCATAACAAAAGAGGCCGAACATGGATTACCTGGTTATTGTTTAGAAATGCAGAAGGCTTCCTTTCCTACTCCCTTCAGATTGGATGCATGTGCAAATTTGCATGATTGACTTTTAAGCTACCAAGTACTAGCTAATCATTATTCTTAGTGCTTAGCTTAACACTGTAATATAGATCAGCATTGTGATTATCAGAAACTAAGCCAAAAGAGCTGAACAACTTGCCTTGAGGCAAGTAAATTTGCGCCTTAGATTTTGTGGATTTTTAAAAAAATAAATCTTCATTACTCAGATTATTACAATTGTTTCTGCTTTTTTTCCCCCAAAGCTCCCTACCACCCAGTTCCCTTCCCACCCTCTACCCCCTCTCCCCCCAATTGTCTTCATCCATTGGTTATACGATTTCAATCCAGTCTCTCACTACTTCCCCACCCCCTTATCCTCCTGATAATTATCAGTCCCCTCCCCTTCTTTGCCCCTGATTCTACTATATTCACCACTTTTTTCTGTTCCTCATATTTTTTCCCCTTCTCTTTTCCTTTTTTCCGTATATGAATTTCAAGTGAGACACTCTCTCTCATTTGTCAAAAAAGAATAGCATATATCATTAATACCATGTTTCCCCCCAAATAAGACATCCTCCAAAAATAAGACCTACTTACAGGTTTCCTTCTGAGTGAAATATAAGGCTTCCCCCGAAAATAAAGCCCCCAGGCTCTATCTCAGAATGAAAATTAATTTACAGTAAACTGGTCACTAGGGCCGTCCCAACTGGCATCTAGCAACCAGAGACATTACGCAGAGTCCTGACGTCACTGCTGTGTGAATGGAGAGAAATCAGCATGGAAACTTTGTGAAATCTAAACTGCAAGAAGTTGTGACTTGGGTGAAGAATTCATGGAAGAAAATCACTGACAGTTGCATTGCAAATGCACTGCAAGCAGGCTACCTTGACAAGAAGTACTCATTTAAAGACAGTGCTACTGCTAAACATGAGAGATTTGGTCCACTGATTCTGCAAGAAATGGAGTCACAAGAAATTCACCAGGAAATTCAGGAATTGGATTGTTATGATGATGTTCCAGAAGATGATGACATGATTGTCATTGAATAAATGAGTAAATTCTTGATACTGTAGGATTCATAGTTTGTCTGGTTTGTGTTGACAACTACCGTACTACTGTACCGTATACAGGTAATAAATTTCCTTTATTTTCATTTAACAATGAATGTGTACTGTATTCTTCTTCATGGAAAAATAAGACATCCCCTGAAAATAAGACCTAGTGCATCTTTGAGAGCAAAAACTAATATAAGACACTGTCTTATTTTCGGGAAAACAGGGTAAGTAGTTGGTAATTTTATTCAAATAAAAGTACTCTAGCCTGAAGATGTGTGAAGATCCAAAATACTATTCAGTATACAAGCCATGCCTGTTTTGAAATTCTTTAAATATAATTTTTGTAGATTAAATATTTTTAAGAGGCAAGACATAAAAAATTGTTAATGAAGGTGGAGTAAAATAAAACTAAATGTAATAATAATTTTTTTCCTGATATATGAGGCAGTTTCTGTTTATGAATGCCAAATGACCAGGGAGTATTTTATTGTATTCTTTTAAAAATGATCAGTGGTCTAAAGATATAGTGTTTGCCCCCCTTCTCCCTTCCACACACACTCTTGTTCTAGATTAAAAAGTACATAGGAAAGATACTTCTGGAAAGATATGAAATCCTGCCACCAACCTGTCATGGCCACTGGATGTCACTAAGACCAATAACATGGATCTGAGCCAAAATGCTCATGAAAGGCTTAAATGCTAGTATTTCAATTTATTTCAAATTTATTCTCCAAAATGGAAAATCTCATAAGATACAATTGATTTATAGAGAAGGCAGGGAGAAGAATAGTGTTATAGTACAAGGGGAGTGCAGAAGGAATGAATGGGCCAGATTTCCCAGACACGAGTGGGAATGAGGTTCTTGTGATATCTTCAGAAAATTAATTTTCTACGATTTTCACATGATAATGAGATGTAGAAGAAGGCTTTATTGGTGTGGAGTTACATTTCTTGGGTTCTGAAGTCCCCTGCCCCATAAGAGCAGTCCTGGAAAAGGTGCAGCTCTGAATTCAGCAGAGCCAGGAAAGGGCCTGTGCCCAGAGCTTCTGTTCCATGTTGCAGCCCCGGTGTAGTTCAGCATCCAAGCTAATTAAATTCTATTTTCCATGTGTGGAGTCCAGCATGTGCCATGTGGGCATGGGGGAGCACATCCTCCTGCCACAGGGGAGCCAGGAATCCAGCACAAAGATAGACAGAGCTCATTTTTTTAATACAAAATTCAGTATTTTATTTTTTAATATATTTTATTGATATTTTACAGAGAGGAAGGGAGAGAGACAGAGAGCTAGAAACGTTGATGAGAGAGAAACATCGACCAACTGCCTCTTGCACACCCCCTAACAGAGATGTGCCTGCAACCAATGTACATGCCCCTGACCGGAATTGAACCCAGGACCTTTCAGTCCACAGACCAACGCTCTACCACTGAGCCAAACTGGTTTCGGCAGTGCTCACTTTTTTGTTTGGAGTTTAATGTTCAGGTTTCCTGTACTTGCTGTGGCCACGCCCATCCTGGCTACTAATTTGTTCCCAGGTGTGACTGGCAGAAAGGTAGACCCCTTTCCACCTCACTCAGACCTTTATGAGCTTGCATCTCAACTGCCTCTGTCCAGTCTCTTCCCCCATGGATCAGCAGAGAACAGACTTAGAGAATGTTAAATGCAACCTTTTTTGCAAAGCTGTATAAACGGCATGCCTATATCTAGTCTTCCCTTTTCTCCTTGCCTGTTAAATAACACCAGGTTATTACAACAGTGTCAAAAATACAAAATAATGTAGTGAATGAAAAAGGAAGAGATAGATTATGACAACTTTCAACATGGCCCCAACACAGGTATAACTATAGCAGGGCAATTATTTATCTTAATCGATGTAGATATCATTAATGGAGCATCCAAGTTATCTTGCCAGATATAAATGAAGAAGCTAGATGTAAATTGTATTTTTTAATCAATTATCTGGGTTCTTGTTTTCTTAAACCGGGTTACATCCCTTTCACTCAAAATGTCTGTTAGGGGTTGAATGATGTCCCCCCACCTAAAATTCATATATTTAAATTCTAACCACCAATACCTTAGAATGAGATGTTATTTAAAGACTAGAGGCCCCATACACAAAATTCACGCCAGGGGCTCGGCCCCCATTGCTGCAGCTTTGTCTGGAAGGTCCTCTGGAAGGATGTCCGGTCTAATGAGCATGTTATGCTTTTATTATTATAGTTAGGGTTTTTAAAGAGTTATAATAAGGTCATTAGGAGGCATCCTAATCCCACCTGTCTGGTGTGAGCATACTAGTAAAAAGGGGGAAATTGGGCACAGAGATATGCATAGAGGGGAGATGATGAATGCAAGCAGGGAGAAGAGAGGAGGATAAGCCAGGGAGAGGGAGTCCCGGGGCAGATCTCTTCCTCACAGCCCTCAGAAGGAACCCTTTACTTCTCTTCATACTCTTGTGAAGAAGGCATTTATCCAGATAAAGCTCAAGAGATAAATGAGTAGTAAAAGGCAAACTTTACCTGAATCTAAAATTCTTTCTCTTTTCATGTCTAAAATACCTAACTCTTGTTCTTTACTATTAGACTTGGAAGAAACATCTACGTTTTGATAAATAATTAACATGATTTCTACTCATTCCAATGCAACACTAATTTTTACTGTGTTTCTAATTTTAATAAGAAAGCAAACTATAAATAGTAAATCTAAAGCACATTATATCATATACCAAATATAGACATTATTGTCCAAAGAAAGTCTCAGAAATTTATACCACATACTACGTATTTTGTAAATGTTCGCAACAGTAATTATTTAGATTAGTGAAATTTTTATAGATGGAACATTGTGAAAATGGTGGAAGATTTTAAAATAAAGTACATAACAATGAGAAAATTAGTTTATAGTTGTTATGTAATCATGCTTTTTATTCTCTGAGCGTGTCAAATTCTTGTTTTGTAGTGGGTGAAAACAAAATGTTGCACTATCATAAGATATATAAATCCACTATTATTATATTTAATAAGATAGGTTAAAAAATTCCAAACAAACTTAAATATTAACAATGCATAAATATTCCTGGGTTTTGTAAATTTCAATAAAAACAACTTGCTCCTAATTACCAGAATTATACATACTAAGAAAAAAGATTTATATGATAATAGAAAATGCAAACAGTTCTGCCTTTGCAATTTCACTACCATCCCACCTGTTACTAATGCTGATGCCAACTAGTGAATTTCATGCCAATTCCCAATCCACATCTAAGACTTTTCTTGCAATTATTACAAATTTGAAAGCATCTGTGAGCTTTCTTTTAACCTTTGGGCTAAAAAGTTGAATTGACAGTGGACTTGAGCACATTAGTCAATGTGCTCATGTATGTAGAGACCTGGTGCATGGATTCCTGCACATTGAAAGGAAATTAATTGGAAGGTGGCTGGTAGGGTGAGACTGGACGAGATGGGCCAGACACACCCTGGAACCAACCTCCTATGGTCCCTCCCCCCAGGATGCACTTGAGGTCCCTTGGCCTGGACTTCGGGGATTGGGCTGAAACTGGAAGTCTGACATCCCATGAGGGGTCCTGGAGTACCAGAGGGCACTCTGCAAAGTTGCTGTTGCTAGGCAGGTCCTGTATTGAGGATCTGCCCCCTGGTTGTCAGTGTGTGTCATACCTACTGGCCAAGTTGGCTGGTTGGCCAGTCGTTTACCCTTTTATAAAAATACTAGAGGCCCTTTGCATGAAGAGATTAATGCAATAGGCCTTCCTTCCCTTGGCTTCCAGCACCGTTTTCCTCTGGTACCCAGGACCCAGGCCTTTGCTCAGGCCAGAGTCTGCCTTCTTTATCTTTGCTGCAGACTCAGGCGGAGTCTGCCATTTTTGTTTTCTCTGCAGACTCCAGAGTCTGCAATCTTGTCTTTGCTGCAGCACTCCGCTCCTGTAGATCACTTCACCCACCGCCCTCCCTCTCATAGCAGGCGTGCTGCCCCACCAGGCCACTCTACGCCTAACAGACATTGAGCTGGGAGGCTGCCATCTTTGACCTTCTAATTTACATACTCACTCTGATTGGCTGTGGGTATAGAAGAGGTATGGTCAATTTACATGTTTGCCTATTATTAGGTAAAAAGATAGATTATTTTTATTGACTTAAAATTTCCAATGTCACTTAAAATTCTATGTGGGAGATGGATACTTTTGCTTGAGAATTTTCAAAATTATTTTGCTAGTCAGTTTTTTTGGTTTTTTTTGCACCAATAGGGTTATCTTCTATCTTTATAGCATGATTTGATATTATTCTTTTAATTTTTTTTATTGACTTCATAGAAGAAGGGAGAGGGAGAGATAGAAACATAAATGATGAGAGAGGATCAAGGATTGGCTGCCTCTTACATGCCCCACACTGAGGAGTAAGCCTGCAACCCAGGCATGTGCCATAGGATGATGCTCAACTACTGGTTCATAGGACCATGCTCAACTACTGAGACACACTGGCCAAAGATGATATTATTCACTTTTAACAAGCTTATCTTTTACTAATAACTATTATTGGTAGATGCCTACTGATAGCTTTTCACTTTGCTATATATATATATATATATATATATATATATATATATATATATATTTATAGCCAATGACCAGAATGCTGTAACAATCAGAATTACCAGTTGCTATGACAGGCCTGATTGGGGGGTGGAATCCATAGCCAACCTCCTGTGGCCCTTCCTCCAGGCTGGTCGTGCCCCTGAACAGCCCACTCCTGCCCCAATAGGGGGCAGAGCTGGCTGGTCAACTGCCCGGGGCCCCTCCCCCAGCTGGCTCAACCCCAATGGCCCCCATCTCCCTGATTGGCCCATGGCCCCTTCCCCCAGCCAGCTCCACCCCCAATTGGCACCCCATACACACCAATTAGGGGTGGGGCCAGCCAGCCAATTGTCCTCAGCCCCTCCCCACAGCTGGCCCAGCCCTGATTGGGCTCTGATTGGAGTGGGCTGGCAGGCCAACCCTTCCCGCCATTTCCTCCTCCTCCTCACCACAGTCCCAGCCCCCATCTGCTCTGATTGGGGCCCGACTGGCCAGATCCCACCCATGCATGAATTCATCACTGGGCCTCTAGTTTTAAATAAAGATAAAATAGAAATCATCTTTTTAAAACTTTGTCCAGTTCCACATAATTTTTCAGAATATATATTATATAATATTATGGAATATATATTCTAATAGAGTATAGTCAACTATATATTTTAATTTTTTTTAAATCTGCAAATTTTAGAATCTGAAGAGTTATTTGATTTCCCCGGTCAACAAAAAATCCTCAAAAATGCAACAGAAGAAAAATCTTACAGGATTTTGAGTACCATTGGTTATTGTTTGATATTAATTTTCAAGAATCAAGAGAAAGCCTTATATTTTGAAATTTTTAATGAAGTTCAAAACATAAAAGATAGAATTTTCCCAATAAATATAAAATATAACTTTGTATGCACTCCAGAGTATAATCTACAGATCTAGGGAAAGCAGATTTAGAAATTTTGAACAATAGGCTAGGTGGAATAATTAGCTATTGTCAAATGTTGTGGTCTTTTTTATTTTTTTTTCCAGAGCATTAGAGAGGCAACACTGGTATTAGAACGATTCAAAAAAATGATGAGAGGCCAGCAAAAAGAAGAGCATAACTAGACACACTACATATAAGTATGAAAGCTAGGAGGTGTCCTTTTTTAGGCATAGATACACTTAGATACCTAAATACTCTGTATGACAATTGTACAGTATTCACTACTGTCACAAGGTGTATAGGCTTGTAGTCTAGGAACAGTGGGCTCTATCATATGGCCTAGATGTGTAGAAAGCTATACCATCTAGGTTTGTGAACACGCACTCTATGATCTCACAATGATGAAATCGCACGATGACATATTTCTCAGAACTATCCCCATGTTAAGTGATGCATGACTTAACTGTATTTAGTTCACAGTCCTTCGTTCTCGCTTTCAAGTATAATTACTTTTCACCCAGATTAAAACACACACACACACACACACACACACACACACACACACACACACGCTGGCCAAGAGAACTGAAGAAGAGAAACAAAGAAAATAGAATGGAGAGAGAGAATAATACATTTCTTGGGAAAAACAGTCTCCTTTAGAAGTTTTGGGTTCTTTTCTTCCTCTAATTGACTAACAATATGTTACTATCTTTTGTGGGCAGCAGCTTCCTTATATGTAAAACAAGCACATTGGACAAAGTATTTGTTAAGATTGTTTTCAGTACTAAATTTCTATGAATTTTTGAAATGAATAATTAAAGAAACAAATTTTCAACATCCAAAATAAAGGAAATGGCATTAAACAAATAAATTTGAAGTCAGGTAGTTACTAGCATGATTATATCCACAAGCTTACTTCTCTATCAGGTCAGACATGAAACCTGTGAGTTTGAATATTTTAAAAATCAAATAGACAAAAATTCCACTCCACAACTTTTTAATAGCAGCATTTTTATTATTTCCTGAAACGGTCCATTTGTTCTAAAGTATCTTTGGAAATTGTGTGTGTTTTTAAGGCACAGTTTCTATATTCATAAAGCTTTGTATCTAGTGAAGTGTGCTCACATTTATTTTAAAAATGCTTGCAACAATGAGAAACTATCTTGAGATTTAAAACAAACAAGGATAGCCATTTTGAAACCCTACTATATTAATTGCAGATAGGTATAATTTTCATTTGCAAAGATAAACTAAATAAAATAAGCAAGGCTCACCAGTGAATATATTTAAATTATTCTTAAATGTTTATGATTTTAATGAAAGCCATATTACATAATAATGTATTTCATATTTTAATATACATCACGCATTTTAATTCTTAAGTATTATGATTTTATTGATTATGTAATGACTAAAAACAAAAGGCAAATATATAGAAATTCCAGTTAGCCTTTATACTTTGAATTAAATAAATTCAATTCAAAATAAATTATATGATTATTTTAAATGGTAATTCACTTAAAAGTTTCTTTATACCACAGATGTGGCTAATACCAATTACCTTTTCAGGCTATGAAACCAGGAACAATATTAAATGTATTTAACAAAATAAACTCAAAATAAACCAAATGTGTTTAACAAAATAAACTCAAATATTTTATATATTATTATGTAATTTATTCATTTGTATAAGGTAGCACTGTCTAGAGATATGAGCCATATATGCAATTAATTTTTTTCTAATAGCCACATTAAAAACTAAAACAAAATAGCTGAAATGATCTTAATAATAATTTCACTTAACACAATATATCCCAAATTTTATCACTTTAATGAGTAATAAACATGATATTGTGACATTTTTAAATTTTGCTTTTATTTTTTGTACTAACTTTTGTTTTGTTTTTTGTATAAAGTTTTGTGCTAAGTTTTCAAAATGTGAAAAATGTTTTGCACATTTTTATACTTATAGCAGTTCTCAATTTGGCCACCAAATTTTCATCATAAATACTTAATTTGTAAGTAGATTTAATGAGTTTTCCATTTGAAAGTAGTTTCATAGACCTGATTGGTTCTAAACCTACTTGAAAGTGTTCATATAGTAAATAGAGTATTAAGAAAACATTTTCTTTTAATGATGGCATCCATATTGACCAACCTTGTTCATCTCTTCAGAAGAAAATATTATACTTTTAAACCTTGAGGGAAAAGTATGTCCGTTTCAAAATTATACCTGTTTGTTAAACTATATCATATGCCAATTAATCAATGCCAGTATTAATTATATCAAATTCAAAGGACTATTGCAAAACTTAACAAGGCAACTCTAGATTTATCAGTATCAACCAATTATTTTCAAGATTTTTCTCCATGTTCATGTTAGCAAAATGTAAAATTATCATGATTTATACTAAGAAAAGTTTCAATTATAATATGTATTCACATATCAATCTAGTTAGATGACAGATAAGCTCTTCCTTTTCTTGAAACTTCAACTTTTACTCACTTATTTGCAGTGTAAAATAATAATTTCTCATACCATCTCTTTACACACAAATGGTTTTGCCTTTTGTGGAAGAATCCAGGAAGCTTTATGTTTGTCCAAAATGACAATCTCAGATCTTGTTTAAAAAATATTAGAATGCTTTCTAACATTTTATTCATATTTTAGGTGACACGTTTTGTGAATTTTTCTCTTGAGAAAAAAAAGAACTTCTTATCAAATTAATCATACAATTGCTGAAAATGTATTTTTACATTGAGCATATTATAACCTTTAAGGACAGATATACACAGCTAATAGCTTTTTCAGTATGCTCTATTGCAAGAAACTGTAGTCAGCCTGAATCATGATATTTCTATCTCACATGATTTTCCTTTTCTTTTTTTAATAGTTCTAATTTTTCTCCCTTTTTGTTGCATTTATTGGGATGACACTGTTAATAAAATTACACAAGTTTCAGATGCACAATTCTACAACATATTATCTGTATACGGTATTGTGTGTTCACCGCTCTGAATGAAGTCTCTGTTCAGCACCCTTTATCCCCCATTCCCTCCTCCCCTTCCCTTCCTCCCCATCCCCCAGGGTGATCACCACACTGTTGTCCATGTCCAGGAGGTTTTTCCTTTTTTGCTCAATCCCTCCACCCACTCACCTCCGCCTCATCCAACAGCTGTCAGCCTGCTCTCTTATCTATGAGTCTGTCTCTATTTTGCTTGTTAATTCATTTTGCCCATTAGATTCTATTTATGAATGAAATCATATGGTGCTTGTCTTTCTCTGAGTGGCTTACTTCACTTAGCATAATGCTTGCAAGGTCCACCCATGCTGTCTTTACTGATCCAGTTGCAGCATGAGCTTCTGCATCTTGAATAGATTCTGCATCAATAGCGTGACTTTGCTTAAATTTTTTAAAAATATATTTTATTGGTATTTTACAGAGAGGAAGGGAGAGAGATAGAGAGCTAGAAATGTCGATGAGAGAGAAACATCGACCAGTTGCCTCTTGCACACCCCCTACCGGGGGCTATGTGCCCGCAACCAATGTACATGCCCTTGACCGGAATCGAACCTGGGACCTTTCAATCCTCAGGCCGATACTCTATCCACTGAGCCAAACCAGTTTCGGCAGCTGTAAGAAATATTTAAAGAAACATGTTACAGTGTTACATTGCTAGAACAGAATATTCCGACTGAATCAATCAATTGCTGCTGATGAGATTATCGATGTGTTTATGAGTAGACTAGAAATGATGCATGTCCTCCACCCCACACACCACAATAAATAATATCAATAAACGATGACGCATTATTTAAAGCAAAATATTATTTGACAAAATGTTAATATTGTGTTTACCAGAATAATAATTTACAATGCCTCAGTTTCTAAATTTATATTAAGTTAAATTAAAAATCAATTACTCAGTTCCGCTAGCCACCTTTTATCTGCTCAATACCCACCTGCTATTAGTGGCTTCTGTATTAAACAATGCAGATCTAAAAGCTGTGGTAATACACATATATTATGTACATAATATTAAAAGGCATTATGCTGACTTTCAACTGTGTTGAAATGTTGCACATGTTGATTTGGACTGAATGTTTATGTGGCCCCCAAATTCTTTTGTTATAACTCTACCCCACATTGTGACGCTGTTAGGAGGTGGGACCGGATAGAGGTAATTAGAATTAAATATGAGCATTAGGGCGAATCCTCATGAATGGAATTAATGATGTTATAAGCCGCAAGAGAACTCCCTTGGTCTCTCTGCTCTCCACCATGTGAGGATATACAAGGAGAAGTAGGTAATTTGCAATTTGGAAGAGATCGTCTACCTCCTGATCATGCTGGCACCATTATCTCAGACTTCTAGCCTTCAAAGTTGTGAGAAATAAATTTCTGTTGTTTATAAACCACCAAGTCTATGGTATTTTGTTAGAGTAGCTCAGACTAAAAAAATATATATATGTGTATATATTTATGATTTCATGAATAAAATAATTAAAATCTACTTACTACTGCTATAAATCCATGCATTTTAAGGCAGTGGGTAATACTAACTTTGACAGCATATAACAATATTTATATTAGATAATTTATAAACTATACTATAGATACTGTACATCTGAGAAAAATACAATGATATTTAGTTCATTAGAAAGAAGAGCTTGCATATATAATAAAAAATACATTGAAAGCATAGAATATGTTCTATGGGCTACTTGTGATTTTTAAAGAACTTTGAAAACTCAACATTATGTTACATTTGTTGAATAATTCCTTCAAATTTTACAGGCAATGTTGACAAAGTGAGAGTTGTCTTAATGACAGAACTCTGTTCAATCAATGTTACCAGGTATTATTAGTAAACTTTACTGTTTTAGAAAAAAGACAAAAAGGACAGTCTAAACTTTTGCAGTTACCATATGTCTCCACAAAAGTTAAACACAGTCTTCAGATCAGTCATAACAATTCCAGCTGAAGTATTTTGTACAAGTGGATTGGCATTTGTCTATTGTGTAACTATAAAACTTATTAATTATATGCTTTCATTCAAAATAATACTACTAAAACTAAAAGCTTAATGGTGTTGATGAGGTGCTATCTTAGGGATACATAAGAGCATAGAAATCAATCTTTCTGTGTGTTAAAAAGAAATGACTCAGTCTATAACTAAACGACAGCTAACACTCATCCAGATTTTAACAAGTATCTGGATGTTTGGCATCATATAGGAAAGTTCCAGATGGTTGACTAGACTTCTCACTTTTCATTTGGATGTCTTTCCCAAGTATCATTCAGTTATAATGTTCATTCATAGAGACATAATTTTCAGGGATATTCTCGTCTTCTATTAACAGAATATGAGTCATATTTGGGCATGCCATCTTTCATCAGATTAAAATAACATTTATACGCAATTAAATTACATATTTGGGTTACTGTTAGACTTAACCTTGTAATGATCATAAAATACCAATGACTCAATTTCAGAGTAATATCCAGAGTCTGAAAGACAGTGGGCACTGAATAAGTGTTTAATTAATATGTAAACAAAAATAATTCAAAATAGTTTCCATGGAAAACATAGTAGGTAAAGTCTAGATATCTTAAGATAAAGAGTAGAAACTTATAAATAATAGAAAATTAATAAGATGTATGAGGCATATCCAAATATTTGAACTACCAAGTAATATGCAGGGCTGTTATTTAGTCTGATTTGCATGTTTTGTTTGTATGGCTGTGCTAATGATCAACTCTGTATGCTTTGTGGTGTGAGGCAGCAGACAAGGCATGAAATACAACAATCTGGGGGCATTTCATTTTACCTTCTGGAGTGCTGGCTGACAGCAACTGAATTGGGTGTTTTGTTTTGTTTTTAAACACATGACACGAAATGTTAACAGTTTATAAATATTGTTTTTCATGGGGATAGAAGTGATTGAAAGGCAGCTCCCTTTTATGTGAAAAGCTATTAAACTGAGGATGTGTTAATAAATAAGCTCTAATACTAACACAATGAGGAACGTTTGTGTAGAAATGCTAATTTCGGTTACTGAATGGGCAACCAGATTCTGGGCAACCCATTAAATATTTCTAGGCATCAGTTCCCTTGTCATCTCTAACACATACTTGGGAGGCATGAGTATATAACTTATGCCAATCAAGTGTCTGTGAAAGTTCTTTAAACAAACCCGGAATTCAAGCATATGAAATCTGTCATTAATACGGAAGATTGTATGATTTTTTTGTACTGAGAATCCACCCAACTTCTAGGTGAATACTGTGATGACAAGCATAGGAACCTGGCAGTCCATGGGTCTCTCCCACCTCTACGCACAGAGACCATACGTGCTGAATGGGGGCATCAGCAGCTTTCACGCAGAAGGGCAGCGGGTGGTGAGCTGCTGATTGGCATTTCTTTCCAGCCAAAAGGCAAACGTGTGGAACTAGTCACAGTAATTGCTTCATCTTATGGGATGCTTCACTACCCATCTCCTAATTTTATGTTTTGCTAATGATTCATCGACACCTCTTCGTTAGCTCCCGAGGTTTGGTGTTGCCTTATTGACAGCCAAGAATCCCACATTTCAATTATTTTGGCTGTTAACTCACCACATATGTTTTTGGCATTGTTCACCGAGGAAAGGAAAAAGTACGACTTGTGCTGCAATTAAATCAACACCAGAAAGAAGTAATGTATGGTTTCTTTTTTCTTTCCTTTTTTTTTTTTTTATTAAATGACCATTGAAATCCCTGGTTTCCTTGTCAGTGGGTTGTGTGGCAAATACCAAATGCTAATAAATACAGATCCTAAATATTCATATTTTTTTAGAAGTGAAAGTAGATCCTATATAATTTGAAAACAGAAAAGTAGAATCATTGGAGAATCAAGAATGAATGCAAAATATAACATTCCTCTGTTGTTTGCTTGCAGCAAGAAGAAAAATGTGTGGAGTAGTACAAGTGACCATTTTTATAAATTTATCTTTATTGCTGAAAGTATTACAGATGTCCCCTTTTTTTGGTTTGATAGTCAAGAAAATGACATGTTCAAATTAGCTTATCTTCATTAACAGCAGTTAATTAAAAAAAAGAAAACAATTACACTTATAAAACTTTTGATTTCCCCAAAAATATTATATTATCGCAGTAGCATCCACCAAGTCACATTAAGCTGAAGAAGCAGAAATCAATATAGACTCTTCCCTCTTCTCCACCCCAAACCACTTTCAATCAATACTAAGTTCATCATACTTGCTTCTTTAATGGCTCACATATCTGTTTTTCCTCTTCGCCATTTCTATAGTTGCCTAATTACCATGGTCATCTTCTACTCTCAGGACTCCAGGAATAATTTGTGACTGCTACTCCTGATCTCCTGGCTGGGCCTTCATATGCCATCCTTCCTCTAAAACCATTTCAATTCAGTTTTTGCCATTGTTTTAGCAATGGGAAACTTACATACAAATCCTTTAATGATTTTTCCCTGACCATATTTTCCTGCCTTATTATTTGCTGCGTTGTCTTCGCCTCTTTGCATTCAACATCATCCTTTGTCACCCTCCTTCCATCCCTCTGCCCTGTGACCCTTTAAAAACTTGCATGCCATATTTTATTATGTTCTCTGCCCATGCTACTCTCCTGGGTGGAATTATTCTTCCATTCCCATTTACTCATTGAACATAAACTCTTAAAGCCATCTTTCTTAGACAACCTTTTCTGATTCCCCGATTCTTCATAGGAAGGACTAGGCATATTGCTCTCTGGACATGGTAATCATTTTCTGCACCATTTATTTTAGTTTCTATCTCATATTTTCATTAAGCACGTACATATTTAGAAGCAATGAAAAGAACAGACAAATTGGAGACTGAGAAGTCTCTCTTCTCCCTAAGTTTAATGGGCTGTCTGATTTTAGACAGCAGCTTCAGGGGATTGCTTATGATATGGTTCCTATGTAATGGTGACGTTCAATTTCCCCGAAACCCACATACCAGTTGAGTTCCCTCTGCATCCTGACTTTCCATCCTCAAGATTACATGTTGTTCTAGAAGTGGATGGCAAATAGTGGCCTTAGGACTGACCAATGACACCCGTCTAGCCAAGACTATTCATTAAAAATGTTTGTGCTTTATGTTTTATCAAATGGAGACAATCCATATACCACTGAAGCAGGCAATAATTTTAACAAAGGCTGTCCGTATGTGGGAAAGGATAAATAATAAAGATGGTGATAGAGCAAAGAGAAATACTTTCTACTTGAACAAGGAGAATTTGGTCATGTTAAAAAAAAAAAAACTGTTTGGTGTAACATCATAGCTCCGAGCGAATTGCAGGTGTTATCATAGGAAATGATACACTCTAGACTTGAGATTTTTAATGATCTTTGTTCAGGAAATAATTAAGTTAAAAGTTGGAATCATCTGTACATTATTCATTCAGAAGCATTGTTAAAACTTATTCCTACATTTTTTGTTGTTGTTGCTAAGTCTGTTTTTCTCTAAGAGAATAAAAGCTCTCTTAAGGGAAAGAAACATTGCCCCCAAAGAAAGACAACTGAAGAAATACTTGTTCAAAAAATGAAGAAAAGAATGGAAGCAGATAATAAAAGCTTAATTAATTAGCCCTTGGTTGATTGCAATAGTAATTAAAATCAGTAATTTCAATTGGTAATTGGAAATTGAAACTGGGTTAGCCCCAGGGTCTAGAGAATTGAAGGAATGGCCCTTCCCCCATCCCCTGAGGTCCCCTATTATCCTGCTGGATGGGAGGCACTGAAAGTTATCTGGTTTAACCTTGACAACAAATATAAGAGATAGATATTATCTTAATTTTAGAGATAAGGAAAATCAGACCTTGAGGAGACAAGTGCTTGCTTAAATTCTCACATTTAGTAATAGAAGAACTTCAGAGTGCATATTCTTTCTAGTCTGTATTTAAAGACTGGTCACTGCTTTATTCAGCCTTCAAAAGGAAAGAAACTCGGACATGCTATAACCTTGAGGATATAAATGAAGTAGTCTAGTCAGATACTATAGGACCCTACTTATATGAAGTATCTAAAGTAGTTAAATTTGTAGAGACAGGAAGTCTCTGTGAATTTAACTGAGCCCTTCACTCATGTTCAAAATACCTACTTATGGTAGCACCCTTAATGCTTCAGCCTCTCAGCCCTCTATGTCTATGATTCTTTCCTTTCTCCTGTCATACCTTTTGTCCTCCATTCTTTGGCACTTTAGTAAAATACTTTTTTTATGAAATGGCTTAGTTTAGTCCAGGTTTTCTTCACCTTAGCACTATTGACATTTTGGGCCAGATGACTATTTTTTGTGGGGACTGTCCTGTGCATTGTAGGGTGGTTAGCAGCATTCCTGGCATCTGTGCACGAGACACTAGTAGCATCCCCTCTCCCAGCTGTGGAAGCAAACAATATTGTCAGGCCTTGCTCAACATCCCAGGAGCCTGGGGGTGAGGATGGAGGGCAGGCAACTACCCCCAGGTGAGAACTATTGCTCTAATCCAGTGTTTCCCAAAGTGTGGTACGTGTACCCCCAGGGGTACGGGAAGAGTTTGGTGGGGATGTGCACTGCACCATGCTTAGCTGTGCCTAATTCTACGTTCTCATGAGTTAAGTCAAGACAGTCTTGTGAGGCGTGAGATGGTCCAGTGTGCAAATAATTGTTATTTATAATATAACTTTTATTTATATTTTATTATGAATAATTTTATTTTTCGTTTATCATTATTTTGTGTATGTACCAAAAAAATAAAAAAATAAATATATTTTGATCATTATTAAAATACATCTCTTTTTTTTTTGACAAGGGGTACTTAGCGTTACGAAAATTATAGAAGGGGTACACATATGTCAAATGTTTGGAAAACACTGCTCTAATCTATCCTTCTCTACAAATCTTTCTGAATTTCTCAGAGGCCTCCACAAAACCACAGCCTTTTATTGGTACTGTATTTTTAATTAAACATTCACTTCCTTTAGTAGTAGACCTCTCTTTCATAATTTTAAAATAGTTATTGTGAGATTTCTGTATAAGTTTATAAATACTTTATTTGCAGGAAGAAAATTTCTGAGTTACAGCTCAGGCAAGGCCTGCTGAATTTATGTTGTATGCATGACTTAATATAGTATAAAGATATAAAGACAACAAAAATATCTTCATACTTCCTCATCCCCTCATTGCAACAAAACTCTTAATTGGGAGAACCTTATTTCCTTCTCTTTCCTTTTTCTCCTTCACTTCCCATTTGTTATCACCTTTTAATATTCAGTGAGCACTTGGATAATTGTCTGAATAGAGAAATGTTTTAAGATCATCATTAGCCCACATACCAGCAACTTTACTCAAAGATGGGATGGAATTGTAAAGTGCTTTTATAATACAACTAGAGGCTTGGAGCACAAAATTCATGCACTCAGGAGGGGTCCCTCAACGTGACCTGCACCCGCTTGCAGTATGGGAGCCCTTGGGGGATATCCAACTGATGGCTTCGGACATCCTTAGTGCTGCTGCAGAGGCAGGAGAGGCTCCCACCACCACCACTGTGCTCACAAGCCGTGATCCTGGCTTCTGGCTGAGTGGTGCTCCCCCTGTGGGAGTGCACTGACCACCAGAGGGCAGCTCCTGCATTGAGTGTCTGCCCACTGGTGGTCGGTGTGTATCAGAGCAACCAGTCATTGCTCCGTATGGTCAATTTGCATATTAGCCTTTTATTATATAGGATATTAATGTTAATGGCAAGGGTTAACTCTTTTGTTTAATTTTGATATGGCATGTCCTAAAATAACAATGGAATACTACGCTGCCATAAAAAGAAGGAACTTTTACCATTTACAACAGGATGGATCTGGAGAACATTATGCTAAGCAAAATGAGCCACTCAGAGAAAGATAAATATCACAGGATCTCACTCTTTTGTGGAATATAATGAACAACATAAACTGATGAACAAAAACAGACCCAGAGACAGAGAAGCATCAAACAGACCATCAAACCTCAGAGGAAAGGAAGGGGAGGCTGGGGGAGTTAGGAGATCAACCAAAGGATTTGTATGCATGCATATAAGCCTAACCAATGGGCACAGACACTGGGACAGTGAGTGCTTGTCATAGAAGGTGGGAGTGGCCAGGGAAGGGTTGATGGGGGAAAGGAGACGTATGTAATACTTAAAAATTAAAAAGAAAGTTAAAAAATCAATTTAATATGGAAAAAATAAAATAGAAATTAAGCCCTTACTAAATCTTAATATGCCTTTGTGTTTTTCAGAGAACAGACATCTAATGATCTGATTATTTTGTGGCATGAAAATTTGGATCAATGTATGATGCAAAATTATTTAAGACACCCAATGACAGTAGTAACTCAAATCATAGTTGTTAAGTCACATGGGAGGAAAATGACAAATGCCATTCACTCTTTATTGTGTATCAGTGAACCAAGTTAATTTCTTGAACAACAATAAAAATGTGGTTTTCTAGATAGTTTCTCTATTATATTGGAAAAGACAAGAGATTAAAAAAATGAGGTGAATTAATAAATCAAAAGATAGTGTTTGGAGCCTCATGCAATATCAAAGTCACTGTTTGCCAGGGAAAGCATAGCAGGTACTATTTGCAACCTGTAATTTTTTACCTTACTGGAGAATGCATTAACCTTTCAGAATTTCCACAGGGGTGAAAAACAAGCAGAATCTAACATATTTCAGGTGCTTGGGCCGTAGCCCATTTTAGGAATCTTGGGTGTAGGTTGTAATGGTGATTTTGTAGTCTTAAATCTTATTAATGTGGTGAATCTTCCTTTAGGATAGGAATAGAAGACCTCAATGAAATTTACTTATTATATTAATTTTTTAATTGTGGTAAAATACACATAATAGTTACCACCTTAACCATTTTTAAGTGTGAACAGTTAATATTACTGAGTACATTTGAATTTTTTGTGCAATCAATCTCTAAAACTCTTCATCTGGCAAAACTGAAACCCTATACCCAATAAATAACTCCCCACCACCTTTCCTCTTGTCCCTGACAACCGGCATTTTACTTTCTGTCTCTAAGAAGTTGACTACGTTAGATATTTCATATGATCAGGATCATATAGTATGATCATATGAAATATATTTTGTGACTATCCTATATAATAAAAGGCTAATATGGAAATTGTCCCCTTGGGAGTTCAACCAACTGGGAGTTTACCACTTGCCATGATGTGTGCCGACCACCAGGGGGCAGCACAGAATAAAGGAAGGCTCTGGCCAAGAACCAGAAGGCGCCAATCGGACCTGATCACGGGCCAGGCCTAGGGACCCTATTCATGTATGAAGTTCGTGCACTGGGCGTCTAGTATTATTACACTTAGAATAATGTCCTCAAGGTTTATCCATGTTGCAGCATATGTCAGATTTATTTTTTCTTTTTAAGGCTGAATAATATTCCTTTGATAGTATATACCACATTTTGTTTATTCATCTGTTGATGGACACTTGGGTTGCTTCCATCCTTTGGTTATTGTGAATAATGCTGGTGTGAACATTAGTGTATAAATATGTCTTTTGAGACCATGCTTTCATTTCTTTTGGGCATATGTTCAGAAGTGGAATTGCTGTATCATATGATAATTCTATTTTTAATTTGTTGAGGAACTATCATACTGTTTCCCATAGATGATGCACCATTTTACGTTCCCATCAACAATGCATAAAGGTTCCAGTTTCTCCACATTCTTCTGAACATTTTTTTTTAGTAGCCATTAGTAAGTGGTACCTCATTGTGGTCTTAATTTGCATTTCCTTAATTATTAGTGAAGTTAAGAAACTTTCTTGGGTTTGTTGGTAATTTGGATCTTCAAAAAACAGTGTCTATTCAAGTTCCTTGTTCATTTTTTAATTGATTTTTAGAGAGAGGGAGGGAGAGAGATGTGAAAGTAAAACATCCGCTGGCTGCCTCCTATATGCCCCCTACTGAAGACTGAGCCCTCAGCCTGGGCATATACCCTGACCAGACATTGAACTGGCAATATTTAGGTGCATGGGATGATGCCCAACCAACTGGCCCACACTAATCAGGGCCACATTTTTAAATTGAGTTATTTGTTTTCTATTGTTAGTTGCAGGAGTTCTTTAATTTACCTTTTACCATATACATAATTTGCAAATCTTTTGTCTTATTACATAGGTTGCCTTTTTAACCTGTTGATTGTATCCTTTGATGTACAGACATTTTTAATTTTGATTTAGTTCAATATACCTATTTATACTTTTGTTGTGTTTGTTTTTGGTGTTAAACACAAGAAGTCATTTAAATTCAATGTCATGAAGGACTTCTATTAAATGTATTTTTTTTTTTACAGAACCTCCTTTTTGGTTGACTGATTTCAATTCTGCTATCTATATGAACATTTTTAGTTTAAAAAACTGAAAAATGTGCTCTCTTTCTTTCCCAACCCATATTTTACTCTGGCTCTTGTGTTCTCTTGTGTGCTACATACTCTTTTATTCTCTTTAATATAAACCTTATGTGTAAAAATAAGATAATTAAACTTATCACTTAAAATTTTATGAAGATTAAATGAAGGAAAATGTATGTATAGGTTTGGCAATAATTGACAGTAGTATTTGCTTGTGAATAATGGTGATTATCAACCAACATGAGGCCCAGGGCACAAAATTCATGTAAGGTGGTGGTCCCTCAGCCTGGCCTGCACTATCTCCAATCCAGGACCTCTCAGAGGATGTCTGACTACCAGTTAAAAATTAAAAAGAAAGTTAAAGAATCCCTGTGGGATCGGGCCAAAATGGCAGTCTGACATCCCTCTCACAATCTGGGACCGCTGGCTCCTGGCTGCTCACTTGCCTACCTGCCTGATTGTCCCTAACTGCCTCTACCTTGGCCCCTGCCACTGTGGCTTTGTCCAGAAGGACGTCCGGAAGATGTCTGGTCAAATTAGCATATTACCCTTTTATTAGTATAGATTATACAACATAAGCTTTAAGAAAGAATTGCATTAGTAGAAATGAAGAAACATTTTATTAAAAATATATATTGGTTTGATGATTCAAATTCACTTGTTTATTACAAAAATCATGTCATTGAGAATAACATTGCTTGCCCTAGCTGGTTTGGCTCAGTGGCTAGAGCTGTGGCCTGAGGACTGAAGGGTCCTAGGTTCTATTCTGGTCAAGGGCACATGCCTGGGTTGCGAGCTTGATCCCCAGTATGGCACATGCAGGAAGCAGCTAATCAATGATTCTCTATCATCCTTCATGTTTCTATCTCTCTCCCTCTCTCTTCCTCTCTAAAATCAATAAAAATATATTAAAAAATAAAAGAATAAGATTACTTTGCTATCAAAGCTGAGTAATGTGTGTAATTTATTGTCCTTCATGAAGTGTGAGCAGCTCAGTTGCTAAGTGACTTCGCTGGGTTCTTATAAAATAAAATCCATGGAGAAGCAACTACACCCACCATGCTTTTAGGCTATAAAGACCGAAAGTTGGAGAGGACAGAGTGCAGCAATCAGTGAGGGTCAGTAGCTGGGAGGCAGGAAAGACTTGCGAATGCCCAGTGGCTAGAAGCACCAGAGGGTCTGGGATATGCAAATCTGCTGGGGATGGGGTCAGGCCCTGTGCTCCAAGAGGTCAGGTCTAGAGGGAGGGCAGAGGTGCAGTGCCCAGGGATCCTCTTCCTGTGAGGCTCCTCCTCCTCCCCTTAACCCTCTAACCTGTTCATTTGGACGAAGGGAGTGGGAAGCAGGTACACAATGCCTGGGCAGGATGCCTCCTGGTCCCAGACCCCTGCCAGGGCAGGGGAGGGGTGTTTGTATTGGTTTATCTGATGCTTCTTGTTTGATTGGTTCCAGGGCTCTTGTGCACTGCTCCGAAACCCTCTGGCACCTGAATGAGCTCATGTGCAGTGCCAGAGCCAGTGCTGGGGAGATGGTGAGTGTGCCTGCCACACACACATGAGATCACTGGGGACACAACTGGGGCCCCCATTATATTGCATGGAGATTGCACTGCACAGGAGCCTGCCTGATCCAGGGAGGGTTGAGGTCATTCACTGCAGGAAAGGCTCAATTTTAATGAAGCTGCCTCTTAAATAGGTGCCGGCTGAACCATTTGTGGAGGGTTTATCATCCCTTCCGGCTGTTTTCTTGGAAACGACAAACTCAAGATAGCAGTGGAATGCTGTGGCCCCTTATCTGAAACCTGGCTTCTCAGGCCAGTGACTTAGATGCCCAGGCAAGTGTGAGGTGTCCCTTTCTTACTGATATGATGGCACATAGCCATGTTTTAGGTAGGCTAGGCTTTGGGCTCCCCAGAAGAGGTGCACAGCAGGTCCTGTCCCGGGGCCATGCCGTGGAGTCTATGGGACCCCCATCGTAGCCACGCAGAGGCCTCCAGACCCCCAGTGGAGCCACGCAAAGCCCTCCACCAGGCCCCACTTCTGGGCCAGCTGTGTGGGTCCCTGCCAACCCATGCTGCAAGTCCCTGCCCACCTGCTCTTGCTGCGCGCACAGCCTGCTGATCGGTCATTATGTGATGGTGTCCTGACCAATTTACATATTACCCTATTATTAGTTAGCTAGGAAGTCAGACTTGCAAGACCTACAAAGTTCTTAAAACTTGCCATATTGATGCTAACCATCTATCTGGCACTGTTTCAAGGGAGTCACACAAGGACCTTCCACTCTGGTTGAAAAGACAAGATAAAGTGAAAATATGTACATATAAAGTAGCATGACCATCACTGAGGGAAGCAAATACTGATGTCTGATGTCGTTCTAAGGAAAGACAGATTACTGTGGAATTGAATAGCCAGTCACAGCATCATAGAGAAGATGAGCTTGAGCGGGTCCTTGATGGACTGCTGAATTTGATGACAGGAAAGGAAAAGATGACATGCCTAGGCAGGGACCATTTGAAGTATGGTTAGTCCATCAGTTTGTCTCCAGAGTGTGGAAGGCTTTAAATGTCAAGCTATGGGTTTTATTACTGCATCTTATAAAATAGAAGTTGGGTACTTGTTAACTTTTTCTTACCGGAAATATTTTAGGCTCTGTGGCCATGGAAGGTCTCTGTTACATGTTCTTTGTATTTCTTTAAACAATAATTTGAAAATGTAAAAAACTTTTCTTTTTTTAGCTCCTAGGCTTGAGAAAAGCAGGCCACAAGCTGAATTTTCTATCATTTGCTGACTACAGAGCTCTATCAAAGATATTTTGAGCAGTTAACATGATCAAAGAAAGATATAGGAAAAGGCCTGGTGGCAGCAAAAATCACCTTACACATTTTTGTCTAGATTTTGGACCTTTGGAAACATGTTTTACAAATCAAGCTAGAGGGAAATATTCTATCTCCCAGCTGTGTGTATAGAATAGATAATTCTATTGACACCAAGAGAGGATTATAGTAACCAAGTATTTTAGGATAACATTTTTATTGCACCTAACCCTCTTCTGGTTGGCTAGAGTTGGCATCATAATTGCCATTAATAACATTACAAATGGTTACATTGTAGGCACTTAATGGCTACTTTAGGGTTTGAATTTAGGAGGTTCAAGTTGTTTATGGACTCTTTAATATAGAAGTTTTATTGTAGCTAGTTAAGAAACAAATGTTATGAGAAGAGAAAATTCTTCTAGTGCATATCATAAAATATAACAACCTTTATGCTAGCATCTTAGTTCTACAGGTTTCATGTATTTGTGTTTAAAAGTATTTCCACCAAAATGAATGTATGGAACCAAAACATACATTGTCCCTTTACTGATTTCTTTACTAATCAATGATTAACAAGAAAATTTGGGTTAGCTTTACAGAAAGACTATTAAGTATTTTGTTATATGGACAAATTGTTTCTTCATCTCTTAGTCCAGTAGAAGAGTATCCAAATGCATGAAGTTTGTGATGACAAATTTTATCTATTCACTTGAGCAGGCTATAAGGCCTACATATTTGGTCAAACATTATTCTAGGTATTTCTCTGAAGGTAGTTTTTAGATAAGAATTTACACACACACACACACACACACACACACACACACATTCACCCTGTTCATTCTGTTTTATGTTTCTCTAGAGCAGTGTTTCCAAACTTCTCTCATGATGAGAATCACCTGGTGGAGTTGTTAAAACATAGTTTCCTGAATCCCAACTAAGAAGTGCTAAACTAGAACTTTTGGGAACATATAGGTAAAATTGTATACTCTAAGCTTAGAGCAATAGTTAAATATACGATTCTCATCATGAGAGAAGTTTGGGAAACACTGCTCTAGAGAATCCTGACTAATGGCTACACTAGTAAAAGAAAAAGATGCAAATTGACTGTACCTTCTGGACGCCCATCAGTCAATCAGGTGTGAGTATGCAAATTAACTCAACAAAGATGGTTGGTTAATTTCCATATGCAGGCTCTGAGCAGCTGGAGTGGGTCACAAGTGTTCTGCACCACCACTGATGCTCTGGGCCCCTGGGCAGTGTGGGAAGGCAGAAAGGCAGCTCTGGGCCAGAGTGAAGGTGGTGCCAGCAGCCAGGGGAAGGAAGGCCCAATCTTGCATGAATCTTCATGCATCAGGCCTCTAGTAGAATATATTTGTGTGTGTGTGTGTGTGTGTGTGTGTGTGTGTGTGTGTGGTGATTTATAATATAGGTTTTGTGGCATAATAATACTTAACTTTTGGCAATGAAGGGTGAGCTGGGAGGTAAGAAGGCATCTCACAGAATGATTAAAATCACAGCCTATTCCTGGCATGCTCTGGTATGCTGTATTATGTAAATGGACAAAGAAACAAAAATTCCCAATATAAGCCCTCAAAACTAAAGTTATAGGATCAGATATTGGAGGATGATAATCTATGATGAATGCGATGTCATGCTTCCCTTTGGATGGTAACTATGTACTATGCTATTCAGGAAATAGTGACAGGGACTTATTCATTGATATCTTAATGGCAATGACTCTTCTAAGCCATCCATACATTTAAACATTTCACTTGTTTTTGACTTATTAGCCATTATCAAGGGAAATGGTTCTCCATCAATGAGATTGTAATAAATCTCAAGTTTGAAATAAATTGGAGGTAACTCAGTTAAGTTCAACCAACATTTGTTGAGTAACTGCCATGTTCTAGCACTAGAAAGTGTGCAACAATGAATAAGAGACAGCTTTCTCAATGCTATACTTCAGAGTTTCATGACTACTAAGGCCTTAAAAGGTCTGCATTAATTAATAGTCAAAATAATTTATATTCATAAATATTTTTCTCAAAATAAGAGAATTTTAAAAATATTAATCATAGGGTAACAGATTCTTCAATAGAGTGCATAAATGAAAGATACTAAAAGTTGAATAACACTGGTATATAACTGTAGGAAAAGAATTCAGGTCACATATATTCTCATGAAGAAGACAGATAAGCAAAGACTTGGAGAAATGTTATGTTGAGAAAGAGTGACAATACTAGTATGTGACAATAGCCATTGTGAGACATGAGGTAGATAGGGGTGGGCTTTAGCCCAGAAGAGGGGACAGAAGTATTGGGGGGGGGGAGAGAGAAACAAAGGTGTTGCTGAGATATTTTACCTGATTTATAGTCTTGTTTATAATGCTTCAAATCATTTCACCGAGTAGTTCTATACGAATAATCTCCAAATACTTCATGTGTAACCTAAATTGAAACTAATACTACAAAGGGAACTTTTTAGTTTTGTGCTATTACTGAGGTTATAATTTTTCACAAATCTTTGCTTCTTATGTTTATAGTTTTTATTTTTTTTAGTTAGAGCAACTAAGTTTCACTGATAGGGTCTGCAGATTTGAATTTAGGAGGTTCAAATTCTTTATGGACTTTATGGACTTTTACAGTTAAGGGATTTTTAACTGTTAAAATATCTTTTGTACAATCTCCTTGAGAAAAGTAACACCATCCTGGCATTTTCCATTGTGGGAAGAGAAGCAATTTTATTTGTTAGAACACTAAAGCAGACAAAGAACCCATTGGCTCTCACCACAATCCTAAAATAAACTGTATTGCTATTTGAACCATGGGTAAAATTACCTATTTCTACTTCTGCTCAGAGGGAATTCAAATACTTGTGAAGAAAAAAATATTGAATGTCAAAGTGCATTTGCCTTTGCAGAAATAGCATGAGGTGTTATTAATGAGGATCTGCAAATAACCACAATTTTGCAGTGCTCAACATTCATAAATAAATACTGGTTAAATCAAGGGAGCAATTTCTGCTTCCATTATATCTTGCATATAAGTGTACATTTTCCTTCTGTATTGAAGTGTGTATAGTTCTACAAAAGGACGGAATCTGATGATAGCAGCATTTTGAGCCACAAGTTATCAGTAGTTCACTTAGTGGTATGGCTGTGTTCCAACCAGGCATAGGTTGTTTTTTTTTAATTCTGCAAACAAAGGTTGCACTATAGCCCATGTTAGAAATCCACATTGATATACATTATTTGTTCCACTAGACTGCTGATTGATTTACATAGATGAGTAGTTTGATTAATATTGTGAATACATATATATGTATGTGTGTATGTGTGAATTTTTTGAAAAACTTGCACGTAGCAGTACTTCCCTGGCTGTGCTCACAAATCTAGTTGTTGCATGCTTTGGGGTAGTTTTTCTTGCATTAATCAACTATTGATTACTTCTGTAAAATTGCCCCTTTTCACATTACTTATAGTTGAATGTTTCAGGTTTGAAATTGGCAAAGACTAGGTGCCATTAGTTAAAAGGCTCTGCTGTTGCCTTAGGTTACCGTAGTTTAAAATTCCTGTAAACATACTCAACCCAAAATGGTTTAAGCATGTAATTTTTAGTTGGATTCTTGATAATATCAAATTTAAATGTGAGTGTAATATTGGATGCTGTAAATGCAATTCTAACTTGAACCACTGTTGTACACTCTAGGTTTTACTCTTGCTTTAATTTTTCTCAGGGTTTCTTTTTTCTTTCTTTCTTCTTCTCATTGTTTCCCAGCCAGCACTGCCACTAATAGGGTGTAGAACCATTGCTTGCACACGTGCTGCAGATCACTGAACAATGTAATGATAGTCTGTTGGCTGTGCTCTCACCTCTTACTACAGTCTGTGTCTTCCAAACTGGTTACTCGTGTGTATAGTGCAGTGCAATGGACTACAGAAGGATCAAAATTTGATGTATTAAGAGTAAAGATTCTCAGCTTTGAGCTATATCTATAAGGACATTAACATTTGGTAAGTTCTATTTATAAGCATTACATAAGAAGTGAAACATGGGAGGGCTACATGATGACACACATTTAATATCAAATAATTGCTCAGATGATATAAACAGCAAAGGAAATTTTGATAATAAAAGGTATGTGGTCTTTTGGATAAAGATATATACTTCAGAAATTCCTGGTAAATTTTATGGAAGTTGTAAAATGCTCTTTCAAACTAGCCTATATATATTGGGCAAGTGTGAGTCTGAATTCTATTGCATTTCTTTAAATATTTAATGACCATTTACTACTTGCAAATTGTTTTTCTGCTCTTTAAGGATAACTTTGGGATGACCAAGGCTTTATACCATCTTCCCAATAAATTTCCACTTATTTTATTTATAGGATACTGGAATAAACTATATCTAAACCAAGAAATATATTCATTTAAAAAGTTGAAAGAAGTGGCCTGTAAGGAGAATGAATTATAGTATTTATGTTGTAAATATATATTGGTTACAATGTAGGTAGCCTAATTTCAATGAAGACCCATGTAAACTTAACATAAGTGTAACGAGGACTCAACTAAGGGGATTAATCAATATTAATGGCTGCAACAAAATGAAACCTAATTACCAGAGATTTAAGATTTTAGTTGTGAGTTAAATGAAAATTTTCAAGTTGCATAGTGACATAGATATCTTAATATCCAATCCTCTACACTAGTACAACAGGAATAGATTTATCATGCTATGTGTGCCAGATCTTTAGTATTCCTTTGATGTTCAGTTGTTTGATGGATAGCTTATTTTGTGGATCCCCTCCATACATTTCTGTGTGAGATACATTGTTATATAGTCGACATGTACTTTTACCTTTTGGATTTTACATTTCTAATACATATTTTTTTAAATCATTTTTCATCCCTGCCTATGCTTTTAATCAGTTTTTCATGCCATGCTGCTTAGTGTGCCAGTCATGTGAACCTTGTCTGTTGCTTGTCTATTAATAACAATGTCAAGGATAATGAATTGGCTGGAAAGACACTGAAACCAGGAACATAAATCTTGAAATATACCAAAGGACTTGTATGCATGCATATAAGCATAATCAATGGACAGACACCAAAGGGGGAGATAAAGTAAAGGGGGAGATAAAGTAATGGGGGAAATAAAGGACATATACGTAATGCTTGAATCAATAAAGGAAATAAAAAAGAAAGAGGAAGTACATTCTGACTCACCCTTTTAGGAGTATTTCCACCACAAAACTCCTGTTTATATTCCATTGACTAGATTTTAGTCATATGGTCATGTCTAGCTGCAAGGGAGTCTGGGAAAGGTAGTTGTGGTAGGTATTTGCTAATTCCTTCCTCCTGGTATTCACTTTCTCCTGTGATTCCCTCCCCTTGAGGATTCCCTGGGTGTTGTAGTGATGTGTGCTCCTAATTGAGCCAAGAATTTAGGCACTTCTTTGTATGATCCTCCTTCCCCTGCATGTAGGAATCTTGTCACCATGGAAGAATGTGAACTCTCAAATCATGTCACATATAATAAAATCCCAAATTTTCAGGGGAAAAATTATGTAACTTTTTAAAAGTCTTGATGCAGTTTGGTCTATTTATGGGGCCAAAGAATTTAAAATGTTATAACTTCAGAGGGGTTCTTTGATTCAAACTACTGAATGGCTTCATAATTCTGTGTTAGGAAAAGCACAGAAAAATCTAGGATTTATTAGGCTGGGTGAATATAGCTAGAATAGCTACAGAGCTAATTTTAACACCTGAGTTACACTCCTTGGGCTGTAACATAAAAAGGTGGATTGAGGATATTCAAAGAGATTGATTTGAATTGGATCATCTAAGATGGGCTCACAGGAAATCAGGGTGCTTTGAGTGGAAATTCTAGAGAGAAAGAATGAAATAAAATTTGAATTATAAATGGGACCTTGATGTGGACAGCTATTGCAATCTTCAGCATTCTGAGGTTTAAATCTAAAGTTCTTTAAAATTTGGGGTTTGATTTAGCAGCACTAGCCTAATATTATTTCAAGGGAAGGGGGAAAAAAGAAAATTTGTAAAAGTCTTTTTGGAGAATGGCACTAGTATAAGCAACGTGTGAATCTTCACTTTGGGTATAGAGTGTGGCAATCAGGAAGGACACATGTTAGATTGAGCAGAGAATTAGGCCTTCACAGGAAGCTCATGGGTGTATACATATGTATTCTCTTAAAATCACACAGGTAAATGTCATTTTGGAATTTTTCTATCTCAAGACCTTAATATGTGAATATAATCTCTGCCCCCAATGGCCCAGTGCATACAATAATTGGGTATCTTTTCTTGATCTTAATTCTCTTATTTCTGAGAAACATGTCTTCTTTCTCTCTCGTTAAGAAATGTTTCTTCTGAGATTCCCATTCTCTTTCAAAGATGCCACCCTCCATGCCAGTTTCCTGTGTTTGTGGATGTGTTTACTTTCCTGGGAAGAGGCACGTAGCTTTTCATCAGCTTCTCAGAGGGATGGACATGCCCTTTGCAAACTTCTGCACTATAGGAGACAGAAAGTATCTCTGGGTGTGTCCAAACCTATAGAATGAAGAAAGTAAAGGGGGCATAAATGGTGGTGGAAGAAGACTTGACTTGAGGTAGTAAAAACACAGTACAATATACAGATGATGTATTGTAGAATTGTATACCTGAAACCTATATAAATGTATGAACCAATGTCACCCTAATAAATTCAATAAAAATAAATAAAATTAATTCTTTTCATTAGGTAATTTTCTGTTTTTATCTGGTTTCTGGTTCTTAAGTAATTCAGAACACTTTTTTTTTTATAACTTACCAATTTTGGGGGACTAATCTCTCATAGGGCGATTTTCTCAATCCTGCACATAGGTTTATATCACCTGAGAGACTTCAAAGCAATATACACTGAGTGACCAGATTATTATGAACTCTGAATGCATAATAATCTGGTCACTCAATATATATATATATATATATATATATATATATATATATATATATATATATATATATTAGAGGCCCTGTGCATGAAGCCTGGCCAAGGGGCCAGGGGGAGGGGACATGGGCAGTTGGCCAGCCTGCTTGCTGGTCAAACTCCTCCTAGAGGGGACAATTTGCATATTAGCCTTTTATTATATAGGATATACACTGAATGGCCAGATTATTATACATTTAGAGATCATAATAATCTGGCCACTCAGTGTATATATACATGCAATGCCTCTTGCTTACCCAGAAATTATAAATTTTATAGCAGAAACTGGATATATTTACTTTCAAGAATTCTGCATAACTGGCGTTAATAAAACTTCACAATACATATTGATAATACTGTTGTACAAACTTTTTAAAAAATATTTTTTATTGATATTTTACAGAGAGGAAGGGAGAGAGATAGAGAGCTAGAAACGTCGATGAGAGAGAAACATCGACCAGCTGCCTCTTTCACACCCCCTACCGGGGATGTGCCCGCAGCCAAGGTACTTGCCCTTGACCAGAATCAAACCTGGGACCTTTCAGTCTGCAGACAGACACTCTACCACTGAGCCAAACCGGTTTTGGCTGTTGTACAAACTTTTAATGCTAGGCAATTCTGAATATTTATAAAGCATTCAAAATAATATTACTTCCCCATTTGTGAACTCACAAAAAAGGGTCAAGTAAAAACAGGCTTGACAGGCCTTGGGAATTATTTTCTTATAAAATTACAGTGCCCCCTGTTATATCAGTTCTATTCACAAGAGATTTCTGAGAGCATTTCGCTAAATATAAAATTTCTTTCTGTATTTATAAGGGACATATATTTATTTTTAAATCAAATTTAATATGTTGGTTTCTATTTTTGGATCGTAAAAATAGCTCCAAATGCTCTTAGATTTTCATTTTGATCCATACACGTGTGTCTGCAATTTGATTAGATAAATTGGAACATCATGAAAATGAGATAGAGTTAAACTATTTCATGATGTGGTTTCTTATTAAAATGAATATAGTTTCATCATAGATTCATCCATAGTGTCCTGTTGCTAGACAAACGCTGAAGCCAACTGTAGGCTTTTATCAAAAATTAAACTTTGATAGCCCTAGCTAGGTTGGCTTAGTGGATAGAATGTCAGCCTGTGGACCAAAGGGTCCTGGGTTCAATTTCGGTCAAGGACACATACCTTGGTTGCAGCCTCCTCCCCAGCCCAGGCCTTGGTCAGGGCTCATGCAGGAGGCAACCAATCAATGTGTTTCTCTCCCATCGATGTTTCTCTCTGTCTTTTCCTCTCTCTTCCACTCTCTCTAGAAATCAATGGGAAAATATCCACGGGCAAGAATTAACAAAACAAAAATATTAAACTTTGACTTAGAGGCAAAATTGTGGTTTTCAACTAAGATGCTTTGCATCCATGGCAGCATTGTACTTCGTGGACTAATTGCCATAATGCGCGATTACTGATGCAGAATCCTCCACAGTTCTTTTTGGTCTGGTCGATTTGAATATTAAGGCTTTCATGTATTTAATTGTACACAACATGTGACTAACTGGTCAAAAATTTCAGCACTTAAGCCTGACAGCCTTATTCGCCTGAAGTAAGGATATCCTTCTTTTTCCCTCCCATTCTGCCTGCTTACCACTAATATTGCTCAGATTGTCAGTTGCTGGCATCTGGTAAATCCTATTCTTACCCGCAGAATATACTAATTATATCCTATAGCTAATTAGAAAGCAGCCACATTGCTGAAGAACAGTTTACTTATCTTATCAATGAATAAGACTGTTTGTATCTTGATGTAAAAATCAAAAGGAATGGAAAAGGGAAGATGAGGAGGAAAAGATATCCTTATAAAGCAGGAAGCAATGTTAAATTAAAATTTAAAAATATAGTTTTTGTATAAGGACTCGCAGGAGGAGCTTTAGCTTAAACTGCTAAAATTAGAGGAATTAAAATATTATCTGCATTTTGGGAACCTTTCTTACAAAATCTGCAAATACGTTATTTTAAAAATCAAACTATAATTGTAACAAATGTGTCACTACTTTGAAAACTGGTGAGATTTTTCAGAGAGATAGGAGAATTGTTATGTCTTATTGATGAATGTTTTATGAATAGCATGCATCATTCAATGCTTGTGGTTAGGTTACATGCTTTTGAACAAATTTCTGTAATCTGTAATGTTAATTTTTAACATAGGATTTATTAAGAAAAGATACAGTTTCTCACATTAACAGGGTTTTACCATGAATTTGGAGGTGACACAATCTTAGGCAGGTGTTAACCATTGAAGTACATAAATAATAGCCTGACCCATTCACTCCACCCCTTTTATTTTCATAATCAAATCTGATCACCACAGAAACTGGAGAAAGACATTTTCATGCTAATTTGCTACAGTGTCGCCAATTTACCTAATTAAAATGGGAAGCTCCATGACATTTGAGTCCGTGGTTCTCCACCCTGGTTGCACTTTAGAATTGCCTAGGATGGCTTTTGTTTTTAATATACAATATTGTCCCACTCCCCTGCCATTTCCACACACTGCTTTATTCAGAATCTCTGGCCATGGGCCTACGGATAATATACAGTATATGTACATATATATGTCTATTTATGTATATCTGTCTGTATATCTGTATTTCTACCTATATTTCTATAGATAGATACAGATTTCAGTTTTAATCAGAAGGCGGGTAATGCAGGTAATTGTAATCCTAATTTTATGCACTGTCGACGCAGGATTTTTTGAACCAAAAGGTTTAGAAATGAGTCAACATAAAAAGTTTGTGAAGGAACTGATAATGTTTACCTTGAAGGAGAAAAGACTTAGCAGGAATATAATAGCTGTCTTGGAATATTTGAAGGCCTTTCACCTGGAAGGAGGACTAAGGCAGAACTAAGATCAATGGGAAAAGTTTGAAGCAAGGTCTCAGGCTTTCCCGTTGAATCAATGCGGGGACCAGATCTAGATTGCTTGAGTTGGTATCCCCACTTCTCCATTTGCTAGTTGTAATTTTTGGAAAACCTGCTTACTGCTGTATGCTTTCCATCTCTAAACCATAAAATGGGCCTAATATTATTACTAGCAGGGTCTTTGTGCAGACACAGGAAGCTGTTCTGCTGAGCTGTGAACATGTCTCTAGCACAAACTCAGTTTTTGGTGTTACTATATTTTATTATTTATTTAGTCACTTTTAAAAATGAAAAAAAAAAAAAAAAAACCAACAACAACCCAAAACAAAACAAAACAAAAAACCACCACCATCAGCAACAAAAACTCCTTCCAGAAATTTTAGGGTATTGACCAAAGATCATGCTCCGCTTCCTAGTTTTCTGTGTTGCATTATCCTGTGTGGGGGTGATGTGGCTTGAATTATATCCCCCAAAAGATATGTGACGTCTTAACCCCCCAGTAAATGCAAATGTGACCTTATTTGGAAATAAGATATTTGCAGATGCAGTCAAGTTAAAATGAGGACTTTGGGATCAGCCCCAATTTAACACAACTGTTGTCTTGATGTATTTATTACTAGAAGCCCAGAGCATGAAATTCGTGCATGGGAAGGGGGTCCCCTCATCTAGGCCTGCACTCTCTGTAATCCGGGACCCCTCAGGACCTCTGGCTCCTAACCGCTTACCTGCCTGCCAGCCTGATCCCCCTAACTGCTCTCTAGTGATAGCCCATTTGCCCTAACTGCTCTCCCATGCTGGCCTGGTCCCCTAACTGCTCTCCCCTGCCTGCCTCATCACCTCTAACCTCCTCACAGTAGCATTATTCCTTGGAGATGGTATTCTGACCAGATCTTCCTGGGAGTGGTCATAACATACCCTGTATTTGTAGAAAGGTTTGGGCCACATCACTAAATAATCCAGGGGCAGTTTTCTCATCTTGTGGAAAGGGAGATAAAATTATGATAGTTTATCTCCCTTTCCAAAGGTTTCTTGCAGATTTGTGTCTCCACTGACCCCTCCCCCCCCCATAGCCCCAGCACCTCCACTTAGGGCCTTGGGGCTGCTGGGTACCAGGCCTGCTGGTTTGTGTCTCCAATACACTCCCCCTCCCGCAGCCCCAGGTCCAGGGTGGAAGGGCTTGTGGCTGCAGGGTGCTGGCCTCCCTGTGGGTTTGTATCTCTGATCCAGCACTCTCCCCTCCCCCTCCCCCTTCTCCCGGCAGCCCCAAAGTGGCCATGGTGGGGCTTGGGGCTGCTGGGTGCTGGCCTCCCTGCAGATTTGTGTCTCTGATCCAGGGGCCGCTGGGTGCCCACCCCCCTGCAGGTTTGTGTCTCCCATCCAACTGCTGGCCACTATGGGCCTTGCCATCTTGGTTGGGTTCAATTTGCATATGTGCTCTGATTGGATTATGGGCGTGGCTTGTGGAGCTGAGTGATGGTTAATTTGCATATAACTCTTTTATTAGGTAGGATTCTTTTTAAACCTCACCCAGGATATTTTTCCATTGACTTATAGGGAGAGTGGAAGAGAGAGGGAAAGGCACAGAGAAACATTGATGTGAATGAAACACATCCACTGGTTGCCTCTTGCATGAGCCCCGAGCAGGGCCCCGGCTAGGGAGAAGCCTGTAATCAAGGTACATGCCCTTGACTGGAATCAAACCTGGAACCCTTTGGTCGGCAGGCTGGTGCTCTATGGGAGCTAAACCAGCAAAGGCAACTTCACAGTTTTTAATACTAGTGAAATAGAGTAAATTTTCATGCAAATAGAGAGTTTGTCTTTATATTGGGTATCCCTTTTTAGTTTCTTTGACTGTTTTACTCTTGATGTTTTATTTTATATTAAGCTGTTATTTAGATAATAAAGGTATTTACCAAGGATTATTATAAAGAGATTTTTATGAGTAGAGAGTCATTTTGTTTATTTACACCATGAATTTAATATCCAGTGAAATTATATGTTCTGGTAAATCCTATGTATAAAACACCTCAATAACTCCATGTAGCGGGGGAACGCTGAAATTGCCTCCTCAATACCTACTTCACCCATCCCCACCCCCGTGTGGCAGCTTAGTGGTTGCGTGACTGACTCTGATTCCGCTGTGGCCTCAGAGTGTCTAGTGCGACAGTCATACCATCCTCCTTGCCTGTGGTTGGTTCTGGATTCTAGGCATTGGTTCTGGAAGTAGCAGGAGAATTAATTTGGGCAAATGCGATGTGAGTGGAAGATCCCTGGGAGAAACTTGGAGCTGCTTTCCAGCTCTTGAGAATGTTCATTTCTCTTCTTTGGACCTGGGCATTTTCATTCCATGTTTGTGAATTCTGTTTTTTTTTTTTTTTTTTTTTTTTTTTTGTGTGTGTGTGTGTGTGTGTGTGTGTGAGTGTGAGTGTGGTGTGTGTGTGTGTGTGTGTGTGTGTGTGTGTGTGTGGTTTTGTTTTTGTTTTTAAATCCTTACCCACTAAAGAGAGTAGAAGAGAGAGGGAAGGACAGATAAAAATATCGATGTGAGAGAAACATATTGATTTGTTGCCTCGTGCACAATTCCTGACTAGGGTCCGGGATGGGGGGTAGACTGTAACCTAGGTACCTGCCATTGACTGGAATCAAACCCAGAACTCTTTGATTCTACTGCTATGTATGTGAATTATGAACAGGGGTATTTTAATTACTAGTCTGAGGATAAAAAGGTCATCACAGAGAAGAGGGGAAAGCTAGAAATAGCAGGATCCTACATGGAGCCACAGTTTTAAGTTATCACCAGAATATATCCTGCAAAGTACACAAGCTAATAATTTCCTTAGTATTTCTTTTATTTTTAAATTTTTTTCTTTATTGATTAAGGTATTACATATGTGTCCTTATCCCCCCATTGCCCAACACCCCCACTCATGTCCTCACCCCCCTGGTGTCTGTGGCCATTGGTTAGGCTTATATGCGTGCATACAAGTCCTTTGGTTGATCTCTCCCCCTTACGCCCACCATTTTCTACCTTCCCTCTGAGGTGTGACAGTCTGATCAATGCTTTTCTGTCTCTGGATCTGTTTTTGTTCATTAGTTTATGTTATTCATTATATTCCACAAGTGAGTGAGATCATGTGATATTTATTTTTCTCTGACTAGCTTATATCGCTTATTATAATGCTCTCCAGTTCTTCCCATGCTGTTGCAAATGGAAAGAATTCCTTCTTTTTTACTGCAGTGTAATATTCCATTGTGTAGTAGATGTAACACAGTTTTTAAATCCATTTTAATCCATAATTCCATTGTGTGGTAGATGTACCACAGTTTTTTAATCCACTCCTCTGCTGATGGGCACTTAGGCTATTTCCAAATCTTAGCTATGGTAAATTGTGCTGCTATGAACATAGGGGTGCATATATCCTTTCTGATAGGTGTTTCTAGTTTCCTGGGATATAATCCTAGAAGTGGGATCACTAGGTAAAACGGGAGTTCCATTTTTAGTTTTTTGAGGAAACTCCATACTGTTCTCCACAGTGGCTGCACCAGTCTGCATTCCCACCAGCAGTGCAGGAGGGTTCTTTTTTCTCCACATCCTCACCAGCACTTGTCATTTGTTGATTTGTTGATGATAGCCATTCTAGCAGGTGTGAGATGGTACCACATTGTCATTTTGATTTGCATCTCTCAGATGATTAGTGACATTAGTGACTTTGAGTATTCATATGTCTCTTGGCCTTCCTTATGTCTTCTCTTGAAAAGTACCTATTTAGGTCTGTTGCCCATTTTATGATTGTGTTGTTTATCTTCCTTTTGTTAAGTTGTATGAGTTCCCTATAAATGTTGGAGATTAAACCCTTATTGATGATAACATTGGCAAATATGTTCTCCCATGCAGTGGGCTTTCTTATTGTTTTCTGATGGTTTCTTTTGCTCTGAAGACACTTTTTATTTTGAGGTAGTCCCATTTGTTTATTTTATCTTTAGTTTCTATTGCCGTAGGAGCTGTATTGATGAAGAAAAATAATGCTTAGGCATATGTCTGAGATTTTGCTGCCTGTGGATTCCTATAGTATTTTTATGGTTTCCCATCTTATGTGTAAGTAGTTTATCCATTTTGAGTTTATTTTGTGAATGGTGTAAGTTGGTGATCTAGTTTCATTTTTTTTGCATGTATCTGTCCAATTTTCCCAACACCATTTATTGAAGAGACTGTCTTGACTCCATTGTATGTTCTTGTCTCCTCTGTCAAATATTAATTGAGAATATAGTGGTTTGGGTTGATTTCTGGGTTCTCTATTCTATTCCACTGGTCTATATACCTGTTCTTGGGCCAGTAACAAGTAGTTTTGAGAACAGCGGTTTTGTAATACAGCTTGAAATTTGTTATTGAGGTCCCACCTACTTTTTCCTTCTTTCTTGGGATTTCTGCAGCTATTCGGGGTCTTTTTTTAAATTCCAGATGAGTTTTTTAGAGAGTTCTTTCTAGGTCTGTGCAATATGCTGATAGTATTTTAATAGGGAGTGTATTGGATCTATAGATTGCTTTGGGTAGTATAGACATTTTAATGATTTTTTTTTCTTAGTTCCTGGGAAAATTTTACCTCTTCTATAGGGCAATCCATGATAACTTCAGCTGGAATGAATGACATGCACCTATAAATTGTTATACCACTTATTATTTTGTTTTTCTCATTCATGCATGCATTTACCCATTGTTTGTTCTATGTGCTCTACTTATTGCATACATCACATGCTATTTCATGTCCTATCTTTTCAGCAAGATTGTTGGCTTCTTGAGAAGAATTGTATCTTTTTATTTTTATATCTCCAATAAAGTTTAATAACACATAACTTATATTTTATTTCCCATTAGACAGTGGTTGACAAACATTTTTTCAAAATTTTCTGTGATATGAGTATAGTTGTTCTCTTTTATTGGTGAAGGTGGAGGAAATACAGTCATTTCCTAAAATTGACCACCAAGTCAGTAGTTTTATTGTAGCTATAATTTATAAACTGGAAGGTCAACAACTGCAAAGAACAACTTGAATCTAACACTACAATGCCTCAAACACTATTCAACCTTAAGCCAGCTTTCCAATAAATATCATTTGAATGTAGGAAGGGGCCTATGGTGAGAAAAGAGAGTAGTAATAAGTTTGAGAATCAGTGAAATGATTTTATTAATTAGATGAGCAGATATAAATGAGTTCTGACTTTCTAAAGGACAAAGCAAATCCTGCATGATTTAGAGTTATAACTAGTTGCATGGGCTCTGTAGACCATGAAATAAGTGCTATTTAAAATTTATAAATGATGGACTTTCAGCTCTTCTTAAAAAGTTTATTGATGGAGAATTCACATGACATTCAATTCACCTACTTAAGGAGTACAATTCAGTGTTTTCACTATATTCTCAGAGTTATGCAACAGTCTAATTTTGAATATCTTCATTACCCGAAAATGAAGCCCTCGCCCATTAACAGTCATTCCCTATTCAATTTTCTCATCCAACAGTGGCCCTGCGCAGCCCTAATCTACTTTCTGTCTCTAAACATTTGCTTATTCTGGACATTTTACATACAATGTAAATCATACAATAATGTGGTGTTTTGTGACTGGCTGCTTTGACTTAGCATTATGTTTTCAAAGTTTATTCCTGTTGTAGCATGAATCAGTACTTTAATCTTGAAATTCCAGGTCTTTTTTTTTTTAATTGATTTTGTTTATTTTAGAGAGTGAGAAAGGGAGAGGGAGAAGGATAGAAACAAACCATGGATGAGAGAGAAACATCAATCGCCTGACTACCGCATGTCCCCCAAGCAAATAGATTACTTTTTATGTGACACCTTTTATGTGCCAAACACTGTGTTAGATACTCATAAGTTTTTAAATATATATATTTTATTGGGTTTTTTTTACAGAGAGAGAGAGAGATAGATGGATAGAGAGTTAGAAACATTGATGAGAGAGAATCTTTTAAAAAATTTTTTTAAAATATATTTTTATTGATATTTTACAGAGAGGAAGGGAGAGAGATAGAGAGCTAGAAACATTGATGAGAGAGAAATATCGACCAGCTGCCTCTTGCACACCCCCCACTGGGGATGTGCCCGCAACCAATGTAAATGCCCTTGACCGGAATTAAACCCGGGGCCTTTCAGTCTGTGGCTCTACCACTGAGCCAAACCGGTTTTGGCGAGAGAGAATCTTTGATCAGCTGCCTCTTGCACACCCCCCCCCCCCTACTGGGGATGTGCCCTCAACCAAGGTACATGCCCTTGACCAGAATCAAACCTGGGACCTTTCAGTCCGAAGGCCGACGCTCTATCCACTGAGCCAAACCGGTTTCGTCAAGATACTCATACATTTTATTGAGAGCTTAATTGTTTGCCAAAAGTACATAGCGAGTAAGTAACAGAGCTGGGGCTGCAATTCTGTTCTGTCAAACTTTGAGGACCTTGCTTCTTCCACCACATGCTTGTATCAAGCTAAGCAACCCCTGGCGAAGTCTGTTGTTTTGTGTAGTTTCCTGAGGGCAGAGGGAATGGGATTTAATCATATCAGGCCTCTGCTGCTAATGTTCAGTATCCTTCAGACCCTTAACTCATTCATTCTTTTATTCATATATTCAGTGTATTGTTACTGGGAAGCCATCATGTGTGAGGTATTTAGCTGCAATAAGCATCCAAAATGAACAAGGCACCGTTTCTTCTCGGAAGGAGCTCATAGAATAGTGAGACAAACTTGTAAGCTGTTACTGTCTGACTTCCTGATCTCTGCTGTGCTATCTTGGGAAGGCCCATTGATCCTCCATCATAAGCTACCCTATTATACCTATGACTTGTTCTTTCCTAGTCTTCCAAATATCGTGTTAATAATAACTAAATTTGCTTCTACAGCCATAACCTCTCTTCTGCATTCCAGGCAGGAACAGCCTACCCGCCTTTTCCAACGGATGACCAATAAACACTTTGACACAAAAATAAAACTATTTAATTCTCATTCTCCCAACCCTAAACCAAGCCTGTCCTGATTTTTATCTTATATGGATAAGAAATATTTGTTTATGTCTAAGCATATGAATAAGTATTTTTGTTTATTCAGTTGCTCAGGCCAAATATCAAGACATTGTGACTTTCTCTTCCTTATATGTGTCACATCTGCAAAGCAAATCATGATGGCTTGACATTCCAATTACATTAGCCTCCACCACCACAACTCTAATCCAATCTGGATGGGAGGCCAGAGCTTCCAGCCTGTTTCTCCTGTCAACTCTTGGTGCCTATAGTCTTTTCTCTACTCAAAGACAAAAGTGGGTTCTTTTAAAACAATAACAACAATAATAAAAACAACAAAAACAAAACAAAACATAAAAAACAAAAACATGAGTCAGGTCATATTGCTTATTTATTTATTTATTTTAAAGTTCACATATCATTTAAGTTATTTTTTCAATTATAACTAATATACATTATTATTATACTGGAAGGGGGGGGGGCTCTGCCTGGCCTGCTCCCTCTCACAGTCCTAGAGGTGACCAGGCAGTCAGGGGAAGGTGACACCTCCATCACACTTCTGCTGCTGCCACTGCTGACAGCACAAGCCTTGGCTGGCGCTAGTTACCTGAGCCTCAGGTGATCCTGGTCGGCTGGGAAGCCAACATCTGAGATTTGCCTATGCCTCTTGGCCAGCCCTGGGCGGCTGGGGGTTGCGGGGACTAGGGGACTCTGGAGCCAGGCACACTAATGGGCCTGGCTATGCCATATGCCTGCTGTCCCAGTGGGACTGAGGGGACTGTTTGGCACCATCTTGTGGCTGTGGGTGTCACCATATTGAGGGCATAGTAGTCAATCAATATAGTCCTTCCTTATTTGCTGTGGGTGCCGCCATCTTTGTGAGGGTGTGATGGTCAATTAATATATTCCCTCTTTATTAGATAGGCTTAGTTTCAGGTATATAACCCAGTGATTAGACATTATATAACTTATTAAGTGATCATCCTGATAAATCTTGCACCCATCAACACCATATTTATTTATTTATTTATTTATTTTTTTAAATATTTTTTTTTAATTTTTTTTACAGAGAGGAAGGGAGAGGGATAGAGAGCTAGAAACAAAAATGAGAAAGAAACATTGATCAGCTGCCTCCTGCACACCCCCCATCAGGGATGTGCCCACAACCGAGGTACATGCACTTGACCGGAATCTAACCTGGGGCCCTTCAGTCCATGGGCCAATGTTCTATCCACTGAGCCAAACCAGTTTCAGCCATATATAATTATTTAGATATGATTGACTATATTCCCTATGATGTACTTTATATTCCCACAGCTATTCTGTAATAACCAATTTGTACTTCTTAATCCCTTTACCCTTTTCACCATCCTCCCACCCTCTCCCATGTGGCAACCATCACAATGTTCTTTGTATATATGAGTCTGTTTCTGTTCATTTATTTTGTTTGTTGTTTATTTGTTGTTATTTTTAACTTACATTTTTTGTTATTTATTTAAAAATATTTATTTTTAAAAGTATTATAAATGTCCCCTTTCCTTCACCCCCATTAATCCCTTGACCCTGCTCCCACCCCCTCTCTAGGCTTTCACTGCACTGTATTTTGTGGGTTTTTTTAGATTTAATTATTGGTATATATGATGTATTATTGCCACTTTATTGTTCATATGTTTAATCTTTTTTTTTCTTCTTCTTCTTCCTAAAGAATACCCTTTAACATTTCATATATTACTGTTTTGGTGGGGATGAATCCTTCAGCTTTTTCTTTTCTGGGAAGCTCTTTATCTGTCCTTTGACTTTAAATGATAGCTTTTCTGGGTAGAGCAACCTTGGTTATAGATTCTAGCCTTTCATCACTTTGAATATTTCTTGCCACTCTCTTTTATTCAGAAATGAGCTGACAGTCTTATGAGCTGACAGCTCCCTTGTAGCTAACTAACTGCTTTTTATTTATTTTGTGCTGATTTTAAGATTCTCTCTTTGTCTTTAACATTTTGCATTTTAATTTTAAGGTATTGGTTTGGATCTTTTTGGATTTATCTTGAATGAGACTCTCTGTGCTTCCTGGGATTGTATATGCATATCCTTCACCAGGTTAGGGAAGTTTTCTGTCATTCTTTTTTCAAATAGATTTTTAATTTCTTGCTCTCTATCTTCTTTTAAAAACATATTTTTATTGATTTCAGAGAGGAAGGGAGAAGGAGTGAGAGACAGAAACAACAATGATGAGAGAGATTTATTGTTTGGCTGCCTTCTGCATGCCACATTCTGGGGATTGAGCCTGCAACTCAGGCATGTGCCCTGACTGGGAATCGAACAGTGACCTCCTGGTTCATAGGTTGACATTCAACCACTGAGCCATGCCAGCTGGGTGCTCTCTCTCTTCTACTTATGGCACTCCCATGATGTGAATGTTGGTACACTTGAAATTGTCCCAGAGGCTCCTTACAGTCTTCATGTTTTTGAATTCTTTTTCTTTTCTTTTCTAATTGGTTGCATTTTGCTTCTTTATATTCTGAATCTCTGATTTGGTTCTTAACTTCATCTATTCTACTATTTATTTCCTGTAAATTATTCTTCAATTTAGTTAGCAAATCCTTTATTTCTGATTGGTTCTTTTTTAGGCTGTTGAGATTCCCATTAAGGTCATTGAACATCCTTATATCCAGTGTTTTGAACTCTGCATTTAGTAGTTGCTTGTCACTATTTTGTTTATATCTTTTTCTGGAGTTTTGCTCTAGTCTTTCATTTGGAACATGTTTCTTTGTCTCCTTATTTTGGCAGCCTCTCTGTTTGTTTCTCTAATTAGGTAAGGCTTCTATGTCTCCCAGGCTTGGTAGCTTGGTCCTGTGGTAGAAGTTCTTTGGGGTCCGGTGGCACAGCCTCTCTGATCACCCTAACTGAGCACTTTAGGTTTGCCACCTCTTCCCCCAGGCAGGCTATGTACACTATCATTGTAGTTGAGCCTTGATTGCTCTTGATATTTCAATGGAGCGACTTAACTCTATGCTGTATAGCTGAAAGAACTGGCTGCAATCACTGACCACTGGATCTCCACCCACTGTGGAGGATCAGCTATGCAGGGCCTACCCCACACGGCAGGACTTACTTCACTGGGCACTGGTGTCCACTGAGTCTTACCCTTGAGTGTGTTATTTGTGGAGGTGGTGGATGGTGATGTTTCAATGTAGTCTAAAATTGTCCACTGGTTGCATTGGATCTAGAGCCTCCTGGGCAGTGTAGGCCAAGGTCAACCACCACCTATGTTTTGCTTGGGGCCACCTGGCATGAGCTACAAAGAAATCTGCAGATGGCTGCTACTTGTGCTAGGTTTGGCAGAACCCAAGAGAGGGAAAACTGCAAACCAAGGCCAGCCTCTGTTAGTGCCAGGCCTGCAGCCACTTACTGAGAGGTATGACGCATGCTGAGTCCAGGTGCTGCTTGTTTGAGAGATTTTAGGAAAATCTGAAGCATAAGTCAGAACAGGCTACTCATATGGAAAAGCCATAGGAAACAGCTTTGGTAGGCCCCCAAATTGGGAAGGTGTGGCCTCAAGGAATCATCAGGATGAGGTGAACAGCTTTCGCCAGGGTGGTATAGTCTCAGCTATAGCACCCCTTTCTGGCTCTGGGAGAGTCGGGGGAGGGCTTATCAAAGGAACAATGGCCTCTGCCAGTGCTTCTGTCTGCACCCTGAATCTAGACAACCCAATTCCTCCCTCTATGTCTCTGGTGCCTTTTAAGCTTCTGCCCCAGTGCTGGAGCTCAGAGCAACTGAGTCAGAGTAAGTCTGTGCATGGGCCCTTAAGTGGAACTGCTTAGGACCCCAGCAGCATTTCATCTCCCCCCCCCATATATATATATTTTTTATTGAGACTTTTCAGAGAGGAAGAGAGAGGGATAGAGAGTTAGAAACATCGATCAGCTGCCTCTTCACACCCCCTACTGGGGATGTGCCCACAACCAAGGTACATGCCCTTGACTGGAATTGAACCTGGGACCTTTCAATCCACAGGCCAATGCTCTATCCACTGAGCCAAACCAGTTTTGGCAGCAGCATTCCATCTTATTCAGTCTCAATCTTTACTGGTTTTTTACAGCCAGAAGTTATAAGGACTTCTCTTTCTGGCACTCAAACACTAGGCTGAGAGGTCTGTTGTGGGGCTGGGATCCCTTGCTCCTCAGCGGGGGGTGAGGGCGGGGAGGATGGGAGGTGGGTTGAGAGGGAGTGACCTCAACAGTCCATGCATCCCTTTCTGTTTTTATCTGCCACACATGGGTGTGGGACCAGCCCATTTCACATCTCCACCCCTCCTGCCAGTCTTGATGTAGCTTCTTCTTTAACCCCCTTGTTATAGGACTTCCATGCAGCCGGACTTCAGGTGGTTCTGAATGACGGTTGTTCTGCAGTTTAGTTCTAATTAGATATGGTTGTGGGAGGACGCAAGGACTGTGTTTATCTATGCCGATCTTGACCAGAAGTTCAGGTCATATTACTTTTGATTTCCAAATGATTTGACTGTTTTCACTTTCATTCAAAATAGAATCTCAAACCTTTTCTAACATGACCCAGGCTACTGTCTAATCTCATCTCTTCCCACTCTTTTCCTTGCTACCTCTGCTCCAAAACTGTCCTTCTTACCAGTCCTTGCATAAGTCCAGTGCCAAACCTTCCCTGGGAATCTGCCTGGAATAACTTGCCTGGGTATCCCTATGACCAACTTCCCAGCTTCATTCAGATCTCAGTGCAAAAATCAACTGATGTTTCTATGACCACCCTGTCTAAAATACAATCACTCTTTATCTGCATACTCTGCTTTCTTCTTTGTAGCAGTTACCATCACCTGGGAGGTATGTAAAAAAACAACATTACAATATTTTTCTGTCTGCTCTACAAAAATAAAAAATCCACATGAACAGGGACTATGATGCTGATTGTTCATTCCTTAGCAGTTTCAAATAACATATTTTTAATATTATTTTTAGGGGCATGGAGGGATTGAAGTTTTTCCCTCATGATTTTGTAGAAATAGTTCCTTCATCTTAGTATGGTGAGGATTTTAAAATCTATCTACATCTTGAATATAAGCACTAAACTTTATTTTAAGATTTAATGTTGCATTAAAATGTTTTTTAAGGCCAACTTCAATCTGTACATCCTTCTGTAACAAACAACACAACAATGACAATAACTCACAGCGAGGGTAAATTGCTCTATCCCTCATTTAATGCACAAAATGTTTTTTTTTTAAGAACATAGGAGACTACATGGTCCAAAGCTTAGAGAAAAGACCTGTGGTCTGGATTTCTGATTTGAACGGAGTCACTAAATTTTGATGTGATCCTAGAGAAGTCATTTAAGCTCTCTTGTTCTTCCATCAATCCAGCAAAAGAGCCTGCATACATTATAAGGCAGGGATCTATTATACCGGGAAAAAATACCCTAAACACACTATGTCTGAGTTAACAAATCTTATTTCATTAAACTTTTAATAAAACTAAAACCTTTAAGAGCTAACAGTTATAACTTTAAAATGGCAGTGTCAAACTTAAAAGATAAACAAAAAAGCCAGTCATAAATGTAAGCCCACATTTACGTTGAGTAAATATGCTTAGAGAAAATGCCTTTCTTGTTCATGTGCCTGGATTTTCCCCGTGGGAATAATAAAGTCCCCCCTCCTCTGAAATCATCGGGACTAAGTGTAATGGGCTGAGTTGCTCTCTGTGCTATGCTTTGAAGGAGAGCAAATGTGCTCTGTCAATTAGCTTGTTATTGCCTCTTTCCTTGTAAAAAGATCAACTTGCGCCAATTAGAAAACTGGAGAAAAGGAACTTTTAACTGCAAGATGGGGACATTAAAACCAATATTGTAGAGAACCAAATCGAAAGCATTAGAATGCATTATTGATTGTTCAGCCTGGAAAAATATGGTAATTACTCTGCAAATAGCAGGAAGAACAAACTGGATGGTCTGCTGTATCTCTTCAAGTTTTGTGATCTTATCTAACTCTCTTGGATTAATACAGATGTGAATGGTACTTTCAGATGAATTGGGAGATATCTATATTTATGGTGATTACACAATCTGGTTTTTCAAAAAACACCACTCAAGTTACAAATAGGACACACCCTGCCTCTTACCTTATAATTTTATGTACTACTAAGTTGAACCTAATGGATATCTGAATCATGCTTTTGAATATTTTTTTATAATTCTCTGAAAGCAGTGTACTCAAATAAGTTATATTTCTATTAGATATTCCAATTTGATACCAACATTTCCCCATCTATTCTATTACATTTCCCCTAATTGTCAACAATGTAAGAATTTTAAATTTTCAGAAAAAAATAAAATGCATTCCTAAACACAATATTTACATTTCAAAAATTGTCTTTCTGAAAATTTGACACTATTCTCCTTTTAGGTGTCATTCTACTAAAACAGCATGCCACTAATATGTAACAGTAATATTGTGACATTTCCAAAATGTTAAGATTCGTAAAGAAACATCCGAAAGTGCTAGACTTCAAAACAGATTTTTTCTTGTAGTTCTTTCCACAAAAAAAGCAATCTTGTGCAATAGCATTTTAACAGCAATTTTTTATCTGAAGAGGTAAGGCCAAATTGTTAGAAACGAATCCATCCTGGAAATAATAGGGGATGTATCTTGCTGGGATAAAACAAAGCATTACTTAAATTTTGGTACAAGAAATCACCAATTCACTTTCTTTCTAGACTCATGTTAAAAACAATATCTAGCTTGAGGTGGAGGATGACTTGGAATCAAAGGTAAGAAAAGAGAAGATGAAGAAAACAAATAGACAAGTCCCAGAGTCTTGGCAGGCCCACAGAATGATATGAAAATTCTCCTGAGCTGTAGGGCTTTTAGCCTGACAGCTCCGATATGTTATCCTTCCTGAGTGTACACATCCTAATTGGAAATGTGGCATTTTATGCACACGCACGCAGGCAGTCAGCATAAAAGGGCAATACATGTCTTAGAGAAGATTCATCTTACAGAGATAATATGCATGAGGAAGGAGTTGAGCAAAAACACATCACAAATGACCTTTCCGTAGTCCTATGAAAGAGGGGAACCCGCCCCACCCTCCCCTGCCAATATTGTCTACTGAGACTAAGGCACTTTTCTTTCTCCTGTTATTTACCTTTAAATGCCTAGCACTTTATTTATGAAGTGAGCAAATACACGTTTGAGGAAAAAGTAAGATTAGTTTTGTTTATTATAAAGTGGTTCTCACGGACTAACATTGTATTATGTTCTTTCAGCAAATAACATAATACCTCTCATTTGGGGCATGTTAACTCAGAATAGATTTCCCTTTCTTCAGTTTTTTTTTTCCCCTTCACTTTTTTTTTTTTTTAAGGACAAAGAATGTAGTTTTACAGTGACAAACAAAGTAATCTCCTGTCCTGGTGACTTTGTGCTCTGTTCAAAATGACATTTCTGCTTCCATCTATGAAAGGAGTGGTCTTGGGGTTCATCATACAAGCTGCTGGGCAACACTAGAGTGGGTGACCCAGTGCTGGTTGGTAAGCCTGTTATGGCACTAGTACCTGCTGGTGCAAACGTGGTCACTGCCAAAGCCTGTAGCGAGAGATCTTTTGTCTAAGCTACATTGTTCCAAATATCAGGGCCAAGTATACCAGGAGGAGTAAAACTTTTGGTTGAAAAGACCTCTTCCAAAGGTCTTTTTTTTTCTTCTTTTTTCCTGTTATCCTGTAATTCACTTTAAATAATTCGAGAATCATTCTATTGTATAAGACATTACCAATTGAAAGGATGATGTACCCTTGACAGGGAATACTTTTAAGAATTGTGAAGTGTTATATCTTGGGCTTTGGCCATAAATGATGCTTTAAAACAAAAGAAAAGGAAGTTTTAAGGAAACACTCTAGAAACCAAAATTATGAGACATCTGGAGAAAGTTTAGGAATATAAGAAAATTATCCAAATAGCACAGAAAACAAATGTATTTGAAGCAAATTAACATTTTTGCTGTTGTTTGAATATCAGTATAATTATGTCAAACTCTAGCCAAAATTAATCACTAGAAACCCAGTCATCCTGAGTTTTCATGACTCCTTTTGCTGTAATAATTGCTTGTCAAATATCTAAACCAATCTGGCCTATAGGCTGGCTTCCTGCTCTAATGTACCCCTCTTCTTTTGTTATATAAATTTTCAGACTTGCTCATTTAGATCTACAAATAACTTAATTCATTCCAAAATTATACTCTGGAGATTCTTTTCTCTGAGCCTCCTAAAAGGTCTTCTTTCTGCTAATTCAATCTCCCCAAAGCATTTTCACAATCAACAAATATGAATCATGCTATAACATTTTGCTAAATCTAATAATCTACATTTTCTCAGTCTTGGATATCACTCACCTGCAATTACCCCAGTGAAATGGACTTTTGTAATTCTTACAGAACCAGATAACCAGATTATGTGAATTAAAGTTGGAAGGCAGAGGCCATGTGGTGTGAGATACAAAACATGGCTATTTAGAAGATAACATGTTAGCGGTTGATTATTCTGAGGCTCTCTCTAAATCTTTATAAAATGAAGATATACTAATTACTCACTATGCAAATTATGTGACAATGTTGGAAAGTCCTGATCTCAGGATTTGCATGTAGACTCCGTTCCAAATGAGATTTTTATGTATGGTAATTGCCCCCAGATGTTATTTTAAAATATCATAATATATTTTGTAGAACAGTTCTTTAGAAGAAGCCAGTGAATGTACTTTTTCCCATGTCATATCATTATATCCTCACTTATCTTCACTTAAGAAGTTGCTGCTGTTTTCTAGAATATTTTGTTTATAAAAGACAGAGAAATTCACTCTCTAGATCTAAATATTTAACAGTCTCATTTTTAATGGGGAGGGTATGCACTTATGTTTTCTCGTAAATAAAGACAACGCTACAATAAATTACAACATACCAAAAGGTCACTTGGACTTTGGTTTGGAATTACATCTTACATGTTTAAAGGGTGAGCAATGACAACTTAAACAAAACATTCTCTTTCACGGATGGAATTCTTGCTTCCTGGGAGTTTGCTGAGGTTGCTGGCTTTTTGTATTGAAAAGCTAGATCTATAAAAATGCAGAAACATTACAATTCAAAGATAATTCAAAATATCCCAGGAAAGAACTAATTTGGCAGTACTTTTCGCTAGAAACAAACAGCAAGGCTTGCAAGCGGTGTGTATTTTTAGAAATAGAGTTTACTAACCCATTCAGCATCCTACATTTCCTATACAGTATGTGCTTGGCAGGCCCTGGTGTCAAAAGATTAAGAGAAACCAGCCTTTCTGCCCTTAGAGAGCTCAGCCTTTAAGGCGGGGTTTTTGGGTCCTTTGCATTGGTATCACTCAGGATGCTCGCTTAAAAAGGAAAAAGAAGAAAAAAGTGAAGACAAAAATTATGAACAACAAATACATATCTATCAACAAGTGAATCTAAAGTCAAGTGAACTAAAAATCTGAAGAGCAGAATAAACTGGTGAATATAATAGAATCAGGGGCATAGAATGGGAGGGGATTGATAATTCTCAAGGGGAAAAGGGTTTCTGTGTGGGGGGTACGGGAAGAGACTGGACAAAAATCATAAACCTATGAATGAGGACAGCAGTGGGGGAGGGAGGAGGAGGTAAGGGCAGAGGGTGGGGTGGGGACCAGGTGGAGGGGAGCTATGCAGGGGGCGGGGGAGGGAGGAGAAACAATTGTAGTAATCTGAACAATAAAGATTTATTTAAAAAAAATAAAATGCAGTTCCGGCTCCCTCTCCGTATTTGAATCTCTAACAGCAGAGCTCTAGCATATGTACATTCAATACACTTAAAATATACCCTTAGCGATTTTTGTGAGCCCCAAACGATAGAAATGCAGTAAAGAGACTGAGCATTTCCAAGGCAGAAGTCAGAACTGCGGTTCCCAACTCCAGGGGGAGTATCACTTTGTCATCCTTTTGTTTGAAATTTTAATTCCACAAAGTGAGGGTCCATAGCTGACTTAATAGCTAAGGGTCCTTTCACCTCCAATTTCCTCTCAGGTAAGGGGTGATATTTTGCTATGGTACCCAATGGTAGAATATACAGTTTGCCCTTTTCCTGCAGTGTTATATATTGCCCTTATTACCTCTATGAAAGGACTGGAGTAGGCAGACAGAAAGATATGAACTGGACAGGCCAGGAGAGGCAGCTGGGGCTTGGAGGAAGTAAGTGTGAGGCATGATACACTGAAATAGACAATGGAGGTGGCAGGCTCCTAGGTGAACAGGGAAGATTCAGGGCCCTCCAGGATGTGATCTAACTGGTTGGCATAGAACCCAGACCAGGGGTGGGGAACCTTTTCTCTGCTGAGGGCCATTTGAATATTGATAATAACATTCACAGGCCATATCAAATTCTCAACTTACAATTAGCCTGCTATATTTGGTCAAACATTTAATTAACTCACCCCTAACGCCTTGGCAGTGTCAGACCAAATGATTTTGCTAGCCTTATATGCCCCACTGTATAAGGGAGGGGATGACTTGCTCCTTACCTAGGGCCATTTTAGCCTAGGGCTATGGTTGGCAAACTTTGCTCTCAAGCCACATGAGGCTCTTTGGCCCCTTGAGTGTGGCTCTTCCACAAAAATACCATGACCTGGGCAAATCTATTTTGAAAAAGTGGCGTTAGAAGTTTAAGTTTAAAAAATTTGGCTTTCAAAAGAAATTTCAATCGTTGTACTGCTGATATTTGGCTCTGTTGACTAATGAGTTTGCCGACCACTGACCTAGGGGTATAAATTCCCAAATATCCAGGCACTCAGTTCAGTCTCAGCCAGCTGAGGTGCCCACTCAGATCCTCTCTGAGTGCATTGCTTTCCTACAAATAAATCCTCGCCTGCTTTGGCTGTTATTTGTTGTATCTTGTTTGAATGTATTCCTGCGAGCAAGATAAGAACTGTCTCAGACAAGAAGTTATTTCCAGCCAGAGATCCCCTTATCCACCACAGACAGGACGACACAGCAAAAATACAAAGAGAAGGGAAAGAAATAAATACCCAGCTTTTGAGTTTCAAGAGGCCACACCCAGGCAAGGCTGTTGAGTTAGAAGACTATAAAGGAATCAAAGCCACCTTTTCCTTGAGCTCCCCAGATCAGATTTTATGGGCTCATAGAAGAGAGACAAAATTACTCAGAATAAGTGACCGTGCCATTTGATTATAGAAAGATGATGTTTCATGCGTCCTGCATTTGTGCCCTGGGATGCATGCCCCATTTTACAAATGTATTTGCTCTTAAATTCCTCCTCATCCTTCCAGTCCCAGGATAAGCCCATTAGAATGAGTCTTTCTCATTCTCTATCAAACAATAGGAATTTTCTTTCTATATTCCCACTGTGCCTCATACCTATTTCTGTTATAGTGTGTATTTCAGTTTATGCCAATTGTTGCTTGAGTATCTGGCTTGTGAGTCTCCAGGGACTTCCTTTAGGAGATTCAATCTCACTTTGTGTGTTCTCACTTAGAGCCATGGATTACCCCATAGCTAAATGGCTCAGCAAACATGCCTGGGATTATTTCCACAGACTATATAAAGTGTTTTTGTAATGTTGTAGAGATGAAGGGAATTGTTGTAAAATGAAAAGAAGGGCAGAATGACAAGAGGTGGGTGATTGGCTAATGAAAAGATCAGCAAAGATCATTAAGTTTCCTAGCAGTCTAGTGACAAGACAACAGTGTGGAGCTGAATAATTTGTCATCTGATAAAGGATGCCACATCACCAGAATAGCCAATATGTCTTAGTTCTGAATTCAGAAAAATGTGTCATGTGACATTGTAAGTGAAATGGAAGTTCATAAAAAAAAAACCTCTTGTAATGTAAAAAAGAAAAAGATATCCTTGCCATGTATAAATATCAAATGAAGCAAAGTGCAATATAACACGACTCTTTCATATACTTCTTTAGGTAAAGGGCAAGAGACACTATAAGGTATAGTTCTGAGGAGACATTTCTGTGTTGGAAGAATTAATGTAGTTCAGTAAACCCATACATCTTCTCATGATCTGAGCTGATAAAAAGCTGAAAATTAGAGAATGTCAGAAAATAAATGGCTGGTCTGTCCTTATCTGGAGCAGCAATTGTCTCCATGAGTTTTCTGATGGGAATCTGTGGAGTGTGGAGGTTCTATCTTATTGATTGAAAGGCAACCCACACACTTTAGAATTTAGGCATTCAGGTAGCATGGCTGACATTTGATGAAATAATTAAAGAGCTGAACTAGTGTTTCTTATCCCTGGAGATCTGCTATTGGAGTACCTTCAGGCAGGACCAAGACTCTTCTCAAAAGCCTTTACAGAGAAGTGCAAATGATCTAAAAAACTGTAAAATAAATCTGGGTGTTTCCTATCATTGTGCTTGGACAAGATGAACTTAGCTAAGAAGGAGAGACCAGAAGTTACCAGAAGGCTACCTTTATCATGACTGTGACCTTCATCAGTTTCATTTATTATTCAGTATGATTTCCTCACTTGTAAGTCTATGAATCAGGCTTCTCATTCATAAATTCTGCATGTAATAAATTTGTGTTCAAACTTGTACATAAAAATTCATGTAATTTGTTCTCATGCATTTTTTTTTCTCAAACCTGTATGCCACACTTACATTCACAAGGTTTTATTCTAAGTATTTGGCCCATTAAAAATTATACAATTCATATGCTTATGGTGTTAGAAAATATTTATAAATGTTTATTCATTTTTAGCCACTCATGAAGAGGTTCAGGAAGTGAACTACAACAAGGATCCTAGTCACAGAAGTTTAGACAAATAAAATATATAGAAAATATTTTCAACATAGTTCTTAACGCTATCTTAGTTAAGCAAAAATAAAACAATATGTTAATAAAAAGGTAATATTTCTTGGAAAAGAGTATTAAAAGATACATATAATCTTTCATGCAAACATACTAAGTATTTTATTAACATAATGCATGTGGTATTTAGGGAATTGTACTGGTTATTAAAACTAGCTCTTATTTTATTTCTCAAACTTATACCACCCCTAATTTTGATTGATTTTTTAAAAAAAATTTAAGTAGACATTATCTTTTCAGGCAGTCAACACGATGTTCAGAGAGAGTTGCCATGTATCCCCTGAACCACACACACTCACACCTGCTCCCGGTATGAACATCTGGAACCAAAGTGGTACATTTGTTGCGATGGATGAACCTGCATTGACACATCATTATCACCCAAAGTCCATAGTTTAAATTAGGGTTTACCCTTGGTGTTGTACAGTATATAGCTTTTGACAAATGTACAATGACATGTATCCTCCATTACTGTATTGCACAGAATAGTTTCACTGCTCTAAAATTCCACTGTGCTCTTCCTATTTATCCCTCCCTCTTCCTGACCACTGGCAACCACTGATGTCTTTACTCTATCCATAGTTTTGCCTTATTCAGAATGTTATATTGTTGGAATTATACAGTGCTGTCTTTTAATATTGGCTTATTTTATTCAGTAATATGTATTTATTTTCCTCTATATGTTTTCATGGTTTGGTAGCTCACTTCTTTTCAGTACTGAATAATATTACATTATTTATTTTTATTGTTTTAAAAATATATTTTATTGATTTTCCACAGAGAGGAAGGGAGAGGGATAGGGAGCTAGAAACGTCGATGAGTGAGAAACATCGACCAGCTGCCTACGGCACACCTCCTACTGGGGATGTGCCCGCAATCAATGTACATGCCCTTGACCAGAATCGAACCCGGGACCTCTCAGTCTGCAGACCAATGCTCTATCTACTGAGCCAAACCGGTTTTGGCAATATTCCATTATGTAGATGTGCCATACTTCATTTGTGCATTAAACTACTGAACGACGCTTTGGCAATCATGAAAAAGCTTCAATAACATCTGTGTGCAGGTTTGGGTGTGGATATAAGCCTCCAGTTCTGTTAGATATATACCAAGGAGTATGTTTGCTGGTTCATATGGTAAGAGTAAGTTTTGTTTTGGAAGAAACTGCCAAACTATCTTCCAAGTTTTGTTTTGGAAGAAACTGCCAAACTATCTTCCAAAGTGTACCATTTTTCAAACCCACCAGCAATGAATAAGAATTTCCATTGTTCCACATCCTTGTCAGCATTTGGTATTGACAGTGTTCCAAAATTTTCCCATCTTATATAATAAAAGCCTAATATGTTAAGTGTTCCACTGTTCATTCTACCATTTGACCAGTTGCTATGATGTGCACTGACCACCTGGGGTAGGATGCTCTGACCTATAGGTTAGCTTGCTGCTGGGGTCTGGCCAATCAAGACTGGGGAAGATATATATCTAACAGAATAATGGAATATTATCCACTACTAAAAAGAAGTGAGCTACCAAACCATGAAAATTTATAGAGGAAAATTAATACATATTATAACATGAAGACCTCTTGTGGTCCCTCCCAAGCCCCGATAATCCACTGGTGCCAGGGAGCCTACCAATGCATGAATCAGTGCACTGGGCCTCTAGTTCTAATATGAGTGTAGTGATATCTCATTGTTTTAACTTGCATTTTTCTAAAGACATGAGATGTGGAACATGTTATCATATGCTTATTTGCCATCTGTATATCATCTTTAGTGTGGTGACTGTTAATATTTTAAAAAAATATTTTATATCATAGTTCTTTGCAAACATTTTCTTCCATTCTGGTTTGCTTTCTCATTCTCTCTCTTTCAAAGAATCTTTATTTTTTTTAAAGTATTATAGATGCACCCCATTTTGTAACTTTCTTTCCCCCATTGACCCCTATTCTCTTGACATTGTCTTTCACAGAACAGAAATTTTTACTTTAAATGAAGTCCAGGTTATCAATTATTTCTTAATGAATTATACTTTTGGTGTTGTATCTAAATAGACATCACTATATCCAAGATCATATAGATTTTCTCCTATACTACCTTCTTTGTTGTTTTCCATTTATGTCTATGACCCAGTTTGAGTTAATTTTTGTGAAGGTTGTAAGGTCTGTGCCTTGCTTCATTGTTTGGAATATGGATGTCCAGTATCGTGCGTTGAAAGATTACATATATTTTTACTGCGTTGTCCTTGATCCTTTGTCAAAAATCAGTTCATTTCTTCATGTGGGTATATTTCTGGTTCTTTATTATGTACATTGAACTATTTGTCTTTTCTTTTGCTGATACCATACTGTCATATTGTAGTGGATTATTTTTAAAAAGAAGTAAAATGTTATGGGAACATGATAAAGCAAAGGTTACTCCAGAGGTAGAAAGCTTTGCAGGATTTCTATATCTAAGTTATACATCTATGTGTAAGTATATGAATAATTTTCTTTAACTTAAAAACCCAAGAAGTTTAGGGATTCCCATCCCTCTCATTTATTGTCCTTATCCATCCTTTGCTATTTTATAGCAAAATTCCACTATATATATATTTGTTGGCTTTCAATTCAATCACGACTCTCTCTTGTTTTTCCAAGTTTATTCTAAAAAAACGTCAAACCTATATAAAATCTGTAAGATTAGAAAAATGAATAAGCATATAGCCTTCCCTTAGAATAACCAGTTGTAAAAATTTTGTCATATTTGCCTCTCTCTTTCTCTCTCAAGCACACACACACACATTATTTTATTTTGAAAAAACATTTAAAAGTAGGTTGTAGCTATCATAACTCTTTACCCTTAAATAATTTAGCATATATGTTCTAAGAAATGATATATTCTCCTATGCAAATCACATTACACCTGAGAAAACTAAAACTAATTCAATAACATATGCTTTCCTTCACCTGTAAGGTTCATACATTACATTTGCTTGTTATGTCACTTCAGTCTTTTAATCTAGAAGAGTCTCCAGTTTATTTTCTTGTTGCTATTGTTGTAACATTGACCATTAAAAAAAAACCCTCTCACCTGAGGATATAATTATTGAACATCAATCAGTTACCTTCAGTATGTAACCAGACTGGAGATGTGCCCTGACTGGAAATCAAACCCACCACCCTTTGGTGCACAGGATGCTGTTGCTCAATCAACTGAGCATCACTGGCCAGGGCATAACATTGACTTCTAAAGATTAGAACAGCAGTCTTTCAGAATGCCTCCATTTCAACTTTTTTGTTTTTATTTTTTTGAATTACTTTCTTGATTAAGGTATCACATATTTGTCATCACCCCCCCCCCCATTGCATCCCAAACCCCTCCCATGCATTCCCCTACACACCTCTTATCCATGACCACTGGTTAGGCTCATATGCATGCACATAAGTCCTTTGGTTGATCTCTCCCTGTATCTCATGAATAAATCCAGGTTAAACACATTTGACAAGAACTCATGATATACATTATCACACCAGAATGGCTTGTTTGACGGGCGTTCCAGTAATTGGTGATGCTAGGTTGAATCACTTGGTAAAGTTGGTACCTGCCAGCTTTCTCCCTTATAAGGGTTGATTGTTTCCCTTTGTGTTAGTAGGTAATTTGTGGATATACTTTGAGACTAAGTGAATAAAATGCTCCCCCACCCCCTCTTTTTACCCAGAGAATTTAACATACAATGATGATCCTCATTTAAATTAGTTGTTACATTGGTGATTGCAAAATGGAGATGTACTACTAACATTTATTCTATATTTATTAGCTAGTATTCTGTAATGAGCTTCCTTTCCCTTTGTCCTCTTTCATCTCTTTATCACCTTCCTCTCTTGTTGCCTTTCTTCCTTCTATTCTTATAATTATATGCCCCGGCCTGCGGGGCAACAACAAGGGCACGCAGAAACCACCTAAGAGAATGAATCAAACAAGGAGCGCGGAAGAATGGGGGCAAGACGGGGTTCCGATCAAGCCCCATCTATCTATTGAAGCATTGCGGTTTTCAAAGGCTCGGAAGGGGAGGAACAGGATAAGGAGTTGCCATGGGGTGATTGGTTGGGGACTGGGAATGTCTTCAGCTGATTGGTTATTCTGATGTGTGAGGTTCTTCTAGCCTTTGGCACGTGAGGGCTCAATCAGGAAGAGGGGCTGACCAGGAAGTGAGACTGAACTCTTGTTTTTATGGCTCCCGGCAATTATAAACTCATGAATTTTCTTTTATTATTCACTGGTTTATTATCCATATTGTTTGTTCTAGTTGTTATTGTTTTGGAAAAAGTTGCCCCCAAATTTAATGGTTTAAAATAATAATTAGTATGTACTATATTTTATTGATACATTCTGTTAAGAATTTGATTATTTGAAATATTTTTCTACTAATTTGCTTTTACAAGGAGTGTGCTCACATTGTTTGAAAATTTTCAAGATGTTTCTCAGATTAGAGTCCTAGAAGTGGGATTACTGGGTCCAAGGGGGGATGCATATGTAGTTTTATTAGACATTGACAAAATTTCCTTTATAGGGAAGTATCATTTTGCACTACCACCCACCAGCAATATATGAGAGTTTTGCCCCACCAAGATTTTGTGTTGTTAAGATTTTGAATTTTTCCTAATTATCAGCCCTCCCTTTCTTGGGGCCAACACAGTCACATCTCAGTGGTCTTTCCTTAGCCATCATACTAAAGTATCCACCAGTCTACATTACATCTCCCTTTCCTGATATCATCTATTCCTTAGCACCTATTATTTTTCAACACATCATACATTTTAGTTATTTATCTCAATGTCTCACAAATTAAGATGTAAGTTCTCTGAGAGCAGAGACTATGTGCTGTTTGTTTTATGACCATTTTCTAGCTCCTAGAATGACACCTATGGCATAGTAGATATTTCATCAACATTTGTTAAATGCATGAATGAATCAGGCACATTTTCATAGTTAGCAAATTTCAATTAAATGGTCTCCAAGATCCTCTCCAGCTTTACAAGAACTATATTTCTCAATAAGTATTTTACTTATTATTTAGAAGGAAAGATGGAATCATGAATTGAAAACTAATTGGCCAGTATGCATTTGCAAGTTATTTATCTTATTTAAATAAGATTTAAATAAAATATTAAAAATTGTGTTTAAGTATTTTAAAAATGATTCACAATACTATCACAAATCCTATTTCTATAACTAACAATATATATGCAAAATTACTTTGCCAATAAAAAGGGCTATTTAATATAAATAAATGTAATTAATAAGATTATGAAGATTATCTTTTGAAAACATTAGACGACTGGGTACCTCATTCTTTGTCCCTCCTCAGCACATCACCTATTCCTACAGCTATTTCCCCAAAAGTCATATTTCTACTTATGAAAAACTACATGTGGAGAGGGTGGAGTCTGCCTTTGAAGGTAGAAGTGATAATGTGAGAGAAGAATACCCCTCCCCTAATTTGAAAGAATGTATATACCCCTGTGTTCATTGTAGCATTATTTACAACTAGAGGCCCGGTGCACACATTTTGTGCACTGGGGGATGTGTATCTCAGCCCAGTCTGCTCCCTCTCCTATCTGGGACCCTTCAAGGGATGTCTGACTGCACCCAGGTAGGATAGGGCCTAAGTGGGCAGTCAGACATCCCTCTCACAATCCAGGACTGCTGACTCCCAACTGCTCACCTGTCTGCCTTCCTGATTGCCCCTAACTGCTTCTGCCTTCCAACCAGCCTGATCAACCCATAACCACTCCCCTGCAAACCCATTTGCCTCTAATGGCCTTCTCCTGCAGGCCTGGTCTCTTCACAACTGCCTTTATCTATAGGCCCAGTTTCCCCCAGCTTTCCTCCTTTGCTGGCCTGGTCACCCCTAACTGACCTCTCCTGCAGGCTTGATTTCCCCCAACTGCCCTCCTTTGCAGGCCTGGTCCCTCCTAACTTCCCTCCCCTGCTGGCCATTTTGTGGCAGCCATCTTGTGTTCACATGGGGGCAGCCATATTGTGTGTTGGATAGATGGTCAATTTGCATATTATCCTTTTATTAGATAGGATTAGATAGGATAGAGGCCTGGTGCACAGGTCGGGGACAGCTGCTTTGCCCTGAAGAGTGTCCCAGATCAGGGTGGAGGTTCCCTTGGGGTGTGAGACAACCTCGGCGAGGGACCTGTGGTGGTTTGCAGGCTGGCCACGCCCCCCTTTGACCCAAGTGGAGAACCTAGTATCTGGGATTTATTTATCTTTTATAATTGAAACTTTGTAGCCTTGAGTGAAGGTCTGGGCCTGCAAGAGCAGGCGGAAAGCTTGGCTTCCTCCACTGCCGGGGGCAACCCATGTTTCCTGCTCTCTCTGTGACCACAGCCATCTTGGTTGGGTTAATTTGCATACATGCTCCTGTTTGGGTGGTGAGCATGGCTTGTGGGCATAGTGGAGGTATGGTCAGTTTGCATAGTACTCTTTTATTAAATAGGATAGCCAAGATTTGACAATAGCCCAAGTACCCATCAGTAGATGAGAGGATAATAAAGCTATGGTACATTTACAAAATGGAATACTACTCTGCCATAAAAAGGAAGAAAAATTTACCCTTTGTGACAGCATGGATAGACCTGGAGAACATTGTACTAAGTTAAATAAGCCAGTTACGTAAATACAAGAACCATATTATTTCAGTCATATGTGGAATTTAATGAATAAACTAAACTAACAAGCAAAATAGAGTCAGACTCCTACATAGAAAGCAGGTAGACAGGTCTGGTGGTAGGGTAGGCATTGGGGTGGATGGGTGGGTAGAGAGGGATTGAGCAAAAAAAATAAAAATAAAAAGAGAAAGAACTCATGGACTTGGACTACAGTGGGAGGGGATGATTGTGGGGGATGGTGTGGATTGTGGGGTGTGGGATGGATTGTGGGGGGTGGGTGATTATGGAGGTGTAAGAAGACATAGAGGGGATAAATGGTGATGGGAAAAGAAAAAAAAAAGAACAAATGCAGGAAGGAGGGAGAGAGAGAGAAAGAAGAGGCTTTTCTGCCTCCCAAGAAGTTGGAAGGACAATATTCTGTAGTTAAAAGGAAAGAAAAGTAGAGAAAGCTGTTGTCCAATTCTGAATTTGATTCTCTTAAAAGAGAAGGCAACATAGTGCTACTCAGACCCAACATGCTATCGCTGCATCAGAGTATACATTTTTTATGTGATTTTAGGCAAAGAAAATGCTTGAGTGAGTGTTTCAGGTCCTCTCTGGGCTTCTGTGTGCTGTGGTGGGGATGCAGGAGGGATTCCCTGGTGCCCTGAGTGGGGTGTATGAGTCCATGCAGCAGGACTGCCAGGAGGCCACCTGGGTAAGGGACAATGTGACAGCATGGGAGGGGCTGAGGCTGAGGACAGCCCACAATGGGCTGAATGGAGACAGGCTATAATTCAGATGGTTGTTAGCTTTGTAGTAGAGCTAAATCAGCAGGGAAGAATGAGGAACTTTGATCACATGAGATAACCCAGAAGAGTACTGGCGACATCTTAGAAGCTGTGCAGTGGCCTAGGTACCGGGCCAGAACAACCCCTCTTTCTGCAGGAGGCAAATTTTCCACAGCAAAGCTGCAGATCTGCATGTCTGGATCCCGAGTCCTCATTTGTCAACACAAGATCAGTAAACACTCACTCTCACCCTCACCACCACTCACCCTTCCTGGGGAGAATGGGATGGCAGAGACTGGATTCCATTAAAGGGCCTATTAAAGCCACATGCTATGAAATACTATCAGTTGGCAAAGACATATTGTGTTTACTCGACGCTACCAGCAGGGTGGGATTTTATGGGAACATTAGACTGTTTATAGAAAATAAAGAAGAAATATTTTGGAGGCTTCTGACTAATAGGAAATAAATTTGTGAAACTGTTACCATTTGTCTAATCAAGTTTGAAGTTATCCGCACACAAACATTTTTTAGAGGAAACACTGTAGTTCTGTTTTTTATAATCACACATATTTATATGGGTCCCCCAAAATGTATTATCCACGATCACATATTCTATAATTGTCCTTGATTCTAGCTAAAGCCACAAGGAATTTTCTTGAAGTTAGGCCAAATTTATGCTACTTGAATCACACAATAATATTTTGAAATACGCTGTCTAGCTCTCCTCTTGCAGTCCCTTGTTCCTACTGTCATATCCATTTTTGTTCACTGACACTGTTTGCCTCCATGGAGGAATGAGAGTGAAACAGAGAAACAGAGAACAGAGTAGTAGTCATCACATGGATTTTAGTTTCTAAATGCCCACACCCTAAGAAAGCTTTGTCCATAATGAAGATGATGCAAACACAGGCCCGGATATGATTGTTTCCCCAGGCTATGGGCAATGTCAGAGAAAATGCTCTTCACCCCCCTTCCCCCCCCCCCCCCCCCCAAGAACAGCACCTGAGTTCAGCGCGTGTTGCTGCCCAGCCAAGCCTGGGGGTGGGAGGATAACCAAGCTTCCTGTGAGTATGGGGATCTGGGCCATAGGGCGGGAGCATACAAATTTCAAAGTAAAACGTGGCTGCGGGGGTTTGTGTGGGAATCGCAAGTTTAGACTTACATAACCAGTATACCTGTGGGCAAAGGAATTGTTAACGGGTGTCTCATAAGATGGACAAGCCACAGCCTCCCAGAGTCTGGCAGCCTCATTCTGTCTCAGAATGATCCCGTGAGTCTGAAGGAGGAAGGAATCAGAATAAAAACCACAGCACAGAGGAGGAGGGAGTGATAAGCAGCTTCCTGTGTTCCTGAGAGTAGCATGGCATGTCAAAGAGAACAGCTGATTGAAGAAGCAAAGTAATCATGAATGAGGAAGGAGGGAGTACTGATCAATGGTGACAGAGATGAGCAAGGGTGGGATCCTGCTGGGGAGTAAAAAACACACAGGACTTAATTAATTTTAGATACAGAAAAATAAATTTGTATTTGCCCTAACCCGTTTGGCTCAGTGGATAGAGCATCGGCCTGCAGACTCAAGGGTCCCAGGTTCGATTCCGGTCAAGGGCAGGCACCTTGGTTGCAGGCACACCCCCAAGAGGGGGTGTGCAAGAGGCAGCTGATAGATGTTTCTCTTTCATTGATCTTTCTCTCTATCCCTCTCCCTTCCTCTCTGTAAAAAGTCAATAAAATATATCTAAAAAGAAAAAAGAAAAGTAAATTTGTACTTATTGGACATTGGAGCTTATACAGATTTCTACCAGCTATTCCTACCTGAATTGAGGTATTATACTAGTATTATTAGTGGAAGTAAATAAGAGTTTTAAAATGGAGGGTCAAACATTACAATAAGGGAGCTTTTAAACAGTTATCTTTCAAAATTTCATTCCTCCATTCTGATCCATGTTCCCAATTGTTGGCAGTTCTTGAGGATTAATATATATATTTTGACAAACATGTAAAAATTGTGCAAATGCTGTACAGAAACTGATTTTTTTAAATGTATTTTATTGATTTTTTTACAGACAGGAAGAGAGAGGGATTGAGAGTTAGAAATATCGATGAGAGAGAATCATCAATCAGCTGCCTCCTGCACACTCCCCACTGGGGATGTGCCCGCAACCAAGGTACATGCCCTTGACCGGAATCGAACCCGGGACCTTTCAGTCTGCAGGCCAACGCTCTATTCACTGAGCCAAACCGGTTTCAGTAGAAACTGATTTTTATTTTTATTTTTTTATTTATTTTTTAATATATTTTATTGATATTTTACAGAGAGGAAGGGAGAGAGATAGAGAGCTAGAAACGTCGATGAGAGAGAAACATTGACCAGCTGCCTCTTGCACACCCCCTACTGGGGATGTGCCCGCAACCAATGTACATGCCCTTGACCGGAATCGAACCCGGGACCTTTCAGTCCGCAGACCGACGCTCTACCACTGAGCCAAACCGGTTTTGGCGAAACTGATTTTTATGTTCACATTCTGTAAACATTTTATATGATGCACATTGTTCAGACTTATATTGTGATCATTGAGTAACAGTCTGTCATATATCAGAATCTACTTAACCACATATTCCAATGTTTATATGTATGGGATATATATATATATATATATATATATATATATATATATATAGCTATAAACAATATTATAACTGATACTTAGGTCTTATGAGATTCCTGTCTTTTTTTCCTTGTCGTTTAGTAATAATTTTTAACTTAAATTCCTAGAAAAGACATCAATGAATCGAAATATATGATTAATCTTCTAACTTCGAATGATTACCATTTTGTTACTGATTTATAAAACTCTTATTTCTTTTTTGTTGTTATTGATTGAGTAATTATATATCACTGAAAACATGTCCATTAAGGGTATTATCATTTTAAATATTTGCATATTAAGTAAAATATTTAGACGTTGAGGAAGAGGTTTAAAATAATACTGCACAAAAACATTGGTATACCTCACAAAATAGAAGAAGGATGAAACTGAGAGAGAAGTTGGTGAACCATTTTTTTAAGGTAACAAAAAGTATTAAAGTAAGACTGAAAAGAAAATGAATTCAAAAGTACCAATTTGTTTTTCTAAATGGTAGAGTAAGCTATTTGCAGTTAATAGTGATGATTTATGTCGACTTTAGAAAAAAAGTCTTTGTCTTTACCCCAAATATCACTTGGCTTTTGGGTTGGTGGAAATAGAAGCAACATTCTATTAGGTGTTCTTCCTTGTTTCTAGGAAAAAGGTTTATCTTGGGTTCCATTTCTCAAGTGAAGAAACTCAATAAGCAAACAAAATAAACGACTTTCCTCCCTCCCAAAATTCCTCACTCTGAATATGGCTAATGATGCCAAAAATATAGGCATCATTAGGTATATAGGTATTGCATATACACATATTGTATATATGCAAGTTAAAAACATTTCCCAATCATCCATAGCAATTGATCTATATTGACTTTTTTAAAGTAACTAATATTTTTGCTTGAAGTGACATCAGTTCCTCACCACATTAGAATATTTTTTGAAAGCTATCATTCATATTGTCTCCTTGAAGATTGAAGGTCATGACATTTGTGGATCTTATCAGTTTTTTTAATGGTTCTTTAATGAATTAGTGCTTCAGAAGAAGGTTGTGTAGGAAGAAATCAATACTACTGTTGATCATTACTTGATTTTCAGTCATAAACTAGAAAGGGACACTTTTATTGATGTGGATGCTTCTAAAACTTTCTGTGTGATAAATTGTTTGCAATTTCCTCAGCATTTTCAAAGTGAATGTCTTCAGATTAGAGTGACTAAATCAATCACTGTTCTAGTAAAACACCCCCAAAATCAAAATTGTTCAGTGTTCTAATTTGGGTCCATATCTGTTAGATAATATAAAGGGAAGTGAGCCTTCTGCCAAGAGGCTGCTAAATGTTTACAGCATCTTAGAGAATTAAGCATTTTGGTGTGCCAAGCTCACATAATTCCAGGGCAGTTTGTCAGCGGGTGTGGACAGAAAGCCAAGGGTATACCTAGTCTGAGCGAGGATAACCATAAATAACCGCTTCCATCCTTCAACACTGATCCCATGGTCTAATTTTGAGCAACAAAACCCAGCTGTACAACCACGAGGCACACTGTCCAGATACTTCTCTGAGTCTTCCTGCTGCTCAGGAGGAGGGCACAGTCTTTGTTCTCTGACGCATTGGCCCACGTTATCACAGTAAAGCACGAGTGAAGCTGCTTCGACACAGTCTCAGTTGGCCACATCACAAACCCGGGTGATTGTGTCTGTGGAAACAGGAGCAAAACCCATTTGGACAAATGCTCTTCTCTATTTCTAGGAAATTTTTTCTCTTAGTATGCTCCCCCAAAAGAGTCATTTGAAAACCAGAACAAGTAAACAGCCTTCCTACCCAAATGTTTCATTCTGAAACAAATGGTACTAATAAATATAAGAAATAGTGGCTATTGAATATACATATGCAAATGTGTTCATAGGTAGATTTATGCTACTACATAATTCTTGACCTCTTTTACTTACCAGAACAAAAGTAAATGTATATAATTTTTTTCTGAGAAATTAACAATAAGCGGTGCCACTTTTAAAGGTCTTATTCATATAATTAACCCTTCTTAAACACTACTTTATGCTACAGCTCACTAGAATGGGATCTAGGGAAGAGGATATTCCAGTTTGCTTCTGTTGCTTTTTCCAACATGAGTGGTTTAAACAGAAACTTTTTTCAGCCACAGTTCTGTGGGTCAGCTGGATGGTTTTGATCTGGGCCAGCTTGGATTGTCCAGGAGCACCACACTCATATGTCTGTGGCCTTAGCTGCCACAGCAGGGCCTTTCTTTGCTTGCTCTATCCTTCTGCTTTAGGTCTTCCTGGGTTGATGCACATGGTGACAAAAGGTTTCCCCGCAATAAAGAGCCAGCCCCAAGGAGCAAACCTTATTTACTCCTCTGCTTGAATCCCATCTGTGAAGGCCTCACTACTGCAAGTCACATGGTCAAGCCAAGATTCAAATGGCAGAGAAATAGACTCTATCTCTTGATGGGAATGAATGAAAAACGTATGGGTGTTTTGTTATTATTGTTGTTGTTATTGTATTTGTTGTTGAATCTACCACACAGAGAATGTTGGGAAAGAAACAAAAAGCTGAGAAGCTACCCTTCCATTTTCTTTTCCTTAAACCATTAGGCTTTTCTGTGAATGGGATTAACGTGGCTTTGGGGGGAGGGTGGTGGTGAAGAATGGGGAGAGGGTGAATTCTCTGGGCTTCAGTTTACGCAGATTCCTGGGAATCTAAATCCAGCTAGGATTAGGATGTCAGCTCCTAAATCAGAGCATTAAATTGCTGCAGTGGAGAGAACATATCTTTACTCCACTCAGCGCCACTTTGTGGAAACTACATCGTCAAGATATGAAGTTGCCCTTCTCAGACAACATCACACTGGGCCTCCACTGGATCCCCAGAGGCCTTTGCTGCAAACCCCAGGATTTGATACCCAGTCTTTTCCCTACTTCTAACTGCACCATCCAAATAGCTCCGTGCTGCTCAATCCATTATGTATCAGCTAACCTGGTCATACAGATCAGAAGATCATTAGGAATGCTTCCAAGCTGGTCAGCTCTTCCTAGGAATGTGCTGAGGAAGAGCTACAACATGGCCGATGTTCGTTCTTTGTTGTGAGGCCTCTGGGCTGTTAGGCTTCTCTTGGTCAGAATGTGGTGAGTTTCAAAGTAGAGAAAGAAAGCCTACTGCATTCTAGGTCTTTTGTCTCCAAAAGAGACATAAGTGTTAGTTTTACAAGCATGCTTATTTACTTATTTTTGATAAAGGTAAATATGGTTACTTCTTGTTTCCACCTGATACTGGAATGGAGTGCAAATTGGGTATAATCATATCTAATAAAGAGGGAATATGCAAATTGACCATAATGCTATCACAAAAGATGGTGGTGCCCAGCCCTCTCAGCCCCTCCAGAGTCCCCCCATCCTTTCAGCCTAGCTGGTAGGGTGGCAGGTGCACAGTGTGGCCAGACCCGTCCTAAGCCCCCCAGCTGCCCAGGGCCAGCCTGAGGCACAGGTAAGCATCGGATGTTTGCTGCCCAGCAGCCTAGAGCCGGCCCGAGGCACAGGTAACCAAGACTGGCCGAAGCTTGCGCTGCTGGCAGTGGCAGCAGCAGAGATGTGGTGGAGGTGTCACCTTCCCCTGATCACTGGGTCGCCTCTTGCCCCTGAAAGCTCCCAGACTGTGAGAGGGGGCAGGTCTGGATGAGGGACCCTCCTCCAGTGCATGAATTTTTATGTACTGGGCCTCTAGAACATGAAAAAGTAGAAGTCAGATTTCAGGACTGTAGGTGTAGGAAGTCTAGAAAATATGGATCATGACCATAAAAAGACCTTGAATCTAAGCTGGGTGCTGTCAGAGTTCAGTATCTGCATTATTGTGCCCTTGCTTTGGGTGAGGAGTACTAATTATATATGTTCATTTACTTCCTCCTATAATCCAGAGTTGTAAGTGTGATCTTCGTGACACTTGTGAGACAGGAGACTCAGGTTTTAAGGGGTAAAAGACAAAGCAGCTATACTGAGATTTTGCATGTTGGCATCCAGTGCAGCCTGCTGGTCTGCAGGCTTGCCTCCCAGCACATGAGCTATTTGACTTACCCAGCTTCTGGCTTGGAGCTGCCTCAGTTCCAAAGGAAAATTACTTTAAAAGTGCTTGTCCTAGATTTTTAGCTTGGTTATCACAAATTATTCCTCAATAACCAATCAATTATTTAATACAATGACCAAGTTTCTCATTTTAGTATCCCATTTTCATTTTGTTCCCTTGACTCTAATGCATTTGTAGTGTTTGTTCTGATTCTCTACGACTGGAGTCCCCCCTCAGAGATGAATCTTTGAAGCCTAGTATTAACAAAAGAGGTTCAGTTAGTTGTCTTAGATTTCTTTAACCCCTTCTGATCCCTTCCCTGGGGGTTTTAAGATGCTTAGTTCCTTCTCATGTCCTTGAGGAACCCCAGGACATTCTATATGTGGCATCTTCCTATTGCCCTGATATCATCAATATATTTTATCTGTAGGATGAGTCTTTTTCCAGCATCCACAAAGTGGTCAGTTCTCCTCTCATCTGCCTCATTCAGCTGCCAGGATTGGGGGTCAGAGGAATGGATCTGGTGCCAGGTCTCAGGTTTGCCCCATCTGTCTATGCTTAGTGCAAGTTAATCTTTAATCTAGGTACTATCAGGATACACAAGCACCAAATTCTTATCTTTGTTCGTCTAAGCAGAAAAATGTTGATAAAACCATGGAAGTATATTTTGTAGAAATGGGCTATTCAGGAAAATAGTCATAATGTTAAAAGAACCAATGATTAGTTCAGAATCATCAAAGAAAAATACGTTTTCTAAAAAAAATTATGCAATGACTCTATACAGAAGGTATTTTTGCTCTTTGAATAGCTCAGATGGAATATTTAGAATGAAGCTGACCAATGGAAACAATGTTAGTATATTATATTTATTAATAAGCTTATATTTTATTTCATTAATTTTGCGGATATGCCTTTTCTGATCACCCATGACTTAGAAGAGTGGTTCAAGGTATTTTCAAATTGAATGGATCACTTGCACACTATTAAAATGACCTACATTGCCTTGGCTTCTTTACTTTTCCCCATGACTACCATATAAATTTGCCAAGGCAATTATTTAAACAGCCACATAAACTTGCAGATGATTTCTTTTGGAAGGATAAGAGACCTTGAATTAACAGGACTACTCTCCTGGATGTTTAGAATGCAAGAGGAACTATTCTATCTCCTCTTTGGTATGATAAGACTTACTGCTGTACTTGTATCTTACACAGTCTTATTAATGAATTAAAATTGTAGTTTGTCTTTCTTGGGTACTTTATTTTTTTTAACCGTATAAGAAAGGGCAAAAATGCTGAATTCTGTAAATGGAGATCTATTACAGATTTCACTGAGAAAATTTATAAGTATGACCTTCTACCTGGTTTTACAGTTATTGTATTTTAGATAAATTAGCTAGTCAAATGGCACTGCAAATTCTACTTTTCATTTTGTAGTTACTTCTTTAAAAGCCAATGTAAGCAGTTTAATGTGTCCACATTTTCCCCCCAATGTGTGAATATAAAAATTAGTTTATAATTTAAAATTTTTATTTTTGTTAAATTTATCTTTATTGTTGAAAGTATTACAGATGTCCCCCATTTTTCCCCATTGACACCCTCTATCCCATCTGTAGTGCAATGCCACTTTCAATCATTTGTAAAAATATAAATTTAATTCCTGCTAAATACTAGATGATAAATGACCAAAATCTGCCTTATAATAAATGTTTCAATGTTGGAGTGAAAACTCAGATCACCCATGGATTCTTAGGCTGTGAAAAAAACATTCTTGGAATATAAATACATAGTAATGTAAAATTTGTTTTATTTGAGTAAAATACTAATGTTATGTGGGCTAACTTACAAAATAGGATGAGAAAGCATAAAAATAATAAGAATGAACACAATTTTTGATTCAAGGATTATATAATATCCTATATAATAAAAGAGTAATATGCAAATTGACCATCACTCCAACACATTAGATGGCTGCCCCCATGTGGACAAAAAATGGCCACCACAAGATAGCCAGCAGAGAAGGGCAGTTGGGAGGTACCAGGCCTGTAAGGGAGGTCAGTTGAGAAGGACCAGGACTGCAGGGGAGGGCATTTAGGGGTGAACAGGCCTGCAAGGGAGATCAGTTAGGGGCAATCAGGCTGGCAGGGGAGTGGTTGGGGCGGGGGGTGATCAGGCTGGTAGGCAAAAGTGGTTAGGGGCAATCAGAAAAACAGGCAAGCAGTTGGGAACTAGAAGTTTAGGATTAGGCCTAAACAGGCAGTTGGACATCCCTTGAGGGGTCCCAGATTGGAGAGGGTGCAGGCTGGGCTGAGGGACATGCACCAGGCCTCTAGTAAGATTATAATTAGCCTTCTAATTCTAGTCATTTTAAAATAAGCTAAATGTAAATAAATATCAACACTTCTGAAAAACATTATTGGCACTAAAATTCCTGCACTATAAATTTAGGCAATAAACAGTGATTTTCTCAAATTTTATTTTATATCACAGTCCAGGAGACATGTAGCTGTATATCTATATATTTCCCAAGGCAACCAGCTGCAACTCCTGAGGCAACATGTAATATTAATTCAGTTTAGCCTCCTGGATTTCAGGAAATTCTGATGCACACCACATATTTTATTTGTTTTATGTTTATGGTTTTAGTCAAAGGATTAGATGATTGATTTCCAAAATAGCTGTTTATCTCTTTCCTCTTTAAAACTAAACATTTTTACTTCTATTTATATAGCAAATGATGCAGAGTGAACTAATCTATACATTTATAGAATCACATTACTTGCTACTGACATTACCATAGACCATAACATACTTTCTTCTATGAGAAAAAATGAAGTCTTTATTTATTTTGAACAATTTCTCTTTATTATTTCAAGAAAAGCAAGAATATTTGATGTTTTGGTATTTTTTTTTTGGAAAGATTAATGTAAGAAGACTGACTATATTGTGAAAATCAAAAGACTATTTTCTTCCTGCTTTTTATTAATAAGAGACAACTTATGATGGTAAAATTAAAACTTTCCCCTATTTTTCTGTTTTGAAAATATATGTATTTTCTGATCTTGGAGTTGGGAAGCATATGCTATGCTGTGGTTAGTCTGATGTGAGAAGGGGGTGAGTAAAATTTGAAGAGTAGTAGAAAGGTAATTGATCAAAATATCTCAATTTTTACTCAGATTCTACCATTAGACAATGATTAATTAATATATTTTACATTTTTTATTAAAATATACTTTACATTATGATATTACATTAGTTACAGGTGAACAACAGAGATTCAACATTTATATACTAGGACCTTTTAATATAACCAACTGTCACCATAAAAAAGTTATTATATTATTGACTATATTCCCTGTGTTATACATTGCATCCCCATGACTTATTTTATAACTGGAAGCTTGTACATATCATCTCCTTCATCTTTTTCACCCATCCCTCAATTTCCTTTCCCTCTAGCAACCATTAGATTGTTCTGTGTATCCATGACTCTGTTTTGTTTGCTATTTACTTGTTTGATTCTTTTCACATATGAGTGAAATCATATGGCATTTGTTTTTCTCTGACTTTATTTCACTTAGTATATACTCTCAGTCCATCCTTGTTGTTGCCAATAACCAGATTTTATTTTTTTTATTGCTGAGTAATATTTCATTGCATATACATGTCACAGCTTCTTCATCCATTCATCTATCACTGAAGACCTGGGTTGTTCCCAAATCTCAGCCGTTACAAATAATTAGACAATGGATACAGAGGCGAACATATTCATTTTTAATGGTTCTCCTATAAAATACAGTAGTCCTCACTTAACGTTGTTGTTGATGGGTTTTTGGAAACTGCTACTTTGAGTGAAACGATGTATAATAAAACCATTTTTTTTTTGCCAATAGGCTAATTGATATAAGCAAGAGTTAAGTTTCTATGGCATATTAGTAGTCACTAAAACATCATCAAACTTCTAAGTAAAGAACCAAAACATTTCTAATATTAAACATTGAAATGTGAGCTCTCCATACATTAAAGAATAAATCAATACAAACAACTAAGATCATTATTTCCAACCCGTTCAGGGTAATGAGTGGCTGGAGCCTCTCCGGGCAGCTCAGGGAGCAAAGCAGGAACCCATCCTGGATAAGGATGCCCTTCCATTGCAGGGTTCACTCACTCCCATCCCCACACTCATTCAGACTGGGACAATTGAGGCACATCCATTCACCACATGTGTGCATCTTTGGGATGTGGGAGAAATAAGAGTCCCCAGAGAAAACCCATGCAGACAGGGGGCCCCCATGTAAACTCCATGTAGATAGTGGCCCAGGCCAGATACCATTTTTCCCCACCATCAAGATTACAATGAAATGGTATTGAATGAAACAACATTATTCCAGGACCTGCTATACATAAGACAATTATTTTATCAGTCTTCCCAAAGTAGTCATTGAGGCCAATTCTTTTTAACTAGAAAATGCAACCCTACTACTAAGATTAAATTTTCAAGCTGTTGCAAAAACAAACAAATGAACAAACAAACAAAAAACAACTTCACAAGAACTCAAAAAAACAATACTCAGATTGAGAGTTATATTTTTAGGACTCTTTGATTGCAAATAATAGGAAACATGTTGATCTAGTTAAGCAAACAGAAAGCACTTATTACCATATTTAAGGAATATCTCATTAACCCCAGTGTTGAGTACAGCTGTGCCTGGAACCAAGCCCTCAAATTCTCTTAAGGCTCCTTCTATGTGTCTTTCCTCCCCGGTCATCTCTGCACGTGTGTGTAAGTTTCCCTCTCTGAGGACCTCAGTTTAAATGGCAGAATGAAAGCTGATGCTCTATAGTCCCAGAATGTTAAGCTCATGGGCCCCCATTCTAGTTTCCCTGGGAAGACCAGCTGACTGTCCCATCTTGGACCAGGGGTGTATTCATGGTCAGTTAGAAATAGTCTGGCCATACAGTATGGGCTACCCACCCTCATTGCAGAGAAATGGGGAATAGGTACCAGAGAAGGGTAAATCACCTTGGCTGGATAGATGCCCCAGACCTTTTCTACTATAGGACATTTTTTTTTTTTTGAATTAGTGTTTGATTTCGTGCGGGAGCCAGACATGGCAGGGACCTCCCTTTTCCGTGTCCAGCACAAAAAGAGAGATGAATGAACTGGTTTTAAGTGGAGGTGGCCAGGGAGTGAGAAATAATAGAAATAAAGAGAGAAGACACAGAGATTGATTTTAAGCTAGGAGCTGGGTGGGCCGCCATTCTGCCTGCTGGAGAGGCAGGAAGACAGCGACTTGACCCCTCCCAGCACATTTATTTTATACCCCCAATACCAGGAAATAACACCAACTTATTTGCATGCTTAAAAAGGCCCTAGCAAGTCTGGATTTACATATCTAGTCCCGCCCCTGCCTACACCTGGGCTGATATGAAGGCCAAGCTGACAACATGTCACCCAACTTGGGGAAACATGTTCCGAGGGTGTGACTCTGACTACACCCCCAGTTCAGCTGACGATAATTAAAGAAAATTTCCCATGTGCCTTCCCAGGCGGCCCTCTACAATTTCGCAAATTCTTTTCCAGGTTTTCCTCTTTGAGTGTGTGTGTGTGTGTGTGTGTGTGTGTGTGTGTGTGTGTGTTTTGAAAAGAGATAAGAGATAAGATCTTTGGCTCTCATTACAGTGGCCTTTAAAATAAGATGTCTAAGTTATGCAATAATAACAAATGACTTTTAAAATCTCAGCTATGTTTCTCCTTCACCTTACATGCTGTCATCTTGCTTGCTGTCTCATGTTGTTCTCCAGCTGGGACTCGCTACCTGGAAGTTGTCAATAATGTGGCAAAGGGACAAAGATCTCTGCAGGGTCATTTGGCACCAAGTACATCTTCTAACGCATTGCTCAGAAATAATCAGGTGTCCTTACCAACAAGAAAGAGGACTGGGGAGCACAGTCCAATCATGCACTAGGAACCATAACTGTTTGGGGAGCAGCATGATGACACAGTTTCCTGAGCTTCATTTTTTTCCCCATAAGTGAAATTAAAATATGAGAAATAAAACATGGTAATGTGTGAAACACCTGCTAAGAATAATGCCTTGTTGTAATTATTTTAATAAGAGGCAATTATTAATTTCACCAATCATTATCATTAGGATACTTAAGCTCAGAGAGATTTAAACATGTTATAATGGAGCACAAAAATAATTGGGAAATTCACAGGAGACAGAACTCCATGGTTGCTTAGGCCAAATCTGATGCACCACCAGTTTTTTTTTTAAATAAAATTATATGTATTGGAAACATGGACATGACCATTCATTGCTTAATGTCAATGGCTATTTTCACTCTAACATGGCAGAATGAGTAGCAGCAACAAAGACCATATGAACTGCATATGCCCCATTAGAGAAAAGTGTACTGATCCCTATTCTAAGTAATAGCAAGTAGTTAACTGTTACTGGACTTTGTCTTTGCTCCCTTGAAAGTGGAGCCTGAGATGAGGACCCGGTGCAGGTAGTTCATTCTGGAGATGATCCAGGAAGCAGGAAGAAAGAGCAGGTGAGAGGAGACAGGATGTAAAGAAAGTTAGCCTATGGGTGTACAACCGCAGTAGCTACTTTTATTTGTGCCGCAGCCAATTTGTATTGAGAAGTAGATAGAATGTCTACCTGAATTCCCAAAATTGTCAACTTGGGGGGACAGGAAGCAGGAACATTTATATAGTCACTGGCTCTTTCCCCAATAGTTAGGGGTTGCCAGTGGGTGTATTAACCTGGTACTTCTGGGCTGTGCTCACGTGTGGGACAAGTGGACTTCATAGTTTTGGAGGATGTTCCGGGCAAAAAATAGGACGCCATATGGAGCATGTGTGAGCTGAGTAGCCGTCAGTGGGAAATTGTGTGATGCTGTCCATCATAGCTGAGGCTGAAGTCAGAGGAGAAACTAGAGGACATGTGGCAGGGAGCCAGCTGTCTGTCTTGCATTTATCTGAGGTCATAAAGAGATTTCTCTTCCTCTCTGTTTTCATTTGGCTCTTGAGTAAATTCTATTGACCATAGTTATGGTGTGCAATGCGTGGAGTATGGAGCTCTGATCTTTTTCATCACTGGCACTGTACTGGTGCTCAGAATCTCAATTTAAGGGGGTAGTAAAAACAAGTTCTCAGAAGGTAGTAAGTGATGAAGAAGGTCATTTACCATTTCTAGTGTTTTGTTGTTGTTTTTACTGTAAAGGATAAGGCGGTGCCTATCAGATAATAACTATTATATACTCTTGAACCCGATAGCAATGCCACTGATAAAAAAAAAAAGTCCCTGTTTATCTCTGTTAGGGATATATCTTGCTGAAATCTGAAAGGGTATTCATTACATTGCAGATACCATCAGCCCTTGCCTAAATTTGTATCAAAATTGAGACCAATAGTTTTCAAGTATGTGACTTTACAAAGGAAATAAAACCATTTCAAGTCAACCTGGAGATGAGTGTTAAGAGAAAAAAGGAAACCAAATTCAAGAGCCTATTCATGCTTCATGGAAGGAAACAGTAATTTTCTCTTCCTAACCATGATACAACCTCTGTGAAGGAGACAAGATGAAGCCATATATCTGAGTCAGATTATTGAAGTCATTTATCTGCTAGATATGTCTCTTCTGTTTTTTATACTGTCTCTGTTTTTTTTTTTCTTCTTCTAAGTAAAAGGAGTAAAGAAATTACATTTTTTTGCACTTCTGGATTTTAAGGGGTGATGTCTTTCAGTTTACTGAACTTCAATTCAGACTTTGAAATTACACTAGAGTGAGAATATAAAAAAATGTTTTTAAAATAATGGTGTTTAAAATATTATTACCCAACTGTCTTTGTGGGAGAAGAAGTAAATGTAACTATAGGTAAAATGTAAAGAAGATAAGAATGCTTTAGAATATCTTGTATAAAATAATTAATACTATTAAAAGTATCTATAATGAATAGATACTGTTGCTTAAGGGAAAAAATAAATGAATATGTAATCTAAGGTCATGTGAGGAAACACTGCATAGTTTTTTCAAAGATCTCTCTAGTTAAGCTGAAAGCTCTTAAGAATTTCCATCCTACTTAAACACACTCTCTGTCCCCCCATGTCAGCCTCCTCATGAGGCCCTAGGCACCGTGCTCCTCTGCAGTCCTGCATGCCCATCTTCTTCCCCTCCTACACACATACCTGGATGAGCTAAATATGACTATAGAATATATGTAGGAAAATCATGGGCTATAGAAAATCCTTAATACACTGTAGTGGAAACATTTATATTCTCTTATCATACTATTTTATAAAGTATTATTTTGAAAATTAAAAAAGCACCAAGTAAATCAATAAAAATTCCCCGGGAAAGCCCCACTTTACAGTGGTTCTGATGACTGATTTTATTGACTCATTACCACCTCCACCTTATTCTCCCGGGAAGCTCTTTTCAGTTGGCTCTTTAGGACTTATGGTTTAAGGTAGAGATAATTTCCAGGGGAAGTTTGTGGGTATGCCCTGTCTTTTCCTTTAGAAATGTTAATATCAAGTAGTCTGATAAATCAATAATCTGTTAGCTAATATTAGTCTGTCAATGTTACAAAATAAATTTTGTATATACTATCATCAATTCTATAGCTTGAAAATTACTTTTATTTTAATTTAAAAAATATATTTTATTGATTTTTTACAGAGAGGAAGAGAGAGGGATAGAGAGTTAGAAACATCTATGAGAGAGAATCATCAATCAGCTGCCTCTTGCACACCCCCTACTGGGGATGCGCCTGCAACCAAGGTACATGCCCTTGACTGGAATCTAACCTGAGACCTTTCAGTCCGCAGGCCGAAGCTCTATGCATTCAGCCAAACCAGTTTCAGTGAAAATTAGTTTTAATTAGTTCCTCTGGGAAGTCTATTGAGGATCATTTTTTACCTATCATCTATCTATCTATCTATCTATCTATCTATCTATCTATCCATCCATATATCTATCATCTATCTATCATCTATCATCAATCATCAATCTATCTACATCATTTAACTATCATCCTTTTACCTCTTAGGGCTATCTGAAACCAATAGATTAAAATCTAATTGAAATAACATTCTTACCTGCCAATCTATTCTATTTTCAAACAAATATTTACAGCAGCTGCTCCAGATATTTCTCCAAAAGTTCTGGCTTCCACCTATTTTCTTGCGGAGAACAAGACTTTGTTTTTATTTTTGCTAAGCTTCCTGAGGAGTATCTTATTTCAATTCTCTAAATAAACACACATGGGGTTTAATATTAGACATGGATTTTATTCAGGTAGATGAATTAATTAACTAAGTTAATTGAATGAACTAAAATTTTTGGTACCCCATGAAGCTCAAGTTAATCTTATTAATTTAATTCAGAAATATAGAGTTTTTAGATCCATAGATGTAGATAACAAGCGGATAGTTGCAAAAGGGGAGGGAGTGGGAAGATGAGAATAAATAAAATAAAGAAGTATAGAGGTTAAAAGAGTTCTTATATTCACCAGAGTTATATAAATATCTCACTTGTCAAGAGCCAATAAATAAATGCATCCTTCTATGTATATATATATATATATATCTAAGTATCTCTGTATCTATGATTTATCTATTTTTAGAATATTCAAGAATGCCCAACAAAATAAATCTACAATGATGATAAATTTTCTGTTTAAAAATATTAACTCTTGCCAAAACCGGTTTGGCTCAGTGGATAGAGTGTTGGCCTGCAGACTGAAAGATCCCAGGTTCAATTCCGGTCAAGGGCATGTACCTTGGTTGTGGGCACATCCCCAGTGGGGGATGTGCAGGAGGCAGCTGATCGATGTCTCTCTCTCATCGATGTTTCTAACACTCTATCCCTCTCCCTTCCTCTTTGTAAAAAATCAATAAAATATATATTAAAAAAATACAAAATCAGTTTCTGATTATACTAAAGGTTTTTGTGGAATACTACATAATAAAAGAGTAATATGCAAATTAACCATCATTCTGCTACACCCACCAGCCATGCCCACCAGCCAATCAGAGCGAATATGCAAATAAACCCAACCAAGATGGCTACAGCCACTTGTGGTTCCCCAGGCAATGGAGGAAGCCAAGCTTTCCACCTGCCCTTGCCTGCCTTGGCCTCCACTCAAGGCTACAAAGTTTCAATTGTAGAAGGTAGCATTTAAAGGATACTTCTGAACTGTTAGTAAATGTTAAATATCCTGGGTAACAAAAGTAGACTCTCATTAAGTCCTTGGGGGAACAATGTGTGGCTCTATCTACACTGATGCTAAGAATATTTCTTTAGATCCAGTATGATTTTTTTGTGTGTGTTTATCAGCCTTATAAATGATGTAATTATTAAACAAAGATACGGAAAAATGTGTAGTTGAAAAAACAACAAAGCTAGATTATTTAGTGTGATTTTTAAAAAAATTAACTAGGATGTAAAGACTACTTGAAGCTAAATAAAAAAAAATCTTACTTCATCTACTCATAGTAATCAGAATATTAAAATTATTTAGATCCTTGGTAATGTTAATCTTGGGAAGATTTCTTTTTTCTAGCCTAGTTTGGTCCTATCTTAAATTTTGGAAAAAATTCCTACCTTTCAGGTTTGACAAAAGATCTAAATTAGATAAAATAAGCCTAAATCTCAGTACACTGGCCACCATGTTGTAAAGAATGGATACTGTTATAGATAGCAGTATTTATTCTTTTGAGATACACTTCATCCAACAGAAGAGAATGGAACATATTAAAAGAAACACTTTGATGGAAATGTTTTGTTGGATATATTCAATTTTTATTTTTTAAGATACTTCTACAGGTTCCAGTACCAAAATGATTTGTTGCCTTTGTATAGAACTTGCCTCTTTAGTCATTTTTGCTCATGTGCCTTCATAAAATGTCATGGAAGCTCTCTACATTTCACAAAAATGTCTCTAGAGGGACATTACTGTTCTCAGACTTTTCAGGCAAGAGAAAAAAAGAAAAACAGTTAAACGTGAAGAAAAGTATGAAAATTATTGCAGCTTTGGAGACTTGGTTTAATATAGATAATCTTTTTATTTTAAATTGATATGCTAATACAAAGATACATTTTAAAATTTAATCAAAGTAATACAAATATTTTAAAAATTCAATACATTCACATATATTTTTAAATGCTTATATTTTTCTTGAAATTTAGCATCAGACTAGATAAATATTTTATCAGTAGAAGTTAATTATGTGAATAAAAGTGCTAATAAAGTACTAAAGTAAAATCATACTAATGATATTGACATACTTTCTGATGACAAAGAAAAGTAATAAAAGTATCTATTATATTCTGGAACAGTTTTCCAATTAAAATATATGCCATCAACATAATGTCTTCACATGCAGTTTTAATAATGTTTTAGATTAGTAATAAAATCACTTGTTTGTATATTCAAATGTAACTAAAGAAAGAATTTTATTCCTAAAATTTGTTGATGGTCATTTCACTTTTTCAATCATTTTTGGGTAGAAAAGATCTACGTGCAACATGCAATAGGCAAACAATAAAAATTGTTTCCTTACTAAATCATATTTTTTAACCAAAGAATAAAACAATTATGAAACCAAAATAAATGCTACAAAAACTGGTTGAAAGAAATAATATTTAAAATATTTTTGGTTGTTTTTATTTCACACTTATCTTTGTTCTTTTGATTTTGTTTTATTGTAACCAGACACCATCCTATCTAATAAAAGGGTAATATGCAAATTAACCATCATTTATCACAAAGATGGTGGTGCCCATAGCCATAATATGGTGGTGCTCAGTCCCCTCAACCCTGCTCGAGTTCCCCAGTCCGGGGGGGGGGGGGGAAGGAGAAGCTGAGAGTGGACAGCATGAGCAGTCTGGAAGAATGCTTGCTTTGTCACCATGGCGATGAGGCAAACATCCTACCCCAGCCAAGGGACTCTACCGTTACACAAATCTGTGCACCAGGCCTCTAGTATGCATATAAGATATTTGGTTAATCTCTTTCCACCCTCTCTCTACCCCCTTCCCTTTGAGATTCATCTGTCTGTTCCATGTTTCCATGCCTGTGGTTTCCACTCCTGTGTTGAGCGTCTGCCCCCTGGTGGTCAGTACACATCATAGCTACTGACCAGTTGGTCAGTCAGCAGGTGGCTTAGGGTTTTATATATAAAGATAAATCACAGACTAGAACAAAATCACTTAAGCAGCTTTTCTTTGATATGTGGAGATCATTAGGGCTGTTCACAGGGTTCCAGTTCTCATTTGGGGCACGGGTAGAATTTAATTTTGCCTCCCCATTTAAAGTTGTTAGTGGCTATGTAACTTGCTGCAGCCAATAAAATGTAAATAGAATTGTATATCTTTTCAATGTGGAAATTTTAAAAATCAGTGCAGGATCACTATGTTTCCTCCTCCAGGTGTAGCATCCTAGGAGCACACGTGTAAGCATGGAACATCTGCCATTCTGGTTATGTGAGTGATCCTCCAACAGAGCAGTGGTGCTTTTAAATTTATGTAATATCTTTGAATCACAGAGAGCCTATAACATTGATGTAATAGTAGTACTTATATCAAAGGATTGTTGTGAAAATCAAAAATAACTTTTGGCTTTGATATGATGGCCAATAAATGTTCACTATTAGCATTATTGCTAAGCTTTTTCCAGAGTTGTATATTTTTCTTTTTAAAGGATACCTTAAAAAAGCAAACTTTTTAATTTATCATATTAGTTTTATGAACTTTGTCCTTCTTCTTACATTGTTAATTGCTCCCAAAAAAGTGTTAGCATTCAAAAGTTAGAGTCTCGACATATGCTTAATCTAAAAAGCACATGAATAAATGCCATTAGACAGGAGATTGGGTAAGGCACAAAAGTACAATCTTATACAACTAAACTAGGGTGACTAAGGTAAAAGGGCAGAGAAGAGAATTATAGTGGGGTAGCTTCTGGCTGTCTAAGGGTTTATGGTGTTCTGGGACAGTAGGACAAAGTGGTCAAGAATTATATTTCCAAAACTACCAGAAGATCAAAGGAGTTACTTGCTGAGATGTAATTTAAATCTACTTCCACCACAGAATCATTCAAAAATATGATAAAATAGACAAGGTCATCACTCTAGAAGAATATTGATTGTGAACTTTACAGTTGATAAGAATTAACAATTCCTGGAAAGAAAGAGCACATATAAGGTATAGTGTAAGCCAAGATGGGCGAGTTCCTTCCCCAAAAAGTAAATAATTTCAGGCTATAATGTGGACTTTTGTCAACGCTTGAGGATTTGCTGTAGAAATGAATTCAGTAATGAAGATGATTTAAATAAAGTTTTTCAATCTGTTTTTGTTGTTGTTGTTGTTGACATTGATTGAGGTTTTGCAATACAAAAAGGGCCACTTAAAAAAATTATTCGGATATCCTTGATTAACTGAGACAATATAAACTAAATGATCAAAATGTGCCACGGAGCTAGCTATTTTCATATCACCTTTAAAGCGAAGCTTTCTGTAAAACGCAGGCTGCCCAGAAGTTGTTTTCAGAGTCAACTGTCTTAATAGTTAGAACAGCCTTGTAAATTTTTCTAAAAATTTTCCAATCCACACAAAAATTTTACCAGCCAAACTCTTCCACTGGAGATTAATCTATTAAATAAGATGAATAAAACCACTATTTCATTTTATTTACTGCACATAATAGTTCTCTCTCTGGACTGGAAAGAAAACAGGACTTGGTTCACCTTGGCACCTAACGCCAGCTCTCCGTTGCCTGGTATTCTATCTCCTCTGCCATTTTCCTGCCCGACTCGCTAATAAAACACATTTACTAAAGTGGATTGCTTTAGACTGTTAAAGGTAACCGCTGGGGTGGCCCACATTTTAAAGAACTAGATTTTCCCTCGCTTAGAAATCAGCACTTTGGACCTCTGCTTATAAAATAGCCTCTTAGGCTTTCTGGAAACTCCGTGGCAGAGTTTTACGGTTAAGGGCCAACCTTGCTATTCACAGTGATTAAATAAACGTGTGATTATTTCTAAACCTTCATTTTGCTTATAAACCAAACGTACACTTGATTAAAATTAAAACATCTGAAAATACCTGGCATCTGCCCAGTGCTTTAGAGATTTCTAAAGGCCTTTTCATAAGGTATGTTATTGAAGCCTTAAAACAATTTTGTTTGTTCAACATTATTACCTCAATTTACGTAAAAGAAAATGAGCGATCAGAGAGTTTAACTGAATAGTTCATGGTTACACAGGTACAAACCAAAGGAGGCCAAGCTTGAATGTGACTCACTCCAGTTTTCTACTTAGTCTGTGCTACCAAAATTGCCCTCCACAGAGGCACCATCCAACAGAAATACTACAGTTAGAGGCACAAATGATATTTAAATTTTTGCCAGAGCCACCTTGCAAAAGGTGAAAAGTAATGAATGGAATTAATTTTAATAATGTATTCTACTTGAACCAAAACATAAAAAACATTATTTCAGTATATAACCCATTTAAACATTGCTAAGAACGTATTATACTTTTTTTGTTGTTACCAAATCCTTGAAATCTTATATGTACTAAAATATGTCATTTTGGATGATACATTTTCCTCAGAAATACTTAGCTTGTATTTAAATTTTATAAAATTTGAAGTTGAAAAGGCAGATTCATATATTCAAACTATTCTAAATATACTTAAATGTTTTCTAATAATTACTTTCAGTATTCATTCTCAAATTTAATATTTAAATTCAATTAAAAAATCTAATTCTTCAGTCATAACAGCCATGTGTGAAGTATTCTGTAGATACTGCAATTGCATATTACATAGAGATATAATATAGTGTTTTGTGTGTTAGGCATTAAAGTTTAAAGTCACTTTCACACTGTTCATTTCATTTTCATCTTTCACATACATGAGTTATTAAGAAAGAGATAACCTGTTAAAGGTAGGCAATTACATATCCAGAATGACTGTTTTTCTTTCTTATTTTCCAGATAAATTTTACATGGACAACTTAATTATGCAGACTGAGCTTTCCATGGAAACACATTGACTGAAAAAAGAAAGGGAACAAAGAAAATAAAGGAAGGAAGGAAGGAAGGAAGGAAGGAAGGAAGGAAGGAAGGAAGGAAGGAAAGGAGAGAGGGAGGGAGGAAAGGAGGGAGGAAGGGAGGGAGGGAGGGAGGGAGGGAGGGAGGAAGGAAGGAGGGAGGGAGGGAGGGAGGGAGGGAGGGAGGGAGGAGGGAGGGAGGGAGGGAGGGAGGGAGGGAGGAAGAAAGAAAGAAAGAAAGAAAGAAAGAAAGAAAGAAAGAAAGAAAGAAAGAAAGAAAAAGAAAAAAGAAAAGATGTTCACTCTTTCCTAGGTCAACTAAATAAACAATATGTAAGAAAATACAACTCATTTCCTTTACCCCTCAATCAAAATCCTTGCTTTGGCCCTGACTGGTTTGGCTCAGTGGATAGAGTGTAGGCCTGCAAACTGAAAGGTCCCAGATTTGATTTCTATCAAGGGCATCTACCTTGGTTGTGGTCACATCCCCAGTAAGAGATATGTAGGAGGCAGCTGATGTTTCTAACTCTCTATCCCTCTCCCTTCCTCTCTGTAAAAATTCAATAAAATATATATATTTTTTAAAATCCTTGCTTTAGAAATCACTTCATGGGGTTTTGTAGATGGTGAAAGGTTTCCCCTCCCTTGACACTTGAGCCCCCTTTGTGGTTTCTTGCCTCAGGGAATATAGAGTTTATAACGATCTTTATAAAACACTGCAATGTGATTAAATAGTGAGGTAGGCGAAGTTTGCCTTACAACCTAGAAAAAAATCTCTTCCTTGCTTATTGCTCCCTTCAGTGGATGATGAATAGACTCTACTATCTTACATTTCCCTGCCTTTAATTGTGAATTCAGATAATTTGGGGTTAAAAAGTCCTTTGTCTTTCTTTACCTCCTTTGGCCAACCCTATGATTTACTTCTGTCAGGGAGGGGCATTATAAACTCCTTCAATCTAAGGGATGATTGTCACCTTCATTGGAGTATTAAATATGGAATGAGGATTGTGGGTAGCAGCAGGCAATCAAGAATATTTTGGGGACAGAAGTGTTAAATCCACTTTGTCAGGGACTCCCTTGCAGAAACTTGAAAATATAAAAGATTACTTCTTTTCTTTATTTGAGTTTTATTCTATAATACACACACACACACACACACACACACACACACACACACACACGTCCACTGTTAAGAAGCTAACTAAAAGAAAGACTCTTCATAAATTCAATTCGTCCCTCCATCTCCACTAGGCAAAGCTGTAATATCCTGTGGATCTGAGTTCTAGAGTGCCTGTTAGAATTTACTCCACGCAGAGAGTAATTTTCTTTTGTGGATACATTTCTTTAAAAATCCACAATTCATGCCTAATTATTAGACATTCCAAGATTCTTCAGAAGGACTTCCCCTTGATTAGAAGTTATAGACTTCTGCCAGCAATATGCTAAATAAAGTTACAAAAATTCTGGGGTTGCCAGAAGTTATTCAGTTCCAAATATTATGAAATATTCTCTCTAGCTGTGGAGCCAATATGCCATTTCTGGGAAATTATTGGCACACTGATATGGCTACTTAGAGTCACTCTGGGAGGCTATCTAAATTCTTCTTGAAAATTGTGTTTATTAACTCTTTGAATAGTTATAAGAGATTATTTATAAAATAGATGTGAGCTATGAAGAATAATAGTACATTGAACCAAGTTTAAGAAAAAGAACACTTCCATTATCTTCCAGTTTCCCAGTGTATTTCTCAAAGGTAATCATTGCCTGAAATGTGCTTTAATCATTCATTACCTTATACTTCTTTTAAAAATATTTTTAATGGTTTTACTATATGTTTATTTCTCTAAATAATATGTGGCTTAGTTTTCAAAGTTTTTGAATTTGATATAAATGAAATTATGATATATGTGTTTGTTTGCATTTTTTCTTTCTTTTTTCTTTCTTTCTTTTCTTTCTTTCTTTTTTTTTTTTTTGCTGTTGTTCAATAGTATATTTCCCACCAGCACTAAATAAATGATTCTAGTGGTTCTTTCTCCTTCTTACCACTTGAGGTGGTGTTCAGTGCTACTTCATTATATATATATATATATATATATATATATATATATATATATATATGTATGTATTGTTTTTCCTTATTCATCATAGGTGTCCTTCATGTATTCTGAGTTGCAAATAGTTTCTCCCAGTTTATAGCTCATGATTTTATTATGGAGTATCTTGATGAAGGGAAGTTCTTAAATAATCACATTTGTCAGTATTTCAATTTCCTTTCCTTTTTTTATGTCTTGTTTAAGAAATGATTTTTCCCCCCCTGAGATGATGAATAGACTTTACTATCTTTCAAAATTTTGCTTTTTACATTTTGTTTAACTGACCTGAAAACAACATTTGTGGATGGTGTCAGGTAGGAGTCAAATTTTATATTTATTCCGTATATGGATACCCACATTTCCAGATATTTTTTATCAAATTGATTCTTCCCTGCAGGTATCTGCAATACAGGGATGGGCAAAAGTAGATTTACAGTTGAAAATAAATGAAACAGCTTATTTTTGTATTATTATTACTTTATTAATTGTTGTATTTTTTATTTGTATTATGTAAATCTACTTTTGCCCACTCCTATATATGTGTGTGTTAGATTATCTATAAATGTTATGTTTACATCTTCCAAATTACTAATGTTTTAATTATGTCTGCTTAATCAAGAGTTGATTTGTTAAAATCCATTGGTTATGGATTTGCCAATTTCTTTTGTTCTATAAATTTTTTACTTTGTATACTCTGAAGTTAGCTAGTCTATACTATATTAGAATTAATATTTTTCTAGAAAATTAAAACTTTTAAAACATTTATCATTATTTAGTATCTCTCTTTTGTAGTTAATTTGTGGCCCCGTGCATGGATTCGTGCACATTGAAAGAAAATTAATTAGAATAAATATTTTAATATCTCTATAATAGAAGTGTCAGAGATGAAAGAAAATTGTAAAATGGATAGTAAAATAATATATAAGTCCATTAATAAAGAAACAACAAAAACATGATATAAAAACATTGATAAAAACAATGACTAATAAATTGATTAAATTTAGTCTAATATTTTCCTGTGTACCAAATTAAGAGTAAAAGCCTTTCAGAGTACTTGACCAATTTCCCTTGTGATTAAGTATTTAAATTTTAACTTTAATATCACCTGGTCTTCGAACCTGAGAGAAAGCAACATATAACTGACCATGTTTGAAAACAGGTTCAGGTAGGAATATTCCTACTCTGTCTAGGGTTTCTCCTTGTGATTTATTAATAGTCATTGTGAATGCTGGCATCAAGGGAAACTATCTTCAAATTAATTTAAATTTGAGGACAAGGTCAGATGGGGACAAATCAGTTCTTGGAATCAGAACAACCTCTCCTTCCTCAGATCCTATTAATACTTAAGCTTTGGTTATGTTAGGTTGCAATCCTTTGATAATAAGTCTAGTACCATTACAAAGACCCCATTTACTATTAAAGTTTCTCAGTAACATGACGATTGTACCTACTTTCAATTTTAATTTATGACATGGCATTCCCAAAGGAGTAATGCTATTAAGAAATTTGATGCTTCTCTGTCTCTGGATGTGTTTTTGTTCATCAGTTTATGTTGTTCATTATATTCCACAAATGAGTGAGATCATGTGATATTTATATTTCTCTGACTGGCTTATTTCACCTGACAGAATTCTCTCCACATCCATCCATACTATTGCAAATGATAAGAATCCTTTCTTTTTCTTCTTCTTCTTCTTCTTCTTCTTCTTCTTCTTCTTCTTCTTCTTCTTCTTCTTCTTCTTCTTCTTCTTCTTCTTCTTCTTCTTCTCTTTACCACAGCGTAGTATTACATTGTGTACATGCACCACAGGTTTCTAATCCACTTATCTGCTGATGGGCACTTAGGCTATTCCCAAATTTTAGCAAGGATAAATTGTGCTTCTATGAACATAGGGGTGCATTGATTAGACCATTAAACCTCAGAGGGAAGGTATGGAAGCGTGAGGGAAACAAATTGGCCCTTGAATTCCATGATATCCCTTTATATTATTTCAATAAGTACTAATTTAAGCTTGTGTGTTTATTTCTTAAAGTCAATTCTTAATAGTGAGTAGAGATTACTAATTTCTGACACTATACCTATATTTTCTTTCCCTGTCCTTACAGAACCTTTATATTATCAAGTGTAGCAATATTTTCAGCTAAAAGACTTTTTTTTTTCTAGTTTTCTTTGCCATTAGAAGTTGTTACAAAAAACATAATGGCAGCCCTAACTAGTTTGGCTCAGTGGACAAAGCATTGGCCTGCAGACTGAAGGGTTCCAGATTTGATTCGGTCAAAGGCATGTACCTTGATTGCAGGCACATCCCCATTAGGGGTTGTGCAGGAGGCAGCTGATCAATGTTTCTCTCTCATTCACTGATGTTTCTAAACTCTCTATCCCTCTCCCTTCCTCTCTGTAAAAAAATCAATTATATATATATATATATATATATATATATATATATATATATATATATATAAAAGTTATGGCAGATGAGATATTAGTAGCTGTTCTATGTAGGATTTCTGGGCAGTCTCAAAAGGGAGATAAAAACTGCTCTTTTCCCCCTTTTCTGTTCCTTCTTCTTGCTATATGAACACAATGATTAGAACTGACTAGAAGTAAAGCAGCCTTTGGGAACACAAAAGTTTATGGGGATAGAAGTTTATCATAATGATGTTGGAGTAGAAAGTGGAGGAATTTTGAGTCCTTGATGGCTTTGTGGAGTATCTACACCAAGCGTGAGCAAACTTTACCTCCAAAGGGTTACAGCTACTCAATTCTGCTATTGCAGTCACACTTTCACAAAGCAGTTACCAACAGCATGAGAGCGAATGGAGAGGACTGTATTTTAAGAAAAAGGGATGTAAGTCTACTTATATCCCTGCTCTGGATCTTTCTTACACTGACTACCTTCAGATTTCATATATCTGTTAACACTTTGGAGTTCAAGCCACTGGCATATTAATCTGAATCTGACATGTCCTACCAGAATTAAGATAAAAAGCAATAGATGTTAACTGAAATGAATCGAACTTCAGATGCAGAGATCATCTTGAGCAAAGCCCACCTGGGAAGGTTTATTGAATATGGGATCTGAAATGCATCTTAAATGGAGACCACTTTTTATAGGGAAGAGAAGGATAGCATTCCAGAAAAGGATATGACAAAATCAAAGAAAAAAGTGAGAAAGTATAGTGTGAGTGTTGAAGACTTGTCTGATTAGAATGATGGACTCAAATAAGAAAGAAACCAGAAACAAAATTAGAGTTATAGCCTATGCTTTTACTACGAAAAGGTACTGGAAATGCGGGTAAGGAATACATGTTTTCATTCTTTCATTATAAATCATTGTCTTTGTGACTCTCCCAATAACCCCTGCCCCAATTTCTCCTCTACCTTCTAATTCTCTTTCTCTCTCCTAACTACCCTGTTTCCCCGAAAATAAGACATCCTCTGAAAATAAGACCTACTTACAGGTTTCCTTCTGGGTAAAATATAAGGCATCCCCCCCCCGAAAATAAGGCCCCCAGGCTCTGTCTCAGAATGAAAATTAATTTACCATAAACTGGTCGCATTTATAGGGTAGTTGCACCTCTTTCCCCCCTTATTCCTGGGGTTTGAAAAGCACCTTTCCATCTGTTTTTGACCATAGGACATTAGAAGATAGTACGTTTGCTCTCAAGGGATTTCCAGGTTTAAAAAGACGGTATGGTCTAGGTAAAAGATGAGATAATTTAGACAAAGCTGAAGGGCTTACTCCTGTAACCTTTGTGCTCCTCTTTGCCTTGTCAGCTCCAACTATTTTAAAATCTCATTCAAAATGCAAAAAATTCTTCCTACTCTCTTTCCATTTGTTTTTTATTTTTTTTTTCATTTTATTTATTTATTTATTTTTAAATATATTTTATTGATATTTTACAGAGAGGAAGGGAGTGAGATAGAGAGCTAGAAACGTCGATGAGAGAGAAACATCGACCAGCTGCCTCTTGCATACCTCCTACCGGGGATATGCCCGCAACCAATGTACATGCCCTTGACCGGAATCGAACCCGGGACCTTTCAGTCCGCAGACCGACGCTCTACCACTGAGCCAAACCGGTTTCGGCCCATTTGTTTTTTAATGTCTATGTCTACCTGTTTTCTCTATTTAAAAAAAAAATACAGATTATTTTTTAATTTGCCTAAATATTTGAAAATACCTTAACGTTTTTTAATTTTGCCTATATATTTGAAAATATTTTTTAACTTTTATAGTCATCCATGTGACATATAAAATTGTGTGTAAAGTTAAGGTGTGTAATGCATTACTTTGATGCTTTTATATATTGTACTATGATTGGTGTTATAGTGATATTTATCACATTAAATAATTATAGAACAATATTGTTGTCTATAGTTATTACACTGTGAATGAAATCGCTATGGTTTACTTTATTAGCTGTTGCAAGTTTGTACCATTAAACAACATCAATCTTATCTCCCCATCCCTATGTAACTACCATTTTACTCTTTGCTTTTTTTTTTTTTTTACAAGTTTGACTGTTTTAGCTTCTATATATAAGTAGTAGTGTAGAGCAAACATGTCAAACTAGTGGCCTGTGGGCCGCATGTGGCCCACAACGAATATTTTTGTGGCCCAGCCAATATAACGCTATGTAAGAAACATTTTCATAAAAATTTTGTAACTTATTTTATACAATATTCTGTTATACATAATTATTAATGACGAACTACAACATTTGTTAATGACTCATTACTATAATCGTGTTGCATTCATTTCTTTTACATGCTTAACATGCAGGCACACCATTTCTCTCCACTAATACTAGCAGTGAATATTTTAGCAACTGATTGCCACATCATTAGTCTTGGACTGACTTGTTTGGTGTGTGCAATAGGAAATATTTAGCTTTCAGAGAATAAGAAAAATAGGTTTATTTGCATTAAGCTTATTATTTTGTGTGGATATTCAGTGTCTGGTAAGTTAATGATCAAGAAAAAATATTATTTTTTTATTTAAATGTTCTATTATTTTATGTTAACAATTATTTATTTCAGCCCTCTGTGTTTAGCATGTCTCTAATGAAATGAACCTCAGTCTCTACGAAAGTTGAAGTTTTTGTTTTTTTGTGGCCCACATGAAACTTACTTATTTAGCCCATGTTAGCCTTTTAAATTTGACATGACTGGTCTAGCAGTATTTCCCAAACTTTTGACATATGTGTACCCCTTCTATAATTTTCATAATGCTGAGTACCCCTCATCAAAAAAAGGATATATTTCAATAACAATCAAAATATATTTATTTTTTATTTTTTTGGTACATACACGAAATAATAAATGAAAAATAAAATTATTCATAATAAAACATAAATAAAAGTTATATTATAAATAACATTTATTTGCACACGGGACCATCTCACGCCTCACAAGACTGTCTTGACTCATGAGAACATAGAATTAGGCGCAGCTAAGCACGGTGCAGTGCATATCCCCACCCAAACTCCAGTGCAATGCGTACCCCCACCAAACTCCTCCCGTACCCCTGGGGGTACGTGTACCACACTTTGGGAAACACTGGTCTAGAGCATTTATCTTTCTCTGTCTGTCTTATCTCATTTAGCATAATGTATGCATGATCTAGCAATGCTGTTGCAAATGGCAGGGTATTTCACTTTCTCATGTATGATTATAGATATTTTCAAATGTACTCTTAATTCCCTTGTATTTTTTTCACTATATTTTTGGAGTTATTTTCTTAGTGGTTGTCATGGGATCACAATTAGTATCTCATGTATAACAATCTAGTTAGGATTAATATTGACTTAATTTCATAGTATATAAAAATTTAGTTCCTATATAGAGCCATTTTTATTTCTCTTCTACTGTTTGTTCAGTGACATTTTAATCAAATTCTGATGAAATTATACATTTTGTCATGTATAGTCACTGTATTTAAACTTTATTCTTTTTTAAAACTATATTTTTATTGATTTCAGAGAGGAAGGGAGAAGGAGAGATTGAAACATCAATGATGAGAGAGAACCATCGATTGGCTGCCTCCTGCATGCCCCCTACTGGGGATCGAGCCTACACCCCTGGGCATGTGCTACTGACTGGAATCAAACCCCAGACTCTTCAGTCCGCAAGCCTATGCTGTATCCCCTGAGCCAAACCAGTTAGGGATAAACTTTATTCTTTATAAAAACACACACACACATGTAAACAGAATCCTATATCAGTTCTGATCTTTGACCTTTTCCTTCTCTACTTTAAGTATCTACATATTCCTAACTTTAATAATACACACACAATTAATTATGTCTGCTTAAGTAATTTTAAGTTATCTGGTCTAAATTTTAGAGAATTATCTTTTCAAGGTCCATTTATAGCATTTGATTGCTTCAAATAGTAGCTATATATGAGAAAAATCTCCAGAACAGTCTGGCTTAAGGAAGGGCAGAAGTGGAACTATTGAGTTTATTCCTTCAATTTTTCTGTCAGACTTACTTTAAATAATTATCCGTGAGTTCTTCTCAAAGTTGCTCCACATAAATCTAAATATGGGAGGAGACCAAAATGGGTCTTCTCTATTTCTCCTAAGACCCCATGTATGAAGAAAAGAATAGTGACACCCAAGTAATATGTGCTGCTAAGACTATTTTTTGCCTAATTTGTGGATGAAGATAGCAGTAGGCACTGAATAAATGCTTGCTAAGTGGCTAGTCCTCAGTATAGTGCTGTTCTTAAATCATTTCTCTGAGGAGTGAATTCAGTGAGACATGATATGATTTAATGTATTCATGTGTCTGCCACATGTTCACTGGGGTGATCTATGAAACTCCATTACACCTATTCTACTGCTTTGCAGATTAACGCATCTGGGGTTAGGTTCTTAAGTACAAAGGGATACCTATTGAGCCAAAGCTGACTTTGCTTTAAATCCCCTAAATTTGCTGACTTCATTTGACACTTCTGTCTTTTGACAGGAGAGTCTCGGCTTCCTGAATAAGGATAAGTAGTGCATTATAATAAATGCGGACTTGGTAAGTGGACAGCATCAATGTGTTTGCTCTCTGCAAGCCTGGGAAGATGAGACTGACAATTTATAGCAGGATAATCTGCGTCCAGTCCCTGTTCAGAAATTAACTATATGGCTTTTTAGTAGGTGTTTCAGGAAGCTGTCATGCTTAAGAATTTTGAGAAATGATGATCAGGTAAAGGACTCTAAGAGGTGTTAAATAATGATTTAAATAGAAGTGTAGGAGCTAAGGGGGGAATATCTTGAATGATTCACTCCAAAGACTATTAGTTGAAGGAGAAATTAGATTCCAAAGGTTATGATTATATTTTATATGTCATACAAAAACTCCTACTAAATCTACTTTAAAATTCTAGACAAGGAAAAATGGGGTGACGCAAACTATTCTTAGAAAAAGCACAGAGAACAAACTTAACAGTTGCATTTAATGTCAGTACCTATACTGTTATATAGCCTTTATGTTTTTTTTTTTTTTTGAGAAAACCAAAATATGGGAGGTTTCGCTATTTTAGTTTTGAAAAAGACCACTATGATTCTCAGAGGAATGGAAAGATAAAAACAGTAACAAAGAAAATACAAAACTTGTTTTTAACAACTTGAGAATATGGTGTTTCATATGGATAACATCAACATATGTGTGTATACAGAAGACTCGGAATATTCAATATTGTACAGAAATTATCTAAATATAGTATATGAACAATGCAATATTGCTGTGGATTTTAAACATAGTATGCATTGAAATGAACCTCTGACCATGTAATACAGTTGTCTTAATTATATTGCTTTGCCAGTGCCAAAACCGGTTTGGCTCAGCGGTAGAGCGTCGGTCTGCGGATTGAAAGGTCCTGGTTCGATTCCAGTCAAGGGCATGTACATTAATTATATTGCTTTGCCAATATAATTCTTAAATGCAATGAAGTTTGAATCCTAAATCATTATTAATTTATAATTGTATTATGAGTTTATTTTAATTTATATTTATAACTATTTTATTAATCATAATGTTTGAACAAATTAATAGTATCATCTTTATCCAATCATGTGACTTCTTTTTTCTTAATTTTTAAATTATAGTCTCTTTTTAAATTCACTTAATGTTTTGACTTCTATAGTAGATTTTATTCTCCTTGAAGAATGATTTGTCATATTTGTATCCTTCATAATGTATTAAGAAAATAGCTGTTGTAAAACATATTTACATTCATGTCATAGCTGAACTATCACAATGGAAAATATACCGTATTTAATAGTCAATCAGCTTCTCTTTTATCAACAAATTAAATGCGATAGTGTTAAATCTTTATAGCGATGACATAGTTCTTATCCTTCTCACCTTCTTTTTATTTTCTAATCACTCCATTTCATTTCACCCAATCTTTTTTCTATCTACCAGTTAACCATGGCTTTTGGAAGGCAGTAGAATGAATGATTAGAGTTCAAGCTGTGCTCTCACCATTTCTGCCTAAAACCTTGGACAAATTTCCTAATTTCTATCTCTTTGGAAGTTACTATAATTCATATTTATAAATTGTACAGAAAAAAATATATACATATAAAGAGTCAGTTGGCCAATTTAGATTTTCATAACTAATATAAAAATCACAGAGTAGGACAAACCAAGAGTGCTATAAAAGATCAAAGAAGAGAGAGTTTTTATAGGCTCTCTCCCTCCCCCACCCCTTGTGTTTGAGTTCTGTAATAGTGGGACATTAAATAATACTTTATTCTTTTTTGTAACAGAACTTTTAAAAACAAAATGACCTTTAGAAACTAATACCATTCTATATATAATTTTTTATTTGTATGAGAAGGTGAAAGATAATATCAGAAAACAATTGTTATTTCACAACTCATGATATTTAGGTAGGAAAGCAAACATTTTCCAAAAAAAATGATGACTTCTTCCCTAAACAAAGCATCCAGCTGTTTTATATATTAATACAAATACATACATTTCTGAGTAACTTAGGCATTTGTTTCTCCCAAAATATCCTGGGGGATTTTTTACAATAACTGAGAATTTAAAAAAAAAAGTTTTAACTTTAAACGTTGGTTGTTATCTAGATCTTTCACCTAAATAAAATTTAAAACTAGAGTGTTTTAGAAATACAACTTTAATCTCACATTAACATATACAAAATTTTATCAATCTTTCTAAATGTATATATTCTAATACTATGATTTCTCAATGAAAATATGATCTGGGAATACTACTTTTATTCCTTAATTTTGTTATGTAGAAGGTAGCTTCAGGTTTGTTTGTTGATAACTGTTGTAACTATTCATTTACTCCAGAGATTAATTCAAACACTACATAATTTATTAATATGATGTTGAGTGAGGAAGATGCCTTATTTTGCTTTATATTTTGCCAACTTTGTCCTGATTATAATGCAGCTAGACATTAACATGAATCTTCCCTGCTTTAGTAAAGCTATTTGTTTTGGACTTTTGTTTGTGTCTCCATAGAATTCATATGTTGGTCTTTACACTCAAAGTGATGGTGTTAGGAAGTAGAGCCATTAAGAGGTAATTAGGTATAAATGAGGTCATGAAGGTGAGGTCCCATGGTGGTACTAATGCAAGCCTGGAAAAGAGCGCTCATAAGATACCCAGTCTCCCCTTGATCTTGGACTTCCCAGCCTCCACAACTATGAGAAATAAATGGTGCTTGTTTAAGCTACCTAGTCTATAATATTTTTAACTGGAGCCCCACTTGGCTAAAACATAATATTTTATAATCAAATTTAAGTCTAGAATAACCCAAGGAACATTGCTGTTTCTCATAATTCTAGCATGTTATAACCCAACTTTATTATGTTTTATTTATATATATAACAGCTTAAGCAACCATTATGACCAAACCACCAGAATGACTGAACAACTGTTAGACCAGTCACTATGATGCGCACTGACCACCAGGGGGTAGATGCTTAATGCAGGAGCTGCGCTCTGGGGGTCAGTGCTTCCACAGCCAACCTCCCATGGCTGGCCAACCTCCTGGGATCCGTCCCCCGGACCAGCTAGTCCTTCAATAGGCCTTGATCACTGGCCAGACTGAGAAACCCACCCATGCAGGAATTTGTGCACTAAGCCTCTAGTCCTATCTAGTAAAAAAGGAATATGCTAATTGACCATCACATCCTCACAAAGATGGTGGTGACCACAGCCAATAAGGAGGGAATATGCTAATTAACTGCCACACCCTGAAAGATGGGGGCACACACAGCCAGAAGATTGTGGCTCCCAGTCCCCTCAGCCCCACCGGGGTGACAGGCATGCATCATGCCCCATGCCCCCCCCCCAGGTGGATCTGGCTGCTTCATGCCCCTGCCTATGCAGTCCCCCAGTTTCCTCAGCCCCCCATCTGCCCAGGGCTGGCCCAATGTGCAGTCAAGCCTTAATGGTGGCTTCCCAGCCACTCAGGGCTATCCGAGGCTCAGGTAACCAGGGCTGGCCAAGACTTGCACTCTCAGCATTGGCAGCAGCAGTGGTGTGAGGAGGGCATCGCCTTCCCCTGATTGCTGGGTTGCTCCTGCCCCTGAGGGCTCCTGGACTGTGAGAGGAGGCAGGCCAGGCTGAGGGACACCCACTCCAGTGCATGAGTTTTCATGCACCAGATCTCTAGTGTATATATAAAAGAAGTAGGTTAGATTTGTCTACGTGATACATAAAGAAAGGAAAAATAATTTTAATCAAATTTTTATAAGAAAAGAAAATTTAGAACTGAGAAATATAATGCAACATGCCACTATTTTCTATTACTAATAATATTCTGGGCTGTTTCAGGGTCTTTATACATAGAAACTGACTTAGAGAGTGTGAAATTTGCAAAAGGTCAGGAAAGGCTATGATCCAGGTGACCTGACTAAAGAACTAGAACTTTTGAACACATACTAAGTGCAGATTACTTGACAATCTCATGTTTACAGATGTAGGGAAGAAAACTAAGAGAATAAGTAGCTTGCCACCCTATTGCTCTGATAAATGGCACCAGTCAGGGAGAGGCCAGACTGTCAGGCAGTGGGCAGAGATCTCTCGGAGGTGTGTGAAGCCAGTGGCCAATACTGCGGTACTCAGGGAAGGGCCTACGAGAAACCAAAGCTTGTTGGCACCACCCCGAGACTCCGCCCTATCCAAGCGGAGCTTGGAAGCCCTCCCTGAGGCTGGCTTTCTCATTTGCTGCAAATTGGACTCTCCCGAGGAGGGACAAATCCAAAGCTTGTCTGCACTTATACCAAAGAGGTGTGCGTGCCTGCAACCAATCTTGCGGGACTCACCAAAGCTTGTCTGTGCCACCCTGAGACTCTGCCCCACCCAAGTGGAGTACAGAAGCCCTCCTAGCTGAGACACTGCTGATCCAAAACAGCCAACTGGCTTGGAGATCAATGCCTCCTAGTGATATCAACAACAAGCAAGGTTTAACAACAAGACTGCACACACAGCCCACAAAGGGCTACACCAAGACTGTCCACCTCAGGTAACTGGGCTCTACCAGAACACCTAGCACACAAAACTACTCCGTCAAATCAGGGAAGAAGCTCTCTTATCTTAGGACATGGAAAATGATAAATCAATACTGTGGAGTTAAGAGTCAGGTTACAATTTAAGTCATCAACAACATAACAACAGCAGCACATTACTTACAGTTATTTAGCTGCAGTTTCATGCCAGGCACTACAATAGCAATTAGCACTCCTGTTCCTATTTCATTTATTTATTCAATGCATATTTCATAGAGTACTATGTCCCAAGTACTGTTCTGGGCATTGGGGTTACAATGATGAACAAGCCAGACAAGTCTCTGCTTTCATGAAACTTAATTTTGCAGGAAACATTCACAATAAATAAAAAACACATACAAAAGAATAAGATTATTTTAGAAGTTACTGTCCTATAAAGAAAGCAATAGAGGTAATGTGACAATTAAAGAGAATGGGGAAAGCTATGCTATATCAGAGTGAGTGGTCAGGGAAAGCCTAAATGCAAAGCAATATCTGAGATGAGACCTGAATGATGAGAAGCTAGACATAATAAAAATCAGAGGAAGGCACAGTCTAGGTAGAAGAAAGATCAGGTGCAGAAAGACAACTAAAGAGGGAGTAGTTTTGGATTACTTAGCACTTCAGAAAAGGCCAGTGTGGCTGGAGCACAGTGAGCAAAAGGAGAGAAGGATGAGACTTGATATTGGGGAGGTAGGCAAGGGTTAGATCAACTGTGACTTGTAAGCTATGGGGGAAGAGTTTGGATTTCATTTTGGGTACAGGGCAAAGATTTATACAGGGGAATGGCATTATCTGTTTCATGTTTTAAACTGACTATTATTTAGTTAGAGTCTGGTTTGTAGAGGGTCACATGTGGAAATAAGGAATGAATGGGAACCTACTGCAGTACTCCAGGCAAGAGATACTAGTGGCTTCAGTTACTAGTAGAAAAATGGGCATGGAGGTAGAGAAGTCAGAGGATGTGGTTATGAGATTGAAGGATTGTTGATAGAATATGTTGAAGGATTGAATGTAGTTTTTTATGTGAAAAGGAAAAAAATCAATTTAACAAAGAGATGGAATAAGAATTTTGATAAGCAGGTTAATTAGGATACTGATTGGACTAGTGGATAACGCACTCCCCCCCTCAACCCCCTCCCCCTCAAAAAAAAAAAGAAAAAGAAAAAAGACAGGGGCTTAAACAAGAGAGATTTTTCTTTCTTTGTAACAGTCTCAATGTAAGTGATAGGGGCTGAGGTGCTAGGGAATAGTGGGAACCTTGTATTCTTTTATTTTCTTCAGTTGCTTCAACTTAAGTTTCCTTCCTGTGGTTTATGCTAAATGTTCTGGATCCTTCCATCATTTTCCAAGCAGTGGGGATGAAGGAAGGGAAAAAGAAGGATGCATTTTTTTCCCTACAAGGATACAACTCTAAAATTGTATTTATCACTTCCACCTTATCCCATTGCACCAAACCAAGATATATGGACCCACACCCCTGCAGGAGTGTGGGTAGGAAAAAATGAGTCTTTAGCTGGGTGGCCACATGACTGAGAAATATTACCACCTACATCAGTATGACATAACTGTTAGAACTAAGGACTGAGAGCATCTGTGTCAACATGACTTAGTTGTTTGTTTCAGCCCAGAAAATATAAGGCTATAAATCAATAAGTAACTTCTCTATTTGCTTCAGGAAATTCTTATAAATCAATTTATATGAGACAGTTCTCTTTTGCTCATCTGTTCAAATAGCTTATTTTTTAAACAGAAGTTTACTTCTCAGCACTTACTTTAAGACCCTTGCTTTACGATGTCCACTAATCCTGAACTATAATGTCTTGAACTTTGTCCAATCTCGATCAGTTCCCTTTCTTGAAAATTCTGCTTTAAAGCAATTGAGGCAAGGATCCACACCCTATAAATATCTCACTTCTAAACTCCTCTTACTGACACACTAAAAATTTGTCAAAGAAGTGTCCTTTTTCCCTTTTCTGAAGTGAGTTTGAATAACCTAAGTTTTTGATTTATTAAAACTCGTTATAGTTAAAAATTTTCAATTTTTTTTTGAGGTTCACCACGAATCAACTGAGATGGCTCTTAATGACATAGCATAAGACCCTTGAATGTTGCCTGAATAGAATGTTGGGCAAGTCTTAAACTGAGTGTGAGCTCCATTATTTTTCTTTTTAATTTAAAACTTTATTGTTGTGAGTGTTACAGATGTCTCCCCTTGTCTCTCCATTGCTCTCCCTCTACTCATTTCCTACCCTGCTCCAGGCTTTCACTACCCAATTGTTTGTGTCCTTAGGTAATGCATATATGCATATAAATTCTTGGGTTAACCTCTTCCTCTCCCCCCTTCCCCATCCCTCAGAGGTTTGTCAGTCTGTTCCATGTCTCCATGCCTCTGATTCTATTTTATTCATATATTATTTTGCTCATTAGATTCTTTGTTTGTTTATTTTTATATTTAGATTCAATTGTTGATAAATATGCATTTATTGCCACTTTATTATTCATAATTCTTCTTCTTCTTCATCATCATCATCATCATCTTCTTCTTCTTCTTCTTCTCTTCTTCTTTTCCCTTCTTAAAGAATACCCTCAATATTTCATATAATACTTGTTTGGTGGTGATGAACTCCTTTAGCTTTTTCTTGACTGTGAAGATTTGTATATAACCTTCAATTCTAAATGATAGCTTTGCTGGGTAGAGTAATCTTGGTTGTAGGTCCTTGCTGTTCATCACTTTGAATACTTCTTGTTATTCCCTTCTGGCCTGCTAAGTTTCTATTGAGATATCAGCTGACAGTCCTTTGGACACTTTCTTGTAGATAACTAATTGCTTTTAAGATTCTCTCTTTATCTTTAACTGTTGGAATTTTAATTATAATGTTTGTGTGGGCCTCTTGGGTTCATCTTGTGTAGGACTCTTTATTTCCTTGACATGCAAGTATATTTCTTTTACCAGGTTAGGGAGGTTTTCTGTTGTCAATTCTTCTAATAGATTTTCAATATCTTGCTTTCTCTCTCTCTTCTCTTTCCAGAACCTCCATGATGCAAATATTGGTATGCCTGAAGTTGCCCCAGCATTATGATTCGTTGAGCCACAAATGCTAAGTTTATATTTATATTTAGGAAATTATTTTCTTTTAAAGAATTTTTTGGTAACTAATTGGATTTATGAGCTTTCATTCTTGATGCAAACATGCCTGTGACTAATAAAACTTGTCACTGTCTGTTCTCCCTTCTCATGTTTTAAAATTGTAAGAGTGAGCCCTGGGCAGTGTGGCTCAGTTGCTTGGGCATAGTCCCCTGAACTGAAAGGTTTCCAGTTCAATTCCAGGTCATGGCACAAGCCCCAGTTACAGACTTGATCTCCCCTATCAGTGTTTCTTTCTCTCTCTCTCTCTCTCTCTCTCTCTCTCTCTCTCTCTCTCTCTTTCTCTCTCTTTCTCTCTCTCTCTCTCTCTCTCTCTCTCTCTCTCTCTCTCTCTCTCTCTCTCTTAAAAAAAATCTATTGAAATTTTAAGAGTGAATCTGTAGGAAAAAGCCAGATAGAAGTTAGATAAATCTATATTTGGAAACAAGTTGAGAAATCTTGTTGAACATCTGGCTCACCTTATCTAGCATTATCAGATTTTCCTCAGTCTTATCTTTGCACTAGAGGCCTGGTGCACAAAATTTGTGCATGGGGGGATCTCCTCAGTCCGACATGCACCCTCACCAATCCGGGACCCTTCAGGGAATGTCCAACTGCTGGTTCTACATCCCTCTCACAATTCTGGACTGCTGGCTCCTAATTGCTCACCTGCCTGATCACCTTTCACTGCCTCCCTTGCCAGCCTTGTCACCCCTCACTGTCCCCCTGCCAGCCTAATTTCCCCTGAACTGCCCCCCCTGCTGGCCTGGTCACCCCTAACTGCCCCCCACCGGCCTGGTCTCCCCTTACTGTCCCCCCCTGCCAGCCTTGTCACCCACAACTGCTCCCCTCTATTGGCCTGGTTGCTCCCAATACCCCTCCCACCCCTACCTACCTGGTCGCCCCACACACCTGCTGTTTTGTCATTAGGTCATCCCTCACTAACCCCCTGCTGGCCTGGTAGTAGGCAGCCATCTTGTGAGGGTGTAATGATCAATTTGCATATTATCTATTTATTATATAGGATTCTTGAGAACTACATTGTTTAGTCCCATTACTCAGAGTCTAGAGTTTTGTTAGATTCTCAACCAGTGATGATTAGTCTATTGGATAGATTGTGGAGACATGAAGTTGTACAGTCAGCATACTTAATGATCATGGCATGCTCTTGGGGTTGCCTGAGTCTTAACCAAAATGTGTTCCTCTTCTGGGTAATACCCTCCTTATGTATTCACACTATAATTCTACTCCATGTCTCTGTCTTTATAAATGACATAAAACTTAACCAAGGGTCATTTAGAATAACAGAAACCACTTTGGGGGATATTTGATATACACAAAATTAATTTGAGAAGTGTCATACTATGAAAAGAGCATAAAATTCCAAACATGCAATTGTCTTTAATCTTTGATTGGTATAAAAATCCTTTCACAAAAATATTTTCACAATAAGTTCAGATCCCAATATTATTTTATTGGATTATTTTACCAAGGCAAATTAAAAATATGGAAATATATCTTTCTAAATCAAGATCTGAACTTAATGAGATAAATATTATTTTAAATTGACTCACAAGGTAACCAACTTAACATACAAATAAGCCATGGCTAATATGGTAGGCAGAATAATGACCTTCCCTCTCCTTAAAGATATTCTTGTCCGGATTCCTAGAAACTGTGAAGGTGCTACTTTACCTGTCAAATGTAGATGTAATTTGTGGATATGATTAACTTGAAGATCTTACATGGGAGCTATATTCTGGGTTATCTGTGCAGGTCCAATTTATCAAAGGGTTCCTATAAGTGAAAGAAGGAGGCAAGAGAGTGTGAATATTACATTGTTGGTTTTGAAGGTGGAAGCAGGGAGATGAGAGAAAGAATGCAGGTGACCTTGAGAAGCTATAAAAGGTAAAGGGACAGATTCTTCCCTAGAGCATCCTGAAAACATGTAGCCTTACTCATACTTGATTTTAGCCCCTGGAGCCCATTTCAAAAATCTGTGTTGTTTCAAACCCCCAAGAGTGTGTTAATATGTTACAGTGGTAATAGAAAAATAATGCAACTAGTAAATGTTGAAGCAGGTATTTGTCTTTCTTGACATTAAAACACATATTTATAATCCTCCCAGTAGCTCCACCAAAGCCAAAAGCAGCAAATATACCAACCTTGCAAACCCCAAAGTGGCCAAAACCAAAATGGAAGCCAAGATTAGTAATTAGGGTTAAAAAAAAAAAGTTATGTTGGTGGTGGTAGTGGTGGTGAAGAAAAGATGTATAGTGAGGGAGCAGTTTTATTTTCTAAAAAAAGCCTCAAATAAATATTGGCATTATTATACTCTGTTCAAAGTGATTAACTGGGAAAATCAGGTAAAAAGTATCCAAAAAAGGCAGGCACTATCCACTACATCCACCACTTCAAAAACGTCCTATTTTGGAAAGTATCCTTCTATCTTTGATTGCTTTGCATCTCTATTCATTTCAGGAGTGCTCTTGCTGAATTTAATGATCCCATTTAAATTTATGAGCAATAGAAAAGTATTATTTTGCTATGTTTCTTCCTCAGGCCTTTCAGGGTAACTGCAAAGTTTTCTTATTTTTTATATTGGCCACTCCCAGGAGGGAAAGTCACATGAGAAACTGAATTTTGAAAGGAATAATCTTTGGTTTCACAATGTCTTCTCCTTGTATACCCACGATACCACAATAACAGACTTGCTAATTAGTTTAAGGGCCTTGGTAGCCAGAATTGTCAGGGTTCGGTGTAACAGCTGCCTTTCCCCTGTGCCCCTAGTGCTGTAATTGCCTATAACTCTACAACCAGCTCCCTCTCTACGTAACCACATCTCAGTTTATTATATCCTAAAAGCACTAGAAAAAGAGAAATATTACCATTGAGTTTACTTCATATTCATATATGCTGTTGGCATATCCCCTTATCCCTGGCTTGTATTTATGAAAACAGATTTAAAGAATCCAGTCTTTATTTTTATCTCTGCATTACTTCTTCTTTTCTCTGGTCCCTCATTAGATCAAGCAAAACAAATATCTGAGAAAATGAGTGTGGTATTGCTGAACATGTAGTATATCCCCCCCCCCCCGCCCCCTTGAACAAGTTTTTGGTATAATTGAAATTCCTATAGTTCTGTAGTTCTTTTCGGTGATGGTGTTCATATCAGTATTACTCACAGGATAATCATTCCTGAAATGACAATATTAAAGAGTTATATGTTCTTGCTAAAAAAAAAGTGAACTCTGATCATCTCTTCTGACCCTTCTGTTTCCCAAATGCAATTTTGGAAGAATGTATATTTCCTTCTTTTTTGGCAAAAGAGACAAGTATGTGATCTAGTGATACTTTTCAGTAATGAGTATGGGCAGCACCACGGATGATGTTCCAGGCTGGAGTTACTCTCTCTGGGTAAACTGTATCTGAAGGTAGATATTGGGGATGATAATCCCCTTCAAGAAATCTTCTTTTTATACTGACCACAACTCAGAAGCCACTTTTCAATACACAGTAAATGTGCAAAATAAAGTCTGTTGTTCTTTTATATCATTTACTAGAGGCCCAGTACATGAAAATTCATGCACTGGGTTGGGGGTCCCTCAGCCTGGCCTGCCCCCCTCTCACAGTCCGGGAGCCCTCAGGTACAGAAGGCGACCTGGCGATCAAGGGAAGGCAATGTCCCATCACACCCCTGCTGCTACCACTGTTGACAGTGCAAGCCTTGGCCAGCCCTGGTTATGTGAGCCTTGGGCAGCCCTGGGCAGCTGGGGTTGAAGGGACTGGAGGACTCTGGAGGCAAGCGTGTGGTTGGTCTTGTTGTGTGCCTGCCACCCTGGGGAGCTGAGGGGACTGGGTGCTGCCATTTTTGAGGGTGGGATAGTCAATTAGCATATTCCCTCCGTATTAGCTGTGAGCGCCACCATCTTTGTGATGGTGTGAGGATAGATTAGCATATTCCCTCTTTTTTTAGATAGGATTTATTTTTGATTAAGTAAGGCATGCAATGATATAAAATTCCTTAAAGTGAATAAAATCTATCCCTTAATCTCCTAGTTGCCTTCCACATTTATTGTCACTGTATCATATCTGTGTCTTTATACATATATGTATACATACATTTTGTCTTCCGGTGACATATAGATAGCATATCACATACACCACTCTATAAATACAGTTGGTTCTCATTATTCAATATATGTATGCTCTATGAAGTTGCCACTAACTCCAAATTAGCAAGTACAGAACTAATTCCCCTAAAAGAAATACAAGGTTAGTTTTCTATGAGGCTTTGGTCACCTTTTCACCAACTGATCAACACATAACCACACTTTGTCTGTCGTTCTGTTTAAAGACACCTTATTTACACATATTTTGTGGATTTATTATCTTTGAACTCATGGCCAACAACACTATAACTCATGCCTGATTGAAGCTTATGTATGACAAGCTTATATATTTTCCCTATAAAAAACAACAAAACCTTCTTGTGCTTAGTAATAATGCGCTATGCTTGTGGGCCGTTTTAAACAGAAAAATCACCCACTAAAAACACACACAAAAATGTGGTACAACATAGGCCCCCTAAAAATACTTTATAGAAGAAATCACCTAGAATGACAGTCACTCAGCTAGACTGTGTTTACTGGGTGACTTATTTATTTATTTATTTATTTATTTATTTATTTTTTCTGCTCTGGGTATACCAGCAAACGAATGCAAAGTCTCTGCTTCTATTGATTGGGTGCTGTGAAGAAATTTCAGCGAGCGGGTAAATTCACAAATGTAAAATCTATGAATAATGTGTTAGGATTTCCTTAACAATATACCTTGGTAATTTCTCTTGATAGTCCACAGATTGTTGCCCCATTCTTTTAAATTGTTACATGTTATTTAATTTTCAAATGCAACATGATAGTTTTAACCAACCTGCTATTTAATGGACATTTAGAGTTTGTGGTTGTTGCAAACGATATAGAAGAAATATTGTTGTGCAGGTTATTTTGAACATATGTAAGGATAACTGCAGTATATACTTCTAGAAATTGGTTGCCAGATTAATGAATTTGTGAATTTTTCATTTTGATAGATATGTTTTCTTTGCTATCTTGCTACTTTTAAAATAATAAAGCTGCTCTACCAAAATATTGATTTGCATTATTTTGTAAGGAAGCACGCCATCTTTTAGTAATAGAAACATCGTATTCCTTTTTAGAAGGAATGCCATATTTTTTAAGTGGAAAAGCTAAAACTTAAAATGAGTCCATTTGTTTGGAAAAAAGCAAGTTTCTTTTAAATGGAGTTTTATGCCATGAGACAGAAATAAGGGGGAAAAACCAATGGCGCATGTTACTTTAATTCATACTGGTTGCTGGGACTTGGTAAAAGTCCAATGTGTTTCAAGCAGACATGGTGATTAATAAGTGATGACAAGGTTCAAAGGCAGTCACACACCCAGGCGGCTACACGCAGCTCCCATCCCACCATGCTTCATTTGGCAGCAGACCTATTGGTATTAGATAATAGTAACATGAATTCGCGGCTGTCCAGAAAAGGAGATATGCTACATATTCTTCCTGTCAAGTAAAAATATGGAAAGAGAAATAGGATGACCTTGTACACACATAGCTGGCCTTCTGAGGACTATAAGATTATTTTATAACTGTGAGAATAGGAGCATATTTTGGTTCTACTTTTGATCAAGGCATTCTAACTTCTGTTTTCAGCATAAACCCAAACAAGATTTGCTATTGATATTTATTGATATTTAACTTACATTTTTACATTTTCTTTTTTTCACCTGTGTGACTGAAAGAGTGGGACTATTTGGAAATAGTGGAAAAAGAGAGCTTGATAAGACTGCTCATTCCACGATCTGGGTGCAGAAGATGTTTGAAGTTCAAGTTCTTTGAGTAAGACGCCTGAGGCAAAATGTGAAATGTAGATTTAGGTAGATGGTAAACTCCAGGATATTTATCATTAGAAAATAATCAAATCAGAGCTGAAATCAGATGAAACAAATAGAGGGTAAAATATGAGAATCTGATAGGACTTTGTCAGTCAGGCAGGCATTGAAGTTGAAAATGATCTTGACACATATGGATTATCAATTATAGATTCTCTAAAAGTAAAAACAGTGGTTAATAAACCAAGGCAAGTTTCATAGGTTGTACATTTACCAAGAAGGATCCATGTGTTGACAAATAATGTTTTAGCCTTGGTACATTCGGGTTTCTTTCAGGATAAGAACTAATTTCCAAATTTGGCTACTCTGGGTTCTACAGTTGAATTTAAGTAGGAACAAAAGTTAGTGAATGAGTATAAAAAAGGCTAGTTACCATATTTGATCAACTTCTTAGAAAACTTTTATGTCTATAAAAGTTCTGCTTTAAAAAAAATCCTTCAGAATTCTACTGCTTGCAGGAACAATGATAAACTATTGAATATGTCATCCTATCTAATAAAAGAGTAATATGCAGATTGATCATCACTCCAACACACAAGATGGCTGCCCCCATGGGGTCAAAGATCCTTTCCCCATGTGGACACAAGATGGCTACCACAAGATAGCCAATAGGGGAGGACAGTTGGGATGGACTAAGCCTGCAGAGGATAGCAGAGGCAAACAGGCTGTTAGGGGAGCAGTTAGGTATAAATCAACTAACAGAGGAGTGGTTAGGGGGTGATCAGGATGGCAGGCAGAAGCGGTTAGGGGAAATCAGGAAGGCAGGCAGGAAAATAGTTGGGAGCCAGCAGTCCTGGATTGTGAGAGGGATGTCTGACTGCCCATTTAGGCCTGATTCTGGTGAGCAGTTGGGTATCCCTTGAGGAGCCCCAGATTGGAGAGGGTGCAGGCTGTGTTGAGGGACACCTTCTCCTCCATGCATGAATTTTGTGCACCAGGCCTCTAGTAGAATATAAAGAACATTATTTTTAGCCCCAATCATTTTTCCGACTCAATTCCCAGTACTCCACCATATCCACTCTGATCTTTAATCATCCAAAACAGTAAAATTTTTTGAATATGTCATGTTCTCTCTTGCCTAAGATGTTGTACATCCTGTTCTGTCTGCAAACAATGCCTCCCCCTTTCCTCTTGTCCAATTGTAAGACTACCAAACAGGTACTGCTCCTTTTTGAAGACTTCCCTGATTATGCCAGTAGATCTAGATGTTTCTTCTCTCCTTACAAATTGTTGTTTCTTATCTTGTCTCTGCTGCCATTGATATTGTCCCCATATGATAACTGAGGAAACTGAAGCCCAAAGAGGTTACAACAAAATGGCCCCTTCCCTAAACATCAGGTATTCTCAAGCTATAACCACTGGTTGATCTTCTTCGGGAGGTTTAATTGTCTATATTTCCTGGTATGGTGTATTTTGTACTGTCCTTTTCTGGTGAAGGATATAAAATGAATGTAAAAATAAAGCAATAGCTAAATGTATTTTTAAAGAGTAAAAGTCAATAGGCTTGAATTAAGAGCTAACTTAATATATATTTCACATGTAAAAATTCTTCCTTTTTATCTAATTCCAATTATTATATCATTTGATGATCATGTTTGTTCTCACAGTCATAATCATTTTAATAATACCTGGAACTTGTGTGATTTACAAACTGCTTTCCTTCAAAGCAAGACAGGATAGTTGTTTAAGAATTATTACAATGGTGTTGTACTTAAACAACTTGTCTGATGCTTCATACACTGCTGTTACATAAATAAAAATAAAAATTTCTTTTAATTGCTCACATAGATTCTCAAATGTATTTCTACAAATTAAATATTATTGAGTATCATCCTAAAAAATGAGCACCTGGAATTTTGTATGGGAATAAATGTTAGTCTACAAGTCAGGCAATCAAGAAATAAAACATCTCTTCATTTTCCATAAATCAGTTAATTTCCACATTATATCCACTATTCTACATAGAATTCTAATATCATGATTCTTGGGCTTCCCTTCTTTCTCAAGGTTATGTAAATGTCTGGGACCTCATAGTGTTTATGGGAAGAATCACCAAGTAATATGTCCACAAACTAGCCTGAATCAACCAATATTCCTAACAAATGGTTCTTTTCTGTGGCTTTGAGCTAGTGACTCAGAAAGATGTTTTTTTCAGGGGTTTTGACTACACCTTGACAGACCTCTCTCCTTCTTTCCTTCCCAGCACTGAGTGATACACAGTGTTTGTATGGATGGTCAAAACCATGGTTAAAAGTCTTCTTATTACTAGCTCCTCTAATCAACCTGGTTCTACTTTCAACCTGACTTCCTCCTCAACCCCCCAACAGACTTGCTAAATGTTCTAACCATGTCAGAAACAAAAATGAGAAAGACTCACAACCCACTTAAAATCTCAGTTCTTTAATATACCTTATTTCCTCTGATTTGGAAACATGTTTGGCTCAAGAAATGTGGGCAGATAAACTACCCTGTTTCCCCGAAAATAAGACAGTGTCTTATATTAATTTTTGTTCCCAAAGATGCGCTAGGTCTTATTTTCAGGGGATGTCTTATTTTTCCATGAAGAAGAATACGGTACATATTTATTGTTAAATGAAAATAAAGGACATTTATTACCTGTATACGGTACGGTAGTACGGTAGTTGTCAACACAAACCAGATTGTGAATCCTAAAGTATCAAGAATTTACTCATTTATTTAATGACAATCATGTCATCATCTTCTGGAAGATCATCATAACAATCCAATTCCTGAATTTCCTGGTGAATTTCTTGTGACTCCATTTCTTTCAGAATCAGTGGACCTAATCTCTCATGTTTAGCAATAGCACTGTCTTTAAATGAGTACTTCTTGTGGAGGTAGCCTGCTCGCAGTGCATTTGCAATGCAACTGTCAGTGATTTTCTCCCAATCAAAATGACACAGTAAATTAATTTTTATTCTGAGACAGAGCCTGGGGCCTTATTTTCGGGGGGGATGCCCTATATTTCAGTCAGAAGGAAAATCTGTAAGTAGGTCTTATTTTTGGAGGATGTCTTATGTGTGGTGAGGGAAAATCCAACAGGAAAAAAATCCAATATAATAAAAGCATAGTATGCAAATTGTTCCCTTGACTGGGAGTTCATCCAAGAGTTTGATCAGGGGTGGGGCCAGGCAAGGGAAGGGAGGGCATATCTGGTCAGCAGCTGGCAGCCACTAGGGACTCTACCAGTGCACAAATTTTATGCACTGAGCCTCTAGTGTAAATTAATAAAAAATGTTTAAGATATTTCAACATCAGGCCATTGCCTCCAAAACTATGGCTATCATATCATATATGAACATGCACATGATTTAAAAACCTAATCAGTAAGTGTGCCTATAATAGCTTAATTAAAGTTTACTCACTCAATAGAATTTATTTGGTTTCTGAGCTTCTATCATTGATTTTCTGTAGGACTGAGGTGAAGTTTTTTTTAAACATGGAATGCTTTCATCTTGTGTAACTGTTGGACTCCAAAGCTTTTTATGTTCTTTATGAAGTTTACTTTTTTTATATTACTTTTGGATGGGAAGGAGACTTCCATGACGGTTCCCATGTAGGAAGATATTTTTTGTCTAAACACTCTCAACCTTGGATCTTAACATTTACTTCTCCCTAGTGAGGTGGAGTGAGTTTCTTCCTTGTTGAGCTTGGCAGAAGAACTGGAAATCAGTTCTCAGCCTTTCCCCACCCTTCCCTCTGGAGCTAACCTGCCTGCAGAAAGCAAGCTTCTGACCTCTGCCTTGAAGTAAGTTCGACAGTGAAAGGCTCCACATGAGGAATCCTGCCTAGTTCAGCCTCTGAGTGGGTGGGTGGGTGAGTTGTTCAACTCAGAGCAGCCTCGAGGAAGCTGTTGTGGTTTTCTTTCAAAGCCATGTTAACTAGGATTAGTTTTATCAGTAATGCAGATGATTTTTAAAATCTTTATGCTGCCTAACTTTTTTCTTCTTGTTAATTTTCTTTTGGGTGGGGGAAAACAATGATGTAATTAATTGGATTTCTTTAAAAACCCTAGCAATCACTTTGAACAAGCTCTTTAGTTTTTAAAATAAATAAAAATGTGCCTCATGTGCAACAAGAACAACTGATAAAAAGTTCAAAGCAAAAAGTATAGTAATAATTAATTAACTCTTTAGCACATTGCCAAATAAGGATGGCTGTAATGTTTTTAATTACTTAATTGAATTTCTAAATTGAGGTCAACAAATATACCATGCACTTTGTTTTCATAATTTCAGTGTCTCACACAGTTAAATTTATTTTGTGCATTTCTTTTTAAATTTTCCATTAAGAAGCAATCTCACTTTATATTTTAAGATGACTCAGACATGCTCATTTTTATTCTTAAATCCAATCATTGATTTCCCCCTCCCACCTCTTCCATCAAACATGTTTCCTACATTGATACTGATGAGTGTAGCCTTTGCCTTTGGGCATCTATCTATCTATCATCTACCCTGTTTACCCGAAAATAAGGCAGTGTCTTATATTAATTTTTGCTCCCAAAGATGTGCTAGGTCTTATTTTCAAGGGATGTATTATGTTTCCATGAAGTAGGTTTTATTTTCGGAGGATGTCTTATTTTCAGGGAAACACGGTATCTATCTATCTGTCTGTCTGTCTGTCTGTCTATCTATCATCATAGAAAAATGTGCTAATTAACTGGGACGCCATAATGGGTCCACCAGACAGGAGGAGGTGGGGCAAGCAGCATTGGGCATGGGGCGGCCTGCAATGGGGGAGGGCCTGATCAGCAGAGGCCATGGCTACTTCAAGGGCTGGAGATGGAGGCAGGGCAAGAATGGTGATTTGAGGGTGGGCAGAGCCACGCAATTTCAAATCACATGCTGGGCTCCTAGTTTTCAATAAAACTGAAAGTAGAGAATTTAAAAATGTAATAACTTATGTTTCACGTAATTATTTAGCTAATTATTTATACATGAAACAAGTATTTCAACGGCATCTTCTATATACCAGACACTATTACACTAGGACCTAGGGTGACAGAGCCTCATACAACTTCTCAAGTCATCATTTTAGTTCATCCATTTATCATCCATCCAGCATCCATCCATTGTCCCAACCCTTCATCTATCCATACCTGCATCCATCAATCCAGTTAACCAGCCATCTATTTCTGAACATATGTACCAGTCACTTGTTCAGTGTTTGTCACTCCTATTAGGATAAGTTATACAGAGGCATTTCCAATTTCACAAGCCTATGGTAGTCCCATAAATATTGACTCAATATTCATTTATTGATTCAATAAATGAATATTTCAGGTCCTGTACTTAGTGATGGGGAAATATTATATCTTAATGCCTAATAGGGAAATTAGCGTAGATCCAGTCTTTTCATCTTAGTGATCAAAAGTGAACCTTAATGTTATTGTTCCTAAGAAAGAGTCAAATTTCTTATAACTAAAATTTTCCATCTCAGCACCATAATCCAAAATTATATTCCCATGTCCTTCTCATTGGCCTAAGAATGCTTTACTACATCTGACTTATTGTCAACATCTTATTTTTCTCCTCTTATTAAATTAAAATAAGCAAAATACTTTTTGTGTTAATAGCTTTTCCTTTTTTCGTTCTTTCATCCTTTTCTCTCCTTCTCTTTTCCTCCCTCCTTCCCTCCCTCCCTCTCTTCCTTTCATCCCTCCCTCCCTCCCTCCCTCCCTCCCTCCCTCTCTCCCTTCCTTCCTTTTATTCTTCCTCCTCAAAAGTCACCATTAAATTAAAATAATTATATCAGTCTGAATTAATACTTTTAAAAAAAAACTATAGCTGAGGGATGTTTGAAATGCTGGCAGTTATCATTTTTTAAAATGTCATATTTCATTGTCATATCTGTGTTTATCTGCTGATATTAAAGTGGTGGTAAACTCTATTTATTACATCAAACAGTTAAAAGTAAATCTGTCATAGAGGTTGCATTGGTCACATTTTTAATTCAGAAGTATAAAAATTTGACAGAGTAAGAGATCTCTCCAGTACCTCCTTTGGCAATTAATAAACATCATCATCTCATTATGCACATGTTGAAAATGTATTAGCACTAAGGCTTGACCAAAGGACACATCCAGTAAGACAGATTATCTGCATCATGTGTGTTCACATTTAAAGCTAGCCAAAGGTAATAAAGATGTATCCAGTGTTATCTAAGAACCATTTTTATTTTTAAGGTTAAAATCAAGTGTATGTAAGAAGCAGCTGTGATATGACGAACATCTCTGAGGACATGTACTGTTTGTTACTAGGAACATACCAGTAGTAAAACAACCAATTCCCCAAGTGCCGATCAAACTAGATCACAATTAGAATTGGGAATGTCTCAAGAAAGAATACTGAAATGAGGGTGGGACTGTTGGCTTTCTGTTCTCTTTGAACCTTTACACAATTCAGTTACTTTTCATTATATTGTGAGTGCTACAGACCTTCATAACTCGAAAGAGCTGCCTACACCTTAGAGGAAAATATAATGGAACATCTATAAAATGTTTGTCAACCAAATACTTGTCAGAAATATTTACAACTTACCCAAGTCAGTGTGAAAATACAGGAAGCAAAGAAAAAAAAAGAGGATTTTTTTCCCTTTTTCTGACTGAAGATCTTTTTGCTCACAATGCAGAAAATTCAAAAGGATTTGAATTGCTGACATGTGAATTCTTTTCCTTCCTATTCTTGGAACCCACTTAGCTTATGCAAAATTGGGAATGTGGTAGTATAGCACTATCTACTGCCATGAATTATACAAAGAAAAATCTTATTTTCTATTATTTATTTTTCTCTTAAGTTAAAAAAAATGAGTATCTATAGTTTATCACAGAACTAAATGGATTCTATTTTTTATTCATATTGTCTAATGGATCAAAGGATACAAACTTAAACCTAATTTAGATGAATTAAGGAAAAATATAAAAGATGAAGATTACAATCAACTCAACTTTTAGGACATCTATTTTAACCAAATAACCAGTTTGGATAATTTTTCATCAGTATGCACCCATTAATTAGGTTTTGGCATTCATTAGTTTTCCAGAAGAAATAAAACACAGACCCAGATAACACACTGCATATAATATCTTACATTTTAAAGGTATATTAATAACTAATAAATAACTTAAATAATCAATATAAGGTTAAAGAGGGTGTACTCTTAAATGCATTATTATGATCTTCAGATTAATTGCACACTTTTTCAAAGTAGAAAAAAACTTTCTGATTATATGAGTCATTCATATTCATAAAATGAAAACTTAATAAATGAAACAAAAGTGAAAATGAGAAAGAGAAACAAAAAAAGCCCACCAAATTCCACAATTCAGAGGTAATCATTGTCTACTTCTATAAGTCCTTGAATATTTCATAAACACTTTAGAGTCAATAAGTCCAAAGCAAAATTAATATATTCCCCATCTTTTAGCTTATTATTCTCTTTATTCCATTATGGCAGTTCCAATCCACCTAGCTCAGGCAACAAAGCAAGGATTTATTTCCAATTTCTCCTTCTCCAATACTTCCAACATCAAATGAATGAAGGTCAATTCTGCTCCCTCAATCATTCATATTCTATTTACTTTACCCTCACTTTTACTTCCACCTCCTAGTGTAAGCAAACATCCCCTCTTGTCTGGTCCATTCAGAAACCTACTCTCTAGCCTCTCCTCCAATCCAGTAGTTCCAGATGGGGCAAGTTTGTCATCCAAGTGACATTTGTTTGTCATTCTGGTGATTATAATTAGTGGGGGTTGCTATGGCATGTAGTAGATAGAAGTCAGGGATACTGCTAACCATTATGTAGTGCCCAGAACACTCTTCTACAACAAAGAATTATCTAGCCCAAAATGTCAATAGTGCTGAGTCTGAGAACACTATTGACATTTACTTTAATTTATCCTCATCACTGCCTCCAGAACTATTTAGTAGGAATGCAAATTTGATTAGGCAAAACTCCTGGTTAGAACCTTCCTGGTCTTCTCTTTATTTTAAAATTTGAATTTAATTGTACATATTTTCTTTAAGCACATCAAATAGACGCATGTTACCTCATATTTGTTTGTCCTCTGTATCCGTCACCTTTATTCCAATTTATTTCTTCTCTTCTACTTTTCTTTCTGTGATTTTTAACTAGATGTCTTCCCAATTAAATTGTAGTATATAATCCTCTTTGCTGTTCAAATTCTTTTCAAAGTTGTCTGCAATTGCATTATTTTCTTCACTCAGTCAATAACTACTTGCACCATCCATAAATGCTTCATTTTTTTTATCTACTCACTCATTCTGAATCTTGTTTCAAGAGTTCATATTTTTCTTTATATCTTTGATAACACTTCCTTCTCCACTACACAAATATAATCTAATACCACTGTACCCTGCAATTATTTCAGTTTTATATTTATTTTATTTAACTTATCTTAGGAGATATTCTATATATCAAAATTTGAACAGAGCTGGACATTGTCAGTTTATATCATTTGTTCAGCCATTCATCTATGTAAGATGTTGAGAGAGTACTTTGAGCAGTGAATAATTATTTTTTGATCCTTAACTTTATGCTTTTCTGGAATCATCTGGTTTAAGAATTACCTTTCAAGTTACTTTTGACATACTACTTTGAATCAGAAAAAAGCTCTTAAAGTTTTATTTGATTGTAAGTTTGAAAATTATACTTTACTAGAGGCCTACTGCATGAATTCATGCACAGATGGTGTCTGGCTGGCCCTCCCCGATGGGGTCCCATTGGGCTGGCCGGTCCCACCACCAATTGGATTTGGGGGCAATCAGGGGTAGTGACAGTCAGGAGGAGGGGCTTCAAGCAGTTCAGGCTGGTTAGCTGCCACAGTGCACATCATATCTACTGATTGTTCTGATCATTCCGGTAATTCCACCTTTCTTGTCATTGGGATATATATATATATATATATATATATATATATATATATATATTGTTTTACAGTAAATCCAAAAGTTTTATTTACATATTTGGTGTTAATAAATAAATAGCAGTGATAGCAGTGTTCCCTTCCTGTCAAATTGTTTCCTGTGTATCCTGCTTTAGCCACTGTACAGATAAATTATAATGGTGAAAAATTTTTGCTTTACACCAACAATGGACTGACAAGGATAATGTTTTATCTTTCATCATAGGCTACTGGAAAATCAGAAAAATATTAATAGTTTCCATATATAGGAAAATAGGCAGTGCAGTACTGTGATTTTTGAGAGAACATAAAAAAATAAGGTTAGTCCTATAATCACTTTGGCTTTTTCTTTAAAGGCACATTCCAAACCTCAGAGGAGATAGGAGGATCTGAAACTGATTATGATTGAAAATTGTACAGGTATATTTTAGAAATAGAGAATTCACGCAGAATTTTTTTTCTGTAAATCTGCCTAGGTGTTCTATTAATTCTCTTCTGAACATTAAATTAAACATGTGTCTGATGAAACTCCTTAAGGCTGGAAAGAGAGACATTAGTGAGTTGTGAGCTGAATGGTTTCTACAGCAGGATTGAAAAAGGAGTTTAATTTCCTATTAACCAGAGCTGAGATTCCTCATTGATTACACAAAGCATTCACTAGACATCTAAAATGGTCATGCCTTGGAAATATGATTAAAGATTTTCTAGAGTATAAGCTACTCAAAAATACCATAATGAAATTTTGAAAGAGTAAACATTAACATTAAATAGCTTAAATAATTAGCAGAATAATGATCAATGACATTTAAAGGAAGTGTACATAGACCAGACACTCAACAACATCAAGTTCATAATTTTTGGCTTTCAATTAAAACTTACTAGATATGCCAAAAAGCAAGAAACTTTAATGCAAAATCAGAAGAATGATCAGTGTATGGAAAAAGATCAACAAGTTAAATAAATAATAAAATTGCAAATAGATTATTATAAATATGCTGAACTACATAAAATAAAATATGAAGATAGGTAAAAAATGGAAGACATAAAAACAAATAAATAAAACATCCAGAAAAAAAATCTAAAAGGAAAGTCACCAACTCTTTAAAACATTACACAAAATGAAATAGTATTAGATGATTTGAACTTTCAGAAGCAAATCAAATTTAAATCATAGCGATAAAAACAATGCAAAATCAAGTACAGTGAGAAAAAGATTCTGAAAAAGAATAAACAGATCCTCAATGAAATGTGTGAACATATAAAGAATTCTAACATGTGTGCAGTAAGAATCTACAAAAGGAGAGTTTCAAAAATATTATAAGAAAATAATGGCATAATTATTTCAAATTTGATGAAAAGTAAAAGAGATCTAAGAGGTTCAAAAGTCTTCAGGCAGGATTAAAATAAAGAAAAAGGGACACTATTATAATATTTCAAAATAACCGATGAATAAAATGTCATAACAGTAGCTAAAAGAGAAATATTCCCATTGAGATAGGTCAAACAAAGATAAAGGGACTATAAACTTTTCACCAGAAACTATGTAAGAAAGAAGACAGTGGAACAGAAATTTATGTTAAGTATATGAACAAGCAATAAAAAAACTCACAGCCTATATCTTTTTTTAATGCTATAAAAAATCTCAAAAACCATAATGTATACTTTGACCCAATCATAAAATACTTGCATTAGATGTAAATAGTCTAAATACTCCATTGAAAATCAGAGATATAAACCACAATTAAACTACTTGTCCTCAAGAAAATCTCTTAATATGTGAAGAAAAGCTAGAGGGTTAAAACATGATATACTGTTTAAGCAGTAATTATAAAAATATTGATTTCTCAGCAAGAGATAGATACATTTCTAATGATAAAGGGTCAATTCATTAATTAGACTTAGTAGTTTAAAATGTGTATGAAATTAAAAACAGAGTTTTAATATGAATGAATCAAATACTGACAGAGCTGAATGGAGAAATAACTAAATCCACAATTATATTTGAAGAATACAAGATTCTTCTGTCAGTGATCAATAGTACAAGTAGACAGAAAATCAGTAAGGATATTGAAGACTAGAACCACATTGTCAACTGACTGTACCTGAATGACATTATATGGCATTTTACCTAGCCCTATAGAATGTACATTCATTTCAAGTACACATAGAAACAGTATTAAATTTAGACCATAATTTAAAGGACTAGCTAAACCTATTCAAAGTATGTTCTTTGTCCACAGTGTAAATAAGGAATAAAATATAATAAAATATCCTGAAAAATTCAAATGTCTGAGAATTAAACAAAATATCTCTGCTTATCTGGTTTTGCTCAGTGGGGAGAGAACTGGCCCTCCGACTGGAGTGTCCTTAGTTTGATTCTGGTCAAGGGCACAGTACTTTGGTTGCAGGTTCAATCCTAGGCCCCAGTTGGGGGCATGCGGGAAGCAACCAACTGTGCTTCTCTCACATTGATGTTTCTCTCTCTGTCTCTCCCCATCCCTTCCACTGTCTAGGAATGCAAGGTTGGTTTTACAGTTGAAAATATATTTCAGTATATTAACAGAATAAATAAGAAAATTCATATATATAACTAGGAAAGCATTTGACAACAATTCAACAAACATTCATGAGAAAAACTATTACCAACAGAAAAACTATTACCAACAAACTATTAGGAACAGAAAAGCCATGCTTAATCATCAGACTGAATGATTTACTCTAAAATTGGGTGTAAGGCAAGATTGTCTTCTCATCACTTTTATTCAATATTTCAGAAATAAGGTATAAAAAAGAAAAGATATTAAGATTGGATAGGAAGAATGAAGTGTCTCTGTAGGCTTCATAATTGTTATTTAGAATATGCTAAGAAGTAGATACCAAACTTTATTTAATATGTAAATTTAGCAAAAATAGAACATTAAGATAATATACAAAAATCAATTTAATATTTTAAGCACTAGCAATAAATAATTGGAGATAAAATTAAAATAACATTTACAATGTCATCTAAAACATAAAATGATATTTATTTTTATACTAGAGGCCTGGTGCCAGAAATTCGTGCATGGGAGGGGGGTCCCTCAGCCTGGCTTGCACCCTCCCGAAATCTGGGACCCTCAGGGGATGTACAACTGCCAGCAGTCAGACATCCCTCTTGCAACCCAGGACCATTAGCTCCTAACCACTGGCCTGACTGCATGACTGATCGCCCCTGACGACTCTGCCTGCCTGCCTCAGCACCCCTAACCCCTTTGCCTGCCTGCCTGATTACTCCTAATCCCTCACATGCCTGTCTTACCACCCCTAACCCCTCTGCCAGCCTGTCTGATTGCCCCTAACCACTTGCCTGCATTTCTGATTACCTCTAACTGCCTTTGCCTGCCTGATCATCCCTAACCACTCACCTGCCTGCCTGATTGCCCCTAACCACTCATCTGCCTGCCTGATTGACTCTAACCACTTGCCTGCCTGCCTGATCACCCCCAACTGCTCATCTGCCTGCCTGATCGCTCCTAACTGCCTGTGCCTCAGCCCCTGCCACCACGGCTTTGTCCGGATCTGGAAGGTTGTTTGGCTGTCTGGTCTAATTAGCATATTACAATTTTATGATTATTGATTGGAAAACAAAGTATCTAAAATAGTCAATAGAATTTTGGAAATAAATTAGGACTAATACTAACTGATGTCAAAACTTACTATAAAGGCTGGCTGGTGTGGTTTAGTGGTTGAGTATCAACCTATGAGTGAGGAGATCATGGTTCAATTCCCAGTCAGGGCATGTGCCCAAATTGTGGGCTCAATCTCCAGTGGGGAGAGGCAGTAGATGTTTCTATTTCATTGATGTTTCTATCTCTCTATCCCTCTCCCTTCGTTTCTATAAAATTAATACAAATATATTTTAAAAATTGACTGCAAAGCTGAAATTACCAACACAGCATGGTGTTGACATGAAGATAAACACTTATAAGAATGCTACATAATATATTTCAGAGATATATCCATGCATATATGGTCAATTAATGATATTTTTTGGCAAGTATCCCAAAATAATGCACTAGGAAAGAGCAATCTTTTAACAAATTGTGAGGAAACAGCTGATTGATTATCCATATGCAAAAAAAACAAACAAAAACAAAATCCTAATATTTACTTTATTCCATATAAATAAAATTAACTGAAACTGAATCAGGGAGCTGACCATAAAATTTTTAAAAGTATAAAAGATAGATGACAGGAACTTTATTTTATTATTTTAGGATGGACACAAATTTTTGAAATAGGACATAAAAGCAGAAACCATAAAAGAATAACTGAGAAAATGTACTTTATTACTAAAAAATACCCACATCTTTACTCAGAAAAAAAGTTAAAAATAAAAGGTGGGAACATTTTTAATGCTTTACCTCAATAATAAGAAAAGCCAAAAGATATGATCCTACACAGCATAAAAGAACATATACAGTATAGCCAATAATCACATAAATTGCTCAACATCATTAACTTTATGAAAAATGCAAATTAAAGTTGCAATTAAATATCATTACATAATACTATAGTAATTAAATTAGGAAGTTTACCATGTTTCTATGCAAAAGCTTGTGCACAAATGTTATATCAACTTCATTTATTGGGGGAAAAAACCAACAACCCTCAAATGTTTTTTTCAATAGTTGAATGTGCAAGCAAATGGCTATGTATACCTACAATGGAATTCTACTCAGCAGTATAAAGGAATAAACATTTTGATATAAGCAACAATATGAATGAATTGCAATTAAGTGTTGCTAATCTAAATAAGTTAGATACAAATGCTGATGTAAAATTTCATTCATATGAACCACTGAAAAAGAAAAAAAAATACAATCTTGAGTGAAAGAAAGCAGATCAGTGTTTGTCTGGGGCTGGGGCAGATGAAGGATTGATGGAAAGAGGTGTATGTAGCCTTTTGGGGGGTGATGAAAATGCTTTACATGTAGATTATGTTTAAGGTTATATAGGTTTATAAAATTTCCAAAACTCATTGACAGGTACACTTAAAATGAATGCATTTTGTTTTATGTCAAGAACTCTTAAGATACTGCCTTTAAGTGTATTTTCAGGGACAAAGTGCAGTAAATATTCTGGAGCTAAAGACAACAGGTGGATTGATTTACAAGCATACACAGTGCAAACTGGGGCGTCTTTAAAATGATTCAGTAGGTGTATGGGAATGGAGGCTGGAGTTACAGCAATTTATATAAGTGGAGTACAGAACCAGTAAAATGTAATTTGGTAAACATCTTGATGTGACTTCATTTAATTATACCTAAGGATAGAGAATTCTTTTTCCCTTTTAAGTTTAAAGGAACAGTAATTAATAGATTTTTTAAATGAATTTTAACTATGGTCCTCCATGGAAATAGAGCAATGAATGCATCACATATCTTGAAGCATTTGTAGTGTGTTATAAACTCAATTTGCACAGATAGCTATGATTAATAGTATAATAAAGATAATTTGGAATTGCAAAACAATATATTGAAAAGTCTACACAGGACCATAATGTTCGGGCTAGAAAATACCTAAAAATATCTAATCTAATTTATTCATTTCAAGTATAATAATAACAGGTTAATCAAGTGATGGTGGATTGCATTATAGTCCCTGAATTTTTATTTCTCTCTCTATTTAAGCCCTTTTCTATGTGGGTTTTAGGTTTTCATATAAAACTGGAGTGTATCTCCTGACCTGCCGCATTTGCATTTGGCCATGCGAATTGCTTTGGCTAATCCAATGAGACAGAAGTGACAGGGTGCCAGTGCCAAGGTTTAAGTGGATTCAGAGTGGTTCTCTTGTGTTTCTGCTGTTACCTTGAAGAGAACATGCCCTTTAAGTAATAACTTTAAGGTCTAAGGATGAGGGTGAGACAAGTGGAGCACACCTGCCTTGGTTTATCTTCCCCATCTAAATAGCAGATTTTTCCAAGCCTAGAATAGCAGTTGCCCAGGCAACCTGCAAAAAACAATGTTTTATGACTATTTCCTTAGTTTCCCAATGTTTAATAAATTAAATTATTTGGAAGGAGCCTGGGGTTGATTCAACATAGACCATAGGATTGGAAGTACTCAGGTAAGTCTAGTGTTTATCCCTTAATTGGAGAATAGACTTGTACTAGAGTAGACAAGTGTATAAAGGCCAAAGCGAAGTTGTAAAGAAAGCAAAATTAGTTTGCACATTTAACCTAACAACAGATAAGTATTTTCAGGTGCTCAAATGCTTTATTTTGGGGATAGCACAAATTGAATGGTTACTTCTATTGTATATTAAATGTGGCCACAATGTAATTGACCCTAAGGCTACAGAAAATAGGAAGCACTTAAAAGAAATAATGATCAGAGAGAAAGATAACCTTGGTGTCATTTTCTCCAGAAGTTATTATTTTAAAGGAAGAAACATAGAAGAAAATACCTTTATTCAGTTGGGAAGAGGCAGGAGATAAGAAAGATCATACAAGTTAGAAAATACAAGTTAGAAAACTTAATATGATATTCTGCTCTGTGTAGACCAATTCTGCCTTATCGCCTCAATGTGGCTAGTAACTAGCATAGCTTACATGATCAGGCCTTGGGGGAAGCCACAGAAAGTGAATGTAAAGCACAGTAGGAGACCCTGGCTGGGTCAACTCAAATAACCACATAGTATATCTGAACCAAGCACAGATGGATTCAATACATCAAATGCAAATGATATAAAAATGACAATTTTCTTTATTCTGATCAGATGGAATAAAATATTGCCCATTTAAGCAATGCCAAATGTGAAATAGATAAATAGAATTGGTATCAGAATAGCAGCTATAAAAGCATTTGAAGGATAATCCTTACATAACTTGAAATCTGACTTCAATAAAGTAAAGGGAAAGGAATTTTGCAGTCAGCATTTTTTTAAAAGAAAGAACAGCCTGGTAAAAACTACTGTGAATTCTTTGATAATCATAAATCTTGGCCGGTAGTGGGTGGGGGGCGGGGAGGGGAGCATAATACAGTCAAACAGTAGATAAAGTGAACCAGGTGAGGCTAAAATTAAGGAATTAATTGTACCAAGGGGGTAGCTAGTTGCTGCTGCCCTGTGCTTCTGGCATTAGGAAATAAAACTGACTTGAGTTAGCTTAAGCAGACAGCATAAACATTTTTTGGGAAGGTGGAGTATCATTTTGCGAAACTGAAGATTGTGGAATACAGTTTGGTCTAAAACAAAATGAATCAGAAGTCCATGCAGTTGTAGTTGGTCTCATTATTCCTGAGTCTCATGGCTTCTTGCCTCTACTTCCCCCTGTGTATGTGCATCATTTTCCACTCTTCACAGTCCAGTGTTACCTCTTCCTCTGTGATCTTAGCAGAGGAAATCAGCCTGCTGTTTTTACAAAACCCAAGCTTAAGTGGCTTCCAGGCTGACCTAGAATCTCAAACTCCAAATTTCCAGGTAATGTAATTTTATTGGTTTGGGTTTAGTGCTGTGCCCATTTCTGGTCAATAGATATGCCCAGAACAAGAAATTTCCATGGCCATCTGTGTAATAAAGAGCCAGGGTTGTTACAACCTTTACTACTGAATGCTTGACCAGACCAGAAGTCAGTGCTGGCTTGCCATGGCGACCCAGCACTGACCGGGGCTGCTGCCGGTGTCCCAAACCAGCACTGACTGACTAAGGGGCTATGGATCGGGCCTGGAAAGAGGCCTACAGAGAGAGAGGCAGGGTCTGATCCATAGCCTCTGTGGCAGCCGTAGATCAGAACTTGCCTCTCTTTCTCTCCCTGCCTGGCCAACAGCCACACCTCCATTTCTCTCCAGGCCTCCACCAGGGCTATTGATCAGCCCCACCATTCTGATCAGACCCCATTGATAGGCCCAGAGACGCTGACTGGCATAGAAACTGGTCAGTCAGAACCAAATCTGGGTGAATGTAAGGAGCTAATGGCTGCCTAGGAGGTGGAGCTTTTGATGCTGACTGGCATAGAAACTGACCAATCAGAACCAAATTGGCCAGCAGAGGAGGGCAGTTAGGGGTGATCAGGAAGGCAGAGGCAGTTAAGGGCTATCAGGCCAGCAGGGGAGAGCAGTTAGGAGCAAGATCAGGCCGGCAGGGGAGGGCAGTTAGGGGTGATCAAATAGATCATGCAATCCTGGCTTGAAAGTATAAACAGTATCTAGAAACAGGCACAGAGAAGCAAAGGGTAAGATCAGCTGCTTATTGTAGCAAGATGTGTCCATTAGTTTATAAATCTGACCACCACTTTCCCCTCCAGAGGGGCTTTATCTTGTTCAAGATCTTCAGGGAACTTCTGGGAACATTTGGGGTAGGAACTTTGGGGGTGCTATATAGCCTTAGCAAACCACTTCTTTGTATCCCTGTAATCATCCTATGGGGTGTATCTCTATAACCAGTCCTGTAACTGTCTGCCCTCTGGTTCCTCTGTTGTATAGTTGGTATCTTCCTGATACTACAACTCCTATAATTACAATGTTGGTTTCATTGAGGAGCTTTTGGTTTACTATAAAACCTCTCAAGAATTCTTGAAAAGTCATGATCTGGAAGTATCCTTGCCTGTTTGAATTGAAAATCAGATTTAGGCTAAGGGTAGTATGACACTTGAGTTTCTTGGTGGCAATTCTGAGTGCTACACTATTTCTAGTCCTTTCTAAATGCCCTTAACCTCAGGGCATCATACAGAATATAGACTTGAAGACTCTATTTACATCCCATCTTTACAGATCAAAGTGTTTTTGCTTCATTTTTACTTTCTGTGTGTTTTGATTTGTTTAGGTTATTATCCGTGCATTGCAACTGTGATGTGGACAAAGTATTCTGGAGTCCTTAGAAGGGCCCAAGTACTGGTCCCACAGTTGAATCCTCTTTGTCATTTCTATTCTAATTGCCAGGAACCTATATATTCTCAATAAGTGGGAGAGAGGGTTCATTATGAAAGACAACTCTAGTTGTTGATAGTTGAACACCCAAATCTTAGTTTAGCATAGTAAAAGTTTCGAAGTCACAAAGTTTTGTGGGCTACCAGTGACTTAGGCTGACTCTGCCATCTTAAAAACATTACTTTGCAAGGGCTTGGTGAATTGTGCTTCTAACTAGAGGTGACAGAAACAGAGGGAAAATTGGTCACGAGGGCTCTCATGACCAAAGTCCAGACATGAAGATCCCTTCCCATTTTCTGGAACTCAGTGCTATGACTGCATCTAATGGCAGGGATGGAAAATGCTAGCTGTGTGCTCTTGAGGAAAATGACATTATTTTGGTGAAGAAGAAGCCAGTCTTTACAATTGCCATTGTTTTCTTTCTTGCTGAACACATGTTTCCCTTTTAATCCCACACTTGCAGGTAACACAAAGTCCCATCTAGTGCTGAATTTGCTCAAAATCCAGTATTTCTAGGTATTGCTCAGTTATCTCCATTAGACTGAAGTGTGGCATCTTTATCCAGTAGCTTTAGCTCTAAAAAGATAAGTTATCTGTCTGTCCCCCCGACCAGCAACAGATAATAGCAATAAAACTCTCACGCAAAAATAAAAATAAAAATCAAATAGTAGGGATATAGAGATAATTGGCACCTGAAAGTTGTAAAATCTTACCCAAATGTAAATAGAATTCTTTGAAGAGAGCCCGATTCTGCTCTTTGAGAGAAACTGCCTTGTTTGCTATCTGTTCTCTGTGGGCTCGGGCTCTGCTTTCTGGGAGACACGTCCTTTTTGTGTTATTATCCTCCACGGCCATCTCTGAAATTCATACGGTTCTCTCCTTGGTGGCTACCTGGTTTTCAGAGCCCATTTCATGCTGGTGCAAATTTGAGAACCCAAAATTTATACTGAGATTGCTATAGACAAATGTGTATTAAGTCTTGGATTTGCTTTTGGTAACACAGTCTCTTTATAAACTTACTAGGCTTTTGACCCTCTTGCTTTTAGTTGGTGTCAAGTATCAGTGACCATCAGCCAAATTCTTTCCTAGATATAATCCTCATGGTTGATTTATGTCTTTTCTTTCTTGCCATCATGCCTCCTTTTCAGTAATGCCTTCTGAAGCAAGGATGACTGCACTCTGAATCCAATCATCTTTGTGGGGCTGAGTATTTAAGGGGCTTTTATAGCTCAAATCGTTTTCAGCCTTAACTCATCTTGTCTGGAGTGTGAAGCAGGCAGTTTGCAACCTGACTCCAAATTCCTGGATTCTCTCTTCCTCCATCTTCTGCCTGGATACAGAGAATTCAACAAAGAATCAAAAAGCGAGGGCCCCGTGAAGCCACTGATGGACTGAGCGTGTGTTCCTGAGTTACTGTTTGCAAGAGATCTGTTCAGTGTTGCTGCCTAAACAGACGTCTTTCTTGAATGAGAAATAATTTTTTTACTATATTAAGCTCCTGAAAGTTTGATGTTGGTTTTCATAGCAGTTAGCCTACCATTACCGATTATAAGAGCATAGCATTGAATTTTCTTTTCATACATTTCTTGATCCAGACATCAGCCATTTCTATGCATATGCCTTACTTTTTCTCCACGTTTAGTGTAACAATCCGGAACTAGAGTTTGTCTTCCTGGTTTTGTAAACTCAAGATCCCTGAGACTTACCAAGCACCGTCTCATATTCTTCCAATGTATGTCCAAGGCCTACGAGCTGCAGGCTCAGTGCAGGAGGCATCCTTATAGCTGCAATCCTATGCCCCAGCCAACACCACCCTTTATCTTAGTGCCTGCGACTACAGAGACTGTTTCCTGGTACGAATGGATTGTGAGGATGGCAGAGACATGTTATAGAGTGCCAACGTCGAAAATATAGAAAAGCCTGGAAAGTGGAAAGCCATCAGGAACTGAAAACTAATGAGGACCCCAGGTGCTCTCTCTCTAGGACTACCAGGTCTTTGCCTCTGCTCTCTGCATGTGAGCTATGGTCCTGTCTTCTGCTGACTCTTTTCCTGCTGTTCTTTGGCTGGCTGCCCTCGAGTTCCAGAGTTTACATTACTTCTCTCCAAGTAAATAGCTCAGGTTGGAAGCGAATCTCCCAGTCCTAATGCTAAAATCCTAGAGAGAGAATCTCACTGGTCTAAATGAGCCCAAATGCAATGCCCATTTGCAACCTGTAAAGGGGAGAGTAGGAATATGGCTGCAGGAGGTCTAATCTTTTGAAACACAAATGAAACACTCTTGGAAAGGGAGGTTATACGCCAGGCAGATACTTTGCAAGATTGATTTGCTGACTAATCACAAACCTCAAGGAGACTGACATGTTCGTATGCAATCTGTGCTGATAGATGATATGTACCAACGAGGGAAAATTGTTGCATCTTATACGAATAAATAACCATGCCATCAGAAAGTGTATAGTGTGGCTAAAAATTCACATTCAAAGGCCTTGGGACTGTGGCTTTGCTTATGCTAGAAGTATGACATTAGACAAAACATTTAACCTCTTTGGTCTCATATTTTAGTGCTTGAGATTGGGCTAAGAGTCTCACAGGTCCTCTTTGTAGATTTGATAGAACTTAACTGGTTGTTTTGACTATAATTTTGATAAATACTAACTGTTGCTGTACAGAGGGTGACCGTTTTATTTTTTAAGGCCACAGGCTGTCTTTTTGATGAGCTGAGTGAACAAATGTATTCTAAACACCCAAATTCATAAACTGTACCCCAGTCCCAAGGCACCAATTTCAGTGAAACAAAATCTTTCCCAAATGGGCACTAATTTTTAAACAATCTAGTGTGGAAAAATCTATCAATTAAAACTTAATTCATTTTTAAAACTATATTTTTTAAGATCATACAAATGCCGAATATGAATCTTATTTGCCTCAAATGAGATGTGCCCAAGTGTGTTTTTCATTACTTTGCTTTTAATGTACCCTAAGTGTCTTATCTAATCTAAGTAAATGTTGGTGCTAATTCATGGAGCAGTCAGTTTCTGCCTCTGTACTTCCATAGTGCTCAAAAAAAAAAAAATACAAAAACCAAACAAAACCCTTTGACTGCTTCTATGCATTGTCTGAACGGACTGCTGGAGGCTCCAGTATGAAGTTGGGAAAGCAGGTGGTTTGCCCTGTAAGAGCTCTAATCCTCTAATCTTGCCAGGGGACCAGAGAAGACTTTCCATATTACTCTCTAGCTGCACAGTTGAACCCCAGTTTTTCCAGTGATGTGAGGCAATACAGAAAATACAGGAAGTATTTGCACCCCCTTCGTGAAAGTTAATCCATGTCCAGTGAGTAGAGTGTTCTTTTGGGGCCCCATTCTTCAGTGGAATAATGATAGTAAATTAATCTGGAGGTAGGTGGATGATTTCACTTCCTAATTGGCATCTTATTGGCTACTGGTGTTAACCTGAACCTGTTACTGAGGTCCTCCAAGACTCATAGTTATGCTTACAGTTATGGTTATCATTACAGTATGGTTATGCTTGCCTATTAAACTTCATCTTTTGCCTTTAAGATCAGAATGTTTTGCCTTCAAGTATTGCTTATGAGTTAGTCTTTCCCATTAGATTTTGCATTATTTACTATTATTGTTGTCTTTCCATATTTTCTAGCGAGGCAAAAACCTAGATTTTTAACCCTCATGCCTCTGTGAAGAGTTTCTGTACCAAATTAAGTGCAGTGATTTATTAACCTTCATTTGTGTCTCAACTATTCATTACTTCTCTCTAAAATGACACTCATCAAAAAACATATCACAATGATTTATTTTCATGCTTAAATCTAAATAATATTGATAATATTTTTAACATGTACCTAATTCCTACCAGATTACCTGGCATGTAAAAGATGCTCAAAATACTTTTTATTCAATAAAAACTGTTTTTTGTTAACATTCTGTATAATTATTGTGTCATCTTCAAGGAGACGATGTTTTGGTCAAGGAAAAATAAAATCCCTAAAGCAATGTGGTGTTTAGATCTAAACTTTTATTTAGAAGCAATTTCCCCCTTTTTTTGCACTCACTCATGAAATCATAGCACAGAGACTGATGGCTGGATTTAATCTTGTAGCTAGTGTTAAATATTTGGAAAAGAGTTGAAATATTTTGTTATCTGACTATCAGTTCCTTAGGTAACCAACATGTGTAGGGCGATTGGAACTTGGACTTTCATCTGGATGTTTAAGAATAATGCCAAACATAATCAATGCTGCTATATTGCCTTGTATACACAACTCATCATATTTGATTGATCCAACATTTTTTTATGGGAAGAAGGAAAAAGTCTAGTTATTATTGAGAAGCAGTATATATGAGGAAAGTAAACCTATAGAATTACAGAATATTTTTAACTTTTATTTTTATTTATTTATTTGGCTAGTATTACATAGGTGGAATAGCAACTTGAGAAGGTATGTAATGGGCTTCTTTCTAGTTTTAAATAATGATTGACAATTTTAAAATATTGTACTATTTTATTTTATCAGCAGATAATAGTGATTGTCTCCTCCCAAAAATATTTTTGTGCTTAAAAGCAAAAGAAACAACAACTATTCTGTTGTGGTTGTAACACCCCATCATATTTTCCTGATTAAACATTCGGAGGAGCCGAAACTGGTTTGGCTCAGTGGATAGAGCGTTGGCCTGTGGACTGAAAGGTCCCGGGTTCGATTCCGGTCAAGGGCATGTACCTTGGTTGCAGGCACATCCCCAGTAGGGAGTGTGCAAGAGGTAGCTGATCGATGATTCTCCCTCATCGATGTTTCTAACTCTCTGTCCCTCTCTCTTCCTCTCTGTAAAAATTCAAATATTAAAAAAATAAATAAACAATCGGAGGACTGCTTCTATTGGTCAGCAACGTGCTCTGCTATTTTCACTTATGGCTGTGGTTGAATGAGTAATTTGGGCTTAATTCTAGCCCTTTCATGGTAACTTTAACTATATTAGTCATATAGTTTAGATAATTATTTTTAAATTGCCCAGAAAAAGGCTAATCCTAAAACATTATGATTTAGAGATATAGGCTCATGTATCTTTTTTTTTCAAATATATTTTATTGATTTTTTAAAGAGAGGAAGAGAGAGGGATAGAGAGTTAGAAACATCAATGAGAGAAAATCATCTATCAGCTGCCTCTTGCACACCCCCCACTGGGGATGTGCCCGCAACCAATGCACATGCCCTTGACCAGAATCGAACCCAGGACCTTTCAGTCCGCAGACTGACACTCTATCCACTGAGCCAAACCGGTTTCGGCTTAACCAAACTCTTTATGTGAATCTGATGATGCACACTAAAGGGTGAGATCCATTATATTAAGTTTATTTATTTATTTATTTATTTATTTATTTATTACCTTTGGTCTTTGGATGATATGAATTTATAACATTTTAATATTCTCTACTTTTGCTTCGTATCTCTCCTTGTAAATCACATAATGTTATTTCTGATTCACTCTGTTGGTTAAGACAGTCCCAAAGTTATGCCCAGGGTCAGGGGAAAGGATACAGCTTCCATCTTTTGATGAAGGAGAAGGAAGCTCACATTAGAAAACAAATAAGTATGTAGGGTGGGAAATAACATTATTCCATTTTTGCAAAATGCAAGCTGTAACACCCTGTCAATCCTAAATATACTTAAAGATGTAAGACTTAGAATAAATGAGATTATCTCTACTTAAAACAAGACATAAATAAATGAAGAGCTAAAATGGAATTAATCTTTTTGGACAAAGAAAATGAGGACTTTATATTCACTGGAGGCTTTTGGTTTAGAAAGATTAGATGTTTCTTTCTTTCTTTTTTTAAACCCTCCTTAATGAAGTTAAAGGATTCAAATGAGATGATAATTTACTAGTATTCTCGCCATAGTCTGTAAAATAAGAAAAATATTTAGAAAGGAATAGAAAAATTCAAGTCTGTCAGTTAATAGAAATTGATACTGCAGTTTATACTTTCCATGGAAAGGAAGATGTGGGTCCCCTAAAGTACTAATCAGAGCCTGCTAGACAATATTAGTACAACTGGACCTTGAGAGGCCTGGACCAATGTGCATAAAACACTTATTTGGATGGAGGTTTCTGGCCATTGAAACTGGCCCTAGAAATATGGTGTGAGAAGATTTTCCAAGCTGTGGTACATGCAAACCCAAGAAAATCAAAACTCAACATCCTGGATTGGAGGAAGAAGTGGGAATCAAGCAAGCAATCAAACAGAATAATCTACTCATGGATCGGGAAGAATTCGAAAATACATGACCAAGGTAATGTAATATAAGTAAAAAAGTCATAAAGTAAACAGGGAAACTATAAACTTGGAAGATTTCTTAGGGGCTCTAAGACTTTTCTATTGGCCCTTGTGGCCCTATGGATGATTGATGAGGCTATTATGTTAGAATAGTCACTGCTATTTTCTATTAATACATTACAAGTACAAGTTCATAGGTCATCGGAGCATTTATGTTGATTTGAGCCGGACTTGGCTGCTCTCAGCTGAACTCCCTTAGGGAACTGTGGTCAGCTGCATGCAGACTGCATCAATGAATGGATCTCTAAAGATGGATAAATAGATTTGTGGTTTTGATTGAGCGTTTTCACATAGTTGTGGCCTTAGTTGGAAAAAAACTAGATGAACCAGCTTCTTCACCTGGCTGCTGAGCAGGAGTCTAAGTGATACATAGGATTGTGCAAGGCCTTTTGAGGCCTAGAATTGGGACATGCACAACCTCATTTCCTGTGCATTCTACAGGTGCAAGGCTGGCTTCAAGCTAAGGGTAGACAAATAGATCTCGCTACTTGTTGGAATCTGCTGCTGCAAAGTCACATTGAAAAAGAGAATAAATATAAATAAGAGAGTGCCATTTTTACAATCTGCCATACTCCCTGACATGAGTTACTTTCTAGTGTGTGTGTGTGTGTGTGGAGGGGAAGGTGTGGAGGGGGGGAGATTGACAATGTTTATACAAATATAAAAGCAAAAACCAAAACAAAACAAAAAACCCAGACAAATAACTAGACAAAGTAATACGAAACTATATAAGTAAAACTAGAGGTTTGGTGCATGAAATTTGTGCACAGGGATGAGGGGCGTCCCTCAGCCCAGCCTGCACCCTATCCTGTCTGGGACTCCTCTCACAATGCAGAACTGCTGGCTCCCAACTGCTCACCTGCCTGCCTTCCTGATTGCCCCTAACCGTTTCTGCCTGCCAGCCTGATCACCCCCTAACCACTCCCCTGCCAGCCTGATTGCCCAACTGCCCTCCCCTGCCGGCCTGGTCACCCCTAACTGCCCTCCCCTGCAGGCCTGGACATTCTCAACTGCCCTCCCCTGCTGGCTATCTTATGGCAGCCATCTTGTGTCCACATGGGGCAACCATCTTTTACCACATGGGAGCAGCCATCTTGTGTGTTGGAGTGATGGTCAAATTACATATTACTCTTTTATTATATAATTAGATAGGATGGGGGAAATAAACTTCGGGAATGAGCATTTGGTCAGGTATCCTTATATAAGCCTTTTAGGTTAGAATGAGCTGGTGTATTTGAGCACAAGAAAGAAAGCTAATGTGGCTGCAGGGATCTGAGGGTGGGAAAGGTGGGTGAGGTGGCTACTTAAGGAGGTCCACATCATTTGGTACACTAGTCTAAACATCGGAGTGCTTTTAATTAGGACAAAAATATTTTCACTTGAAGCCACTTTGAAGCTTCAACTATGTGATGTCCTTCACTGACCTTTATGGTTGAAAATGTTTTTCCCTGAGTGTCCTTCTGTATGCTTCTTGTAGTTTACTCTGTCACTTACACTTTTGGCTATTAGGAGTGCCATCAGCAGGCCCTTTGACAAATGCTGCTTCCAGTTTAGTGGCCTCCTGTTATCTCCATGAGCCAAAATTGCCCAAAGGACCAACATTGGAAAGATAAGACCAGACTAATGGGAGAATATATTTTATTTCCTATACATAGCACTTCATTCTACCTCCATATGGGTTTCTGTGTCAAATAACTAAAAAGGATATGAATGAGTACATTTTCTGTGAAAAAAATATTATGATTGATTTCCTAACTATAAAATTAATGTGAGCTCCAAAGACTATCAAGTTTTCACCCACTAGAAATCCAGGGAATATGATTCTCCTAGGTAGAATATTATTAAATTGTAGTATGTAGTATTTCTTTCAGAGGCAGTTGTTAAAAAGACACTGATGGACTAACGAACATTTTTCAAGCCATGCCTACACTAGACCAAAACACTAGTTGAGAACAAAGAAATAAACCAAAATATTAAAGTCAAACACACACACACACACACACACACACACACACATCAAAATGTAAAACTTGTTTCCTAAAATAATCCCTACTAAATTTTTCACACCAGCTTACATATCAAATGATACTATTTGTACATTCAGATAAAAATATAACTTTTTGTTGAAGGAGGTGACTATAGTCAATGGCTTCAGTTTCCACAAACTCTATCTTGCTATCCCCAGAGATTAGGGAACAAAATAGTGCATGTTTAACCTATTTGCTGTACCATGGTTATAAAATAAGAAAGAAATAAAAAATAATGTTTAAAATCATTTTATTTCACATGAACCAAATATAAGTCTACTTATATCTTGGATGCAGATCTTTTCTGACATTACGAATCCAAATGAACATTATTTTGGCTTTCGTAGGCAGCATAGTTTTGAGCTGCTTCCTGATCCTTTCAGTTTTAATGATGTTCTTAAAAGGTGAGGGATAGGAATAGTTAACAATGGCCATGAGTTTGTATCATAATTCTGAACAAAGAGCCAAAATACAATAAACATAGCCCATCAACATGTCAATGGGAAACTGAATTTGTCTTTTTGCAATGTTATTTTCATTAGAAAGTTTTGGGGGACTTAGCTCTGCAAAATGAGTGCATCATTCTTGACATACTCTTCCTGCCACGCTTGTTTACAGTAGTTCAGTAATCATCAAGACGCAAGCTAGAAGCATATGATGAGTTTCAGTGCCACACAAGTAGCCATGTTTACTTAATTTGGAAGATAGCACAGTAATTTTCCACAGAAATTTCTGTCTGTGAGTCTGTAATCAAAATTATTTTCTTGGTTGTACCTTTTGCTGCTTTAATATTTGTTGTTGTCGTTGTTTTGGTTATGCATTGCTTGCCTTATTTACTGGTTTGTGGTATTAGAATGAGATACTCGCAATTATGCAGTGAGTTTGAGAGTATCTCTTTAAAGGAATTTTCATACAAGTTTTTTAAAGCTCCCCTTTATGTTCAGGAACTATATATTAGAGCTTTATTGACTTGGGTCTAATTATTTGACCCAATTTGTGTCATCTCTCTATTAAGGATGTTTTATGGCTTTTTTCCTCTGGCTTTATTAGTCTATACTTCATTAATCATACTTTTTTTTTTAAAGATTAAGGGCCTTTTCTATTGGAAAACCTATTCTTTAATTCATCATTTAAAAATTTTCAAATATATTTTCTAAGCATTAAACATTGCTATTATCATTGTAACAGGATATTAATGAAGTGTCAATACACTAGTTAATATGGAGCATATGGCAATAGATATTCTCCCTCTACGGTCAGCTAAAAATTGGAAGAAAATGTTGCATTCTTGACTCCAAAATTGTTGAGAAAATAAAACTTTGGTCATGGATGAAGAAGTGTCTTATGTTTCATGCCTAGGTATTATTTCTTCAAATATTTGTGGAATGAGGAAGCCAGTTGCCATACATGCTGGAGCATAATGAAGCAGCTGGCTCCAAGAACTGCATTTTGTTCTATTGGAAGCAGATTCAGATTCTCCTTTCATTTCATGTTCATATTTTGATGTGGTGTGATTGGTTGCAGCAGTGGTGGGAGACATAGGAAGAAACATCCTGCCATACAAAGGATGCAAGTAGATTCTGGTATTTGCTTTTATACCATCTGCCTTCTTTCTTATAACACACTCTTGAGGAAACACATACATAGACTCCGTAAGCCTCTATAAGGTAGAAATCCACTGGCCAAATTTCTTCAGAGCATGTAGGAAAAGACAAGGAACTTTGGGCCAGGTATTTCCAATTGCTGTGTCTCAGATTTATATCAATGACCTGTTTCTGAGAACTTGGAAACATGGATAAAGGACAGTGAAACTAATCCTCCTACCTCTAAATTGTTCATTGAGAGGAACAGTTGTGCTCAGTTCAGAAACTTGGGTCCTTGAATGACAGCAGTGAATATTGTGACTTTTTTTTTTTATAGATCATATCAGGTAATCTGGCTTTTATTTTACTCTGCTCATTCCCTTCCACCAACTCCAAGTCATAAAAAGCCTTGCCAATTTTGCCTCCTAAGTGCTTTTCAAATCTGTCTCCTTCTCCACCTGCAAAGGCTGTCTTGGATGACACCCTCATCTTCTTGCAACCTAACCACGGAAATAGTTTATTACCCATTTTTTTTCAACTTCAGCCTTGTTCCATTCTAGTCCATCCTTCACTGAACCACCAGATGGGTCAAAAATAGAAATCTGACCCTGTCATCCCTTGGTTTAAAACTCTTGCTCATAGGATAGGATACGGTCTAAGTTTTTTAATGTGGCAATCAAAGCTCTGCAAGATGGCCTCTCCCGCCCTCTGGCTTCACCTCCACTCACTGTTCCAGGAACACTGAACACTTGTCGTGTAGTTTCTTTTTCTCATTCTTTTGCTCATGATGTCCTGTCTGCTTGGAACATAATTTTTTCTCTGATTCATGTTGGACTCTTCTTCAGTCTTTAAAACTCTGCACAAATATCTTCTCCAGGAACACTTCCTACTCCATTCCAGGCAGGGTGACATACCCTTCCTCTGGTCCCCAGATGCTTGTAATGCACTTACTTTATAATGACACTTACTATATCATCTGTATGCTCATTTTCACCACTTTACTGCAAGTTCTTTGAAGACAGAGAATCCGTCTTATTCTTTGAATTGTTGGCTCCTTACCAAGAACATGACTCATTTAAAACACTCAGTACATGTTTGTATAATGAATGAACTAAAATGCCTCTGTGAATAGATGAAATCCCTATGAAGCAGAAAAAGACAGAGAGAAAAGAAACCTGGAATGAGCCTTTGGAAGTGCCCACGAATTACGTGTTTTATTGTATTCTATTTTGTCTGTCTGTTCTTGTTCTTATCTTTAGACCAAGAGCTATTACCAATTTCCTGCTTTCTCAGAACCACTTGGAAATGGGTTATGTGGTTCTCAATGCACACTGTATGTTCAATGAATATTTGTGATTGATTCATAATCCTTGGGACACCACTGAGATATTACTCAGTGTCAAGACTGAGTAATGTATAAGAAAAATTGGTTAAGAGCAGAGATATAAATATTCAATTTAATATTTCAAGGAATGCTATTAGGCTTTATTAAAAGAAACATATGAGAACATTTGTGGAAAGAAAGAAAAATGAAAAGCAAAAAGATCCATCCCTTCAGTCTATTTATCTTATAATTTATCATCTATTTATTACCTCCCTAATAAACCTCGCTCTACAAATCATCTATTTTCCCATCACCAATCATTGCATTGGTTTAAAGCAGTGGCATGTATTTTATTGCAGTAGCACCAATTAAATACATTTGTAAACAGAAGGGAGAACTTAATGCCAACTTTATTTACACGTATCCTATAACTTATATAAAGGCCAAGGTCAGGTTCTTCTTCCTGTCATCACTATCCAGATGGATACCTCTTTACCTGGAGAAATAGGTACAGTTTCATCATTCATACATACCTAGAAAATCACAACTAAGTGCTTTCCATAAAATTGTTCCATGTGAAATTGGAATCAAATAATGCATTGAACAATTCTTTCTCCCAGATGGAAATGTAATTTAAGAAATGCGAATTTCTTCATTGTACTAGGAGGGAAAAGCAGGCATCAGGAGGATTCTTATTTAAGCACAGATAGCTTTTTAAAACTTTACTCGAGGTGCCCTGTAGCAGGGCCTCTCTCACATCCTGTCTTATCTTTGACAACCTGTCTTAAAGCATAATCTTAAGGCCACAGACAGACCACAGTTCAGAAAGGTGAACACTGTACCTATGGCATTAGATTCTATTGTAAATGCTTTTGTCCAGGAGTCCCACCAGGCACTTAGTTCTTTATCACTCTATGCGTCCATGAAGCCAATGACAGTTGACATACATCAATCAGGAAAGATCTACTCTCCCTCCTTGCCACTCACAAAGCACTTGAAGACTTGAAGGAACAGAATTCCATTGAATTGTATAGTTGGCCACAAAGGGATGTTTCACATTTATCTACAGAGCAGCAAGTTAGAATGAAATGAGGCATGGCTAGTTCTAGTTATACACTTGATCTTGGTAGCAGAAATAAAAATCCTTGCTAAAGTATCTGAAATTCTTAATAAAAAATTCTGGAAGCCTGTGAACTATTTTGGCAGCAGATATAAATTTAAGTATAGAGAAATAATAATAAATTTGTTATTATTATTATTGTTGTGATATAAAGGACTGATTGGAGTAGGGGGACAATGGTAGATTTACTGAACAATGGAATCGCTCTGTTTTTTTTACATGTTGAGAAAAGAACGCTGGCCTTAAGATTATGCATTAAGACAAGTTGTCAAGATTCCCAGAATATTGTGTGTATTTTCCTATAACATATGAAAAGAGGGAAAATTAACCTATAATGAAACCATGGGTCTTGAACAACCTCTTGACACACATTATAAAGAGTATCTGGCACATATAAGAAAATTTTGAATAAAATGAAAGAAGAGTGAGATTTAAAAATTACTCAAAAAAGACAAAAGTGATGTTGTTTTCAACAAAGTAAGCAATATAATTGTGAATCACCTTGACAATAATCCTTATCTTGGAAAGATAGAAATTGGGGACATGTAGGACTTAATAGTGAAATTCAGTAAGGGGCACACTGATCTCACAATGAGGTCTATTGTCATTTTTCTAGAGGAGCATGGGATTAGGCCTGAAAGACATATTGAGATTCCATGTCATCTTAACTTTATACAGGGCTTCTTCAATAGAGAGATGGCCTGGTGTCAAATATATTTTGAACCAGAAAGAGGGAAGGTGTTGGTTAAAGAATAGTAAGCCAGCCCTACCTGGTTTGGTTCAGTGAATAAAGCATAGGCCTGTGGACTGAAGGGTCCCAGGTTTTATTCTGGTCAAGGGCATTTGCTTGGGTTGTGGGCTCAATCCCCAGTAGGAGGCATGCAGGAGGCAGCTGATCATTGATGTTTCTATTTCTCTCTCCCTCTCCCTTCATCTCTGAAATAAATAAAAATATATTGGGGGGGGGAGAATAGTAAGATATATAAGAAGACATAGATACTGGTGAAAGTGATAATGCAATGACTGAAAGATGAAGGATGTTATCTAACCCCAAGGAACTGACCACACCCTCTATACAGAAGATATGACAGATTTGGGACTTACAGACAGAAGTTTATACTTAGCTCCATAGTGCACAAAAGCATTCATCACTTCTATTATACTGTTTTCATGATTCTAACACTCACAAACAGTTAAAGTGTGAACCAGAGAAGCAAAATAAATGAGCTGGATATATAGAAGGATCATTCTAAGGACATCTTATTTTTAAAAAAGGCAGCTAGGCAGTGAGAGTCTACCCACACTATCGTTTTGCATATTGCAGAACAGATATAGTCTACATTTTAAAATGGTTAACAAATGTGAAAGATCTTGTGTGTATAAAACAGCACTAAAAAATAATTGAGGAACAGGTTGCTATTCAAAATACTATTAATATTGAATAGTAAAAGTGAAATCCAGGAAAGAAAAGAATATTTTGGAAAAATTATCCGTAGTCTCAAGGAAATTAAAGAGAATGTGAAGTAAGGAATCATGTAAAGTATAAAGGTTACAGGCAAATCCAAGGAAAGAAATTGGAGAGAAATATAAAATATTAAAATACTTAAACCCATTAGTTTTTAGGAAAGAAGCTAGAAAAACTGGTGCAACTAACTGACAAAATGGCAGCGCCTATAGCCACAAGATGGCGGCACCAGTCCTCTCAGCCCCTCTGGAGTCCCCCAGTTCTAGGGAGGGCTGTCTGGCTCTTAGCTGGGAGATGTCCCCATGCCACCATCTCCTCCTAGTGGCAGCCCCGGGTGTCTGGCTGGGAGGCCCCCATGTCCTCCCAGTGGCAGCCGCGGGTGTCCCACTGGGAGAGCGATTCAAGTACTGATGATTCTATCAATGGAAAAGTTAAGAGAAAGAGAGGACATAAAAGGAATACAAGAAGAAAACAAAGAAAAGACAAAAGATGAAACATCAAGAAAAAGAAAGGGAATGGAAAAAGGAAGAAACAATTGCATGATATCACCTGTCCAAATCTCATGAAATTCTCATTTAAGGGGTTTATTTTATGACACTTTTAGTTTGGGTTTACATTTTTACTGGTTTGTCAAAACCACAGCAGGTACACTGTCCAAAATGTTTTTTTTCCAAATACATTTTATTACTTTTTTGCAGAGAGGAAGGGAAACGGATAGAGAGCTAGAAACATCTATGAGAGAGAAACATCCATCAGCTGCCTCCTGCAGTATGTGCCCCCAGCTAAGGTTCAGGCCCTTGACCAGAAATGAATCTGGGACCCTTGAGTCTGCAGGCTGACACTCCATCCACTGAGCCAAACCACTTAGGGCTGTCCAATATGTTAAAGAAAAAAAAAAACCTCTAACTAATACAGAGGGAATATGCAGGGGAGGGCATTTGGGGCTGTCAGGGGAGAGCAGGTGGGGATCATCTGGCTGGCAGGGGAGCAGTTATGGGGTGATCAGGCTAGCAGGCAGAAGTGGTTAGAGGCAATCAGGCATGGAGGTGAGTAGTTGGGAGCCAGCAGTCCCAGATTGTGAAAGGGATATCCGACTGCCTGTTTACAGCAGCTTGAAGAGGTCGCAGATTGGAGAGGGTACAGGTTAGGCTGAGGGATACCCTCCCCCAGTGCACAAGTTTCATGCCCCGGAGACTCTAGTAAATGGATAATTATGGTTTCTCAGGAAAGAACTCAACAATTAGATTACAAGGAATATTTAAAGAACTGTAGAAAAAAGTGAGCCTTAAATAATAAAAAAATGAATATGCATATTTATCATGTATTTTTTTAAATAAGAAATCAGTCCAAAATTTGAAGGCTGAAAAAATAACTTCTTTAAAACAAAAAAAAATCTCTTCATGGTTTCTTGGAGCAGGTGATTCTGGCTCAGGGAATCTCATGTGGTAGATGGAGTTAGAACACCTGGAGCATCTGGGCTTCTATCTCTATCTTCATGGGAGGATCTTAGGGCCCCTTTGTGTGGGTCTCCTCGCAGCATCAGGGCCTCAGGACACAGATTGCTTAACCTGTGCTGGGACACTTCTAAGAGCTAATATTTTAAGAAAACATACTAGAAGTGCAAGGCATATTTATCACCTATACTTAAAAGACACTTTGAGTCACATTAGCCTGCCTACTTTTTTTTTTTTAATTTCAGAGAGAAAGGGAGAGGGAGAGAGAGATGGAAAGATGGGAGAGAATCATCGATGCGCTGTCTCCTGCATGCCCCCTCCTGGGGATGAGTCCACAACACCACCACCACCCCTGCACCTTCACCCCCCCCAGGCATATCCTCTGCCAGGAATTGAACCATGACCTCTTGGTTCATGGATCAATGCTCAACCACTTAGCCACACATCTGGGCAGCTCGCCAACTTTTCAGATAAGGGACAAAACAATCAACATCTTTATGAGTGACACTGTAAATTTTAGGAGGAGCATGTGGAATAGGTGATATTGTTATGATAAGTTTGAAAATACAATCTGTCCACATACTATTATGTGGGGTTACTATTAATATAGTAAGGGTTAATAAAGACTTAATAGAGAATAATGGATAGAGACATAACCTGGTGACTAATTTTAAACTTTAAGGTAAAAGAAAGAATAATATGATCATTCTAGATTCTAGAAAAAGAAACTATCACATGTAAGAGAAGTTCAGGCTGACCTGAGATTTCCACACAGGTGGTATTGAAGAATAGGAAACATTAGAGCATTGTATTTGGAGTTATGAGGAGAAAATAACTTTTCCCAATAACTTATATCTAGTCTGTATACACAAGTTTTATGAAAAATTTTAAATATGTAAAGCCTCAGAGTATATATCATCTATTCACTATTATGAAAACTCCTCCTGAAGACAAAACCTAGACACATTAAAAATAGAATAATAAAAATAAAAATAAAAAATCATGAATAGCTCTCATTATTTGAACATTGGAATACAAAATCAGCATTTTCCCTTATCTGATAGAAGTCATTGAAAAGCACCAAGGAGAATAATAAATAAAAGACAAGAGCACCATGTTTAGTGAAACTGGAAGGCAGTTAAAACCCCAGATCACTAGATATAAAAAATAATGATAAGTAAAGAGAGTGGGAGGAAAATATATTTATAGCATAGCATATAGCAATGGTGTCACAGATGTGTAGCTATCCCCAAATTCATTAAGTATTTTACATTTAAATATCTACAGATTTTAGTATGTCAATTATCTTTCAATAAAATTATTTAAGAAAGATATCTGGAAGAGTGAACTACAGTGAAATTCATGGAGGGGGGCCAATAGGAAGAAGCCAATGCATAATGATCTAGAGATAACATAAGAGCTACAGATTGGAGAAAGAACCAGCAGAAAATACAGGACCAAAGTTGAAGTTCATGGCAAGGATAAACCCAAGTTCCTTATTTCCAGTAGCAGATATAGCAGTATACATGGCATAAATTTTACTTGACTCAGTATGGCTCCAGGAAGCAGAGGAATTGGGACTAAATGAGCAATCTGAGGGGCTATCCAGATGTGCAAGTCCATCCTATATAATAAAGGGCTAATATGCAAATCAACCAAAGAGCAGAATGACCAGTTGCTATGACGTGCACTGACCACCAGAGGTCAGATGCTCAACCCAAGAGCTGCCCCCTGGTGGTTAGTGCACTCCCACAAGGGGAGTGCTACTCAGTCAAATGCCAGGCTCACGGACTGCGAGAGGGCGAAGGCCGGGCTGAGGGACCTTGCCCCCTGTTTCCCCCCCAGTGCATGAATCTCATGCACCAAGCCTATAGTTGCAATATAAAAAGAGACTTTGAATTGAGAAAAGGGTTAATGAAGGCTTTTTCCATTGCAAAAGAAAAAATCTTACCCAGAACCCTTGATCATAAGAATTCTAGTTTGTCCTGAATACTACTGTTTTCTGTTTCAGAAATATATAATCCTGAGAAATAGTTGGTATTGGAAAACTTACCATTTTCAATAGTGAAAACTGCAAGATGGCACCAACACAAAATCAGTTCAAAGGGAAAATGTGGGAAAAGGGAATTTTTATCCACTATACATTTAAAGAGATATTAACAAATTACTCTTCTCTCAAGAAAGGGTATAAAGCAACAGTGCAAAAGTTCTGGGAAGATATGCTGAGACAATAAAAATTATCTGGTAAGGCTCATGAAAAAAGTTTAGAAAAAAACAGAGAAATATTAAACAAAACAAAGAAGTTATGTATGGAATGTACTTCAACATAATTAACAAGCTTAATTAGTGGAGATGACAATCCCATCAAGCTGTTTTTCCAAACCCTGTCATCTCTCTATTTTTTTTTAAGACCTCAAATCCTGTAATCCCTGGAACTCATTTTACTTAATTCTCTCTCTCTCTCTCTCTCTCTCTCTCTCTCTCTCTCTCTCTCTCTCTCTGTAGTATTGCAACCACATATATGAAGATAATTGAGGAATCTGGGTGTGGAGATGAAGGAAATGAAGTAACTCTAAGTTAATATGTTGGCCAAAATGGCCGGTAGCTGTGACTCACTCTGACCACCAGGGGGCAGATGCTCAATGCAGGAGCTGCCCACTGGTGGTCAGAGCACTCCCACAGCCAAGCTCCCTCAGCCAGCTAACCTCTGGAGGTCCCTCCCCTCCAGCTAGTTCTGATTGAGACTGGGCAAGATGGCCCCGATCTGATGGGAGCGACCTCACCCATGCACAAATTCATGCACTGAGTCTCTAATATTGGATAAAGAGAACAAAGTTGGAGGACTGACTTTAAGATTTATTATTTAGTTACAGATGCAAGACAGTGTGGCTTTGGTGAAAGAATAGATAAATAGAAATAGGTAAGTGATTAGAGAGCCCAGAAATGGACCCATGTAAAAATCATCATATTTTTTTTTAATAAAGGACCAAAGGTAATTCAATAGAGCAGAGTCTTTCAACAAATGGTCCTGAAACAAGTGGACATCCACATGCAACAAAATGAATCACAGATCTTACTCACTTCACAAAAATTAAATCCAAATGGATCATAATACCAATTATAAAACACACAATTGTAACAACTCTTAAGGATAATATAGGAGTAGATCTAGATGACGTTAAGCACAGTGATGACTTTTTAGATATGACACCAAAGGCATAATTCATGAAAGAATTAATTGATATGTGGCATTCATTAAAATGTAAAATGTTGGCTCTGCAAAAGAAGTTGTCAACAAAATGAGAAGACAAGCTGCAGACTGGGAGAAAGTATTTGCTGAAGACATATCTGAATTTTACCCAGAATATAATAAGAACTCTTAAAGCAACAATAATAAAACATAACTTTTTTCACAGAGAGAATACACGTTTGAAAGCACAAGACTAGATAGTAAGAATAATAGCTGACATTTACTGAGAGGTACTGTATGCCAGGCACTGCTCCAAGCCCCTCTACTCATAGTGTCTCATTTAATCCTTAATAGTATCCCTGAAAGTGTACTGTTATCATCTCCATCTATAATACTGAAAGCATAATATGCAAATTGACTGAAAGACTGAATAGCAGAACGATTGTCTGGATGACCTTCCGGACAACTATGCTCTGACATGAACTGGTGCCAGGCCAGCCAAGGCAGGTGCAATGTGATTGGTTGGGGGGCTCCCCGCCATCACCCAATGATCACCTCATGATAAAATAAAGCATCTTGAACAAAAGTCTGGAACAATACTGCTGAAAAAATGTTAGAAGCATTCCTTTAAATGTTAGGAACAAGTCACATACCTGGTAGTCCACTATCCCCACTGTTAATCAAATTGGGAGGTAGGGGTTAGGGGGGGTCTGTAGACACTAGCCATATATTTAGACAAGAGAAATAAATAACAAAAATTGGAAATAAAGAGGTTAAAATATCACTATTTTCAGTTGATATGTTTATATATTTGGAAAACTTACATTTTTCAATTAAAACCAGTAATACATAATTCAGTAAGGTGGTGATATATAAAATAAATATACAATAATTAATAGCCTCCACTGATACAAATAATAAGCTACATGTTATCCTATATAATAAAGAGGTAATATGCAAATTGACCCTCATATCCTCACAAGATGGCTGCCTACAACCAGGCCGGCAGGGGGGTTAGTGAGGAACAACCAAATGAGTGAACAAGTGGGCTGCATGGGGTGACTAGGCTGGTAGGGGGTAGTGATGGTTGACCAAAGACTGAACTAGCAGGCTGCATGGGGTGAACCAGGCCAGCAGGGGGCTTAATGAGGACTGACCAAACGACTGAAAAAGCAGGTTGTGTGGGGTGACCAGGCAGGTGGGGGGCCATGAGGGGTGACCAGGCTGGCTGGGGGGAAGTTGGGGGTGACCAGGTCAACAGAGGGGGCAGTTAGGAGAGACCAGGTCAGCAAGGAGGGGGCAGTTGGTGTGACCTGGCTGACATGGAGGGGCAGTTAGGGGTGACCAGGCTGGTAGGGAGGGCAGTAAGGGGTGACAAGGTTGGCAGGGGGGCAGTTAGGAGAGACTAGGTGGGTGGGTGGGGGGCAGTAGGGGCAACCAGGCTGGCGGGAGGGTGGGTGGTGGGGCAGTTAGAGGAGATCAGGCAGCACGCAGAGGCAGTGAGGGGTGATCAGGCTGGCAGGGATGGCATTTAGAAGCAAGCAGGAAGGCAGGCATGTGAGTGATTAGGAGCCAGCAGTCCAGGATTGCCATAAACCTAGTCTATTATCCCACAGTTCTGGATGTCAGAAGTCCAGAAGAGTTCAAATGAGCTAAAATCAAAGAATCAGCTAGGCTGCATTCCTTTGGATTGCTCTAGGGCGAAAACAGATTTCTTGCCCTTTATAGCTTCAAAAAGCTGCCCACATTCCTTGGCTCATGGTCCTCTTCCACCATCTTCAAAGCAACTTTAGGCCAAGTTCTTTTCTCACAGCTAGCTCTCTGATTCTTCCTTCTTGGCCACCTTCCTTCTTCCACTAATAAAGGAGCCTTGTTATTATATTAGGCCCAACTGAATATTCTAGGACCATTTCTATATCTTCATATTAGCTGATTAGGAATCTCAGTTCCATCTGTCATCTTTGTTAACATATTCATACATTCTGAGCATCAGGATGTATATATCTTTGGGTGAGGTGGGGAATTATTCTACTTCCCACACCTAGTGATAAATTTAACAATAAACGTATAATGCTTATTATAAGAAAAGTTTGAGTTTCTTCAGGGAGTCACAAAAGAATGCTGCACAAATTGAGAAGCATACTATTTTTTTCTGAATAAGAAGAATAGCATGTACATGGATGGAAAAAAAACCCCACCAGAAAGATATCAATTATCCCTAAATTAATCTATAATTTAATACAATCCAAATGAACAAAAAGCAAATTTAAATATCTTGGAAAGAGACTAAAAACAACAAACAACAACAAAGCATGCGTGCACACACACACACACACACTGAAATCCAATCAAAAGGAAAAGGGAACATTAAAAAAAAAGAGTAAGGAAGTTTTTTTTCAGATGCTAAAGCATATTACTAAGACTCAATAATTCAAACAGTATGATATTGCTCACGAATATGCAAACACATCAATGGAACCACAATGAATTTCCAGAAATAGGCCTAATTCATATGAAATTTACTAAGTGATAAAGCTTGAATCTTAGACAGTGGTGAAAAGATTGTTTATTAAAACCAAATGATCTTGCGAGATCTTGATAGCCATCTGGACTAAATGTCTTCAATTCTCATATTTATAAAGAGTATGTTCCAAATGAATAAAAAATTTGAAGGTATAAATACAAACTCTGTAAGAAAAATGTTTAATATTGAAACTGAGGTCTTTCCATGACAGAATACCCAAAGCCATAAGAGAAATGATTAAAATTTTCAAATACTTAACAATAAAAAATTGGCAAAATTAATAATTAATTCAAAATTAAGATGTGTAAAACTAATTGAAACTCACAAACATAATTCTAATTTGCCTCATATATTAAGCATTCCAACAAATTGAAAAAATAAAGACCAACAAAGAAATAAAAATATTATGGTAAGGTAGCAAAGGAGAGAAAAGACAATTTGATTTTAAATATGTGGAAAGATTCTCAACTAAACTCACTCATAATGAGAAAAATAAGAATTAATCTACAGTGAGATACCATTTATCACCTTTTGGGTCACCCACAATCCAAAAGGTTAATAACCTATTCTGTAAGGTTGAGGGGAGTAGTCACACAGTTATTGCCTGTGGGAATATAAATTGGTTCAATCTTTTGGGTTGAAGGAGATAATGTCTATCAAAATAGCACATCACATATGTTAACACCCAGCAGTCTCCACCCTACAATATATTTATTTTTGGCATACAAAGTGAAAAGCTCATTTACTCTACTAGTAATCTCCTTTTTTAATAGCAAAATGTGGCAAAAAAATACTAAACATACTATATAATAAAGAAGTAATATGCAAATTGACCATCATGCCTTTGCACAAGACGGCTGCTATAAGATGATTGGCAGAGGAGGGCAGTTGTCGGTGATCAAACCAGCAGGGAAGGACAGTTAGGGGTGGTCAGGTCAGCAGGAAAGGGCAGTTGGGGGTAACCCAGCCAGAAGGGGAGCAGTTAGGCATCGATCAGGCTGGCAGGGGAGCAGTTAGGGGGAAATCAGGCTGGCAGGTAGAAATAGTTAGGGTCAATCAGGTAGGCAGGCGAGAGGTTGGGAGCCAGAAGTCCCAGATTGTGAGAGTGATGTCCCTGTGGGATCAGGCCTAAACCATCAGTTGGACAACTCCCGAAGGGTTCCTGATTTGAGAGGGTGCAGGCTGAGGGACATACCCCTCCCAGTGCACAAACTTTGTGTATAGGGCCTCTAGTCTATCAATAAAGTTAATGAAATTGTAGTATATTAGAAAATTGATATTATGTAGCAAGAAAACATAATGTCCAAAATCTTTAGGTAGAAATATGAAAAGGCCTCCATGATACACTTTTTAACTAAATAAAAGCATAGAGTAGACTGATGTCTATAGCATTAAAGTATCACCTATTTGAAAAAGAGGGAACAAAGAATGTATAGCTAGTACTTACAAAGCACTTTTTGGTCATTCTGGTAGAATCACTCTGTAGGGCAGGTGCTGTCATTCTTTTCCCTACACCGTAAATACCATATTATTTATTTATTGTTTTATCTTTCGTACCTACACAAAACCTGACATGTAGGGTGCTCACTACGTATTTGGTGAATAAATGAATAAAATATTTCCTTTTTAAATCAGGAAAAACTAAAGCTCAAGTAAGTAAGTTAAGTAACTTGACCCACATCATGCAACCAGTAAGTGAGAGTCTCCTTTCTCATACTACATCTCTGGAAGTATGCACATCCACTCACTCTCACACACAAACTCATCCCATCAATTGTCTGTGAAGACACAAACTGGCTGGAGGGGCATTGGGGGCAAAGCAAAAGTCAGATGGTTTCTGTATATTCTTTTTTACTTTTTGAAATTGTGAAATAGGTGTCCCTATTACATATATTTGTAAAGCATTAAACATCTACCTCATGAATTGGAATGCTGACATATAAAACACCAGAGGCTAGTACAAAATACCTTTAAAATATAAGTAAATTATATAAGTAAAAGAGGTTCAAAATTGTTACAAAGGGACATTTTAAAAAAAATACATCTTAAAACACTTGTTGAAAATAATAGGCTCAGTTGAAACCTCAAATGCAACCACAAAAGCTGGGGTTGAGAAGTCAGAGAAGTAGTATTCTCACTCTAGTTTCTAGGTCTCTCATTGAGGGTAGTCTCTCTGGACAGCTTTTTTTAAAGAGAGTGAATTAATACATAGACACCAAACTATCTTACTTAAATGTATATACATAAGTGTTCAACTGTATTTAAAAATAGTTTCTACTTCTGTGGGAAATGAAAAAGTATAACAAAAAATGCAACTGGAAAGAATTCCTGTGTTAGATGACCAATAACCCCATATGGGCTCATAACTAAATTCCAAACCATGTTAATAAAATGTCTGAAATAACTCAGAGATTTTGCAATAATGGGGAAAGATGCAATCAGCAATTGTAAACAAAGAGAAGGGAGACTTTATAATATCAAAATTATACAAAATACAATTTTGGCAAAAAATATTTAAATGGGAACATGAACCCTTTAAAATAATGAGTTTAACAAGTTCTCAACAAGCCTCTATTTACCAATAGACATAACATCAGAATACCTGAAGAAAATATTGCAGAAACTAAAATGAAAAGCAGATGGAAGAGCAAGAGGAGGGAGAGAATTTAAGAGGTGACCTTTTTGTCCTTGAAATGTCATGTACATCAAAGTTGTTTCTCCATAAAAATTAAAGAACACTATAAAATATAGATATATTCTATTCAAATAAATAAACAAACATATATAGTAAGAGCTATGATCTACAAAGAGATAATATTCTTTTAAAATGGTCCCTGGGGCATTTTACCAAAAAATGTAACCATATATTAGCAAAAAATAAGTATTAATTTAATTCCAAAGAGGCAAAATTACTGTAGATCATATTTTGAAACCACAACCTAATAAAGTAAAAAATACATGTCAAATTTAGGAAAAAAAACCAAAACATTTGACATTTTAATACCATTCTTTTATAAAGAACTCCCAGGGCAAAATAAATAAAACAGAAAAAAAAGACAATTGCGGGGTATTTGTATAATAATAAAATGGCCTCAAATATTTTTACTGCAACCCAAAATAATAAAAATAATAGATTAAACAAGTTTCATTTTATGAAAAAACCAAAAAGCATATAAGAAAAAAATTAATGAAGATGAAAGCATAAAAAATGAATTAAGAAACAGAAAAGAGAATTGCAAAGAGCTTATTTTTAAGTACAAAAAGAATTTGAACCATTCACTTGCCCACAAATGGGCAAAGAAAAGGAGAAGATGCAGCACGAACATAAGAACATTAGATTGGAGAAATTAAAAATATTGATGGCATTAAATAATTCAAAGATAATTATATATATATATATATATATATATATATATATATATATATATATGAGAGAGAGAGAGTGAGAGAGAGAGAGAGAGACTAGAGGCCTGGTGCACAAAATTCAGTCTGACATCCCTTGTACAATCTGGGATTGCTGGCTCCTAACCACTAGCCTACCTTCCTACCTGCCTGATTGCCCCTAACTGCTCCTCTGCCAGCCTGATTGATGCCTAACTGCTCCCCTGCTGGCCTGAGGCCCCCAACTGCTCTCCCCTTCTGGCCTGATTGCCCACAAATGCCCTCTCCTGCCAGCCTGAAGGCCTCCAACTGCCCTTCCCTGTTGGCATAAAGGTCCAAACTGCCCTCCCCTGCCAATCTGATCACCCACAATTGCCCTCCCCTGCTGCGACCCGCCTCCTTCACCAGGACCCACCTTTTCTGCTGGAGGTGGCGGAGATGCTAGGACCGGTCTCCACTACACCACGCAGAGCCACAGAACCCCCAGGCCTCACTGTGTGGAGTGGCCACCCAGCCCTGCCTCTGCTGTGCATACGGCCATCTTGTGGCAGCCATCTTGTGATGACATTGCAAGAGGGCATTGTGCCCACCTAGGCTTTTATTATATAGGATTATATAATATTAAAACTAAACTATCAAAAATGGACCTAAGGACATGCAAAACACAAACATACAAGTAACCAGAGTTAAAAACTCACAAAGTTGTATCAGAGCTATATTTTTTTTAAAAAAATCACCAGATTCAGATGAATACATAATTGAACTTTATCAACCCCATCATGGAACATCTAATACTCATGTCAAATGAATGACTCCAGTAAAAGAACCACAAAGAAGGCTTCCTTTCTATTTCTTGTTTTAAAACCAGGTGACTCCTAGTAAGACACCAATGTTCAGCAAATATAGCAAACATTAGAGACTAATGTTCAAAAATGCACATCACATAGCCATATTTTAAAAATAACTCAATATGACTCCAAGGTGTACAAATATGTTTTAATTTGAAGACATCTGTTAGTATAATCCACTATAGTTAAGCTAAAGGATAAAAGACATATAGTTATTTTGATAAATAGGAAAAGCCATTGATAAAATTTCATGTGTTTTGATAAAACATATATATATGTAAAGCAAATATTCCAAATGCTTTACTTTTTTGGGGGAGAAACACTTCAAGAATGTCAAACAAAACTTTGAAATTATTTGTTAATCTTCTATATCTAATTGCCAGATTAGAAGTAACAATGGAGTAAATTAAAACCAAGGGAGAAAAAAAAGTAAATTCAAATTTTAGAAAATATATATGATAATTTATATAGAACTGCTATGCATTTCCTATGTTCATAGCAGCACAATTTACAATTACCCATCAGTGGAGATGAGTGGATAAAATAGCTGTGGTACCTTTATACAATGGAATACTATTGCAGCAGTAAAAAATAATTTCTTACCCTTTGAGACAGCATTGAGGGACCTAGAGATTATCATGCTAAGTGAAATAAGTTAGAGAAAGACAAGTATCACATGATCTCACTCATATGTGGAATCTAATTAAGAAAATAAACTGATGAACAGAGTGGATCCAGAGATATGGAAGCATCGAACAAAGTGAGGAATCTCAGAGGGAAGGCAGGGGAGTGTGGGTGGGTGGGCAGGAGTTAATCAACTAAAGATCTTGTATGTATATATGCATAACCCAAGAACATAGACAATAGGGTGCTGAAGGCCTTGGGCAGAAGGTGAGAGTGGGCTGGAGGGGGTCAATTGGGGAATAAAAGAGGACATATGTAATACTTTCAACAATAAAGATTTATTTAAAAATATCCATATGTTGAGAGTCATTTATTTGTATATATGATCCTCAAGTATTCAGTAGTGAAATGTTGATAGAAACCAGAGAAAAATTATTGCCCTATCAACATTATTTTTCTCATTTTTTTCAGGTACTAGCCAATACAATTAAGCAAAACAAGAAAATAACAGACAAAAATATTAAAAAGAAGAGAGAGAAAGCCTTTATTTTGGAAGATTATATAGGAGGTAAGAATTACACTAGGATTCATTGAGGCTTGCATTTCAAGAGAGCTCCAAGGATCAAAGTGGTGGCCACAGGTTCTGAACTTCATTGTTCCCTACATTTGAAAAGTTGCAGAGAAAACACCTTTAAAGAAGTGGGTGTTCACTTAAGCAGGCTAAAGACTTCCAGCTCAAGGTCTGGAGTCCCTCTTCCAGAATCTGAGCTCCAACTCTGCTAGATTTCGATGCTCTACATTGAAACACAAAAGGAAGCAGGAGACCTGCTCACTTGATACCTCTAGAAATGCTATCCTATCAGTCCTGAAGAAATCCAACAACAACAAAAAAACCCCAACTAAAATAACAATGTTATACATAATAGTTTAATTAGATTTTAAATTATTACTTAAAAACCACCATTAGCTTTTCTCTATATAAACCAGCATTGGTTAGAAATGAGATTCAATCCACAAAAGTAATATAAATGTGCAGCATGTGTCAATAACAAAAAAATGGAGATGCTGATACATGGATATTGATCCTGATGATCTCTGAGAATTGTCCAAGTCATAAGAATTGATCATAATCTCACTAGCCATAGATATTATCCACAGTGCCAGCCAGGCAATCAGCATGTGATTGGACAAGGGGCATTTGACATTACAAGAGAGCAGAGGAGATAGTAGCTACACAACCTTAAATATTCTCTGTGAGGCTACAAAAGCCATATCTTTTCCTCCCAACCCTCCTATTCAAATGGCACCTTGGTAAGCTAGTTTTGGAGAACTTATGTCTGAGAAAACTGAGTGATTGATGAATACTATTTTTCCCTGTGAGAGCCTGAGAACAGAACACATGTACTTAGAGTTGCTTAAGATTGGCAAACCTGAAAGCAAACCTACTTCAAGTCTGGGATGAGAGTAAGCGTACAGCAGATTAGGCATCCTTAAATTGTTTTATTCCTGAAAATCAGTTGATGGGGGTACATGAGGAAGACCAGGTTCACTGTATAAAATAATTGAGTTTACATTTACTCTGAGCTTCTGATTGCAGGGTGAGTTAAGGTTTGTTATAAAAGATACTTAGATTAGTTTTAAAAACACAAATAAAATAAGAAAGAATATATAGTATATGCTGAACTTTTCACATGATTTTCTCAAGATCAGTTAAGATGGCAGAGGACTTTTTCTTCTAATTTTTCACATATTTTAAATGTACAATATAGATTATTTTGGCAATTATAAAAAGTAAACATACCGTATTTGCCGGCGTATAAGACAATTTTTAGGCCCTGAAAAATACGTATTTGCCGGTGTATAAGACGACTGGGTGTATAAGACGACCCCCTAACATTTCCACTAAAAATACAGAGTTTGTTATATACTCGCCGTATAAGACTACCCCCCACTTGGAGGCATATTTTTCAGGGCCAAAAAATCGTCTTATACGCTGGCAAATATGTAGATAATTATAACCAAAGGAAAAAATAGGAAAATTAATAGGTAAAAAAAATTAACTCAGACGATATCCCAAGTATGTCAAAATCTTAATAACTGTTAGCACATTTTGTTTTCCCACCAACTCTATGAGTTATATATTATTACCCCATTCTATAAAATTGAGTCTTGAAAAGAAACTTGACCATGGTTATAAAGCTGAATAATATTGAATTATAGATTCAAAACCTAGTAGTCCAACTTCAGAGTCTATAAGTTTCACTAACTTGCTCTGTTACTTCCCACAAGGCACCATCCATATCCCATTCTATGGGCTCAGTCCAGCTCCTGCACCTTTTTTTCTATCATCGTTTCTATGAGTAAAACTGGAATGAGGAGCAATCTGGGAATTCTTATTGTAGAGTGAGTGAATGATTCTGGTTGGCTCATTTAGGACTCACTCTCAAATTCATTTTCTGTGTTTGGAAATTATCCACAACGTTCACTTAATGGAAATTATCTGTGGACAATTTTAAGAGGAAGGGAGAACCTAATGCCATGTATTTTTTTTTCTTTTATTTATCAAACTAGAGGCCCAAAGCACGAAATTTGTGCAAGGGGCTCGGACCTCGCAGCACCAGCTGCCTCAGCCCTCGCAGCCCCAGCTTCTTCCAGAAGTTTGTGCCAATGGTCGGTCCACTGTTCGGCCAATTAGTTGATTTGCATATTACACTTTTGTTATTATAGACTAGAGGCCCAATACACGAGATTCGTGCACAGGTAGGATCCCTAGGCCTGGCTGACCTGTGGGGTGACCAGCAAGGCAATCATGGGGCCCAAGGGGAGTCCTGCTGGCACCCACCTTGGCTGACCTGGGGCCTGTGGGCTGGAAGCAGCTCCTGTGTTGAGCATCTGCTCCCTGGTGATCAGTGCACATCATAGCAACTGGTCATCCCACCATCCAGTTGATTTGCATATTAGGCTTTTATTATATAGGATAGCATTGCTGGCATTTTATATACTAATAAAATATCAGACCCACAATAAAGATAAGACAAGATCTAGTCTACCATACTCAGACACTTCAGATTGTGTTAAAATGTGTTTACACATTCTAGTGCATAGAGGAGTGCTGGTAATATATTGGACAGGTAATATGATCTACTGTTATATCAGTATATCTTTTGTCCTTTGTATTGATCACATATTTTAATAGATGTTTTTGTCCTCTCCTTTCCTTAATGCTTTAAACAGTTCACTTATTGACCATCTATACTATAACCAAAATACAAAAATAAGATTCAGTATCCACCTTCAAAAGCTTGTAAGGTAGTAGTGAATTTAAGGCATATAAATACTCTATGGTTCTATGAATTGATGTAAATATCTATGAAAAAATATGTTGCTTGAATTGAGAAAGAGCCTTTTTGATTAGGGAATTAAGAAAGTTCCATGAAAAAGACCCATTTAAATTGTACCCTCAGATATGGGTAGGATTTCAACTAGAGGAAAAGGGAAGAGCTATTATGGATAGAAAATCTGTATGTTTAAAGGCATGGAGGACTGGAAAGTAAAACATAAGTGCAAAAACTTTGAGTAATTCTTGTCAGTTTAAAAAAGATAGGTGAGTAGAGTGAAGAAATCTAGAAAACAGATTAGAACCTATTTGAATATCCTCAAATGTGCAATAAGAGAGTAAACACTTTATTCTTTAAAAAGAGAAGTCATTAAATTTTTAAAAAGAAAACAAAACACTCAATTATTTTATTTTAATTTTTAAACTTTAGTTTTATTTTTGACACTATTATAAATGTCCCTATTTTCTCCCTTATGCCCCCTCAGTCCCTTCCCCTCCCCCTTCTCTTTGACCATCACCTCAATGTGTCTGTGTCTATGGGTTATGCATACATTTTTTTTTTGTTTTTGTTTTTTTGCTAATCTCTTCACCTTCTTTCATTCAGTACCCTCCACTTCCCACCCCTGTGACAGCTGTCAGTCTGTTCTATGTATCCATACATCTGGTTCTATTTTTTTTATCAGTTTAGTTTTTTGATAAGGTATCACAAGTAGAGATTCAATCTTGTGGCCATGTGCTTTTTTATTAATGTGGAAAAATATACCAAAAATTAATATAACAACTCAGGTAAAAACTTAAAAGAGGAAAGAAATCCTAGAAAGAGAAAGAGAGAGGATCAAAAGGGCCTCAATGTCAAGAAAATATCTGTTGGACTTAGTGATAGGTTATGAGGAAGAAAGCAAAAAAAAAAAAAAAAAGGATGTGATGATGAGTATAGATGGTAAGAATTATGGTATTATTGAAAAAATTTAGTATCAGAGACTAGCCTAAGAAGAATAAATTATAAATTTATTTTTGTACTTGAAGAATGTGAGATATCTGTGGAACTTGGAGGTAGATATTAAAGTCCTATGGGGTGGTTGGAAATCTATACTAATAAAAGGGTAATGTGTAAGTTGGTCACAACCCCCTCACAGGCTGAGTGGGGTCACCAGGCTGGCAGGGGCGGGGGCAGTGAGGGGCGACCTAGCCAGCAGAGGGGGGCAATGAGGGTAGACCAGGCCAGCAAAAGGGGTAGTGAGGAGCAATCAGGCCATGGGGGGCAGTTGGGGATGACTAGGCTGGCAGTGGGAGGGGCAGTGAGGGGAGACCAAACTGGCAGAGGGGGGCTGTGTGTGGGAGCAGTTGGGGGTGATTAGGCTGGCAGGCAGAGGCAGTTGGGGGTGATCAGGCTGGCAGGCAGGGCAGTTATAGGGGCAATTAGGCAGGCAGGCAGGTGAGCAGTTAGGTTCCAGTGTTTCCAGATTGTGAGAGGGATATCCGATTGCTGGTTTTGACAGTCAGATATCCCCCAAGGGGTCCCGGATGGGAGAAGGTCCAGGCTGGGCCGAAGGGACCCCTTCACTGCCATCCCCCCATGCATGAATTTCATGTACCGGGCCTCTAGTATTATAATATAATTGAAAAGAGCAGTTATTTTGGAAACTATACATTTTATAGTCATTCACATTATATGGTATAATAAATGTTGAAATAGTCATTCTATACAAGATAAGGACTGAAAGAGAGAAAGAAAGCTGTGGACAATTCTGAGCAATGCCTACATTTCAAAAACAAAATAATTAGGAACAATCAGGGAAGGAGAAAAAAAATTAAATGGTCAGAAACTAACAAAGGAAAAGAGAAGTAATAAGTACAGTAAGAGGAGATGGTTTTGTAAAAGAAGAGTTGACTAACAGTTCCAAATGCTGTGGACTTTTTAAGCTAGAGAAGGAAAGGCTTTAAAAAGACCCCGGGGATAAACATTGATGAAAGCCATCACTGAGAAATAGATTGAATAGGATACTTGAGAAAGAAAACAACTTGCAAAACGTTTGGCTCATGAGTTAATTACTCCCTATCTCCTTCGTTCTATAATTTATGTATATATATTTGTGGGTGCTAATCTTATAAACTAATTTTTATTTAAATTTAGTAACTAATAATCACAAGTTTTATTTTGTTTAAGGAACACATTTAAAAGGTGATTTTAATCATTAACAGAAAACAATGGTGAGAGGAAGGAGCTATATTTAAAATACAGTGAAAGCTTTAGAGTATAGATATATTTATACATAAAGAACATAAAATTTAAATCACATACAATATCTGTTTCACCTACCTAATGATCTGCTAAGATCCTTTCTACTTGGAATATTCCCACACCAATTATCAGCTATCCTTGAACAAAACATTAAAAAATATGGGACTACCACATCTTGAGAGCAATTAATTACCTACAAAAGTAAAATATTGTTTCTTGCATTCTTTTGACTAGGTAGAAAAATAAGTGTTTCACTGGAGAAAAGATTATAGGTTATTCATTGGATTGTTAATTAACACAGAAACACAATTTATCTTACAAGTTATTAAGTTGAGATTTTTCTTAAAACCTTAACAACTCTGTTTTGAAATGGTTTTAAGATTCCAGGTAATTATTCTAGCTTCACAAGCAAAGGTTAACCATGAATTTTCCTTCTGAAGATAAATTTGGACTTTTAATTGTGTGTGAATGTCCTGTGTGTCTCTGTTTGTGTTTGCTTATTTGCCCATATGAAGATGATAGGATACTTATAAAAATGAAGTGCATTGAAAAATGAATAAATGTTTCAAGAGACTAATTTATTTATAAAGGGGCTTTCAATATACTTTTATAAAGAACAAGTACAAGAAAAATAAGAATATATTAAAACATTCACTAAGGAAAATATTAGAGTCCACATTGAATTTGAGAATTCTAATTTTCATGTTTTCCACTGCTTTCTAGGAAGGTAAATAAATGGTCTTTAGTTATTCTTAAATTCTAAATATTCTATATTGTGAAAAAAGAAAGGGATTAGTATGTTATTTGTTGAGAGAAGCTCTATACCAAAGAATTTGATTACTTAGATAAAATAGACAATCTTTTGTTGATCTTCAACTATTATTTTAAAATCGTCTATTATTTCTCCTCAAATTCTGCCAGTGTGGGTTTCATGTATTTTGCTGTGCTGTAGTTGGATGGATATATTATATCACCGATCAATTTTTTCTTAATTTTTATTTTAAATCTGGCTCCTAGAGATTCACCTAGTTAGCAGCATTTAGTGGTAAGCCACTGAATGATCAGAGATTATCTGTTGAGTCAAGGTTTTCAACTTTTATTGTTGGATTTATGTGGCTGGAAGATTGCTTTCAATGGCATAGTGTCTTGGATTCTACCCCACTTTCAGCCATGACTTAGAATTCAGAATTTCACTTTCCAGTTGTGTGTTTTCATTCATTCATTCATTCATTCATTCATTCATCTTTCTATGAATCAGTTTTATTTATTTTTCCTCCTAGTTATGGGTAATACTTTTTTACATACATGATCATTTTGGATGCTGAAAATTATGTCTTTTACATGATTGAATGCTGGACTGTGTTGTGTTCCTTCTAAGAGTATTGAATTTTGTTCTTGCTTTTAGTTAAGTAGCAAGTCTATCAGTTGTGCCTTTTCAAACTTTCTTTTGGCATTCAGAGAAGCATTTTGTATGGGGCCAAATTAGCCTCCTGAGCCATGCCTCTTTTGAGTATCTATGCAATATCCCACACCTTACAAAACATCTCCACTTTGACTAGCGTAGAACACAATAGGGAGAGGTATGATGATTGTTTGATATACTGCTCTCCAGTCATTCTTTCTTGGCCTTGGGTAGTTTCTTCTTGTCATGCATTGGTAAGTTCTCAGCCAAAAACTCAAGGAGAGCTCTGCACAGATTTCTGGGAAATTCTATCTCCTATTCTAAACTTTGCCACATAAATTCCAGTCACCTCAGCCTCTCCAGGCTTGCTGACATCAGTAACTCTGCCAACCTCTGTTTAGATTGCCCCTCCATTAATGAAGCCACAAACAGTCTCTAGGAATAAATGGCAGCAATCACAGGGCCCACTTTGTTTTCCTTCTCTCAGGAATTACTTTCTCAAAAAGCAATTATTTTTTTTTAACATATTTTGTCCCATTTTCTAATGGCTAATGGTGGAAAGACAATTGCTGAAGCAATCTGTCATGGGCCTTGCCATGTGACTGATTTTTAACAGACAACTTTCCATCTAGATGAGTGATTATCTTTCCTAATAATAATAGTGTCCCAACACTATTAATAATTCATAATTAAGAATAAATAAAAATAGCTAACATTAATCAAGTGCTTACGACTCTGCAATAAAAATCAGAGGCATATCATGAACAAATTTTAAAATTTCTATTAGAAGATCCTTCACAACCTAATGCATCGTTAGAATGTCTTCCATGATCATAAAATATTCAATCCTGAGTGTTAAGTCATTCGAATTTGAGAAATTAATAAACTTTATAGTCAATATAAATAGTCATTTTTTTGGAAGGAAATGAAATGTGGTCTTCAAAGAGTATTAGACTCCCTATGACTACACTCGTTTCCCCTCTCTTTTGTACTGGTATGCTCCCACGTGTGCTTTGAGACTCAACCTACGTAACATCCTCACAAGGCTGCACTCTTTTCTAGCTCCCTCAATTGTGTTTGCTCTTCTTTTTTTTCTGTGTTTTCATACCTTTCTGTACATGACACACTTGTGGTTTCTACCACCCCAGATAACATGAACTGTCTTCTTTTCTGTTTATGCCTTTTCATGTGTTTTCTCTTTCTTCCCCAATGCAGAATCTTTAGCATGTTCACCCTTCACCAAGTACGGCGTTATATTTTCTTAACAATATTTTGATTAATTTATATATATATATATATATATATATATATATATATATATATGAACTTGTTGTTCTCTTATATATGTACTAGAGGCCCAGTGCAGGGAATTTGTGTACAGGTAGGGTCCCTAGGCCTGTCTGGCTATCAGGGCCAATTGGGGCCTTCTGGCTGATGCCTTCCTTCATTCTGTGCCGCCCCCTGGTGGTCATCCCACATCATAGCAAACAATTGAACTGGTCTCCCAGTCAAATTCGTGAGGGGATACTTTTCATATTAGTATATATATATATATATATATATATATATATATATATATATTCTTGTATGTTCTCTGACTAGGGATCCTACCCACAACCGTGGTGTATTGGGACAATGCTCTAACCAACTGAGTTACATCGCCAAGTCTCAATAATTGTTAATATCTCCTCCTTTTTCTTCATTTCTAGTTCTCTGCTGTCTCTAGGACACTTATCAGATTTCTCCTGTATTTTAGTAGTGAATTTCTGAGTGTATTTTCCCATCTACATATAGGCCACCTCCTAATCCTATCTAACTAGCTTTTAGTGGACCCTTATTTTTTCACCACTGAGACCTAGCATAGCATAGAATAGCACATTTACTCAGATTACGTAGTTTCTTCACCACTTCCACTAATACTGTGAGTTCCTCAAAAATAGAGCCTCAGTCTCTGTTTTATTGTATTCTTTCTAGCATCGGCACCTGGCATAGTTACTGTGGAGAAAGTAGTAATTCAAACAGCTGGCTTGTGATTCATTTTCCTACAATTACCAAGGGATGTTCCCAAGAAAAGAATCCACATATTTCATCTAATTTACTTGTAAACATGCTGCTAGCGATAAGCTTAATGGTAAATAGACTAATGATATTGGCTTAGAAAAGGGTACTTACCAGTAGAACGTTTCGACAGAATATCCCTGTTTTAGAAATACTTATAAGAAGCAAATATAATATCTGGATTTATGAATCAAGCTTACCTGGTGAATAAAATGTAAGTCAGTAAATGATCTGAGTTCAAAATTGAGATGATTAAAAATATAAATGCTTCTTGCTTGCTGAGAAAATAACGTGTATAATTTACTTAGAGACAAACTCTGTTTCTCTGGACGAAGCAAAAATGCATGCTTAGAATGGGAAGGGCTTGAAGAGCCAGAGATGGCACATAGCTTTCTCTCTGCTTTACCTGTGACTCTTTTTTTAAAAAAATATTTTTAATTGATTTCAGAGAGGAGGGGAGATGGAGAGAAATATAGAAACATCAATAATGAGAGAGAATCATTGATTGGCTACCTCCTGCATGCCCCCCACTGAGAGCCAAGTCCTACAACCTGGGCATGACCAACACCAGCGGGGCTTTTTTTTTTTTTTTTTTTACAACCGAGTTGTATTTTTATAACTTCCCCAGTTTATTTGTAAGATAATTCTTTTCTGACAGCCATCTGGATTTTAGATTAGTTGTCTCAAAGCACACAGAAATTACCTATCTTTGCCTACAAATTAAGCACTAATGAAACAGTACTTATTACCAAAGCAATTTTAAAGCATTCCACCATAAATGAACTGTTTCCAACTTTTAAAATTATGTTTTCCACCCCAGCTAATTATATTTGACATTCGGGCTATAGATGCATGTAAAAACAAACATGCTCCTCAAACTGACCGTAATCAGCACACAAATGTTCTTTTTTATTTTTTTCTGGATGTAAGTGAGATTTTAGAGGCAAAGTGGCTCAAATGGGAACAGATAAGCCGGTTTCCTTATGAACTAAGCTAGCAAGTATTAAATGTGCCAGAGATTTACTCCATAAATCTTTCAGTTTCATATCATTTAAATATCCAAGCGCACATGGGTGTGTGTGAATTAACACACGTTCAGGCTGTGAGCTCCTATGGATGGGGCTACCGTTACTCAACCAAAGGCCCTGGTGAAAAGATGCAGGCAGGGGAGAGAGGGAATCTGTCCACAGGTCCTTCACACACATAAGGAAGAGGTACAGCAGCCTGTTTACAAGTCTCACATGGTGACCTGCTCCTAGAGTGATGTTTTACTTAATTATGTTCTGTTTGGTTTTTCTGCAGATTTGTTTGTAGCTGAAGCAAAGTGGGAAGTTCCGCGAGTCTAAGAACACTTTCATGTGTCCCATAAACTCTCTCTGAATCAAAGATTTTATTTATTCTTTGGCCAAACACAACAACTGATTTCCATCTACAATAATTCTTTAGAGAGGAGGAACAGTAGGTCAACTGAGGAAACAGCCCAGGCCTTGAGCTGTGGAACCTTATTCTACTCTGACCCTTGACTGAGAGAGAACCCAGGAGCTGCGGGCTGTAGCCCGGCTTCAGAGAGCACTGGGGCAGCCCGCTGACCTTCTGCGGGAAGGCTCTGCAGCCCCTCACACACCGCCGCTGGCAGATGGTCTCAAAGTCAGAGTCTATCCCATCACAGGGATCCTCAACAATAAGTTGTTTTTGTGAATCATAGCTCCCAAGTGTTCCGTTTTAGCGTGGCTGCTTTCAACTTGATTATTTTTTCTATTCACATCTCTCTGATTGCTTCCATCCATGCATAGTATATAGAACCAAATGTGCCTCTTAATTGCTTGTATTCTTCAAATCATCAGGAAAGCTTGAAACCATGGTGGTAGGCAGAATCCTGGCTCACAAAAGATACCCATGTCACAAACCCCAGCACCTGTGCATATTGAGGCGAGGTGGCAAAGAGGAAGGAAGCTGCAGAAGTCATTAAGTTTGCTAACCAGGTGGCTTTGAAATGGGGAGATTATTCTGGGTCAGTTCAGCCAGGTCTGAGTAATCATGAGAGGCCTTATAGGTGTATTGGTTAATAATGTGGATTTTGTAATCAAAGAAAACATGATAATTTCAAGAGAAACATCAAACGTGCTTCATTCAAAGTAATGTCCACTGCTAGCTACACATTTTCCATCTTTTAGGTAATTTGTGGATACCGTCCCAATAGAACCTTTCTTGTTTTGAGGCAAACTATTCAGAGACCCAATTTTTCACTTCTTCATATGATTTGAAGTGCTGCTCAGAAAGTGCATGTGCCATCGATCGGAACAAGTAGTAATCTGAAGGAGCAAGGTCTGGTGGATACACAGGGTGGATTAATACTTCCCAGGCAAGATCTTTTAACGTGTCTTTAACTGGTTTTGAAGTGTGTGATAGTGTATCATCATGAAGCAAAATTACTTTGCCGTGTCTTCTGGCACATTCTGGTCATTTCATGATTAAAGCGTGTTTCAAATTGATTATTTGTTGTTGGTGATGATCAGTATTATTGGTTTCACCTGGTTATAAAAGCTCTTAATACACCACACATTCCTGATCCCACCAAACACAGAGCATTGTCTTCTTTCCAAAGCGATTTGGCCTTGCAGTCTATGTTGATGGTTGACCTGGATCAACCCATAATTTTGTACATTTGCAATTCTCAAAATAAATCCACTTTTCATCGCCAGTCACAATTCGATGCAAAACAAAACAAAACAAAACAAAACAACCCCAAAACTTTCCTTCATGCCATTGAAGTAACATTTTACTGATGACTTTTTGGTTTTCCATTTGTCTTTCGTTCAGTTGATGTGGCACCCATTTTCCTTTCTTTAAAAATCTTTCTAATCGCTTGTAAATGATTGGAAATTGTTTGTTGGGTGATGTTTAGTCTTTCTGCAATTTGTTTTTGAGTTTTACATGCATCTTCATCTAATAATGCTTGTCACTCTTGATATTCAAACTTTTTTCGGTTGACCTGGACATTCTTTGTCTTTCACATTGAAATCATCTTTTAAAGCATTTAAACCAGTTTTCACAAGTATCTTGAGATAGAACATGTTCACTATAAGCTTTCCAAAATATATAACTTTCAGCAGCACTTTTTTTCAAAATAATGAATTAAAACTTCCCTCAAATGCTCTTTTTTTGGCATGAAATTTGACATTTTTAAGTGTAAAAATGTCTATGATGTTAGCACCTTCAGCAAATTTGACATATGAAGTTTTGAAGCTTGCTGTCAATGCAACAAAACAGCATACATATTAAATTGAATATATATCAACATGTGTGTAACTCCATCTATTAAGAAAACACCTGCATTATTAACTGGTACCTCTAAAGAAGGGGTTAAGTAGAAGAGGAAGGTCTGTGGGCGAGAACTATAGAAATGGCAGCATGAAGACGATTCGGCTCAATTTTGCTGGTTTTGAAGATGGAGAAATAGAGCCTAAGAGCAAAGGAATTGCAGACAGCTTCTAGAAAATGCAAGAACATGAGTCCCTCCCAGAACCTCCTCACATCCCCCCAAATGCAGCCATGTGGACATCTAGATTTTAGCAGTGAAACCTGTTTCAGACTACTGACTTCAGAGCGGTAAGATAAAAAAAAATAGTTGTTTTATTTTGTCACTAAGTTTGTGGTAATTTGTTACAGCAACAAAGGAAAAGCAACAGCGGGTAAGGTCTCTGACTCACATGGTTCTAATTTGATCACCCAGTCACTGTGTTAGTTCGATAACTTAAACATAAAAATGTAATTATTTGAGCATATTACTGAATGGTTGACTAAGTGTCTTCTAAGATGGACTTAACCATTGTTAGGTTTTTTTTAAGCATTTGGTATTAGAAAGAAATTCATGGTTATATCATAAAATGGGAAACAGGTTTGCAGCTGTGAAAATTAATCTCTGACTACTTGCAAGAGGGCAAAACTAAGTGTGTCGGTGATCAATATTACTCAGTTTAACTCAGTAAGTACACACATTATTTATATTCAAAATACTTTAGCAAATTATATGAATGATTTTTAAAAAAACAATTACAAGATGAGAGTTTGTCCTCTGGGAAGCTACCATCTAGAAGGAGAGAAAAGCAGATAATGTGTGACAATATAAGAAGCATTAAAATATAGACACAAAGCACTGTGAGAGTGCTGAAAAGAAAAAATGCATGTGGTTGGGGAAACAAGCTAGGCTTCATAAATAAGTTCTCTTTGATTGAATAAATAAAGAGTTAGCATAATTTGGAAAACCAGAGGAGGCATGGTGTAGGGAAATTGTGAAATAAAGCTTACACCCAGATATTGGGGTGACCAGTTTAGGGCTTATTTGGGAAAAGTCAAATAGTCTGTTTTGGTTGTATCTGACAAAGCCATGCTCAGTAAAAAGATTGGGTCAGACTGCTGTACTTTGGATCAAGCAGGTTAAATTCATTTTCTATAGCAGGTGGGGAGACATCGAAGCCGTTTGGACAGGGAACTTTCATGATTATAATTGCACCTGAAAGGATTCTGTGGGCAGGTGTATATGAGTGATTGGAAGTAATAGACCTTTTAGGAGGCTATTACAATTTTCAAACAGGATTTCATAAGTGATACTATGGGCATACCGGCCACCTCCATTAACGCCCTCTGAGTTATGCCATCTGGCATGCCAAATTTGTACACGATCAAGTCTTCTGTGCTTTCTCTTACCTGCCCTTTGTAAATATTTTCTTTGCGAGATACACATTATTTTAAGCTGTGCAATTAAATGCTGAAAATTAACAAGCCACAAGAAGAAAAAGCAATTTCAAATATTCCAGAGTTGGGGTCTAATGGATCATTTTGCTATCATTGTAAATCCATGTTTACTGAGCAGCCAATAGTGGTATAGAAACTCTAGTGGCTTTGGAATATGAATTAACCAAAAGCCAAGTATCTTCAATAATAAGAAACTGGGATTGTAATACCATAATGCTAGAAAACGGTCGCTTCTCTGTACCAGCAATACACCTATTTCCACAATAAAGAGATTTGTTACTAAAGAGAAATGCTATTTTAATGTATTAGTGGAGTTTGTACTTTCCCCTAAAACTAGCTCTTCTCCTTTGTTCTCAACCATATGGTGACTACATGCTCACTTACTGAGGTCAGTAATAATCAAGTTAGCATCTATGCTATGTTCCCGACATTATTCTTAAAACTTAAATACATCAAATCAGTTCATGTTCATAGCAAATTTAGGAGGTACTATTATGCATTCCAATTTAAGTATTTAAAAATAGAAACACAGAGAAACAGTTCAGTAAATTGTCAGATTAAAGAGATAATCAGTGGTAGAGCTGAGATTTGAACCAATACAATTGACCTTTAGGGTTCGAATTCTTAACTACTATATTCCTTCTAAGTACTATACCATGTTCCTTCTAGCAGTGTTTCTAGCTGACTTTTTTTTTGATATACTGTGTTCCAATATCATTTCCCAGTTCAATACTGATACTGGTGTGCTCCCATCTCACCTGGTCTCATTTCCTAGAAGCAACAACCAGGGACAACATGTGAATAGTGAAGGCTAAGCAAAAGGACTGGAGAGGAACAGGGGGAAGAAAAGACCAGTAATTTTAAAAGTAAATAAAACGTATTCTTTAACAAAATCAAAGGATTAGATATACACAATCAATGTTATTACATGATAAAATTTGTTTTAGGTGTCTTAAGACATCAGCCAATAACGATGAAGTTTTTAGATAGGTAGGAAATGGATTCCTAAGTGGCTAAGTCACTATGACAGGTCATGTAGTGTTGGTAGGAAAGGGACTATTTACCGCTCTTCCCATGAGAGTGTTCAGTCTATTGCCGTGTTTTGATAAATGTGATCTGAGAAAATAAAGCTCCTTAGAGAACTACATGTGTATGTGACCTTTAGAATAATCTGTCATCACAACAAAAATTACCATTATTTGTTTCTTCTGAGTTTAGTCTTTGTTTTTTAATCAGAGTTACAGATGCACCTATTTATACACATTCTATATATACATCTTCATATATAAAAACATCATCGCCCTCTTCTCACCACAACTTTCATGCTCCTCAGAGGAGGAAAAATTTTCAACTGTTTAAAAGCCTGTTAGCTTTACCAATATCTTCATATCTTTGAATAATATGCTTTTATCTTTATTCTTTACTTTTTCTGTTTTAAGCATTAGATGTTGACCTCCTACTAGGAGGATTCAGCTCAAGCAGACACACACTTCCCATCTTCCATTCTTCCAACTCTGCTGTATCATACTTTTGTTCTATCTGTATTCAGTGTGCTTTGCAAATTAGGTTGTTTCTTGACTCTTTTTACTGCTTCCTTGAGTTTCAACATATCTGGATCTGCTGATTCATTATCACTTGTTCTGTTTTCTGACATGCAAAATTTTGTGGCTGTGTCACCTGTTTTCTGATTTCCTTTGTCCTTTTATGGTTATGTCTTTAAACACAGCTCCTTGCTCATGTGCAGTTGTGGCAAATATGCATCCAATGTGCCATATTTTTCCAAATGTCTGTTTAGTTCCTCGGTACCCATCAGAAATCTGGGGCAAAGCTATAAGTTTTCACTTGGGTAGGAGCAATGCCTTGAGGATAATCAGAACTTTGATTACCCTCAGGTAAATACAGTAGAAAACATGGAGTGTATTTTGTAAAATGGATTCAATATGTGGAGAAATCTGCTATGTGGGCAAATTTGTTCAATGTCAAGACCTCTTTTTTTAAAGTTTCCCTTTTTTTGTTTGTTTGTAACAATATTTTAAAATCACTTAAAAACTGATTTTGGAAATATTTTTCATGAAAGTGTATTAAAGTTAATTTTGTTTACATGCTGTTTACAACTCTTTTATAAAGATAGTGGTAACCTGCAGAATTACAAAACTGGGCTTGGTACTCTCTCTTTTAAGTTGACTCAAAATAAATGTCTCATTCATGATAGGAAAGATGAAAGACATGTTGGTATAGAAAAATTGAACCTTTTAGTGCTTATAGCATATTACTGATTCGGATTTGTTAGTTTCAATAATTAATGTAGAGATATTAATTTGGATTGAATGTTTTGGTCACTGAAGATTTCCTAAGAAAGTAATACTTCCTGGGTGCTAGCAAATTATATGCTATAGTTATAGATCATTTGAATCTACCAAGATTGTATTTATTTTTACTTTCTTTTTATTAAAGCTGTGACTTGTGGTTTCTCTAATTTGGATACGGATATTCTATCACATTAAAATAATGCTTTTTAATATTTGAATGCACAACTCTTGGAATTTTCCATTTTTTAATATTATGAAATTATTAGAGGCCCAGTGCACAAAATTCTTGCACTGGGCGGGGTTTCCTCAGCCCAGCTTGCACCCTCTCAGAGTCTGAGAACCCTCGAGGGATGTCCAGCGAATGGCTTAGGTCAGCTTCTAGCATGCCTAAGCCGTCTATAAGACATCCTTAGGGCTGCCACAGAGGTGGGAGAGGCTCCTGCCACTGCTGTTAAGCTTACCAGCTGGGAGCCCAGCTTCTGGATGAGCACACTGACCACCATGGGGCAGCTCCTGCATTAAACATCTGTTCCTTGATGCTCAGTGTGTGTCATAGTGACCAGTTGTTCCACTGTTTGGTCGATGTGCATATTAGCCTTTTATTATATATGATTTCCTGGAATGAGATACAAATTTGGAGAAGAAAAAAAAACTCCTCAGTAGTAACAAAGAATTAAGTTGTATTCTTCAGGGACAAATATAAAATAAATCTGAAGAACTCATTCACATTTAGATACATTTTTTCAGTTATTCATTTATCACTTAACAGGCAATTAATTCATTTATTCAACCAGCATTTATTGAAAACAGTTAATTATTCAGATACCATCATTGGTCCTGTTGATGCAAAGAGTGACATAAAATGTTGCTGTCAAGGAACTTGAACTTTAAGAGAAATGCCATCATTGACATTCTCCTTTGCCATAACATAATGTGTAGAAAATATCTCCTAAGTGTCTTACATTTTCAAGGCAAAGTTAACATATAGGAGGAGTTGTGTTGAGGAAAGCATGTAGACTTTGGCACTATTTCAGCATATGTTTAAATCCGGACTGGCACTTAACTGACTTGTTGAGCTTAGAAATATCTCTCATTTTTCTAAGTTACAGTTTCTATAGGCATAAACATCCTATAGGCTTGTTGGTAGAATTAAATAATGTAATATATGTGAAAACCCCAGACATGTAATAAAGCTTAAGAGTTTTCTTTTTCCTTTCATAGATTTTGGCATATGCAGTTTCTCAATATGGCTTTAGCTCCCAGGTTAATCATCACTGAAGCATCAACCATTTATTTATTATTTTTTAATTTTTAATTAATTTATTTATTGATTAACCCACCATTCTAATCCCCCACCCCCTTATGTCCCCACCCCCCAATTGTCCTTGACCACTGGTTAGGCTCATATATGTGCATATAAGTCCTTTGATTGATCTCTCCCTTTTATTCCCACAAATTATCTAACCCATCTCCCATGTAATCACCAATCTCACACTCAGACAGATAACTGAAGGCAAAGCCAGCACAGGGCACAAATTCCAACCCTTATACTCTTCCACCTTTATAATAGAAGAGACATAAACAGTCATTTTTAAATGGTGATAAGCTATAAAAAATGAATTAAAAATAAAAACTATTTAAGCATTTCAATACCATCCTATCTAATATAGTGGGAATATGTTAATTGACCCTCACACTATTGCAAAAATGGCGACACCCACAGCCAATCAGTAGGGAATATGCTAACTGACTGCCACACCCTCAAAGATGGTGGCGCCCACAGCCACAAGATGGCAGAGCCCAGTCCCCTCAGCCCTGCCAGGGTCTTGCTGCATACCTACCTCAGAGTCCCCCAGTCCCCTCTGCTCCCAGCTGCCCAGGGCCTCCCAAGGTTCAGGTAACCAGGGCCTGCCAAGGCTTGCACTGCTGGCAGTGGCAGCAGCAGAGGTGTGATGAGGGCATTGCCTTTCCGTGATCACTGGGTTGCCTCCCACCCCTGAGGGCTCCTGGACTGTGAGAGGGGGCAGGTTGAGCTGAGGGATCGCCCCCCCCAAACACACACACACACACACACACACACACACAAAAAGCAAAAACAGTGCATGAATTTTCATGTACTGGGTATCTAGTCCTAAATAATAGTTTCAATTTAATGCCTTACTATGTCTTTTGAGTGTTGAAAAATATATGACCTTCAGTTTTAGATGTTTGAATACTATTTCTTAAATCTCTCTCTTAAAAAAAATTATATATATATATATATATATATATATATATATATTTGATTTTTTACAGAGAGAAAGAGAGAGGGATAGAGAATTAGAAAGATCTATGAGAGAGAAACATTGATTAGCTGCCTCCTGCACACCCCCTACTGGGGATGTGCCTGCAACCAAGGTACATGTCCTTGACAGGAATGGAACCTGGGACCCTTCAGTCTGCAGGCCGATGCTTTATCCACTGAGCCAAACCGTTTAGGCCTAGTATCTCTCTTTTGAAACTGTTTTAGTTAATATTGAATGCTCACTGTGTGCTGTGTCAGAAACCATAAGCAGCACTAGAAAACAATTTAAAATATTATTTCAAATGTCTATCTCAGTTGATAGCTGGCTGCTTTCAGAATCATTCTCTCTGATATCCTTTCTCTAATCTGTTCCTCTTGATAAGAAATGTCTGGCTCATTCTGCTCAAATCACCTTCAGATACTTCCTTGAGAAAAAAAAACAGCAGTAATTAACTGTAGGAGCATATGTTTCTGATGGACTGGAACGCTTTGAGGAGTAATGGAACACCAGCTAACTGCAGCTTTCTCATGGTAATGCTTAAACAGAGATAACAATAGGTTGGAATTTTAAGAACTCTCTACAATATACAGAAATAGATTCTGTGAGTTCTCAGGTCACTCCCTAATTTAAGTTGGTTTTTATGAAAACAATAACCAAACAGATGAAACCTTTATAAAGGTGGCAATCTTATTTTTACCAGGTTCCCTGGAATGTGCCTGGTTGAGCATAGCACCTGAGGTGGGGAGCTAGGCACTTTCTTGTTTAGTCATCAAGCCTTTAAAGCAGTTATGACTTCAATGTGGACCCTGAGTTACAATGAAGGGCCTTCAGATTTTGGGATCCCTTTCTACCTTTCTACCTTTCTTTTTCTCATGTAAATGAAGAAAAAGTAGCTTATCTTGTGTTGGTATCTAACTCATGGTGAAAAAATGCATGCTGGGCCAGATTAACCACTTGGCCTTTCGCACTGAATTAACTTTTTAAACTCTGCTATAGAGCAACCAAAAAAAAAAAAAAAAAAAAAAAAAAAAAAAGCTGATTTAGGATGAGAATAAAAGGAAGGTGGCCTCCATGGTTCTGTCTCATCCCTCATCCTACAAAGCCATTGTATTTCAGATATCTTAAAGATGAATTCACTTACATTGGAAATCTCTCATACTTGAGACTAGATTTGCCTCAGTGGAGGTCTCTATTTCTTGCTTTATTTCCTCCAGATCTTTACTTGATCAGAAGTGAATTAGCCTTTTTTTGATGAATACGAATTATATTATCTGCAGTGCACTTCCTCTCTGCAATGAGTTGAAATAAAAGCAGTTATCCTATGGCTTCCCCCTTTCATTTCTCTCCTCTACTCTCTGAGTACAACTAATCAGAATGAAGCAGACATTAGCATTTTCTGCAACAGAAAAGGACCCAGCATAGAGGCTCCTTTCAAAGGAGCATAATTGCAGCTCTCTTGCTGCTGTCATCCTCTTGCGTGAGCAGGAACCAATGAAAAATCACCATCTCTCAAAGGGAAGGTACTTTCAGACTTTCCTATTGATGGGTAAAGTGCTCTAGATTATTATTGGTCTCTCAAAACCTACACACTACTAATCTCACTCTGACTGCTGACATGCAAAATATATTGGGCAGCTAACATGGGAAAACATTTGAAATAAAACAGAATGATACCAGCGGAGGTTCAGTGATTATGAAGACTAAGTGTTTATGGGACTCTTCCTTTCATCGCTCAGATTTATTTGGCCCTGTGCTGTATTATGTACATTAATTGTTGGTGAGAAATTTGCTGGTACAACATGGGTGGATCCTTGTAAGTTGGCTGTTGGGAAAATTATTACAATACGGTTGACTCTGATTCTCTCTGAACATGAGTGGGAGTATGATGACAGAAAGCCCTTTATAGTGTGTCAAAAACATGGATACATTACATCTGAACTGAAGCCTCACTATCTTGGTACCTAAGGTTCCATAATTCCAACAGCAAACACAGTGCATGCAGGAGGCCTTCAATGCAAATATGTCACATAGTTATTTGAGAGAAAAGGACACATAACATGCCTGTGTGTTCACACAGACATATAGTACTTCATTTACTGAAAACCTGTGTGCCAGCATGACATATCCCTGTATTCATGATGTCTCTGTCTCTTACAATGGTTCTCTTCGTTCAATTAATAATTTTGTTGAGGGAATCTATTCTGAGGAAGATATTTGTTTTCTCATTTCATGTGAGAAGCCTGAAACCCAAGATGATTAAAGTTTTTGCCTGAGTGACTGCAGAATCCCAAATCCATGCCACTCACTCTTAATTACTTTATCACAGCACAGCCTCCATTCCCACCCCCACCCCTCACTGCCTCTGGCTGGACACCAGGGCCTCTCAGGCTGACCAGGGCAAAGACTTTTGTGTGTGACTTTGAGTGAATCTCGCCTCATTGCTTACATGTCTCCAGTATTCTCAACATAATGCAGACCTTTAATAGATCTAGGATTTTCACATCCTCCAATGTATAAAGTCAGATACTTGCAAAACTGCTTTAGCTGAAGTAGGAGTAAAGTCCAGGCCTTGGCTTCTTCTTGCAAGAGGAAAGTTTCTTCAGTTGCCAGTCTATTTTATTCCTTTCTGCTGTTTTTTGTTTGTTTTGTTTTAGTTTCTAAAATAAATTTAAAGTGGAAAAATCCATTATTTAGACTTCATAATGCAGTCAATTCTACTATTATGAGTTATGTGTTTTCCTAAAACACCATCTTGCTAAGAAAATACACATAAAACCACACGGCTGAGGATCCCTTCCTGACCCTGTAGATGGTTGTTAGCTCCACTATACACAGAGATTGAGTCACTGTGCACTGAGGCAATTATTATACACTAGTGGCCTGGTGCATGAAATTTGTGCACACAGGACGAGGTGTCCCTCAGCCCACCTGCACCCTCTCCAGTCTAGGATCCCTTGGGCAATGTCTGGCAATCGGACATCCCTCTCACAATCCAGGAGCACTGGCTCCTAACCGCTCACCTGCCTGCCTGCTTGATCACCCCTAACCACTCTGCCTGCCAGCCGGCTTGCTCCCAACTACTCTCCCCTCCTGGCCTAATTGCCTTTAACAGTCTCTGCCTCGGCCCCCGCCACAATGGCTTTGTCCAGAAGGACATCCGGAAGGTCTCCTGGTCTAATTAGCATATTACCCTATAGTATAGTAAACTGCCATCTCCTTCTTCTCCTTTGCATATCATGAGGACAGAATCCTCTGAGACCCTGAAAACTAAACTCCTGTCTTATTCCCAACATTTCACTTACAGACAATTTGACCTAAATTTCTAGGGACTGGAAACAAAAAATATCAGGTAATACAGCTAGCATTAGTGTAAGAATGTTTACTATGTACCCGGGATCACATTTGCTTCATTTTGTCCTCACCACAATCTATGAGCTTAAATTGTTATTCTCTATTTAGTGCATGCTTAAATGGAGTCTTAGAGAGGTTTAGCCAATTATTCCCTATCAATATAGGAGAATAATTGCTAACTTGGAGATATACACTCTGATTTGCTTGCTACCTGACTGGTGTACTCTGAAGCCCACACTAAGTCAGGCTGCTTCCCGAGAGGAGTCTGAATAACTGGATCCCCCAAGACATTGTCAGTTTCCTCTGTAACCGATCACTTTCCACTTCTAGGCTGGATGTCCTTCTGCCCACTTCTCACTTCTGCTTCCTGCTACCAGCTGCCTCATCTTTCCAAACCAGGTGTCCAGTGTTTCATGATCAGTGGCATCCATTAGTCCTGCATCTAGCCTGCTGGACTTGGCTCTAGAGTCATCTCTGCCCTCATGTGGTTTGGTTCTCCCATCAGGGAATTGTTACCTGATCTTTGTCCTGCTACAGTCTTCCTCCAAGGGACCCTTGCCTTGCTGGTGATCCTCAATGAATCCTTAAGAAATCTTTTATTTTTGAACATGAAGCAAAATTCTTCATTTTCTCTGTAGGCATCAATACTCTCCCCCCATGTTGCCTCTAACCTTGCAAACAGGCCAAGGATGCTCATGTTCCAAATGACATAGGATAAAGGCAAAGTCTTTTCTCAGGAATCGGGAGCTTTTCAGCCAGTCTCCAGTACTTTCATCAGAGCTTATTCATTCCCTGTTATAATTCAAGGAGCCAGATAACTTTCCTGTGAGTATGCAAACTATGTGTGTGTCTTCAAGTGGGTTCGGGTTTTGTTTGTTTACGATGGAGAATATTGAACTTTGAGCAAACCTGCACTAAATTGGTCATTTCTACAGGGAATTCATTATCTTTGCTATTTCTGTTTTTTTTTTTTTTTAAACCAAGACACCTACTGCCCTTCCACACTCAAATGATAGCTGTCACAAATTCATTAATGAGCATCACCAGGTGGATTTGGAAAAGACTGGAGCAGTGACAAGAAATTACATCATTGACAGTAAGAATGACAGGTACAAAAAAACTACTTAATCAATGCGTACACTAAATCAATCTCTTAGAAATCAAATATTTTTTTAAGATTTAAGGAAGTATGCTTAATTTTTCATGGCAGTAGACCCTGTTTTCTGCTGCAGAATGTAACGGTATGACAACCTGTCTGTCCTCTCTGAGAAAAAGACTTTGCTGGCTTCATTAGGCTCTTGTACAAATTAAATTTTCTCATTGCTATTTCAATTAGGACCTTCTTCCAATTAGGACCTGAGAGTTAAAAGAAAATCTTATTCTCTGGGTGGTTGTTTTTCTCGAATTGTTCTAGTGTAGAACGCAACTCCTGTGAGGCAGTTAAAAATGAGAGCGGGCAAACTGTCCAAGCCAAATCGAATAGCAACTCAATTGTTGGGGAAAGTGGGCACGGGCCTGAAATGCACTGTCTGCACAAGGCACCCTTCTCTCATCTCCATTTTTCACCTTGAAAATAGTTGTTTTCTGAAAGTGTGGGACAGAGACACTTCCTTATTGTGCTTTATATATGTGAAGAAAAAACCAAGACTGTGTAAGAAGCAAATTTACAGAGAGAAATTGTTTTTACATCATTTTGTGCTTTGACAGCCAACTCTTGTTACTTAAAAGGAAATAGGGGTGCATGTTTTTATGATAAGAAAATACTATTTTCTCTCTTACTGTCAAGCGAATGATGTGTGGGTAAAAAAGTATAGTGCCTTGTTTCATAGTTTCCCATAGTATAGAGTCTTGGTTAGATGCTACAATAACAGATTGTTCGGTGAAGTCAACCATACTGAATATTTAAATACTATTCTTTTTTTCCAATTATTTTAATCTGGCTTTATTGATTTTTAGAGAAAGAGGAAGGGAGAGAGAGAGAGATAGAAACATTGAAGAGAGAATCTTTGATCAGTTGCCTCTTGCACATCCCTTACTGGGTATTGAACCTGCAACCTTGGCATGTGTGGGCTCAATCCCCAGTAGGTGATTCGAAGTGATGACCTCTTGGTGCATGGGTATGTGCTCAACCACTGAGCCACCGTGGTCATGTCCATTCTTCTTTTATTAAAAGGATCTTTGGAGGTGACATTTTAATCTGTTTGTTTTGCAGATGAAAAACAAATGGAAACATCTGGAGGGTCTGTGACTACCTGAATTTCCAGAGGCAGATTGGAGTATGCATGGTTCCATTGTTCCTCACGTATGATCATTATAATTTCCTGTGAACCTCCATACATTTATCGGCTTATGCCTAATAAGTAAATTTTGTCCCTGGGAACTGTGCACATCTGGCAGAAAAAGTGGGGTGAAATAGTTGTGCTTTCACCAGTAGTGAGACCATGATCAATCCCGGATTCTAGACCAGTGGCTGGCAAACTGCAGCTTGCGAGCCACATGGGGCTCTTTGGCCCCTTGAGTGTTCTAACACCACTTCTTCAAAATAGACTCGCCTAGGCAGAAAATGGACTTCTGTGCATGGGCCAGAAGTTTCAATCGCACTGTATGTGTGCACGTGTAGGTGGTACTTTGAGAAGAGCCCCACGTGGCTCGGGAGCCACGGTTTGCCGACCACTGTTCTAGACTAAGGGGAGCTCCATGGAGGCTCTCTACTCCTTAGAAAAACACCTGGGGCTTGACTAAAAGCAGGATTATAAAGAAGATAAAGTTTCATGCTTTACCAATTTGGCTAGCCAAAAGTCCCCAAGATGGGAGGGGGTTTGAAGGACTAGGTGAAAGAGGTGAAGGGTTTACGAAGTACAAATTGGTAGTTACAAAATAGTCATGGGGATATAAAGTACAGCACAGGGAATACAGCCAATAATATTGTGATAGCTATTTATAGTGCCAGGTGGGTACTGGGATAATTGGGGAAAATATTTTGTAAAGTATATAGCTGTCAACCACTTTGCTGTACACCTGAAAAACAATACAAAATAATATTGAAAGTAAATTGTAATTTAAAAAATGATAAAGACAGTCCCTTGTATTTTTTTCTGCCTATCTGTGACTTCAATTTAGTTATTGCCCTCTCCTGACCATTATATCCATGGAAAATAATGATTGGTAGGTCTGTTGGAAAAATCATACTGATATATCCACTTCAATTTTAAAATATCTGAGGTTCACTTAATTTCACTGATTTTATTATTGAATAATTTTTACACTGAAAATCTGGTTTTAAAGTTACTATTTATCTTAATACATATGATATATATGGAATATATGTATGCAACCAATCAAAGCATAATATGCTAATGATATGCTAAGGCTGCTCAACCACTTGCTATGATGTGCACTGACCACCAGGGGGTAGATACTTTTTAGCTTGCTGCTAGGGTCTGGCCAATTGAGACTGAGTGAGATGTGCCAGACACACCCTGGAGCCCTCCCACAGTCCCTCTCTGGTCCCAATCATGTACCGGTGGGGTCCCTTGGTGTGACCCATTCCCTCTCACAATCTGGGACCCCTTGGGGGATGTTGGAGAGGGAGTTTCAGCCCGATCCTGTAGATCAGGCTGAGAAACCCCCCTGCTGCAAGAATTCATGCACCGGGCCACTAATTATATCTATATCTATATCTATATCTATATCTATATCTATATCTATATCTATATCTATATCTATATCTATATCATCTATATCTATCTATATATCTATATCTATATCTATATCTATATCTATATCTATATCTATATCTATATCTATATCTATATCTATATCTATATCTATATCTATATCTATATCTATATCTATATCTCTATATCTATATCTATATCTATATCTATATCTATATCTATATCTATATCTATATCTATATCTATATATATATTTTAGAGTCCTGGTACATGAAATTCATGCACTGGAGGTAGGGTGGGGGGCAGTGTCCCTCAGCCCAGCCTGCACCATCTCCAATCTGAGAACCCTCGGGGGAAATTAGGAGTCAGACCTAAACTAGGCATTGGACATTCCTCTCACAGTCCAGGACTGCTGGCTCCCAACCACTCCCCTGCCAGCCTAATCAACGTCTAACTGCTCCCCTGCTGGCCCTGTTGCCCCCAACTTCCCTCCCCTGCCAGCCTGGTTTCCCCATCTGCCCTCCCCTGCCGGCTTGCCCCCCCCCCCCCTCAACTGCCTTCCCTTGCTGGCCTGATCACCCACAACTACCCTCCCCTGCTGGCCATCTTGTGGTGGTCATCTTTGACTACATAGGGGCAGCGATCTTGTGTGAGGGTCAATTTGCATATTACCTCTTTATTATGTAGACTTTAAACTAGTACAAACACATTTTAAATAGCAACACCAATTACAGGTAACAATTATTGAATGGAGCTTAAGATTTCCTTCTAGTTATTTATTACCATAGAATCTATCCTATTAAAAAATACACAGAATTTCCCTGGTCAGCGTTTCTCAGTGGATAGAGCATCAGCCTAAGCACTAAATAGTCTCAGGTTTGATTCCCAGTCTAGGGCACGTACCAGGGTTGCAGTTTGACCCTTGGTCCCAGTAGAGGTATGTGCAGGAGGCAAACAATCCAGGTTTTATCTCTTCCCTTCCATTTCTCCCCCCCCCCCCTTCCTTCCACTTTCTATAAGTCAGTGGAAAAATAGACTTGGGTGAGGATTAAAAAAACAAACAAAAAGAGACAAAGTAAAAAAAAATAAAAACCAAAAACATATCCTATTAAAAATGACCAATTAAGTTCTTTGTCTCTACATGGTTTGTTACCAATTCTTAGGCAGTTACTTTTGCTTGTTTTATTTTGGTGTCAATTTTAGGACTTGCTTTTTTGTTCATTTTAATTGGATTTTTAAATTTTTTATATGTAAAACATTCATATAGACCCCAAACCAGAATTAAATAAAGACATAGTCAGAAATATTTCCTTTGTCTGTGTCACTCCCACGCTCTTCCCCCATCAATTGTGTGCTAAATGTAACCATTCTTACTAATTTTTGGATAATGTTTTACGGTTTTTGTTGTGGTTATTGTTGTCCTTCAAGTATGTGTGTCTTTTCCCCCAGCCTCTTCTTACTAAATATGGTATGCATTTTTCATTGTTATATACCTTGTTGTTTTCACTTGGTAATATATCCTGAAAGTTATGCCATATCAATATAGAGAAATCTTTCACATTCTTTTTTTGGGTGAGGTGAGAAGGCTGTATATGACTGCATAGTTGTGATTTTCCAAAGTTTATTTCACTAGCTCCTTACTGATTGACATTGGAGTAGTTTCCAGTTTTTGAACATTACATATAATATAGCAATGAATAATCTTGTTCCAATATCATTTTGTATTTATAGAATGTGCCTTTGGGATAGATTTCTAGAAGTGGGATTTCTGGATCAAAAGGGAATGTTCATCTGTTGTATTGCTAGAAGTTGTCAATTCTCAATATGGGAATTATTTTATATTTTCACTACTGCTCTCTGAGAGTGTATCTTTTCCAATAGTCTTGTCAACCCAGTTTATTGTTATTTTAAATTAGCCATTTTGGTATGTGAGATATGGTTCTTCATGGTTTTATTTTGCTTTTTAAACTTATGAGAGAAGTGAGCATCCTTTCATGTTTGAGAATGATTATTTAAAGCTCTTTTTGAAGACCAGATTTTTAAAAAAGATAGCAGTGTTAAAACTCTGATAATAAAATTTCACGAGGCTATAACTTTTGCTTTTTTGAATTAATATCAATTGCATTTAATATCATAAAAATTTTGGGGACAGTACACAAAGAAATTTAGCTGTTTGCTATAGCACTGAAAGATTCTGAATTAGTCTACTGATTCAAACTGTTAGCAATTATTTTTCCCTTATTATATAAGTAACTATGCTTATTACTTGAAATCTATAGAATAGCAGTAAAACGAGTTATATCAGCAGGAGGCAGCATATTTTGGAAATTATTTTTGTCTTTTTCTGTCATTAGTATTGTTTTTACATTTTAATAAATTACATTTTTAGAGCTCTTTGAGGTTTATAGAAAAATTGACCAGAAAATAAACAGAATTTCCATATGCATGGAAGATTTCTCCATTATTTAGATTTTTGTTTTCTTTCATCAGTTTTATACTTTTCCTCATATAGATCTTGTATATATTTTGTTAGACTTATACATATAAGTATTTTATTCTTTTGTTGCTAATGTAAATTGTGTTGCATTTTTCATTTTAGTTTCAAATTGTTCATTGCCACAACAAAAAGAGAAAAAAAAGAAACAAAAAAAAAGAAAAAGAAAAAACAAATTGTTCATTGCCAGTAAATTGGAAAGCAATTGAGTTTTTAATATTAATTTTGTAAATAGGATAATATCACTTATTATTTATGGAAGTTATTCTGTTGATTTTTCTACACAGATGATTATGTGATCTGCAGACAGAGATAGTTTTATTTCATTCTTCCCAGTCTGTGTGCCTTTTACTTTATTGCATTAGTGAGGTCTTTCAGTACAATAATAAACAGAAATTATGACATTGTTTTTGCCTTGTTTCTGTTTTCAGGGAATAGTGTGTAGTTTCTCACCATTAAGTATGATGTAAGCTGTAGTTTTTTTATAGATGTTCTTTGTCTATAAACAAAGGGTTGAGGAACTTCCCCTTTATTCCTAGTTGCTGAGAGTTTTCATCCGGAATGAATGTTGACTTTTGCCAAATCCTTTTTCTGCATCTCTAGTCTATGAATGAGCCTATGAGCAGGCATTCTCATTTCTATTATTGTGTTTTGATTTTCCTTTGGTTATTTCTTTGGGTTTCCATCTCTTGGCTTACATTACCCAACCGTTCTTTTATGTTGTTCACTTTTACCATTACAGGTGGTGACGTATGGATCAGAGTTATTGTATATTTCTGGTCTGTTAGTTCCAAATATTAATATAATCATATGATCTATATTAGCCTGTTGATGTGATGGACCACATTAGTTGATTATCTTTATTGTTAAACCAGCCTTGTATACCTAGAATAAATCTCATTTGGTTTTAGTATAAAATTCTTTTTATACACTATTGGATCTGACTTAGTGACAGGTTATTGAGGAATACAGCTATGATCATGAAATATATTTGACTGTAGTCAAATTATTTTCTTGATAATGTTTTTGTCTGATTTTGATATTATGCTGGCATCACAGAATATGTTAGGAAGTATTCCCTCTGACTCTATTTTCTGGAACAGAATACAGAGATTCATATTATTTCTTCCATAAATAGAATTCATCAGTGAAACTATCTTGGCCTGATGTTTTCTATTTTGGAAGAAACATTAATTATTGATTCAATTTCTCTACTAAGTCCATACAACAGTCTCTGTCTTTTAATTGGTGTATTTAAACCATTAATATTTCAAGGGATTATTGATATAGTTGAACTAATACCTTCTATATCTGTATCTGCTTAATGTTTGTTTGTATGGTTTTTTTTCCCCCTTCAACTCCCTTTCCTCCTTCTCTAGTTTTAATTAAACATTTTGTATAATTTTATTCTCTGTTAACATATCAACTATTCTTTTGATTTTTTTTTTTTGTGTGTGTGTGTGTGTGTGTGTGTGTGGTTTTCCTAGAATTTGTAGTATACATCTACAATGAATATAAGTTAGTACACTTTCAAATAACATCCTAACATTTCAGATTTAGCACAGGCACCTTATAATAGAGTATTCCCAATTCCTTCCACTTCATTATTGTACTGCTGTCACCCAGTTCACGTATCCACAAGCTTTAATCCCCTGATGTATTGTTGCTATTATTATTTTAAACAACCTTTCATTGTTAAATCAATTTAAAAAATTAAAATCTTATTTTACCTTCATCTATTCCTTTGCTAATACTTTTCCTTTTTTAATGTAAATCAAGCTTTTGAACTGTGTCACTTTCCCTCTCTGTGAATAATTTTCCTTAATATTTCTTGCAAAGCAGGCTCACTGACAACAAATTCCCTCAATGTTTTTTTATCTGAGAAAGACTTCATTTCTTTTACTTTTGAAAGATAATTTTGCTAAATACAGATTTCTAAGTTAGTTGTTTTTCTTTTCTTTTAATATACTAAATATTTTATTTCATTTTCTTCTTGCCAGCATAATTTCTTAAGAGAATTCTGATATAAATCTCATCCTTTGGGCCTGGAGACTATTATGCTAAGTGAATAAACCAGATAAAGACAAATATCACATGATATCACTTATACATGGATTCAAAAGAACAAAATAAACTGATGAACAAAATAGGTCTAGAAGTATGGATGCACAGAACAGAATACCAGACCTGTGGTGAGCGAGAGGTGTTAGGGAGGAGTGGACAGGGAGACATTAACTGAAGAACATATATATGCATACTTACGTAACACATGAACACAAACAGTAGCATGGGGAAGAACTGGGGCAGGATGTATGGGGAGGGCTAAAGGGGGTCAAAAAGGGAGAAAATGGGAGACATCAATAATACTTTCGATTATTTAAAAAAATAACAAAAAGTTGTAATTGTCACAATATTATAAAAAATCCATGTGATTGAATAAAGAAATAAATAGATAAATCTCATCCTTGTTTCTCTATCAGTAAGGTGGGTATGCTTTTTTCCTCACCTTCTTTCAAGAACTCCTCTTCATTTTGTATTTTCTGTATTTCATGTATGATGTCCCAATGTATGGATCACTTGTTATTTAACCTGTATAGCATTTGATATTTCAGAATCTATAATGTGGTATTTGTAATTAATTTTACTTTTAAAAATTATATTATTATTTATCTTTATTGTTGAAGGTATTACAGATGTCCCCCTCAATAATACTCTTCCTCAATAACACTCTTTTTCCCTCAAAATCTTCCTCCCCACTTCTGCCCCTTCTCCAGGCCTTTACTGCACTATTTTTTGTTGTTGTTAAATATCTATATCTATATCTCTATATCTCTGTATCTCTATATCTCTATATCTCTATATCTCTATATATCTCTATATCTCTATATCTCAATATCTCTATCTATCTATTTATCTATCTATCATCTATCTATATTTAGAGAGAGAGAGGAAGGGCAAGGGTTAGAGAAATAAAAACATCAATAAGAGAGAAACATTGATCAGCTGCCTCCTGCATGCCCCCTCCTGCAGCCCAGACATGCTCCCTGAGTGGGGATTGAACTGGTGACCTCTTGGTTCATGGGTCAACACTCAACCACTGAGGCACACTGCACTATTGTTATTAATTCAAATATTCTTCTGCTTCTTTCCTTCGTTCTCTTTTTTTCTGATATTTCCAATACGTGTATGTTAACCTTTCGTAATTGTCCTATGGTCCCTAAGTATTCTGTTCATTTTTTCATCCTTTTTTTTTTTCTTTTTTCAGATTTGGAATTTTCTATTGGCATATCTTTTTAAAAAATATATATTTTATTGACATTTTACAGAGAGGAAGGGAGAGAGACAGAGAGCTAGAAACGTTGATGAGAGAGAAACATCGACCAGTCACCTCCTGCACACCCCCCACTAGGGATGCGCCCGCAACCAATGTACATGCCCTTGACCGGAATTGAACCCAGGATCCTTCAGTCCGCAGACTGACGCTCTACCACTGAGCAAAACCGGGTCGGCATATTGGCATATCTTAAAGCTCACTGAATCTTTCCTCAGTTGTGTCTAGTCTATGAATGAGCCTATGAACGGGCATTCTCATTTCTATTATTGTGTTTTGATTTCTTGCATTTCCTTTGGTTATTTCTTTGGGTTCCCATCCCTTGGCTTACATTACCCAACTATTCTTTTATTTTGTTCACTTTTACCATTACAGGCGGTAACGTATTGATCAGAGTTGTTGTAAATTTCTGGTCTGATAGTTCCAAAAATCTCTCCTATATCTGAGTATTGCTTCTTCTCTTCAGCCCTGTGTTTTGTCTTTTTTACCTACCTTGAAATTTGTTGTTGTTGTTGTTGAAAAACTGAACATAATATACTTGGTAACGGAAATTAGGAAGATAGGATTTTGATGCGAGGCTTTGTTATCTGGATAGGAAGCAGGGTGTACTTTTACTGTAGCTATGCTTACAGATGTTAGAATTCTCTCCAGTCTTCTTATGTGTGTTTTTTTTTTCCTTTTATAAATCGCCTTACTGTCTTTGGCTTTCTCTAGAAACCCTTTCTTGAGTACAGTCTGAAGTTTAGTTCTTTGAGCTATAACCCCCGTTCAAACAGGAGCCCCTTTGGTCTAGTGGTAAACCATGAGGAGAAGGGAAGTGTTTTGTAACCATTTGATCAGGTCTCAGGCTTTTAGTAAACCTGTGTGCCTGGACTGTGATCTTCACAAGTGCTTTTCAACTTTCACCCCTCCCCCCTCAGATAAGGTAGGAAGGCTACAGGGGGATGGAGTTGAGTACTTCCCTTCTCCCACTTCAAAGGCTAGAGGGAGATTGAGTTTGGGTATTTTCCTCCCCAAGGTCAGTTAGAGTCTGGGAAAACCCAAGTGGTTTTTTTGTCTTTGGTAAAAGAGTTTCCCTTGAGGGTAAGCCTTTTTGAAGGAGAAGAGAAAGCTGTGAGTGTATGTCCAAAATTGTTAGTTTCCCTTCCCACTGACAGAAGCTTGAGGGGACTTTTCTCTCATTTCACCCTGAGAATCTGTTAGTGCTACAGAAGGTAAAAGTCAAGGAACTGTGGGTAGCACCAAAGTCTGGGCACCAACAACTTTAATCTCTCGAGTTAGTCCATGCTCAGTCTCCAGTGACTCCAGCAACGTTTCTGCTCCAGGTCAGATGTGATTCTCTTTATTTTACCTGTCTCTCCTGTTTTGGGGCAGCAGTGCGTTCTATAATCTCAATTTTCTGATATACTTAAAGTAATTATTGATTTCCAGTTTGTTCAACTGTGTGTGTGTGTGTGTGTGTGTGTGTGTGTGTGTGTGAAGATGAGAGTGGGGGCTTCCAAGATCTTCATATCTGGCCAGAAGTTAATATATCTTACTGATTTTTGCAAACATTATACAAAGGATAATAATATGGCCTGTTTATTTATTTATAGTTCTTTTGCTTGACTATTAATTTCCTTTTTAAAAAATTTACATACACATTTCCTTTTTATGAGAATTTATAAACAGATATACAGAATTTCAGCATTGCCTTTGAAAAGTTCAGTGAATTCCCTTCTAAAATAATACACGTTAGAAGTGTTTATTTTGAATGTAAATTTTCAAATTTTCTTGATATATTATATGTATATAGGTCTACATGTAAAATATTCCTTTTGGAGATAACAATTTAATCATTTTCCTATTAAGTAATGTTTAGAAATTTCCTCATAGGTAGATATCTTTTTGTTCTGAAAATTAAATCCCTTGTTGAAAATTATTCAATTCTATGAGGAACATTTTTTCAACATTTATATCAAATATGCTCTGTTTTATATTATGTGATTTCTCTTTTTACCGAAGATATTATTGACAGTACTGTGGCCAATAGAACATTCCCCAAAATGATTGGCATTGATGCTCTGGAAAAATCAAATTAGATTTCAATTTCAATCTGAATTTCTTTGTAAAGTAATTATAAATTAGCATGACCTCATTAAAATCTGAAGATATCAAAGTCATATCTATTGAACTTATTTTTGTTGCATAAAACAATGAATGCTTCCAAACTGCTCAAGTAATTCACATAGTACACTGGATATTCTAAGTTATAAATGGAGCCAACATCATCATCACTCTTTAGGGACAAAAGCACATATGGAAACACTTCATGGATTCATTAAATATCAATCTAAAATAACATAACATCAATATTGGTAGCTCAAAAATGATAACAGCTGACAGATGGCAACCAATTAGAGCAATTAGCAATTAACTTGTATGTCCCTATCCCACCTTCATCCTCCTTCACTTGCTCCAAGAATTCCTACAGTCCCTGGAAATATGCCCGAGATTCAGTTTCTGTTAGAGGGTAATTGAAAAAGGATTTAGAAAGACAGAGTAATTCATTTTTCATCTCTCATTCAAAATATGCCTTTCCTTTTTAGGAAAAAGTACAGTTTAAAATATACCCTAAAACATTTTTCCCCCTAGGGTGAAAGAGAGTGCTAAAAAATAAAGTTATACATTTTTTGAAATATTTATATATTAAGTTATAATTAGGTTTTACTGTATCAGTTGTCCTAAAGAGTATGATTCAAAAATGTTTTCAAAAATAGCTTTGAGTAAAAACATATAATGATGCAGATCATATTCAAAAACTTCTTTTATGATCATTGATATCATTACAAAATAACAAAGTAATTATTCTTGGTATACATTCACACACTTTATTCAGTTTCCATATCTCTAATACAAGTCAATAGCATTATTTTCAAGAATGTGTTTTTTTTAATAAACTTATTTTCAATTTGGAAAATAGCTTGGCATCTGTGAAATTTCATTTCATGGTTAAGAAAATGCAAAAATTGTGCCATCTTTTATTTATATTTTTTGTGAACATAATTTTTCATTGAGAAAATGTCTTTATTTTCTATAGAGGCTGAAGTACCTAGTAAGCTCAGGAAAACTTATATTAAATGAAATTTATATTTTATATTTATATTGAAATATATATTTTTAGTTTTTATTCAGGAAACCTTCATTTGAAACATATTTGCAAGATAAAAGTTATTCAGTATATATGATTATTTTATATGATTATTTTTAATCATATAAAATAATCATATAAAATAATGATTTATATGATTATTTTTAACATAAAAATAAAATATTACAAAATTGAAGAATTTCTAAATTGAATTCATTGTAGGTAATGATTATAAAGTATGTCTAATTCTGCATAGGGCTTCCATCAAGAGATTATTCCTACAAGTGGAGATATTAAAAATATAGAACTTTTGGGAAGACTTCATTTGTTGAATAATTTAATTAAACATTTTCAACTACTTTTAGACTAAATGTGGTAAAAATTTAAAGAACTAATTTACATACAAAAAATTCAACACAGTTATAAGGCATTAAGGGCTATTTTCAAAAGACATCTTCAAAGGTTCAAACTTTCTAAAACTGTTAATTACAGGTAGCAAAGAGAGAATGAACCTATTACCATGCTGAGGTTTGTATTACATTCAATACCAACTCCATCACACACACAAGAAAACCTGTAGAAAATTTTCATTGTGTGAAACTTTCGACAACTGCACTTGTGTTTCAGTTTAGAGTATCATAGCATTTTGGAAAAAGTTATTAAAATGCATATTCACTGCAATGCATTCCAAGAATATTTTTGTTCTATAGGTTTTCTTAAGGCAAGAATATTGTTTATATCATAACACTCAACACTGATGTATACCAAAATTTGTGTTTATATTATTGCCACAGAATACGTATTTTTTTCTTTATGCTGAGCATTTATATTGATTTTATAATAATAACATCTACAGTGATGTTAGATGACTCATTTTTGGCAAAATGAACTTCTAAGATCTTTACTTTGATTCCATGAGTTGAATGAAATGATTGAACCTTCATTGGAATTAATTGATCTTCTGGCTTGGAGCACTCAATGTGTCTGACATAACACTGGTAGCATTTAAATATTTGTGAAATTCTTTGAAGAAATCAACAGGCCTTTTCCCCTTGATTGCCTTTCCCCCTTTTAAAGATCATCTTATTTTTTATTTTTCCATTTCAATTGTGTTCAATTAGTGGATGAAGAAACAAGATTAGAGCAAAGTTGGGGTGAGGTAGAATGCCTTATACTAGTTAGAGCCCTGCACAAAGTTTTTCTCTCAGAAAGACAGAAAAAGATGATCTTTGCTCCTTTCCCCAAGCCATGGTGACCTATGGGGGCTGTACCATCCTGGAAAAGTGGTAGAGTTTTTAAATTAGCACAGTCACTCACTGCTTGCAAACCAGATGTGTACAGCGCTGCTGCTGCCCAGATGGGGCTCTCTGCTAATTCACATGAAGGTTCCCTGTGGACTAGGTGTTTCTCAGAATGCCACAGTAAGGGGAAAATCCTTTGAAGGATCACAAGGAAAAATTGCTTTCCTTAAATCATTGTCATCTAGTTGTGAACACATAACATTTCCAGAAGCCTTTTATTTAAACTTTCCTTGAATAGAGACACCATTCTAGAGCTCTAACCTCTTAAAGTTCAACCATAGCTGCTCAACATGATGCGTTTTAAGGTTCTTCTGTTACATTTATGGAGTTTGGTTATCCTCTTTCTGAATGTGCTTCCATATGAATAAGGGTCAAGAAAAATATTGCAGGGGAAAAAATTTCCCTATAACTTTACATGCCAAGAGAGACACTGGCTTGATAGCAAATGTGTTTCCCCCCCCCAAAAAAAAATATATAACTTAGATTTTTTAGGCCAATTATGAACTCTAAAAGTTACAAAGAATTACCATTTCAGTGAGGAAACATGAAACCGTTATCAGCTATAAAGCATTAACAATTAGATAGTTTCTGGAGCTACCCTTTCCCCAAAAGTCTGTCCTAACTCAGCATTTAACATAAACTATTCTACAGATGGGAGACACACATGGAATTTTGGAAAGGCGAAGACAGTGAGAGAGAGCTTCTCTCTTTTGTTCTTTGGACAAAATATCACTTGTTCTATTTCCAGTTCAGAGATAGACTGAGCAACAGCTAAAGATAATTTATTAATATGAAGAATTCAGTTCTCAAAAGAATGCCTTTTATGATAAAACAGTTTTTATCTATAGGAGTCCAAAGATTTAAAACATATACATACGGGTTTCTCCAAAAGAGTGTCAACAGCTTGACAGAACTGTATATCATCGACCCAATAACACGAAAATAAACTATAATGGAACATCCTTACACAAAACATGCAAGATTGTGATAGCTATCATTTTCTTCATGCTGTTTTATTCTTTTTTTTTTTGCTTATGCAAGATCAAAAATAAAACTATTGAGTCATTTATCATTCCCTTAATACTTGCAGTAGAGTCATTTTTATTCTGCAAAATAATAATACAAAATCCCATATGAATTGAAATGGGATTCAAGAGCTCACCAGATGTAGCTGCACGTCTCACATGAAAATAAACGGAATGTTTACTTTAATCAATCAGAGTGAATAATGTTGATGGGCTTTTCAGTGACTCAATCAGGGCTGCCAGCTCCAGCTACCCCATGTGATTTCATCTTTCCAATGAGACTAAAAAAAAAAATGCTTTTCCTCCTTCACACTGGACAATTTTACTTCACATGTTCGATGTAACAAAGCTCACAAGGAAGTCTAAAAGCTTCGCCTGCCTCAGAAATGTTTGCCAGATATCTCCACAGAATGGCAGCTGCCTGACAATGTTTCATAATAAGCAGAAATAGTGGCTGCGTAAACTCTACTGATGAGCTTAAACAGTCATATTGGTGGGAGGCTGGTTGTTGTCAGTCAGGCTACAGAGTCGCATTTTCCAGCAATCTTGTTTGTGACTTCATTTCAATAACTTCCTGCTATAGAAAATCCCGGACAACTGTGGAGCTGCCTTTGTTTAAATCGGCTTTGAAAGTATGATCGAGTCAATGACAGTCCTTAATTTTCTATTTTTTTAGTACAGTATAGCAGATGAATAAGTCTGTGTTGTTTTTTTGAGTGTCTATCTATCCACAATCATTGCTATAATGACTCACTATAAGACATTTTAAAAAAAAGAAAAAGAGCATTCTTTTTAACCAAATATGATAAGACCTTCAGGGAATAAAAGGTAGCTGGATATGTGACCTGTTAGTTTTTATAAGCATATTTGCAATTTGAAATAATTTACTTATATTAGGTTATTTCTCACAACAGTTTTACTTTATAGATGAGGATACTGAAGTATAGAGATTATATTTCCTTAACCCAAGGTCGCACGCCTTGGATGTGGTGGAGACAGATTCTGTCCTCGGCCAAATCTGATTTACACAGCTCATGTACTTGATCTCTACCCTGTATTGCTTAGAGGGAATCAGTTTCCCCTGCCCCCCACCCCACCCCTCTTTGTTTGATCTTCTTAGAATATTCCTTTCAACCCTTTCTGAAGGTTCCTCTGTCTCAGTTCTTGCCAGAGTAAGTGGAGATTCACAATTCTGGATGCCTGAGTGGTATAGGGCAGCGGGTGATCGAGAGAGATGGGAATGTCCAGTAATTGCCTCCTTGAATTACTTGAAGTGAAGAGAAAGGAAATCAGGCACATTCTTTCTTCATGAATGCTACCATTAAGTCACACTTTTCTGTTTCTCCACTGACCTCCAAGCAACTGTGGTTTTCATCATCTTAATTCAGTATGTAGCCATGGTAGCTATCACTAAACGAAGCAGCACTCATCCTGTTATGGCAAATTAGCGCCTGAGATGTCGCTAGTGGGTGGGCAAAGGGTCTTTGAACACAATGCAGAATGTGGCCATGAACAAAAGTATGCATCCTGGAAAGTGGTGAGTCATTGCCACCTGGTGGTTAAAGCAATTTAACCTTCTACTCAGGTGGAGAAATCAACAATGCTAAGGTTGATTTTACTGACTTTGGCAATGATGTGATTTTACTGACTTTGGCAATGGAGACACTTATTTCAATAGAGACAGTTTATTTCTAACCCTAATTTATTTCCATCTCCCCATATCTTTTATACCTTCTCTCATGATCTCATCTCTCTTCCTGTTCTACTTTCATGGAACTGGAAAATTTCTTACCAAGGCTCCAGATTCAGCACCTCTGCAATGCAGTTCATGCTGAGACATTATTATCTCAAAAATATAGCTTGATTGTCCTGAAGGTATAGACATACATTTTTTCAAGGCCATTATTCAAAGGTTTGTGGTTTCTGAAGATTTTTGGAATCTAATAAAATAGGGGATATATACTTGGAATATACACTGATCATATTGTCATGATGTCTCAGAAGCCAGATGTGCGGTTTTGGGTCCAGAAATGAAAGAATAGTATAATAAATATCTAAATCTAAAGTGAAGCCAGAAGTGACTGGCTCAAGACATTAAATAGAATGAAAAAGGAGATGGGAACCAAGAGGAACATTTATAAAACTGGTACACATCAATTGTAGTCCTTCTGATTCTATTTAATATCAAGGCAATAACATATAGAAAAAAAGATCATGGTGCTTAAAAGAAAGAAATACTTTACATAAAAATGCAATAATAGACTAACAGAGTGAATATACCAGTTACTTCTCAAAGTTTTGTCCCAAGGCAGAAATAGAGCTGGCTAAAGCCACATGTGTGAAATCAGCATCCATGCCCTTGCAATTTTCTGTCTCCATTGCGGAGATATCATGGAAAATCACGTGCCTCAGATAAATTCTTTACAGTTATGGTAACAACTTTGTGATCCACTGTTTTTGTGACATAATACTATCATTGGGAAAATTCTGTAGTTTTTGCCGAGACTGGTTTGGTTCAGTGGATAAAGCATGGGTCTCCCGACTGAAGGGTCCCGGGTTCGATTCCAGTCAGGGGCATGCACCTGGTTGCGGGCACAACCCCAGTGGAGAGTGTGCGGGAGACAGGTGATTGATGTCTCTCTCTCATTGATGTTTCTAACTCTCTATCCCTCTACCTTCCTCTCTGTAAAAAGTCAATAAAATATATTTTGAAAAACAGAAAGAAAATTCAGTAGCTTTTATTCTGTTATTAAGCCTTGTTTATTTGTCTTTTTCTTTTAACAGTGATGTGAGTGATCTGAGGAATCATTTAAAATAAATTAACTAGTAATTTTTTTTCTGTAGTCATATTAAGTTATGCTATATGATTAATGTTATGATTAGACAACCACAGAAACAAAATTTGTACCATTGTGCTAAATAGGTAATATTTTGAAAACAATTTTAGAAACCATACTTATCTCCTAATCTTGAACTCTTGTTTCACTACACATATATAAATATCTATATGTCTATATATGTCTATATATATATATATATATATATTCATAAAATTACAATAAAAGGGGATTAAGCACCCCTCTCCCTTTTTGCCAACACCGCATCTCATTGTACATTTTATTTCTACAGGATCCCATAAAGACATTTATGCATCAGCAGGAAAATATACTTCCTAACATTCAAAATCAATGATGCAGATAATAGGGAACCAGCATCCTCAGTGTGGGATACATACTGTCCTCAGTCGCTGGCCCAGATGCTGGTAACAACCAATAAACTGTATTATACACACATATATAAAAAAGCAGCTTGAAGGAATGGCCTGCTTAGCTAGATTTATTAGGAGACATCTTTAATATGCCATATGGCAGCTCGGCTCTTCCCAGCAGTGCAGCCCTGTGCAGGAATGGATTGGAGTGTGATGGCCCGCCCCAGCACAAGCACTGATGCCTCCCCGGGGAAACAAGGGCTTGCTGCAGGATTTCTCTCCATTCTCACCCATGATATGTGTCCTAGGAGTCCATTATGCCTCAATCTGTCTTCAATCAGAGCCCAGATCTCCATTACCACCTACTGTTTAGAGAAATCTTTAGACATGTTTGGGATGGGGGACGTGAGAAAAAGAGGGCAGGGCTGAGATCCATCATGTTATTTAACATAGCTTCTGCCTTTTATTGAGACACTGCACATAGGAAATACAAACTAGGGGATTTGCAATGGTTTTAAAAGCTATTATTCAAGTAAATGGAAAAGTGGCATATCGTGTCTGTTGTTTGGAACACCCGAGAGCACAAAATGGATTTTTCTTCAAGTTGAAGATGTCTGTGTAGGAAACTACTTTTCTTTATTCAAACATTATGCCTTGCACACATAAAGGCTTTTAGTCAATAAATTGTATCAACCCTTTTACTTCTTTTCATTAATGTGGAAGATAATTTTATCAATATTTTAAAGCTGAAAGGGAAGAGTTACTGTGATATAGATATATATATATATATATATATATATATATATATATATCCCTATCTATCTATCTATCTATCTATCTATCTATCTATCTATCTATCCATCCTGCATTTTGCAAGTTAGAAACACCAACGCACTTTCTAGGCAAATGACAGGACAGCTTTTATAGTTTAAATAATATTTTTATTAGTGGTTTTGTTTTGTTTTTTGGAAATACTTTAGGTCCTAGTTGTGTCTAACAGCTGGAATTATTAAAAAAGGAATACCAAAATATGTTTTGTAGATGCAAACTCAGTGAATAGAGGAGTATTTAAAATTAAACCATGAGGAGAATACATATTACTTATGTAATAATTATGCTAAAATGAAATACTGAGTCTAATTTAAAGCAATTTCAAGCAAACACAAATTTGAGGAGCATTCTAAGAAATATCCAACCTGTCATTTTCAAAAGTTATGAGGTAATGAAAGTCAATAAAAGATTAAAGAATGGTTCTAGAGCAAAGGAAGCAAAAGGGACCTGAATAAAAAGTAGGATACTAAATTGAATTCTTTGGCTATTAAGGACATTATTGGGGGTAATTAGTAAACTTGAATGAGGACTGTGGAATAAATTAAAATAATATATTAATGTAAAATTTCTGATGTTGATAGCTATATTGTGATTATGTAAGAAATATCCTTTTTTTGTAGGAATACAAAATATTCTGAAGTGATGGAGCACCCTGTTAAAAATATACTCTCATGATTCTGTTAAAACCCACTTTAATCATTCAAATTTTCTCTATATTAAAATTATATCAAAATTAAAAAATAAAATTAAGCTGTCTTTTGTCTTCTAATTTTTCAGCTATTTGGTGGCTCCATGGGAGCATAAGCACTTGTTAATTCAAATATAATAATTACATTTATAAGATAACTAGATTACTATGATGTTTCTGGAATATATTAGTGATATAAAATTTAAATAATCATGAAATAATTACATGAATAAAATGGCACTTCATATTTTAACTTATTGCTAAATTAACTGATTAATTTTTTTAGTTAAATTACTAAGCTGAATAAATATCATAGAAATAGTTGTGAAAGTATTATGCTATTAAAATACAATATATGCTGTTCAGTTAAGTGAAAAGTTTATCCCTTATTTTTTAAAGTGCGATTTTGTCTTTGTAGCAAGGCCAATTTCCACTACAAATACAGCGTCTTTGACAGAAAGCTTGTAGTACTGTAGGCATTGTCTTGTTTAGCCTTTGAGCATTCACTGATACCGAGTAGTGATATTTGCAGAAGAGATAATCTGGTTTCACGTTGACAAGCCAGTAACTCTTTCCCTGAAGCAACCACTAAACAATTCACTTGAAAATTTTACCATTAGATTTTCCTCTTAACTTTTCATTGCTTATTATTTCATTATTTTTATTATTATTATTTAGATCATTACAGATGTCCCTCTTTTTCCCCCCATAACTCCCCTCCACCTGGTTCCCACCACACCAGAGGCCCTCGCTACCCCACTGTCCATGTCCATAGGTACTGCATACATGCATAAAAGATCTTTGTCCAAACTCTTCCCACACCTCCCAAACCCCTTTCCCCCCAAGAATTGTCAGTCTGCTCCATTTCCATGCCCCTAATTCTATTCCATTCACCAGTTTATTTTGTTCATCAGATTTTTTATTCATTTGATCTTTAGATTCACTTGTTGATAGATATGTATTTGTTGTCACTTTATTATTATTATTAATTTTTATGTTTAACTTTTTCTTCTTCTTCTTCTTCTTAAATAATACCCTTCAGCATTTCATATAATACTGGTTTGGCATTGATGAACTCCTTTAGCTTTTTTTTGTCTGTGAAGCTCTTTATCTGACCTTCAATTCTAAATGAAAGCTTTCTGGGCAGAGTAATCTTGGTTGTAGGTTCTTACTATTCATCACTGTGAATATTTCTTGCCACTCTCTTCTGGCCTTCATAGTTTCTATTGATAAATCAGCTGATAGTCATATGGGTATTCCCTTATACTTAATTAACTTTTTTTCTCTTGCTGCTTTTAAGATTCTCTCTTTGTCTTTTGTCCTTGGCATTTGGTGTGGTCCTTTTTGGATCCCTCTTGTTTAGGGTTTTCTGTGCTTCCTGGACTAGTAAGTCTACTTCTTTCACTAGGTAGGGAAAGTTTTCTGTCATTATTTCTTCAAATAGCTTTTCAATATCTTGTGCTCTCTATTCTTTCAGCACCCCTGTAATTTGAATGTTGGTACTATTAAGTTGCCCTAGAGGCTCCTTACACTATCTTCATATTTTTGAATTATTTTTTCTTTTTGCCCTTCTGATTGGGTGTTTTTTGCTTCCTCATATTTCAAATCATTAACTTGATTCTGGGGAGCCTATAGTCTAACTGTCGAATCCTTGTATATTATTCTTTATTTCAGTCAGTGTATGCTTAATTTTTGACTGGTCCTTTTCCATTTTTTTCTTTTTTTCTTTGTCTTTGCATTTTGGCTGCTTCCCTGTCTTTGCTTCTATGTATTGGGTAGCTGCTAAGTCTCCTTGAGTTGATAGAGTGGCCTTGTGTAGTAGGTGTCCTATAGGGCCCAGTGGCTCTGCCTCCCAATCACCTGAGTTGGACACTCTTGGTGCACCCCTTTGTGGCCTTTGTGCACAGTCTTGTTGTAGTTGAGCTTTGACTGCTGTGATATCACTGGGAGGAATTGACCTCCAGGCCAATTGGTTGTGAGGACCTGCTATGTCTATAATGGAAAAACTGCTGTGCTGGAGACACCCTTATGGGGTAGAACTTGCTTCAGTGAGGCTTTTGTGCTCAATGAGTTTTCCTTTTGAGTGTGTTGCTTATCAATGTGAAAAGTTGTAATCTAGTATGGATACACTGGCTCTTGGATCTCCAGGGAGGTGCAAAGTCAGCCCCTGCCTGAGGCCATCCAGTAGGAACTACAGACAGATCTTCAGATTCTTCCTCTTTGTATGGGGTTTTGGAGTGCCGAGTTGAGGCCCAGCTATGAAGCAAGGCAGGCTCCTGCTGGTGCCTGCCTTGAGCCTTCTTTTTCGTTCTTTCTTCTTTTTAAATATATTTTATTGATTTTTTACAGAGAGGAAGGGAAAGGGATAGAGCGTTAGAAACATAGCTGAGAGAGAAAAATTGATCAGCTGCCTCTTGCACACTCCATACTGGGGATTTTCCCACAACCAAGGTACATGCCCTTGACTGGAATCAATCCTGGAACCCTTGAGTCCACAGACTGATGATCTATATACTGAGCCAAACAGGTTGGGATGTTGAGCCTTCTTTTACAGATTTGGGGCTCCCTGACCCAGCTGCACTTTGTTTGATAGGTTTTAGGCTGAGAAAGGACAGGCCAGTCTTATGCAAAAGCTACTGTGCACAGCTGGGGTGGAGATGTAAATTGGGTGGGGCTGGGGTTCAGGAAATCTCCATGGTGGAGCAAATAGCAATGGCTGCCAGTTAGCCCTGCACTGGGAAGTCCCAGCACAGGAACAATAACTGTTGAGAGCACCTCCATCTGGAAGAAAGCTGCCCTATCATTTCTGCCCCAATGACATACAATCCAGTTTCTCCCCATATGTGTCTGGGTTCCCTAGAGTCTCACCCAGCAGTGGAGCTCAGAGCAAGTGGGAGCTTGTATCTCCCTCCCAATTAAAGAACCCGCATACCCGGGTGTCAGCCCATTCCGCGCCTCTACACCTCCTACTGGTCTCAATGTGATTTGTTCTTTACCTCTTTAGTTGTAGTACTTACATTCAGCCAGATTTCTTGTGGTTCTAGATGATAGCTGTTCTATATTTTAGTTGTAATTTTGATATGGTTATGGGAGGCAGCAAGTACAGGTGTTTACCTATGCTGCCATCTTGGTTCCCCTATTACTTTATTCTTTCTCTGAACATATGTCTTCTCAGAATCAGACTCATCGGGCAGTGAGGATAAAAAAGGGTAGCATTCAAATTGGTCAATAGCAGGTGTCTTTTAAAAAAATATATTTTATTGATTTTTACAGAGAGGAAGGGAGAGAGATAGAGAGCTAGAAATGTCAATGAGAGAGAAACATAGACCAGCTGCCTCTTGCACACCCCCTACTGGGGATGTGCCTGCAGTCAAGGTGCATGCCTTTGACAAGAACCCTTCAGTCATCAGGCCGATGCTCTATCCACTGAGCCAAACCGGTTTCAGCAATAGCAGCTGTCTTAATCTGTTTGAGCTGTTACAACAAAATACCATAGACTGGGTGGCTTATAAACAACGGAAACCTATTTCCCACTGTCCTCGAGGCTGGAGGTCTGAGATTAGGATCCCAGCATTGTCAGGTTCTATTGAGAACCCTCTTTTGAGTTGCACATACCCACTTCTCATGGTATCTTCACATGCTAGACAGCAGGGAGTGGAATCAATTTCTTACAATTATTATACCAATACTAATCCCATTCATGAGGGCTCTACTCTTATGACTTCATCTAATCCTAATTATCTCCCAAAGGCCCCACCTCTTCATCCCATTATATTGAGGGTGGGCAATATTTCATCATAATAATGGGAAGGGGGAAAACATTTCATCCCTAATAAGAATGAATAGAGTGGATTCATACATTCAATGTATATTAGAGAGATGAAAAGGAATCTTGGGATCCAGAATAGTTGAATGACCTTACCAATATTTCAAAGGTAGTGAGGAAGCCAAAACTGGTTTGGCTCGGTGGATAGAGTATAGTAGGCCTGTGGACTGAATGGTCCCAGGTTCAATTCCAGTCAAGGGCATGTTCCTTGATTGCGGGCACATCCCCAGTAAGGGGTATGCAAGAGGCAGCTCATTGATGTCTCTCTCTCATTAATGTTTCTAACTATCTATCCCTCTCTCTTATTCTCTGTAAAAACTCAATAAAATATATATTTAAAAAAAGGTAGTGAGGAAGCTGAACATGGTGTTCAGTGAAGATCTTTCTAGCACATTCTAGAATATATGTGTACCAGTTAGGGTCATTCCGAATGCAAGAAGTAGCAACTTGCTCAGTTCTACTTGGATAAAAAAGGCTGGTGTAGCGCTGGAGGCATGGCATGGTGGTGGTGCAGAGCTCTTGTTCCAGGGCAATACATAGGCACTTGCTAAGTTATGTTCCTGCTTGTATTAATCATGTACCCCTTTGGGGTCTTATTAATTAGAATCACAAGCTGTCTTAAACAAAAGCATAACTGCCTGGGCAGTTTTGTTAATCAGTCTGTGTAGACCTCAGCCTGGGAATGTCTTGTATCAAGGAAATGTGTCCAAGCATCACATACTGACAAAGCATGAGGGGGTCAAAGTGCCCTGTGTCAGATTGCTCTTCATGACAATGGAGATGGAGTGGCTGAGCAGATTAAAAAAAAAGAAAGAGGTAAAGTTTCAAAGGATTTTGTAACTACTTGGAAGCCATGCCAACACAGATGTCAAGGTGTGGATAACATGGCCAGGGCAGACTTCACAGATTGGGTGCTTATAACATTCACAAGTTAACAATCTAAGTGAAACACTCTTATATGCACAGATTTGTAGGGTGTATACTCTGTGTCCTTCAAGACAGTCCCATTATATAAATATTTAGTAAATTAAAGTGTTTGATGTCTGGGCAGCTGGAAGGAAAAAGGCAATTCTAATAGTTTCTGTGACATGGAATTAAAACCCACCCTTGGATGTGATGACCATCACCAGGGATTGCTATGGGAAGGCTGTCATAGCACCAGCCTACATTTCAGGTAGAAAAGTCAGAGAGACTCTACTTGCTGAGAAAGGGCAGTGGGCTCTTCCTCCATTCTAGAGGGGTCAGTTCCTCAGGTAACATTTTTATTAAGGAGTTCAATGATATATTCTAAGATTTCAGCTCTTTAAAACCACATTGTATATTGAAAAGTCATTTTTGACAAAAAAAATTAATTGTGTTAGTTTGTGAAGGTTGCAAGAACAGAACATCATAAACTGGGTGACTTAAACTGTATAGAAAACTTTTTTTTTTACTCCATTATGGAGGCTGGGAAGTCTCAGGTCAAGGTGCTGGCAGATTTGGTGTCTGGTGAGAGCCTATTTTCTCATTCATAGATGACCATATTTTAGTTGAACTCTCACATATGGAAGAGGGTTAGTGGGTCTCTTTTTAAGGGCACTAATCCCATTCATGAAGGTCCCACCCTCATGACCTAATCACCTTCCAAATTACTCACACCCAAATACCTTCACATCGGGGAGTAGTTTTCAACATATGATTTTTTTTGCAACTGGTACAAGCCTTCTGTCTGAAGCAGCAGCAAAGATGTATTACTATGAACAAGACGCATTGTATTTAAAGGCTACGTCTCAAGTAGTAAGTTTCTTGCACTGCTCAGGGATAAAGTATAAGATAGATGCCTGTTTCTGCCACTGTGGTTTTTCCAAGGCAACTCATCTCACTCCTTAGGGTTAGCATATGAATTTTAGGATCAGTTTGTCAATTTCTTCCCCAAATAAGCCAGCTGGATTTTGATAGAGATTGCATTGGATCTATACATAAGTTTGGGGATTCTTGCAGGTTTTCATTTCAGACAAGGTGTGCTATCTTTGGTAATTCCCAAATCTGTTCTGGATGTTACATTTCTTTTCTGAAAAAATGCAGAAGAAAAACACATGATCTTTAGGTTTTCATGTAGTTTTAAAATCAAATGATTTCCCATCATTTCAGCCCCTTAAATCTTAACGTGAAAGATTTTATCTGAGAGCAAGTTTTGCTAATATGTTAACTAATGTTTATTTACTACCACAATGTGTCAGTTATGAGAGATGAATTACTGATTACATCTTCCAAAAAAATCTGTTAAGGAGGTGGGGTGCAAGCATCTTTATTTTGCAGATATTTAGACAGTTGATAGCAGAGCTGGTATTCAAAACTAGGACTAGTCTTATTTCTAAGCCTGAGTGCTAATTTTGCACATAGTGCTCTAAGAAGGCATTTGGTGTATAGAGTATAAAGGTAACGGAACTCTGGAAACTGAGTGTCACTAAAGGAGAATGCACAACTGGCAACCTGGGGAAAATGAGGATACATTTTAGGTCCTTTGAATTGTCACTCCTTTCTTGATCAGTTTACCTTCAGTTAGGTAACAAGCTAAAAGCAAATGGGTGGTTAAAAGTCACACTTTTAATAGTATATGTTTTATAATAAGAATAATAAATTACCTATTTTGTGGTTATTGCATTGTTCCCCAGAGGAATAGTCTCTTAAGGAAAACAGAATTTGTAGATAATGCTGTATAAGCGAGTATTTCCTTAATATAAACTTTATGCATAAGTCTTCTTATTGCTCCAGTGGTCATATAAATTCTCTCTGTATACTAAGAGTTTTGCTTCATGTTGATCTGTTTGAAATCAGAAATCAAAATTCATGTGAGAAAATAATTAGAGATTTGAAAACTTCTTTTATTAACCTTCTCAATCTTTGATTAAGAAGCCAGGAATAATAGACATAAAGGCAAGCTTTATGAAAATATTGAAAAGCATTTTTTATGTTTTATGTGTTTATAAAACATAAACATAGTAATTCCACTTAACATATGAACATATGAATTATGAAAGTGTACGCTTATTTTATAGGTAGACATACATATATATATATGTATATATATATGTATATATATATATTTATATATATATTTATATGGGTTTGTGTCACATCCATAGTGTACTAGATGTATAGCTAAAGTAGTAGTAAAGTAAAATTTTTATTATAAATTTATTGCAGTTGATCATCTGTGATAAAATTCTCATTTATTTTTTTTATGAATGAAGCAAACAAAATGCTACAATTACAGACACAGAGTATTTAAAAGCTGTCCTTTTAAATTAGCTGTGATTCCAAGCCTCCATCTGCTTACTTGCTGAATGATAGAGAGCATTTGCTTCAATTGCTGCACTTACAGTCTTTGCTTAGTTTCCGAATTAGCCCCTGCACTACGGGGGACCAGATAACATGCTCCGGAGCCCTGTCAGCTTGTTCTGCAATAAATCATCAGAGGCAACAGCATTTGTTTAGGTCTATTTAAATGGGTCTCCTGGGAACATCTGTGAGAAGAGAAAACACTGTCAAACTAACTTTTGTAACTTCATCTTTTACTCTACACCCTTTTATCTTTTGGTCTTCCAGTGATACCATTCTATACATTATTTTTAAATATTGTGAGATACAATAGTTGATTTAATGAATACCTCTGAATGAAACTTTTATAAGATTTCCTAGAACAAAAAGCAATTCTTAGCTAAGTACTTTTGTTGTTGTTCATCTTCACCTGAGGATATATATTTTCCCTGTTAATTTTTAGTGAGAGAGGGAGGAAAAGAGGAAGAGAGGGATAGATAGAAACACACACACACACACACACACAGATACAGAGAGAGACAGAGAGACAGAGACAAACAGAGAGACAGAGAGAGACAGACAGAGAGATAGAGACACAGAGAGAGGTAGACAGAGGTATCAGTTGACTCCCACAGGATCGAACTTTGACCTGGAATCAAACCCAAGGCCCTCTGCTGGAGGAGCTGATGCTCTACCAACTACCAGAGCAGTTTATAAGTATTTAATGACAGAATAGACAATATTGCTTATATGTCTATATTGTCTTATCCATTTAGTGAAAGAGGAAGAACATCTATTCTAACTATCTTTCCTTTTAACTTATGTAGAAAAGGAACTTCCCTATATGTGTTAAAAAAATTAGAATTATACTAGTAAACATATGCATGAAGTGGTAACTAAAATCACATTTTATCCATTAGTTTTAAAAACACTTTCATATATTAATAGTTGGTTATAAAATAAGACATCAAGTAAGTAAATGTTCTGTATTCATGTTTTTTGTTTTTAAGGCTGGGAACCTAGAAATCTAGAAGGAAATTTAGTAATCATCTGACTCAAGCACATTATTTTACTGATGAGAAATGTAGTTCAAAGAGGTATGGACTTGCTGAAGGTCATACAGAGAATTAGCATTAAAACTAGACACTGTGTTTGTTCTGGATTCTCTAGCATTTGGGGGTGATTTTGAGTCAGTGATTGAGACAGTCCCTCCAACAGGTGGCTACACGAAGGTGTCTGGATCTGCCATATGGACTCTCTTCAGGATGCTCACCTTATTAGCTGAGCTAAATTTGAAGTGAAAGAAAGGCAAAAGAAAACAAAAAAAAAAATTTGAGAAACTAAATTACAATAAAAAGTGAATGAAATAAGGGAAATTTAAAAATATCCTATAAAACCTACAAATGGCTCAACCTGATCAACTAACCATGGGTATTTTGAACCCATGTCAGTCTGTTCCATGCCTCCATGAGTCATTCTTTTTTTGGTGATTAATTAATTTATTCATTAGATTCCACACCAAATACCATGTGGTATTTGTTTTTCTTTGATTCACTTATTTCACTTAGCACAATCTTCTCTAAGTTCATCCATACTGTCTCAAGGGGTAAGAATTCCTTCTTTTTTATAGTTGCATGATATTCCATTGTGTGAATGTTCTGTGTGTGTGTGTGTGTGTGTGTGTATACATTTATCTACTGATGTGCATGTGGGTTGTTTCAAAATCTTAGCTATTGCAAATAATGCTGCTGTGAACTTAGGGGTGCATATTTTCTTTCTGATTGGTGTTTCAGGATTTGTAGGATATATTACCACAAGTGGGATCACTGGGTCAACTGGCAGTTCCATTTTTAACTTTTAGAGGAAACTCCATACTGTTGTCCATACTATTTACCAGTCTACATTCACCTGCAATGAACTAGTGTTCCATTTTCTTCAAATCCTCACTGGCACTTATAGCTTTTTGATTTGTTGAAGAGCTAATCTGACATGTGTGAGGTGATACCTCATTGTAGTTTAAATTTGCATCTGTCCAGTGAGTAGTGACTTTGAGCATTTTTTCATGTTTACTGGCCATATGTATGTCCTCTTTGGAGAAGTGTCAAAACAGGTTCTCTGCCAATTTTTTAAAAATATATTTTTATTGATTTTTCACAAAGAGGAAGGGAGAGGGACAGAGAGCCAGAAACATCGATGACAGAGATACATTGACCAGCTGCTTCCTGCACACCCCACATTGGGGACGTACCTGAAACCAATGTACATGCCCTTGACCAGAATTGAACCTGGGACCTTTCAGTCTGCAGACGATGGTCTATCCACTGAGCCAAACCATTTTAGGCTCTGCCAATTTTTTAATTGTATTTTTTTGTCTTTCTTTTGTTGAATTGTATGAGTACTTTATATATTTTGGAGATTAACCCTTTAACAGATGTATCATTGGAAAATATATTCTCCCATACAGTGGGTTCTCTTTTCATTTTGATGGTAGTTTCTTTTACTGTACAGAAGCTTTTTATGTAATGCTATTTGTTTATTTTTTTCTTTGTTTCTCTTGCCCTACAAGATATATCAGGAAAAAATTGCTAGTGAGATGTCTGAGATATTACTGCCTTTGTTTGCTTCTAGAATTTTTATGGTTTCTTGTCTTACATTTAATCATTTTATCTATTTTGAGCTTATTCTTATGTATGGTGTAAGTTGAAAGACTCACATAGAATAAAAAAAGACCCTCACCTCCACAATTGTGGTCAAAATCATCAGACTTCCAGAATGCAATTCTCAAAGTCATTATGCTTTCTGACTCAACTCCTGCCCAACACATATTTGTACTAGTGTTTATATTTTCTTTTTTGTTTTCTTATCTGTAAAACTGAGATGACTGTATCTAACTCAGTATTACTTAAAAGATAGTGGAAAACATATTAGGAACCCTCTTGGGGCATAATAAGCCTTAATAATTCCTTTCTTATTAAGTTTACCTTAATAAGACATGTTCCCAGATGAGATAATACCAAAATATGTAGTTATAAATTCTTCCTGTGCATAAGCTTTTGACAGGGAGATGGAGTCTAAAGAAATAGGGTTGAGAGTAATAAATAGAGCTTAGAAAGGGAGACAGGGAAAGAAGAAAGTGGAAAACTTCAGTGGAGAACCCCTCCTGTCTGATCCACATTTTTCTTTAGCCTCATCCTAGCTATAAGCCTTAGTCATTGAAAATATATTTCCAAAATAGAGGGAATTAGAGCATGGTCTTGCTTTTATTGATTATAAAGGATGTTAACCCTGTCCAGGTGTTCACATATGAATTGTCCTCTAACTAAAATTTAAACCTCAACCTCCCATACTGCTTGAAGGTCTGCTTGACAGGCATATTCAGAGCATTTTTGGTTAAATTTGTTCCAGATATTTTATATTTGTTGCAATTGTAAATGAGATTGTTTTCTTTTTTAATTTAATTTTTATTTTTAAAAACATGTTTTATTGATTTTTATAGACTGGAAGGGAAAGGAATAGAGAGTTGGAAACATCAATGAGAGAGAAACACCAATCAGCTGCCTCCTGCATACCCCCTACTGGGGATGTGCCCGCAATCAAGGTATGTTCCCTTGACTAGAATCAAACCTGACTACAGTGTATGAGCTGCTGTGTAGGTGCTGACCACACAAAGCAAAATTCATATCAGTAGGGTCTGATGCCTGCAAAGATCTCCCTTTGTATATGCTGATTGTGAAGCTAATGATATCCTGCTCTGGTATTTTCTGAAGCTGTTGGTTTTGGGGCCTTTTGAAAGGGACTCTGGTGCAGTCCAATGTCAAACACTGTCTGTAATTTGTTCTCAGTAACTTCTTTGGAGTTAGTTACACAGTGTTTCACAGTTAGTGGTTATTTTTGCTAGGCCTTAGAGTGTGTGGGAATGAAAGTTGTGCATTGAGACTAGCTTTTACCAGCAGGTCAGCAAAAACCCCAAGGCACTCCATGATCCACCTTTGCTGGCCTCTGCCTGCCAGCTAGCTGATAGGTCAGTCACTGAAAGAGCCTCTGGCAGTATTCAAATTGCATGGGGTATGTTCTCAGTGAGTCACAAAGTAGGAGCAAGAGGGGTTCACCATATTGATGCAGAGTCAAACTCAGTGCCAGTGCTGGGTCTGCAATCACTCAGAAAATGTCCCAGGGTATATCAAGTCAAGCTGCCACTTGCTGGGTGCCCACAGACATTTGTGGTGGGGCCGAGTCTCAGGGAATTGTCAGGAGGAGACTAGCAGAGTTTATTAGGCCCATCAGACCAAGATTTGGCTGAGTGAAGAAAGGGCTCTGCCCTAGTCAGGCTTGTGAGGAAAAATAGCCTTTTTCCTAGAGCCACATGACTTAATCTGCCCAATATTCTCCGAAAGCCCAAGATTAACAAGGCAGAGCTCCCAGGACTTAGGAAAGAGGGGCTAGTGGATCTCCTATGAGAGGAAGATGCCAGTCAGGCTTGGGGGAAGGTGGGAGGAGTGGCCCCTAGCCCAGAGTCACAGAATTCAGCCTGTCCTAGGTCCTGCCCAGACCTTGGTAGAGTGGGTCTACCTTGAGTTGAGGCTGTGTGGACACCTAGTGCTTAGAGGATGGTTCTAGCAGATCTTCCTTGAGGGGAAAGTACCAATTAGGTTCATGGGAAATTGGGGGAATGGCCCCTGTCCCAAAGCAATACCACTCAGTCTTTGGACCTCCCTAAATCTTTACACCTCAACCCCCGAGGCAACTGACAACATCAGCAGGGCATGAACTCTGCAGGGTCAGACAACAGGGAGTCCAGAGCATGGGGCTATGGTATTTTATTTCCTCAGGCTGATGCTTATGGAGGGCTGTGTTCCACTTTAAAAAGATAGTATTTGCATGCTGGAGAGTGACTCAGCACTAAGTTCTCAGCTTTCTTCCAGCCACAAAACCCAGTCTAACCTCACATGACTCTAGTCTGCTCTGCCTTCCCTGTCCAGGGTGAGTGGCTGCAAGTGAGAAAATGTGCATTGGCCCTTTAGGAGGGCACCTGTGTTTCTAGCAGATTCCTGTATTTCACTAGAATACAGAATCCTCACAGATTTTCACAGCCAGATGATATGTAGGAGACTCTTCCTAACTCTGGTGCTCTGTGCTAGGGAGCCAAGAATGGGGCTGAGACCCCATGCTTCTCAGGGAAACCCCTATAGCTAACATATTCCTTCAGAATCTCAGCTGACACCTGTGGGCATGGGGCCAGCCATTTTCACATCTCCCTTCCTACCAGTCTTGATGTGGCTTTTTCTGTAAATCCTTGACTATATAACTTGCATTTAGATAGTCTTCAGTTGGTTTTTCAGGTTGATTGCTCTATATTTTAGTTGTAATTCCAGTTAGATTCTGGAAGGAGGTGAGTGTAATAAACATCTACATAATATACCACCATGTTGGATCTCCCCATTTACACTATTTATTTTGTTTCTACTATGCTTTCATTCATTTCCTGCCATAACTAAAACAATTTCGTATCAACTAATTTTACATCTTTGATTGCTAAACCATGTCCTTTAGTTTGTCTTCCAAATCCTTCTAAAGTTGGTTCAGAAGTTTTGTCAGAGCAAACCAACTATGAACTTGGGCTGGAGTGCAGCAAATAGGTATCACTTACTTGTTTCAGAGTTATTCAATAATGAGCTGAGGTGGGTATGTTTAAGTTATAATTTGTACAGTGTGATAGTGCAAATGAGTCATCCACCAAGTAGATGATGGAATAAATATTAAGATCTGTAGCAGAAAACTAGGAAAATAACATCCATAAGGTAAAATAACACTTCCAGTTCTAAAACATGTTTGAACAGATAGTAACATCTAACTTGGCAGTTTCAACAAATTGTGGTTTAAATTCACCATTGTCAGATCATTTGGTTAACTGAGACTCTAAGAGAGAATATTGTTTGATCATATACTGTTTGATGATTTGGGGAAAATGATTCACCTTACAAATATGACTGTCAGTGGAGTCCTCATCAACTCTTTCTCAGAGGTCATTTCAAATTCTTTTGACTTTTTAAATTTTATTTTATTGGTTCAGCACTTCCCTTTACTATTCTGTCACTTTGTGTTAATAATACTTTTTGGCTATCAACTGGATGTAATAATTCTTAATAAAAGCTGACTTATCTCTTCCTCCTTAAGTGCAGCGATAGACATAACCTAATCAGTGTCTGCTGAAGCATCTTATCATAGCTGGAACATCAGGGACTATGGATTAGCAGCTCTGCTAATGTGCAAAGAGGAAAAGAGCTAAAACATTGCATGCCTTATTTTGTAGTGCATGTGTTTATTTTTTTTAGTGTATGTATTTAAATATTCAAAGGAACTTTGCAAATGTATATAGATAGTTAATTATTTGTTCAATATCAAGATTGAAAAAGAAGTAACAAAGAATATTTTGAAAATGGATGGATACATCATTTTGCCAGAAGAAAATGACCAATGATTTTTAAAGTTTTCCACCAGATAATGAACAGCTTTATTAGAGATATTCCTAGAGCAGGCATGTGCTTTGCAACACAGCTAAATCCATTAGGCAAACAGAGAGGGCAAACAGAGCCACAATGCCAAAGACTCTATTATGAATATAATGGAATACAGATCAGATGCTACCAAAATACTCAGCTTTAAGGTTTGTCAGTGGCAAAATTACAGAAATTATCATTCTTCAATGAAATTATATGAAATGTTCCTCAGCAATCTACTCTATAACATACAGGCATTCAGTAATTTCTTTCTATAGTCTGCAAAAATGAAGGAATTTCTTGAAAATGCATGCATACTACTTGCCATTGTTTATTTTGATTCATTTAATGGAATCCTAGTTCCAGTATTTTAAGAAACCCTCTCTACTGTTTTCAGAGTCCTGCAAATAGACCTTCAATTCAAAATATTTTTCTTTTAGAAAGAAAGGGGTTTGGAATGTAGGATAATAAAATTACAAATACACTGAATCCTTCTTAAGCCCACTCACTTCTGTATTTGCAGGTTTAACATGTTAGAATTTAAGAAGGTTTAAGTTAGATTCAAAGGAGACATGTTTTCCAACAGTCTTTCCTTTAAATGTTGATTTTTTTAGATACTTTGTGAACCTTCCGACTTGTTTTCTGAGAGGTTAGTGCTACATACCTTTTTATAAATATAACTGTTATATTTAAAAAAGATATCTTACTCCAACCAGATGAAGATGGGAGATATCAGACGTCAGGAAAACATACAGATCAGGGCAAAATCGTTCAGTTACCAAAGCCCAGGGAGTAACATCACTGTACACATCAGAGCAAATGTCATGGGCTCCGTTGCTGCTGTACATCCCGCTCCTGTTGTGTCTAAGGTGTTCCCACCGTCTGTTTGCTGGATTTGCTTTACATCACTGAGGTTCATCTCTTCTGGCATCCCTGCAGAGGCAAATAACAAAATACAGGATAATGCATGACCACCTTACCATGATATCTGGAACAACTCTTAAACCCAAGTGTGAATGCCATTGTTTCTTTCATAGTATTCCCCATGAGTTCACCTAATTCTAAATGATTCATGTGATCCAGGCATTTCTGCTCTTCTTAAATTGGAGAGTCCAGGCTCTTAAATAAGAGTTCTCAGAAATATAGGAGCAACATGAAATGCTTTCCTCTCCTGATTTCTTAAAAAGCATTCAGAATATTTCCCTAATGTCATTAATTGGTAAAATAGTAAATAAATTTAGTTTTAAATTGTCACAAACTATGGCATTATTACTTGTCCCAGAAATGTAGCAACTATAGTAATTAAATGAAAAGATTTTCTTGAAGAAAAACAACAACAACAATGTAAGAAAAAGTCATTAAATATGTCATTTTTTTACAGGATCTTTGTTGGAAACAGATGAAAGAATAATAACTAATATTATATTCTTTATAAACACACACACAATTTTTGGGATGGAGATATAGAGATTTGTCAATAGGTCAAAGAATTTTGTTTAATAGGGTGACCTGTAGATGAAAATTGGGGATAACGTGTTTAATTAAAAGAAAGTGGGCAATGTCAACCAAGATCCAGTCACCCTGGTTATTGCTTCTCTGTGTTATGAAACTTGACAAGCAGAGGAGGAGACCAGCTCCCAGATTATGGGGGAAGAAATAATCAGTTTCTTAAAGAAGTTTACTGTAATATACCTAGGGAGTTACTAACTTATCACTTATTATCTAGTGCCACCAGTGTTCTGAGACCATAAGACTCTCTGGATTATCTCATGGCATGCCACTATCAGTCACAATTAAGTTTAAATTTAATATTGTTACAGCCACACATATTGACATCATAATTACAGTGAGACTGAGGGGAAAAAAGCTTCTTATAAGGAAAAGTCAGTATTTATGTAATTAGGTCAATACATATATATAATTCAGAAGATGAGCTCTATTGCATTCAGAGCATTAAAATGAAGTGCAGCTCTACTGATCTACAGTATTGATTTTACAGTCTGAGCTCTCGTGTTATTATTCATTGTTTGGGTACTTGTTTTGCCCTTCTGTGTCATTAGGCAAGATGAATAAACTAGTGATTCATTTTTTATAGGGACTGGAGTAGAGTGTAAATATTTTAGTCATGGTTTTATACTTCTTGTTATGCTAGAGCTTAAGAAGGAGTTATGAGGACTCTAGGCAATTAAAATAATTTTTCCCCATGATTATTATGTATATTTGAGCTCTGAGGGCTTTACTTTTCTTTTTTAAAGCACTATAAAGAGATTCCGGGTTTGTATTCATGAATAACCTTTTTTAACACCTTTTTGAGTTGGTGTTTCTTTCATTCATTCATGAGCCAGGTTCTGGTCTGGGTTCAGGTGATACCATCTCATGAGTGATAATATTTGAGTAGAAAGATCTTAAATCTTATGCCTGCAACTCAGGCAATGCCAGGAATGACATCCCACTCTCAATCTGATGTCATTTTAACATCCAAGGGAAAGATGTTACTAATAAATTAATATAATGGTGCTAAGGAGGCTGGCCACTTGAGATAAGCTGTATGTGCAAAGGACGGAAGATCCCTTCAAGAGCCTGGAAGCCAAGGCTGCAGTTTCTAAGAAATTCCAACCTAGCCTTGACATCTGTTAAGAAATCTTAGCATTCTGAGAAGGTGAGCCCCACAATTATTTGATGTGACGATTCTTTTCTTAAAGGAATTTAATTAACTAAATTTGTAAATTTTATCAAAGTTTAACCAAACACCCATAAAGGAAAAATCAGTCTGGGAATTTATTAGATTAACAAATTAAGCAAAAACAAACGAATCTTTGAATAATGTTTTCTACGCATGATAGCAACGCAGGAAGATGCCAATACATTCATATTTCTGCCCTTGGTGGCTTAAAGTCTGGTAGAGAAGATAGTCATGTTATTACAAAATTAATTTAAGTTAAAACTTGGGTACATGCCCGGTGGTTGGTGCTATGAAGCATGTAAAAGGAATGTAATTTGTTGAGAGAAGTGTCGATGTGGATCAATTCATTTAGCAATATCGATAGGGTGCTTGCTGTAGTGCCAGAACTTCACACGTATTAACTTGTTTCATCCTCACAACAGTTCCATGTGGTAGGCACAGTTCTTATGGCTGCTTTTGTAGATGAGGAAACTGAGGCAGTGGGAGGTTAAGTAACATCGAATCCGGTTTTGATCAGCCTATGTTGTGATCACCTGCTTGGGCTGACTCCAAGCACTTGGCTGGACACCAAGAAATCTGTATTTAATTTTGGGAACAAAGAAGGTCAATTCTGTTTGCCCAGAGAGTTTCACTAGGAGAAATGTTTCTCCTTTCTTTATCTAGGATGGCTGATTATGTGCTAGTTTTGTGTACTAATCAAGCCACTGGAAATATTCAGGATTAGAATTGTCTTGGGCACATACAGGGTGATGAGTCAGAAGGCTTGATGAATCGGAGAATTGCAGCTTCTTTTGTCATGCTGGCCTTTTCCTTGAAGCAGAGAGTGTGGGTATTTCTCCCTTTCTATCTATTCTGACTAAATACATATTTTATATATATATATATATATATATATATATATATATATATATATATATATTAGTTCCACTATACAACAAAGACTATGTTTAAAGATAATCTGTTTTCTTTTTTTAAAAAGGAAAATTGTATGGGCAAGTTTGTTAATTTGGTCACTCATTTACAAAATTTATCCATTTCTGTCTCTGTGTCAGCTACTGCTGGAGACTAAAGATGCAGTCATAGGCTTTTCTCTTCATTCTTTGAGTCTACAAAAATACCAGGTGTCTTTTCCACCATTGGTGGACAAACAAAGCAGATTAAAATGTTCGGAGCAGGATTAGAGGCCATTATTTGAATTCAGTGAAGTCAAAATCATTTATCTGTAGAAGCTATGTTTTCAAGGTTGCTATAATCATGGCACCACAAAAAATGCCTATTACACAGGGTGTTTTTAGTAAATATTGTCCAATGTGTACATTGAATAATGACTCTCATTCTCACAACAAGAGGATGAGTGAGGTACAATTATTTTTCCTCATTCTACAGATTAGGAACAGGTGCAAAAGCAGTAATTTACTCAAGGTAACATACTGTGGCTGAATCCCAGATGTGTCCCAGTCAGATGTGGTTTTCTTTTATTCCAGAACCATGCTTATTGCCAGGACACAATTAAGGAATTGAATTTGCAGTCAAACTGTGCTCAGCCACAGATTGGCTAGGAGACTTTAGATGTGACCCCCATGTGACAGAATTTTAAAATACGAGCATTTTCAGTGAAGGAAGGATTGGATAAAACACAGTGCTGGCTAGTTAATTAAATAAATATTTGAAAAATAAGCTGGATTTTTATTTCAAAGAATCTCTAAGAAAGTGCCTATGGGACCAAATATTTAAGTACAAATAATGAGGAAGTGAAAAACATATAGGATGATATTTTTATTTATGTTTAGGTGGTGGAAAGCATATTGATTATTTTAGGCAAAATCTATGAAAAAAGATTAATAGTTTTAACTTCATAATAAAAAACATCACCTTCTGTATAGCATGGAACATCATTAAACAAGTTAGTGGGGAATAGAAAAATGGAGAAAATAATACAGTGTGTACTATAGCAAAAGAATAATGCCTTTAACATAGAAAGAGTTCCCATAATTTATATCTAAACTATAATATTTTCATAGAAAATTCATGAAAGGAAATAAAAAATGCAAGAAAAGTTAATAGAAAAACTGAAATTCTTCTTTACAGAAAAGTCAATAACTACAATCTTCCACATGATGAGATGTTAATTGCCTAATGTCCAGTTGGCAAAGGCATGGCAGAGAGCATATGACAGCTAGTTTGTGCAAGGTTAGAATTTGTTTTTCAGAAATCGCCAAAATATATAATAACTACTTAAAATGTATGTTTACCTAGACCTAAGAAGCAATTCTATGACATTAAGAAAATGTGCACATATATTTTCACAAAATGTTAATCTGTGCATTGTTAGAGAAAAATCATAGCCATTTAGTGTCCATTAGTAGGGAATTTAAAAAGTTAAGAACATCCACTCATTATTATTATTTTTTCCCTAAAGCTAGGTTCACTTGACAGGGAAATCGAGGTATAAGTCTATAGACTAGTATTCTTTTTTAAAAAAAAAATTGAATTTATTAGGGTGACATTCCTAGATGGAATATGCTAATTGACCCTCACACTGTCACAGAAGAGGATGGTGCCCATAGCCAATTGGAGGAAGTATGCTAATTAACTGCCCAACCCTCAAAGTTGGTGGTGCCAACTGCCACAAGATGGTGAAGCTCAGTCCTCTCAATCCCACCAGAGCAGGAGGCGTGCATCAAGGCTGGGCCCACCCCAAATGGGCCCAGCTGCTCTGCACACCTGCCTCCAGAGTTCCCCAGTCTCCTCAGCCCCCCAGCTGCCCAGGGCCAGCCCTAGGCACAGGCAAGCCTTAGATGTCGGCTGCCCAGCTGACGCCCAAGGTGCAGGCAAGCATCTGATGGTGGCTCCTGAGCTGTCCAGAGCTGCCCGAGCTCAGGTAACCAGGGCTGGCCAAGGCTTATGCTGCCAGCAGTGATAGCAGCAGAGGTGTGATGGGGGGATGCTTTCCCCTAATTGCTGGGTCGCCTTCCATGCTGAGGGCTCCTGATTGTGAGGAGGCAGGCTGGATTGAGGAATGCACCCCTCCAGTGCATGAATTTTCATGCACCAGGCCTCTAGCTGGTTAATAAAATTATATAGGTTTCAGGAGTACAATTTTAAAATACATAATTTGGCTGAAATCGGTTTGGCTCAGTGGTAGAGCGTCAGTCTGCGGACTGATAGGTCCCAGGTTCGATTTCGGTCAAGGGCATGTACATTGGTTGCATGCCCATCCCTGTAGGGGGTGTGCAAGAGGCAGCTGGTCGATGTTTCTCTCTCATCGACGTTTCTAGCTCTCTCTCTCCCTTCTTCTCTGTAAAATATCAATAAAATATATTTTAAAAATAATAAAATACAATACATCATTTGTGTATTGTATTGTGTGTTTCCCACCCCAAGTCATGATTCCTTCCATCACCATTTTTACTCCCTTTGCCCTCTTCTACCTCCCCCGCGACTCCTTTTTCCCTTTAGTGATCACCAGACTATTGCTTGTGTCTATGAGGTGTTTCTTGATTGTTTGTTTTCTTGTTTATGTTTTGCTTAATCCCTTCATTTTTTTTTCACCCAGCTCCCAATATCCCTTCCCTAATGACAGTTGTCAGTCTGTTCTTATGATCCAAGTCTTTATTTTGTTCCTCAGTTTATTTATTTATTTATTTATTTAGTTAGTTAGTTAGTTAGCTAGTTAGTTAGATTCCTCATATAAGTGAACTCATATTTGTCTTTCTCTGACTGGCTTACTTCACTTAACAAAATACCCTCCAGATCTATCCATGCTGCCATAAAAAATAAGGTTTCCCTCTTTTTCATGGCCAAGTAGTATTCCATTTTGTAAATGTACCACACTTTTTTTTATCCACTCATCTACTGATGTCCACTTGGGCTACTTATAAATCTTGGCTATTGTACATAATACTTCAATGAATAGAGTGGTGCATATATTCTTTCAAATCAGTGTTTTGAGTTTCTTCATATATATTCCCCAAAGTAGAATCTCTGGGTCATGAGGCAGTTTAGTTTTTAATTTTTTGTGGTAACATTACACTGCTTTGCATAGTGGCTGCACCATTCTGCATTCTTACCAACAGTGCTCGAGGGTTTCCTTTTCTTCATATCATTGCCTGAATTTTTTTTGATGATTTATTGATGATAGTCGTTCTGACAGGTGTGAGGTGATATCTCATTGTAGTTTTAATTTGCATTTCTCTGATGATTAGTGAGCATCTTTTCATATATCTATTGGCCATCTGTTGTCCACTTTGCAGAAGTGACTGCTTAGGTCCTTTGGCCACTTTTTAATTGGATTGTTTAGGGGTTTTTTGGTATTGAGTTGCATAAGTTCTTTAAATTTTTTTGGATATTAACCCCTTATTAGATGTATCATTGGAAAATATGTTCTCCCATTCCGTGGGTCTTTCATTTTTTTGATGGTTTTCTTGGGATACACTTATTTAAAAAATAAAAATTAGATATGTAATTGGCACAGAAAAATGTTTTTTAATGTATTTTAATATATATATATATATATATATATATATATATATATACTTCCATGGCATTTAAGGTTCTTTGAATTCTGATAATCTATGGCTACCTTTTTTTAAAGGTAGTTAACTCCTTATTGATTTTTGTATTCACCTGTTAACATTTAGTAATAATTAAGTGAATGAATAAATTGATTTTTCCATCCAGAGAATCACAAAATTATAAAAATGATTCTCTAATTCATTTTTTCTCTTTCCTTTGTTTCTTGACTTACAACATAATGTAATCTTAAGCTGTACAACCTGATGATTTTAATACATATGTATATTGCAAAATATTTGCCATCATCATTTTAGGTAATGTCTCCACTATGCCACATAATTACAATATCTTTTTTGTCATGAGAACATTTAAGATCAAATCTCTTAGTGACTTTCAGGTATGTAATATAGTATTAGCTATAATCACCGTGTCCTATATTAGATCCTCAGAACTTATCTGATAATTGTAAGTTTGTACTTTTTGACAAACATCATCCATTTATTCCACCTACCAGTCCCTGGTAACTACCACTCTATATGTTTCTTATTTGAATTTTTTAGATTCCATGTATAAATGAAATAATATAGTATTTGTCTTTCTCTGATTTATTTTACTTTGCAAAATGCCCTCAAGGTCCATCCATGTTTTTATAATTGCAGGATTTTCTTCTTTCCCAGGTCTGAATAATATTTCATTGTGTATATAAATACATGCATAGGTATATGTATTTATATTACATCTTTTTAATCTATTTATGTTTTTATGGAATGTTAGGCTGTTTCTATATAGTGGCTATTGTGAATAATGCTGCAATTAACATGGGAGTGAAGGTACCTCTTGGAGATCCTGTTTTCATATTTTGGCTATATACCCAGAGGATGGATTGCTAGATTATATGATAGTTTTAGTTTTACTTTGTAAAGAAATCTATATATTGTTTTTCATAGTGGCCATACCATTGGCATGTGCACTAACAGTATAATAAGTTTCCCTTTTCTCTATGTCCTCGCCAACACATGATTTGTCTTTTTGATAACAGACATTCTAAAAGATATGAGGTGATATTTTATTGTGATTTTGATTTACATTTTCCTCATTACTAGTGATGTCCAGCATCTTTTTATATATGTGTTGGCCATTTATTTATATGTCTATTTTGGAAAAATGTCTCTTTGGTTGCTCAAATTAAATTTCTTTTAATATAGGGCATAAGTATATTTCAGCAACACATAATTTAGAATAAAATCTTAGAATTATATGTGAACTTGAAATTTTATACTTAAGTCCAGTTGGCACGGCTCAGTGGTTGACTGTGAACCTATGAACCAGGAATGTACATGCTCAGTCCTCAGTAGGAGGCATGCAGGAGGCAGTCTATCAATGATTCTCTCTCATGATTCATATTTCAGTCTCTCTCTCCCTCTCCCTTCCTCTCTGAATTCAATTAAAATATATTTAAAAAATAAAAGAAATAAAAATATTTGTGTAAAATAAATTAAAATGTGCACATCCATAACCAGTGGGGGATTTTAATGCCACTGTCTCAGTAATTGATGGCTCAATCAGATGAAAGTTAGAACTTATGGATGATTTGGTAGCCAGAATCTTAGTGGGGAGGACAGGAGAACTCCATTGCCTCCTGCCATGATTCTAATATACTTGTTGCACCTCCTTGTTCAACCTCACCCATATTGCTTTGGTTGGAAAGTTATGAAGAAAGAGCCAACATGGTCAACTTTTGCATTTCTCATCCTCTTTTGAGTCTGCCTGCCCAGCGTGAAGATGCATTCTTCCTTGTTCTTCACTATTGTTTAAGCTGATGCCAACTCTATTCCTATGGGAAGACATGTAGTTTTCTAGCCATTCTTCTGAATTAATGGTAATTCTTGGATGAAATATTAGACATCATATGTAAGTAGAGTCTATAGTTCAGTTTTTTTAACAGTCAAAAGCTAATATTTTTTATGTTTACTTGTTTGACACTTGTGCTTATATTTTAACTCATAGTGACCTTGGGAAGAAAAAAGGAGTGTTCTTTTGTACCAGCTCCAAATGCAAACTTTTACAAGCTTGATCTAATAAATATGGATAGATAGAATCATAGAAGACATCATGCAGTCAATGACTACTGCATATAGTGCCTAAACACTCTTTAAATAACAGATAATATATTTACAAAAGAGATAGCATATCAGGGCACAAAGCAAATATTAATGATTCACAAGTTATTTTAACATAAAGAAAATAAATTCTTTGACCACAACTTAATAAAGGTAAACCTAAAAGAGAACCATGATTTCTACAGCAAACCTAGTCACATGACCATCCCTAATGATAAGGAGCTAGAATGTGTAGTACTACTATATACACAAGAGGAATAGATTGAAATATGTAGAGATATCATATATATTAGGCTCCCTTAATTGTGTCTGTTTCCTCTTAAACTAGGCAGATTTGTAGAAAGTTCCTTCCAATATCCTGTCTTAGAGTAAGTCCTTGGCTGAAAGAATACTGGGAGTCAAATGGGAGGAGCAGCCTAGGAATAGAGTGTAGATCTTAACATTCATTATAGGTAAATAGATGGGTATATATGCAGAATAATACATATTCCTACTCTCAGATGTGATGCCAGTCTCCAGTCTAGAGATTCTTTCCATATTACACTTCTAGTATCATACTGATGTATGAAAGAGGTAGACAGACATATATTGGTCTGGAGTGGAAAAAAGAATCATGGAACATTATTACGCATTGACTAGTCCTTTTGTTAACCCTCTTCTTTTATACCCTCTTCTTAGAGCTGATAGATGATGCTTATTTTTGTATCTTTTGTGGATTTCACTGAACAAGTCTATTTTCTCAATGTTGGTTGGGAGTTGGCTTTCTTGGGCCTACTATCGTTTATCTATCTGCTTCACAACTTCCAAAGTTCTTATTGTTGCCTCTTCTGTTTCCTTTACTCTCAGTAAATTTATATTTTATGGTTTAAAAAATTCCTTATTATGGATTTTACTGGGGATGCAGGAGAGATTAAAGATAAATATGTCTGATCAATTTGTCATCTTGAAGGTAACATACTGAAAAATCCACAGCATCTGAGGACTGAAGCTCTATCTTGCCTTTGGGTAAGCTTAGGTCTGTTTAGCCAGTTGGCATTGGTATAGTTCAGGTTGGTATCTATTTTGGTTGGTTAATTCTTCTGCTGCACATGCTAGTTTTGACGAGTATCCCTGATGTGGTGATAATTTTCATTAAAATTATTGAGCAGCATTCCATTTTGTCAGGAAACCTACTAGTAAAACATGACTGTTCCCATCCCAGTGCTAAATATTGCAAAACAACCTGCTGCCTTACAGAGGAATGACTGAATGGACATTGGAGGACTGCATGGCAGGCTGCATTGCCTAGTCTCCGGTGCATTTGCTGTATATATTGTAAACCTAATGTTGGAGAAAAAGGCCTGGTGGGTGTAGAACTATGGGGGTAATTGGAAAATTGAGTATTTCAGAAATTTGGGCCCTTTAAATATTTTCTTTTATTTAGACTTTTTATTAACATATAATGCATATATACTGGATTGGGCATTGATTAAATAGATGACATTTTCCCTGACTAGTATTTGCTAAAAATTAGCTCCAGCAAGTTAAATGTGAACACTGATGAGAAGACAACTTTTCTCCCAATGAAATGTGAAAATTAACTTCAGGCAAATTTTGCTTCAATAAGTGAAGAATATTAAGTAGCTAATCTTTGGAGCCTAAAAATTGTCAAAATATCTATGAATGTTGTGCAAGAGAGACTGTAAAACTTATTACATTTATTAGATAGAAATGAATTCTCTTGGCTTACATATCTGATTCATCATGTGCATTATAAATTAGTCATTTAACTTATTAGTTCAAGCTCTAAATATTATGCTATGTTTTAAGAACAAATTCCATAGACTCAAGGGATATCTAAATAAAATATAGTGAAATAATCATTGCCACTATCCCTGAGAATATCAGCAATATTCATGAAAATATACAAAACAGAACACATGAAGAGAAGTACTTAGGTTGTGGGGTTGGCTCTCTGCTTGTCCTCGTGGTGCTCTCAGTTGGAGATTTGTATTCAGCTGGGACTCTGTTACATTTTAAAATATATTATTTGCTGTACTTTGGGTTGACAAGACATTATGAAAATAACAGGTGCATGTGTGAGGAGAGAGCACTCTTGTATTGAAAGCAGGGGAATTATGCAGATGTTAAAAATTATGGGATCACCTTTCCTGACCTAGTATGGAAATTCTTCCATTCTTACATTAGATCTCCTGGAATAAATAATATCCATACTCATTTTCTCTCAAACCCACAATTTGTTGTAGCCCCTAGTATCTAATTCCATGTGACATATGATAATAAAATGCATACTTTTCCATCTATTGTGAGTTTTCTGGCATAAACCTGTCTAACAACAATGTCAGTTTCTTCTGTCCTTGTCCCCATGCATTGTCCAAATATAAAAACTGCTGTTCACACTAGGTATGTACAGGTTTTCTTCTCATTATCACCCAATTTTACTATATATATATATATATATATATATATATATATATTTAACATACATATTTAACATATATATTCAACATGTGTGTGTGTGTGTGTGTGTTTTATATATGTCTTTGCCACTTATATTTGGGTCCATATGTTGATCTCATTCAATTAATTTTAAGCCCTTCAAAGGCATGATCACGACAATTATAGAAGGTAAACAAATCCAAACAGAAATGACAGCAGCCACTGAGCAAGAAGGCTTTGCTCCACTCCAGGCTACAAAGTTTCAATTGTAGAAGGTAAATAAATTCCAAATACCAGGGCCTCCACTTGGGTTGCCAGGAGGTGTGGCTGACCTGCAAACTACCATAGGCCCCTCACCCAGGCTGCCCCCTGCCTCAAGGGAACCCCCACCCTGATCCAGAACACCCTTTAGGGCAAACCAGCTTGTCCCCACCCATGCACAAGGCCTCTAATCTATCTAATAAAAGAGTAATATGCAGATACTGACCATCACTCCAACACACAAGATGGCTACCCCCATGTGACTAAAGATCCTGCTGCCTTCATGTGGACACAAGATGGCCACCACAAGATGGCCAGCAGGGGAGGGCAGTTGGGAGGCACCAGGCCTGCAAGGGAGGGCAGTTGGAGGAAATCAATTCTTCAGGGGAGGGCAATTAGGAGTGACCAGGCCAGAAGAGAAGGGAAGTTGGGGGCAAACATGCTGGCTGGGCAGCAGTTAAACTTCAATCAGGCTGGCATGGGAGTGGTTATGGGGTGGTCAGGATGGTAGACAGAAGCAGTTAGGGGCAATCTGGAAGGTAGGCAGGTGAGCAGTTGGGAGCTAGCAGTCCTGGATTGTCAGAGGGATGTCCGACTGCCCATTGAATGGGCAATTGAACATCCTTCAAGGTGTCTCAGATTGAAGAGGGTGCAGGCTGGGCTTAGGGACACCTCCCCACCATGTGCACAAATTTTGTGCACTGGGCCTCTAATATATATATATATTTAAATTTCAAAGTTTAGCAGAGATGATTCTTTCATTTATATGTAGGATGTGCCCTTGTATTGTTGGCAATTAATAAATTTGTACAAAACCCTGGCCACAACAGATTTTAGACACATACAAAAAACAAATCTTCAATACCACACACCAGACCTCTGCATTTTCCTATAAAGACAGCTGATTGCCTTTACCCAGAGATTTTTTTAAGACTTCAATATTTAGTGCAATGTTTGGTTTACAACAAAATGGAGAGGATAATATAGAGATCTCCTACACACCCCCTCTCCTGATACATTCATAGGCTTCCCATTATCAGCATCACTCACAAAAATAGTACTTTTTTTTTTTTTAACCAAGGATAAATCTACACTGACAAAACATAATCACCCAAAGGCCATAATTTACCTTAGAATTCACTCTTGGTGATGTGAATTCTATGGTTTTGGACAAATATGTAAGGACATACTGTATATCCATCATTCCATCATTCAGAGTAATTTCACTGCCCTAAAATCCTCTGTATTCTCCCTATTCATCTCTTATTAACCACACTGCTGGCAACTATTGATCTTTTCTATTGTCTACATAGTTTTGCCTTTTACAGAATGTAATATAGATGGAATCACATAGTATGTAGACTTTCATATTGGCTTCTTCCACAGTAATAGATATTTTTATCCACAGGTTATCTGTTCACCTACTAGAGATCATATTGGATTCCTCCAAGTTCTGGCATTTATCATTAAAGCTGCTAGAAAGAATTATGTGCTCATTTATGTATAGGCATGTTTTTTAACTCTGTTGAGTAAATACTAAGGAGCATAATTGCTGAACCTTATGGTAAGAATATGCTTAGTGTATAAGAAATGCCAAAGTGTATTGCAAAATGGCTGTACCATTTTGTATTCCTACCAGTGATATATGAGAGTTCCTATTCCTCTGACACCTCACCAATGTTTGGTGTTGTCAGTATTCTTGATTGGGTTCTTTCTAATAGGTGTGTAGGGTATCTCATTGTTGTTTTAATTTGCATTTCCTTAATGTTATAGAACATGGATTGTCTTTTCATATGCTTATTTTTTGTCTGCAATCTTCTTTGATGAGGTGCCTATTAAGATCTTTGCTCCATTTTTAATTCTTATTGTTGAGTTTTCAGTGTTCTTTGTATATTTTGGATAACTGTCCTTTATCAGCTGTGGCATCAGAGATATTTCCTCTTGGTCAGTGGTTTATCTTTTCATTCTCATGGGATTGTATTTTGTAGAGCTAAACTTTTTATTTATTTAATTTAGATCCCAATGTTGTGCATTAGATCTCTAAAACTTATCTTCTAACTGCAACATAATTTAATTTTAATGAAACCCAGCTTATCAGTTGTTTCTTCCTGAATTTTGCTTTTGAAATTGTATCTAAAAAAGGGAATTATTCCCAAATAATTTTTATACTTAAAATAAGTTTTTCTGCAAACTTCCCATTGAACTCTGATGATTCCTGACCTTTAGGAGTGTATGGACCTTTTTGGTAAAGAGAAGCCTGTTATTTCAAAGGTATTCTGATGTTAAAAAAAAATAAAAGAAAAATGGTTCTCTAAATTATAGGCATTATTCTAAGAAAGTACCAGTTTCAACACAGAGTCAGGTGAGGAAAAATCATTTCCAAGTATGAAATTCAGAGAGAGTATTACCATGAGGGAAGTGGCTGGTGTTGGAGGACATCACACAATTAAATATGAGTAATTGGGGACTACTGAGAAATGATTCTACACGAGCATTTCTAAGTAGTCTTTCAATATCACACTTCATCTGAATACTGGGCCAAAAATGGGCCATCTAATTCCAACTTTAGCAATTAATATATCATAAGTGAGAATCGTGACAATGATAATATTAAGAAAGGTTTTAAGATCGATATACTTTTAAAAACTAATAATCTATTGCACATTTTTGTATACTCAAATTGTGTACATTTCTGTTTTTTAAATTTCACTTGGATATGTGAAGCAAAATGTAAGCAGCTTGTTCAGATTAAACTTCCAGAAGTTATCTAAATATTAGTTAAGCCAAATTTATTGGAAGATGTCTGTCACAAACAGATGGTATACATAATGCACATGATAAAGGTCTCTCATAACATTGTCACTAATATTAGCTTGTTTATGGGATATTAAAGCTGAGACATAAACTGACAAGATCTGGGATGCTGCTATTCTCAATTCATTCTGTAGTACAAAAATAGAGCAGTGTAGTGAAAGCTAGCTAGGATCCCAAAAATCATTACAGCAATGGCATTCAACTATATTAAGGGCAATATAACTCCTATATTCAACACCAAATTTGTCCACCAAACAATATCTGGACTTCATTAAATCATTATCTTGAAATAGCAGCAATCTTTCCATGTAGAATGGATTCTCAATCTTATTTGTGTAACTTATGGACAATTTTAAAAGGAAAATAATTGTTTTTATACACCCAGCTTAAAAACTAAATTTAATTAGAATGTTAGTTAAATATATACGTATTTTAAAGAGGAAATAGGCAAATTGTCACACCATCACAAAGGTGGCAGCACCCATAGCCACAAGATGGAGGCACCCATCCCCTCAGTCCCGCTGGAGTCCTTCAGTTCTGTGGAATGGCAGGCGTGCAGTGTGGCCAGACCCTCCCTCATGCCATGCCTTGCATGCCACCGGAGTCCCCCAGTCCTGTCACAGAAAATGGGTTACTTCAAAAGTTGGTTAAGCTTCTTAGGACAAAAAGCATTCAAAATATTTGAAAAGGGAATTCCAATATTTATAAAAGTCTGGACTAGACAATTCAAGGTTATTTCCACTACAGCCTTGTATGATTTTGTGATATTAACATTCTGAATTTACATAGTACCAGCTGTATTGTATGTAAGCAGATACTATTTAAAGGAATGGCCATTATTATTAAAACAACTCACAAAACCACATTGTTTGTATGTCAAAGACATTCTGTGTGATTTTCCTAATGGCTGGAGTTAATGCCCCTAAACCAGCAGTCAGATATCCCCTGAGGGGTTCCAGATTAGAGAAGGTGCAAGCTGGGCTGAGGGACACCCCTGCACAAATTTTATGCACCTGGCCCCTAGAAAATTTATAACTTCATATAAACTCTTTATAGTTATGATGTAAAGCTAAAATATAGATACAAATTAAAATCAAATAGTGATGAAATTAATATTAAAATTATAATTAAATTAATGCAATGGGTAACTTAGTCCTCTACTCTAAATCCTCACTATGCCATGAACACATATAGGTGGTGTGATAATTAATTTTATGTGTCCAGTTGATGGGTGCACAGATTTTCATTTAAACATTTGGGATGTTTCTGTGAGGATGTTTTGCCTGATATAAATTGGTAGACTGAGTAAAGCAGTTTGCCTATCCTAGCTTGGGAGGGCCTCATTCAATCAGTTGAAATAAAAAGGCTGAGCCTTTCCTGACTTGAGATAATTATTTATTCCTTCCTGACTTCCATTGAATTGAGCCATTGTCTCCTTCCTGCTTTGATTTGAGCTAAAACACTGGCTTTTCCTAGTTCTTGAGTTTGCCATACTTGGTACTGACAGTATGCCATCAGTTCTCCTGAGTCTCCAGTTTGCTGACTCAACTGCAGAACTTGGGACTTGTCAGCTTCCATACTGTGTGAGCCATTTCCATATATATCTACGGAAAACACAGACTAATATATATTTGGTGCTAAAAGTGTTTCTAGGAGAACAGAATTTGATGAGTATTCTGAATTGGTAAAGACTGCATTTCCAGTAGTGAAGAGCACATTGACAGTCCTTGACATGACCTGGCAATAGAGGCACATAAAATATTTCCACTGGATACTTGTAATCAACCACTTATGAAACACGAGGAATTGGCTGACCATGTTTAATGCTTTTGATCATTTTATCAAACTAATGACTATAATGAGATTGGCTGGTTGCTTCTACTCTTGCTGGACAAAGTGGGAAAAGAAAAGAATGAGCTCAAAGATTTGAATTCCTTTGTCAAGTGCCACAAACATGACATGAAAGATTCTATGGGAGCCTTGTAGGAGATGCCTATCTTCCATTGTTCCAGGGCTTCAGCTTGCTGGAAATCAAACGTCAAATTTCCTCCTGCTACTGGCTAAATTGCAATGCAAGTTGAACTCCCAGCATTGGAGCGTGTCTCCTGTTAAGTGATGCTGTTAACTGGGAAGGAATGGAGATCCTGAAAGTTGGAATGGGATGTATGGAAAGAACCTGGAGAAGCTGGAAACATTGAGCATATCAATTCTGATGTCTTCTTGCCAGTGAAAGCAACTTCCTCAACCCCCAGGGGAAGTGGCCTCGCTGTGATTTCTGAGGGAATTAGCCCTGCCTTACCTGAGGAAAAAGTATATAATGGCCTTCCCTGAGGAAGTTGACATTTAGACAGTAGTTATTCTCATCAGAAGCCACACACACCCCACATACCCTTCTTAGCTTTTAGACATATAACTAGACTCAGGTCATAGTAGGCACCTATTGGTTAGCAAGAAAGTGTAACCCATTAAGAGGTGTACTATATTCTAAACAAACAAACAAACAAAAACAACTATTTGCATTTTTAAATTTATACAGGGAGAAATTCAGGGAGTGTGGTAGGAATAGATAAAGGTGTGGAGTAATGGTTAAAGGAACATCAAGATGGATCAGGCTGAATTTATTGATATGGGCTCACTAAGTAAAGATTTTGCAATAATTGTTATAACTTGAGAAGTTATGTAGGGCTCCAACAGTTTGTTTATTTGTTTAGCAAAAATGTGGGCTAAAAGGTGACTAACAATGAGCAGGTTAGAAACTTCAGCAGCTGTTGGCTTGATGTAGAAGAAGCAATTCAAAGTCTGGCAGAGATTGGAATGTCAGAGGGGATTTGTCATTTAAGACCTACTCATCCACCCAAGGATGGTCAGTGAGACATCATTTTTGCCATAACTGTAAGAAAGAAATGTAACTTTTTTTTCATAAAGACCTTTATTATTTATGGAAACGATAGGCAATTGCAGACAATGGTGTATGTTAGGAAAATTATATTTTTATCAATGTGGGGGGGTTATATCAAAGGTGTTGGGCTCCTCCTTTCGCAAGTAGGCACATCATTACATGGTAATGATGAAAATGTCTAGCAATTACCAACTGAGTTCTATTTGCAAAGTTCTCATGGATGATGGCAAAATAAAATGAAGTGATTTTATTTTAATTCCCAAATTACTTCAATTGCATTGAGAATACGATTGAGTTGACTGAGTGTTTTTTTCCTTTCTTTTCTTTTTCTCTTTTGCTGTTATTAAATATAATATGGCTGCTACTATTAATTGACTTAATGCTATTTCATTTCATATTTATTTATTGGGAAATTAACAATTGGCCTATTTCAGTAATATTTACATATCACATTTAAAATTAATATTTCACATTTAGGTTTTATAAGTGAGCAGCATACCAAGTTATAATAGGAATAACACTTTATATCAAGATTCTACAAGCATAGCTGCCATGCTAAAGCTAAAATCAAAACCACTGCTTCTAGGATTTCAGAGCAACAGGGAATGTCATTTAAGTTGCCATTTGTATCACACTATATCTTTATATAAATTTAAGCACTTAGATTCACTGGAAGGGAATTTAATGAAAATACAGGTCTAGTAAACTCAACATAAGCTTTAATATTTTCAGCATCTAATATCTGATAATTATTTTTCTTAAAAAGGAAATTCCTTTTGACTTGGCTATATGCAGATTTGTGATGGGAGGCCATACATTGGAACTGTTAACATTTAGAACATTTGAAATTCTACTTCCTAGAGAATTCTAGTGTGCCCATATTGACATTGAGGTTATTGACCAGAATTAATTAGTTTAAGCTTTGAAGAAAATATCATTTAGAAATCATTAGATTTACCTGACTTAGTCTAAAAAATGGAATATTTTACTTTATTGTTTTTGATCCTAAGAAATGCATATAGACCAAAGTTATGGACTTGCAGGCAATCACTCTGACAGAGCCAGTCATTTTCTACCTCATGTTTACAAGATTAAATATGTAATAAAACACAATTTTGCTCTTTCAGGCACAGCAAATTGATAAAACTCCATCTAGATCCAGGTTGAGAACACGGAGGGTAGACACATCAAATGAGCATTCTCTGAAAACATTGTTTTCTTATCATATTTTAAATATATGCAGTATTCAGTTTATCAAAAGACTTGTGCTTTAATTTTGCATTTTTTTTAAAAAACACAGTAAAATGTATTACAGAAAAAGTATATATATTTTTTTCCTGCATGGACCATAATGCATTAAACTTCATCAGGAGAGGGGATACACATTACCAGCTGTTTTGACCACTGATTCCTCATTCCAAAAAATTACTCCAAATTTGCTGAGAAGAAAATGTGGAAGCTTGTCCTACACTTGCATCCCCAGTTGTATCTATGATGGTTATTCATCATTTTCAGAAAGAGAAAAGTGGAGACCCAGAAGTAGCTTATCTTTGAGCAGCATAGCCATGAAGAATATAATATAAAAGTTGGAGGAGCACTTCTCTCCAATGTTCCAGAGATAAGTCTTCTCTCTCTTCCTGGAATTGCACTGGGCTCTCACAAATACATATATTTCAACTCAATAAATATTTGTTAGCTTCCAGGAACTTCACTGGGCATTTTTTGTAGATCTAATTGCTATATATTCATATATATGTCTTTTGGTTACTGCTGATTAGAATATTCCAAAATACCAAGTTAGTATACATGAGAAATTAAAAACAATTGACTACTTTATGGTTTGAACTATTGTGTCCAAGTCATAATACACATAAGCATTTGCCTAAACAAATAAAATCAGGGACTCAACACACACAAATTGTCCTTGAAAAAAAATGCTCATTAAATAAATCTATCATATGCTTATAGGTTCTGTTAGGATTGACTCTGGTTAAGCTCTCTGCCAGCTTTCCATTATATCCACTCTTGACTAATTTTATGCTCTGTGCTATAGACTCTGGTTTATTTCTTTTTTTTCTTTTTTTCTTTTTTTATTTTATTAAGGTATTATCTGTGTACATAGCTTACCATTGCCCCCCCCCTCCCATTCATGCCCTCCCTCCCCAGAGTTCTGTGTTCGTTAGTTGTACTTATGTTCATGCATACCAGTCCCTCGGTTGTTCTCCTATCTCCCCCCAGGTCTCCTTCCCCTCCCCGCTGTCATTTGACAATCTGCTTGTTTTCCATTTCTGTATCGTGTGGTGTCTCCAAAGTCTCTTTCAGCTCTAGCATTCTAAGTTGTGATTATTTAAATCACATTACTGCCTAACATCTAGGGCTTGTGGGTAAATTCTAACCTTAAGAGGTCCCACCACTTTGTCCTAATAGTGTGTCTTCTGTATAAATATTGCAGTTGCACTATTATTCTGTGAAGATGTTTACTTTAAAAACAGTTAAGCTAAACAGTTATCTCAGCTGTGCAATTTTCTCACTTGTCATTTAGTAACATCAATGACAGATTTAGTCAAATTAAAGCTGTTGTTTTCAAGGACAGATGGTGTCAGGCACTTGTAATATTTGGAAGTAATGAGTGATGTATGGTTAATGAACCAAGCAACCTTTCTCTCTTTAGTCATTAGAAAATGCAGAGCGACATCCTGCTTTTGATCTGTTTGCTTTTTGTGATCTAACCCTTCAGGTGTGAGCTATTTTTATATGTGCTACCCATCTAGGTTTCTCTCTAAGAATACCAAAAGCGTGAAGGGAAGGTGGATGCTTTTGGAAAAAAATCTTTGTCTTTCTTGGTACCCAAATTCAGCTCTATAATGTTTATACAGTTTATTGCTCCTTTTGCTCTCACTAACTTTATTTTCAGTACTGATTATGCATGATACTTAGATCCGCTTAATTAAATCAACTAAACTCGATTGAGTTCAGTTTGTTATTATTTTGCTGAAAGCTGGGAGGATGAAAGAATTACACTGGAAAATTTAGTCTGTGGCTCTAAGGATTGAATAGTTGGATTGCATAGCTTTTATTGTGTAGTAGAAGGAAGTGTATCAGTTCAGCACAGGAGGTAAATTTATTGTTGACATCAACTGGGATAGTTAAGACTGAGGAGAAGAACATTGGCTGTACTTTTTAAACTATGCTATAAGGATATAAAAATTATAAAACCAATTCACTTTATATTATAATTACATAATTTAGTCTAAAATCAATTACAGAAAATAATTTAATAGACATTTTGCTTTTTGTGTAAAATCCCAGGAGCAAGAAAAATAAAAAAAAAGTTCTCAATAAGTATTTATTGATAAATAACTTGGTCTATGTCCTATCATCTGGTTGAATTTTATTCCTTTAGATTTTTTTCTTCAGTGAGGACCTGAATAATAAAAAACTTTATTTATTAGTCATCACCCCAGGATATTTTTCCATTGATTTTAAAAAATATATTTACTTATTATAAGTAAAAAAATTTACTTATTAGTCATAACCCTATTTTTCCATTGATTTAAAATATTTTATTTATTTCAGAGTGGGACAGAGAGAGATGGAAACACCAATGATGAAAGAGAATCATCAATTGGCTATGCTCTACTAGGGAACCAGCCAGTAATCATGCATGTGCCTTGAATGGGAATCAAACCCATGACCTCCTGGTTCATAGGTCAATACTCAATACTCAATACTCAATCACTGAGCAACACTGGCCAGATTTCCCCTGATTTTTTTGAGTGGAATGGATGGGTTGAGACAACATCAATGTCTCAAAAGAGAGAAACATCAATGTGAGAAAGATACATGGATTAGTTGCCTCCTTCGTGCATTCTGATTGGGGCCAGGAGCAAAACTGCAACCCAGGTACTAGTACATGCCCTTGACCAGATCAAACCTGGGACCCTGTAGTCTGAGGGCCAAGGCTCTATCCACTGAGTAAAACTGGCTAGGGAAAAATCTTTACTTTTTAAATATTTATCAGCAAAAACTGATACCAGAAAACAATGAAAATATTCAAATGACAGATATTAATTATGTATTTTCATGATGCTTAATGATCATTTAAAAGTGAGGATAGAAGTATATTTATAGTTTTTTTATATCTCTTTTTTAATTGTAATGTATTTATGATAATCATGTTTTTGTGGTGATGCTGGTGTAAATAAACCTACTCTTGTAAAAATATGGCACAGACAATTTTGAATAGCACAAAATATTGGTAATGATAATAAGTGACTATGTTACTTTTTTATGTGTTTACTACATTTTAGACTCTACTCTTTCTAATTATGAAAAATAAAAAAGATTGCTGTTACACAGGATGCCAGTTATGCTGGTAGCAGCCTCATACATTTTGCTTTTACCACATCGCTTGATTGCATCATTTGCTCATGTGCTTGATTTAATCTAGTGTTGTTTTGTACAGGCTGTACAGACCTGCAGCCTAGGAGCCATAAGTTACACCATCTAAACTAGGCATGTGGTAGGCTACACAATCTAGATTTATGTAAGGGCACTCTGTGACCTTTACAAAAATGAAATTGCCTAACAATGCATTTCTCAGAATGTATCTCCATCCTTAAGTGGCATATGACTGCACTATTGACTATATTCTCTGTTCTGTACATGATATCCCCAAGGCTTAGTTATTTTACATCTGGAAATATGTATCTCTTATTCCCCTTTACCTTTTAAGCCAACTCACCCAGGCTCCTTCCCTCTGGCAACTATCAATTTGTTCTCTGTATCTATGAGTCTGTTTTTTGTTTAGTTTTGTTCATTTCGTTCTTTCAGATTTCAAATATCAATAAAACAATACAGTGTTTGTCTCTTTCTGTTTGACTTATCTTACTTAGCATAATATCCTTGGGTCTGTCTATGTGGTCCCAAGTGGAAAGATTTCATCCTTTTTGTTGTTGAAATTTAAGTGTCTATATCACATTTTTATTCATCTATCTATGGATATCTATGTTGCTTTCATACATTGTAAACAATGCTGCAGTAAACACAGGGGTGCATATATGTTTTTAAATTGGTGTTCTTGTTTTCTTCAGATGAATGCCCAGAAGTGGAATTGCTTGGTTGTATGGTAGTTCAATTTTTAATTTTTTGAGGATTCTCCATAATGTTTTCCATAGTGGCGGCACCAATTTACAATCCACCACCATTGGATGAGATAGCCCTTTTCTTCACATCTTTCCCAATACTTATTTATTGTGTTTTTGATAATAGCCATTCTGACAGGAGTGAGGTGATAACTCATTATGGTATAATTTGCATTTCCCTGATGATTAGTAATGCTGAGCATTGTTTTATCTCTCAACAATCTGTATATTTTTTCTCTAGTCTTTTGCCCATTTCTATTGGTTTTTTCCCTTGCTGTTGAGTTGTATGAGCTTTTATGTATGTTTAATATTACCCCCTTTTCAAGTATGCCATTTGAAAATATGTTTCCCCATTCAAAAAGTTTATTTTATTTATGTTTACCTTCATTGTGAAAAAACTTGTTAGTTTGATGAAGTCCTGTTTATTTTTGCTTTTGTTGCCCTGGCAGGGGAGACATATTCAAAAAATATTGTTATGACTGATGTCTGAGTTCCTGCCTATATTTTCTTCTAGGAGTTCTATGGTTTTAGGTCTTACACTTAAGTCTTTAACCCATTATTTGCTTATTTTGTATATAGAGTAAGAAAGTGGTTCAGATTCTCTCTCTATCTCTTCTTTTTTTTTTTTTTACATTTATCTATCAAGGTTTCCCAATACTATTTGTCAAAGAAACTGTTTTTTTTTTTTCAATTGTATATTCTTGCACCCCTTTTTTGTAGGTTAATTGAAAATAGAAGCCTTTACTTCTGGGCTCTCTTTTCCATTGATCTACTGGAGGCCTGGTGCATGAATTTGTATATGGGTGGGGTTCCTCTGCCTGGCTGGTGACCTGGGCCAATCAGGGCCAGCTCTCCCAATCCTGATTTGGCTGGCTGTCCAGGGGGAGGGAATGCAGGAGGTTGGCCAGTGGTTGAAGGTTGGCTGTGGGAGCTCACTGACCACCAGGGGACAGCTCCTGTGTTGAGCGTCTGCCCCCTGGTGGTCAGTGCTCATCATAGCTACATGGCAGCCAGTCATACCTTCATCCTGGTTATCTGGTCATAACAGTTGCTTCTACTTTAAATTCTGGGAGCATGAGACCTCCAACTTTTTTCTTTTTAAGATTGCTGTGGATCTCTGAAGTCTTCTTTTTATTTATTTATTTTTGTCTGGGGCAGTAGTGATTTGACATATATTTTGGGGTTCTTTGTGTTAGTCCTGTGAAAAATACCATTGGCATTGTGATAGGAACTGCAATATGTCTGCATATTCGTTTGGATAGTATGGGCATTTTAAGAATATCAATCCAATCCATGAGTATTGTTCCATGTATTTGTGTTGTCTTCAATTATTTTATCAATATATTATAGTTTTCAGAGGACAGGTCATTTACCTCCTTGTTTAAAGTTATTCCTAGGCATTTTTTATGCAATTATAAATAAGATTCTATTCTTGATTTCTCCTTCTGATAGTTTGTTATAATTCTATAAAACAACAGGTTTATAATAGTTTATTGATGGAATATTTGCCATTTTCTCTATATAGTATAATATCACAGTTTCCTTCCTTTCCAATTTGGATCATTCCTTCCTTCTTCCCTCCCCCACTCTCTCCCTTCCTCCCTCCCCTTTTCCCTCTTCTTTCTTTCTTCCTTCCTTTCTTTCTTTCTTTCTTTCTTTCTTTCTTTCTTTCTTTCTTTCTTTCTTTCTTTCTTTCTTTCATTGCTGTGGCTAGGATTTCCAATACTATGCTAAATAAAATTAGTGAAGGCAGGCATTATTATCTTGTTCCTGATTCTGAAAGAAAATGTTTTATCTTTTCATCATTTACTATAATGTTAGCTATGGATTTGTCATATAGAGCCTTCATTATATTCCCTTTATACCTACATTGTTCAGACATTATGACATAAACAAATGCTGAATTTTGTCAAATGTTTTTTCTGCAGCTATTGAGATGACCACATGTTTTTCTTAATTTACCTTTTTTTAAATGTAGTATATCATGACTGATTGTTGGATAACATATAACAATCTTTGCTCTGGAATAAATCCCACTTGATCATGATATATGACCTTGTAATCTGTTGTTGAAATCAGTTTGTTAATATTTCATTGAGAACTTCTGGTTCTTGTTTATTAGAGATATTGGCCTGTAATTTTGTAATGTCATTGGTTTTATTATAAGGATATGTATGGCTTTAAAGAATGAATTTGGGATTTTCTATTCCTCTTGAATTTTTGTGGAATAGTTTGAGAAGGATAGGTATTATTTTTTCTTTAAATGTTTGGTAGAATTCAACTGTGAAACCATGTGGTCTTGTATTTTTGTTTATGAGTTTTTTGATTACTGATTGAATTCATTACTAATTTTTGATATGTTCAGATTTTCTGTTTCTTCCTGGTTCAGTCTTGAATAGTGGTATGTTTATAAAACTTATTTATTCCAGGTGCTGGAACTTGTCATATAATTGTACATAGTATTCTCTTATGATTTTTCAGTTCTGATTTTATTTATTTAGGCCTTATCTATTTTTCTTGATGGATGTGGCTAAAGGTTTATCAATTTATAGTTTGTTTAATAATTTAATTAAAAATAAAGGTTTGGTTATTTTTTTCAAAGAGCCAGCTCTTAGTTTTGTTGATCTTTTCTTCTTTCTACTTTCTTTGGATTTTATTAGTTCCTTTAAGTGTACAGTTGTATTGTTTATTTGGGGTTTTTCTTGATTTTTGTGGTAGGCCTACATCACTATGAAATTCCATTTTAGAGCCTACTGCTTTTGTTTCATCCCATAGATTTTTGGAGGATAGTCTTTCCATACTCATTTGTTTCATTATTTTAAAAATGTGGGGTTTTTTTTTGTTTTTTTTATTTGACCGATTGGTTGTTTAGTAGTCTATTGTTTAATCTTCACATTTTGGTGTTTTGTATTTTATTTCCAGTTTTCTTCTTGGAATTGATTTCTAGTTGCATTCAGTTGTGGTAGATGAAGATGTTGTCTATAATTTCAATATTCTTGAATTTACTGAGATTTGTTTTGTGACCTAACATGTGATCTATCCTGGATAGTGTAGTGTTTCATGTGCACTTGGAAAGAATGTGTATTCGGCATTTTTGGAGTGAAATGTTCTATAAATATTTATCATATTCTTTTGATCTAATGTGTCATTGAGGGCCAATGTTTCCGTGTTATTTTTCTGCTTGCATGATAGATATATTGATAAAAGTTGAGAATTAAAGTATGGTACTATTATTGTTATACTATCAATTTCTTCATTTATGCCTGCTAATATTTGCATAATATATTTAGATGTTCCTATGAAGGGTGCATAAATATTTATAATTGTCATATTTTCTTCTTGGATTGACCCAATTAATATTATGCAATGCCCTTCTTAGTGTCTAGTAATAGTCTTTGTTTTAAAGTCTATTTTTATCTGATTTAAGTATTACTACCTCAGATATTTTACTTCTATTAGCATGGGATATATTTTCATCTTTTCAGTTTCAGTCTCTGTGTGTCTTTCTTTAATATATATATATATATATATATATATATATATATATATATATATATATTTTAGAGAGAGGAAGATAGAGAAACATCAATGTGAGAGAGAAACACTGAATGGTTTTCTCCCATACACATTCCCAGCCCAGGATCATACCTGCAACCTGGTTATGTGCTCAGACTGGGAAGAGAACCTGTCACTTTTTGCTGTATGGGACAAAGCTCTGACCAACTGAGCCACACTAGCCAGGGCTGTGTCTTTTGTTTTGAAGTGAGTCTCTTGATCTGAATTGATTTGCCTTTAGGCAGCATACAGATAAACTTGTTTTGTTATTCATCCAGGCACCAAATATTTTTTAATTGGAACATTTAGTCCATTTACATTTAAAGTAAAGTAATTATTGATAGGCATGTGTAGGGAGTGGCTATAGGATCGAGCCTCAGACTGACCTATGGCAGGGCCCCAAACAAATCCCAGCCTGAAGGGCAGAGCCCTCCTAGCATAATTCAGCTTAACCTTATCCTCCTCCCTAGTTCCTTCCTAGGTAGCTAATGGGCTGTGGGAGGTGCAGAAAGCGCTGCCAAAACAAGGTGAAACTCACAAGAACATTGTAAACATGCTGACCACTTTCCTTGTTTTGCTTTGTGTGTTCTGACTATAAAAATAAAGCTTTGTTGTTCATAATTTTTATATTTATCTTCTTCAACAAGTGAATCTAAAAACCACGGGAATTAAACAAATCTGATGAACAATATTAACTGGTGAATATAATAGAATCAGAGGTAAAGAAGGGGAGTAGACTGACAATTCTTGGGGAACAGGGGAGTGGAGGGGGCAGGAAGAGACTGAACAAAAACTGTGTGCTATGGATGAGGACAATGGGGGGTGGGGAAAGGGCAGAGGGTGGGGTGGGAACCTGGTGGAGGGGAGCAATGGAGGGGGAAAAAAGAGGAACATTTGTAATAATCTGAACAATAAAGATTTATTTAAAAAATAAATAAAAAGCTTAAAAAATAAATAAAGCTTTGACTTGAAGGCTGGGTCTCTCTCTGTGTCCTTGTCCAGACATTAGATTCATCCAGCCCCAGCTATATTCTCTTGTCTGTCTTTTCTGATCCTTCTCCACCACCCTCAGGTTCACCCATGGCCATGCTGGTGCAGCATAGGCATGTACTTATTGTAATTTTGTTCGTTGTTTCATGGATATTTATGTAGTTCTTCTTTCTTTGTAGTTTGCTCATTTTCTTTAATGCTATGTTTGCATTCCTTTCTTGTTAACTTTTGTGTATCTTTTATAGGGTTTTAGTTTCTGGTTACTATGAGGTTCATATATATCAAGTGTATAGAGAGCAGTCTATTTTAAGCTGATGAACATTTAAGTAATATTTCATTCTGAAAACTTTACAATATTCTCCTCCCTCCACACATCTTTGACTTTATATTTTAGTTTTGTTTATCCCTTAACTACTCAATGTATTTATATTTGCTTTTGCTTTGTTGTTGTTGTTGTTTTATTTTGTTTATGCTCTCCATTCTACCTTCTTAAGTGGCTAATCCACTGCCTTTTCTACACATTTGTCTTTACACGTGATATTTTTCTTTTCTATGCTCTTTATTTCCAATTATGGACATAAAGGCTCTATTTTAATGGATTTTTTTTTAAAAAAAAACACATTTCTTGTAAAGCCAGTTTAGTGGTGATGAACTCTCTTAATTTTAGCTTGTCTGGGAAACTATCTCCCCTCAGTTCTGAAGAATAACCTTACAAGGTAGTGTATTCTAGGTTGTATGTACTTTCCTTTCAGCACTTTGCATATATCATGCTATTTTTTTCTGGTGTGCAATGTTTTGCTGAGAAAGCCGCTGATAGCCTTATGGCATTTTCCTTGTATGTGGTCAGTCGTTTTAGTTTTGCTGCCTTCATGATTTTTCTATGTTTAACATTTACCACTTAAACTACAATATGCCTTGGTATACTTTTTTTGGGGGGTGTTCATTTTCTTTGGAACTCTTGTTTCCTGAACCTGTATGCCTTATTCTTTCCTCAGGCTAGGAAAGTTTTCAGCCATTATTTCTTCAACTCAGTTTTCTGTCCATCTCTCTCTTCTCATTCTGAAACATCTATAATGTGAATATTAATGCATTTGATTTTATTATAGAGGTTTCTTAAATTATCCTCATTTTCTGTTCCACAGGCTGATGCTTTATCCACTGAGCCAAACCAGCTAGGGCTCTTCATTTTTTAAAATCATTTTCTTTTGCTATTCTGATTGAATTATCAACCTGGAAGATAGTAATGTAAATCACCATTCTTCTTAATTATATAATCTATTCTTGCTTCCCTCTAGAGTAGTTTTCATTTTGATTATAGTATTCTTCAGCTCTGGTTGGTTCTTTATTACCATTTCTAACTGAAGTTCTCACTGGTTTCCTTTATTGTTCTCCCAAGTTTTGTAAGCATCCTTATTATGACTAATACTTGAAATTTTTTTATCAGGTAAATGAGTTATCTTTATTTTAATAGGACCTTTTTCCCCCTGTGTTTTTCTTTGTTCTTTTACTTGGAACATATTTACCTTATTAGTTTGTTCTATGAATTAGATGAAACAACTATCTCTCCCAATCTTGAAGGAGTGGCCTTGTTTAGGAGCCACCTCTGAGTGCTGTGTGATTTTTGCAGGCTACCTGGAGCCAAAGCAGGTACATGCATAACCCAAGTTGCTTTGAGGTTGCAGCAAATGTTGCTTGAAGTGGCTTGGGGTGTGTGTCTCTAGGTATGCCCTGTAGGGCTGGCAGACTGGGCCTCACTATGAAGGCCTTGCAGGATGGCCAAATCTCTTGGACTAAGCTACTGCCTACACAACCCATGGGCAAATTACGGTCTACAGGCTGGATCTAGCCAGTTCGGCTGTTCTACCTGGCCCGTGGAGCCGAAAGAGTGGAGGGTTCTCTTGCTCTACCCTCTGCTCCTTCACCAGCAGCCCAAGATGAAAGTGTCAGCATGGTGAGGTTGCTTTTGTTCTGGCCCTCCGGTCCAGTTTAAGAACCCATTGTGGCCCTCGAGTCAAAAAGTTTGCCCACCCCTGGCCTACACTATCTAGATGGAGTTGGGACATAAACAATGGCACTCAACAGTACTTCTGATCCTGGAAAATTATCACAGATCCCTTAGTTTTTCTGCAATTCTCCATCCATTTTTCAGATGCCTTGGATTTAGTAAATGTATTTTTTTAAATGGATAGTCTAAGTGCTCTTTCAATTAGCGTTTTATCATTTTGCCTTAGAGCAGGCTCCAGGCCTCTGTGATAATTCTCTCTCCTGCAGCTTGCCTCATCCAGGTGTGCATCCCCCAATTGCCACTTACTTCTCTATCTCTCCTACCATTCTCTATGTCAGTGTTTCCCAAACTTCTCTCATGATGAGAATCACCTGGTGGAGTTGTTAAAATACAGATTTCCTGAGCACTAGTTGAGTATACAATTTTACCTATATGTTCTCAAAAATTCTAGTTTAGCACTTCTGAGTTGGGATTCAGGAATCTGTATTTTAATAACTCCACCAGGTGATTCTCATCATGAGAGAAATTTGGGAAACACTGCTCTGTGTCATGCCTCCATCATTTGTTTTGCAGGAAGTTGTTCTAAGTTGTTTTTTAAGAGGAATTGATTGCTATTATGTAATTGTATGTTTAGTGTGTCAGTGGAAGAGATTAGTTCAGGGTCTTTTTATGCTGCTATCTTGGACCCTTGAGTAGAAATAGTTTTGGGATGAATCACAACAATATCTATTAGTATAAAACAAGACATTGACACACAGTTCTCCTTTTAAAATATTGTAAATTATAATTTAAAAACATGTGTAGGTAAAATGTGTGTACTTTCCCTCCAACCTACCACTGATAGAGGAGAGAAAGAATTTTCTTGCATGATGACATGGCTTTATTTTATGAAATAACAGACAATAATAACTAATATTTCATATTTTAGTAGGAAATTTACCTTTTTATCTATTAATTGCCAAGAAGTGAAATATTCTCTATCCTCACCTATAAATCGCTGAGTCTTGACAATTTTACCTTCTATCTCTTGAATCCATTCTTACCTAATTCCACTGTCACCACCCTAATCTTAACCTTCAGCAGTACTTTCTGACTTCTAAATTAGGGCTATAAAAATTCAAACCAGATTATATAATTTTGCTAATTAACTTTTCAGTGGTTTCCACTGGCCTTTGAATGAAATCCAAACACCTTGTCATACATTACAAGGGTCTGTGTGAACCTGATTCCTGCCTCCAACTTTATCTCTTGCTCTGACTCTTATTTATTTTTTGTTCCAGTTTTGAGATAACTTCTTCCATGATGTTGTCTCTGGTATCTTTAACTAGTTTAGCATTTTCTGCAATACCCCATGTTATCATATAGCTCTTAAATATTATAATAAATTAGTAACCCATGTGTTATAACTTATTTGATATATGTACCAATTCCAAGACTGTGAGTTCAAGATAGAGCAAGGACTATTTCTATTTTTTGTACATTGTATCTTTCCTGTGCAGAATAAAGAACAAAATAAATTTTGATGGAAAGAATAAATTAATGAATGAGTGAAGAATAGATATGTTATCTACTTACCCAGATTTTCTAAAATTGTTGCCAAGGTTAACTAGATAATCAGAAGACCATGCATTTGGATCATGCAGTGTTTTGATTCTACATCAATTTGACTTCACTGAAATCTGCTTAAATGTCATCCATCCATTTGCATGTCACTCCATTTCCTGGGAGCAACAATTCTCAAGAGGTGTTCTGTAGCAATTCTCTTGGTAGAGTCACAGGCATGCTAACCCTAAACAGTGTTTGCTTTTATCAAATTGTGTGCATCATGATTGTGTTTTAGTTTTTTCCTGTTGGCTTCTGGAAAGCTCAACTATACATATGCAGCCCATCTTCCTTAAAGATTACAGGACTAAAAGGGATACCTTTTTTAATATTAAAACTAATCCAGGTTTCACTTTAATTTCCCAGTTGCCATTGTTAAATGAATCTCATTGTGCTATATTTTTGGAAGTGGGTATTATTATAGGTATTTTTGGAAGCCATCTCAAATCCTTCAAGTCACGAGAAATTTTGATAGGGGTGGGTGAGTAGGTGAGGGAGTGGGAATACTAAAGAAGGTAAAAAAGAACTAAAGTATGCATAACTTCTTTGATGTGGAAAGAAATATAAACTTTAGGTAAAATGAATTAAACAGTTAGTGTTTACTTTATTCACAGATATGTGATAGCAAGAGACTATTAAAAATAACTAGTATAAAAATTTAAAAATAAAATACTTTTATTTCAATATTCCACTGAGTTGGTAGTTTGTATTCTAGTTTTCTGTTCTAGCTTTTGTTTTTCCCCAAATAAGTGCCAAACACAAGAACAGTTGATTAGAAAATAGATGCAGAAAATGCCAAGTTGATCTTCAGAAATTCACAGCCACATTTAATCTTGTTTATATTAATGTTTTAAGCATGTGTATAAATGTCAATAAAGTAAGATACAAATATCTTTCTATATTTCTCTTTTATTTTTGCTATCCAGCTTGTCTTTAAAATTACTTTAGCATTGTGTAACTATGCTACTAACTTCCTGAGTGACATGTAATAAGTCACTTATTTCCTGATTGAAACACTAAAAGTACTCAATAAAGAACATATATTTTTCATCAGCTCCTCTACTGTACAGGGCTGATTTATTTAGGACTGGGCACATGTTTCAACCAATACCAAACTGAGTATTCATCTGGATTCTTCTGCAACATAAACTGATGAACAAAAACAAACCCAGAGAAAGAGAAGCAGCAATCAGACTTTCAAACCTCAGAGGGAAAGTAGGGGAGAGTAGGGGTAAGGGGAAAAGATCAACCAAAGGACTTGTGTGCATGCATATGGACCTAGCCAGTAGCCATGGACAACAGGGGGGTGGGAGAATATGTAAGGAGGGGTTTGGGATGGGAATGGGAGGATGAGAACAAATATATGATACCATAATCAATAATAATAAAAAAAGGCAATCACATTTATTTTTAAATATAAGTTGCAAGGGCAATTAACTGAGACCACTGTCGTCTACCTTATCAGTTGGAGAGATATCAATAGGTAAAAAGAATCACATCTTAATATATATATATATATATATATATATATATATATATATATATACATATATATACAGAGAGAGGGAAAAAGAGAGAGCTCAGTGGATATCATTGGAATTCCTAGACATGCCTTGGAGTAAGATATAATCATGAGCTTTTCAAAGTTCTTTATATGCTTATCTGGTTTTAGTATTTTTGTTGTCACTACTGATTATTACAACCCTCATATCTATAATTCTGTGACTTCTCCACATAAAGACTACTAACATCACTTAATAAATTTAAAAGCATCTACAACCTGATCATTTATTTAAATACAAAGACAAACAAGAGAAAAATTTTGAATTTATGGAGCTCACAACTGGAAATGGGGGTATTCCTGCAATTACAAATGAGATATGTATGACATCTGCACTTACAATATTATGACACAAAAGGGCTATTTGAATTAGATTTTTGGAATAAATAATCTTGAAATATAGATATGTCTTTAAGTAAAAAAAAAATTAAAAGCGCAAAATGATTTATGATTTATTAAAGTAGATCTCTTTAAATGCAAGAATGGTGAAATCCCTTCATTTCGGGTAGTTAAAATCTGCTTCACAGCTAATACACAGGAACAGGAGTTTAATTTTATCATTTTACTGATTTAAGCCGTACCTAACCATGAATTAGTCTTTGTTTAATTTTCTCACCAGGATCATTTCCTGGTGTTATTTGTGAACATGAAATCTTTGTGAAAGTAGGCTTTCAGCCATCGAAGGAGGCTTACATCAAGTTCTGAACCTAGAGCAAACAAGTAGACTGTTCTCAGAACATTTTCTTTGGATTTGCAATCAAACCGATCTACGTAGACACAGCCAAGGACTGGAGCTCTAAAACAGAAAACTCTTATTCAAAAATAAAAAGGCAGCTTTTCTTTCTCCAAGTTAAATATGTTCTACTTTTCTGACAGAACTCTTTCTCGATTTATTCTAAAACAGCTGAACTATATTTTAAAATTATTTGCAGTTAATATTTGGGACAGTCAAATGTTTTACTATTTCTTAGTTTAAAAATTTGGGTGTTTCATGTTTTGTTTTATATTTCATAAGATGCCAAATATGGCTGAAAAGAAATTATCTTAAAGGTGTGACTTCTTATAATTCTCAAGAAATTCTACTCCTTTATATGATTATATAAGTCACTAAGAAAGTGCCACAACATGCAAAATAATTATAGATTTAAATCGCAGTGTTCTGGTTATATATTTAAATACTGCATAGACTTTCTGAATGTGGCTTATTTTATATTATATCCTGTTATTATTCTTGAATAATGGAACTATAAAACAATGTAGAACTCTGGTGATTCTGTTTTTGAGGTACTATATTAAGAAATATCTTTAAGTGCTGGACCACTGGGATATGAGCTTTTGACTAGGTAATAATATGAACGAAGCCACTGAACTCTCCTATATGAAAAAAATCTGGACAAGTTAAAGGCTATCATGATGTGAATTTTGTAGTATCCAAGGATATGTGTCAAACATTTCCAGCACATCCTATTTCAATTTATTTTTGGCTGAGATAAACCAATTTTAACCTGGAGATGAAACATGGAAAAAGAACATGGAAAATGATTAATCTGATTCAAGACATAAAATAGGCATTATGACACAGCCAGGGCATTTCCACAAGCACACATCATTAATCAAGCATGGAGGGGTGGTTCCAGATTCAGTTAGCCACAATGGTTCCCTGGTAGTTATGAGGTCATAAGATCTTCAGTTTGAATTTTCTTGACATGCTTTTGACATTAAACTTGATGCCTTCAATTGTATGAATAACTCTTATCCTTTATATCTAGGATTGAATAAAAAACCTGAATTTGCATCAGGAACAGTCCATAAAATAATGTTAAAATTTTGAAAATTATTTTGACAGATAGATTTTACACTGTGCAAACTGCACATAACATGAGTAAAACAACAATCACCATCTAGAATCTAGCATTTTACACTGTTGATTGATCTTTTCTCTATCTCACATTAATAACTAACTAGAGGCTTGGTACATGAAATTTTTGAACTCAGGAGGGTCCCTCAGCCTGGCCTGTGCCCTCTCACAGTCCAGGAGCCCTCAGGGGATGTCTGACTGATAATTTAGATTTGCTCCCCACAGGGAGAGGGCCTAAGCCCATAGTCATACATCCTTAGTGCTGCTGTGGAGGCAGGAGAAGCTCCCACCATCCTTTGCGCTTGCCAGCCATGAGGCCAGCTCTGGTTGAGTGGTGATTTTCCTGTAGGAGCGCACTGATCCTGCATTAAATGTCTACCCCCTGGTGTCATAGAAACTGGTCATTTTGTTATTTGGTTGATTTGCTATTAGCCTTTTATTATATAGGATATTTTTTGTTTCAAAAAAAAAAGAAAAGAAAAATCAAGAGGAAACAAAGTAAAGTCAAATAATAAAGACTTGATGCTAATAATAGACACTTCTAATGGACATCCATTAAAGTTCTAAAGCAATGTAGTATTTTACATATAAAATTTTAAATTTCAAAGCATTTTATATCTGAATTTATTTTAAAATATTTAGTTCTGGAGTTGCAACATATGAAAATATCATAAGATTAAAATTTCTCCACTGAAAACTAAACTGTATTTTGTTTCGACTAACAGAAGATAGAACCTGAGGGCATGATCATGCACATTTTGTTCTGCCAAAACCATTCTCTGGCAATATAATAAATAATAATAAACCAGGTTTTATTTTATGTCCATATTCAACAAATTCAGAATAAAGTAAACAAAACGTTAATTACGTTTGTAGCAAATCTGACCACCTTCTGAAATAAAAATCTCATTTAAATGAGTTTTGATTTGAAATAATACTATTATAATGTTTGTGTAAGCTAGCACCTTTATGGCAATAGCATCATATTTGACTAAGCCAAATACCTAAGTAAAAAGATTCTTGTTTCAGAAAATGTATCCTGACAATGTGATGATTATTTTTCAGCCTACACATAGAATCTATCTAGACATAGAATGTAGGGCACATATGGGCATTTACAGCCTTTTCTGGGCATGGCTGGGGTGTTTTGCCTAGATATATATTACATCTGTTTGGTTTGATCAGTTAGGTTCCTTGATAGAATTGAGAGGTGATGCTTTATACTACATCTTCCACATGGATGTCTCCCCAGGGTGCATTTAGATTTAATTCCATGTTTGTGATATTTTAGTGGACATCTTTGTGGAGTGCTATGCTCATTTCCACCAAGTTCCAGCCAGAGTCCTAGGGCGTTAGAACCGAGCTGAGTTTTCCTACTGTGCATGGTCACACTCCAACAAAGACACTCCTAAGACAAACGGAGGTCCAGGGAATCCAAAGCAGCATTAAATGAATCACAGCTGCATCACATTATATTGTGATGTTTCTAAGTGTTGGATTGAGTTTATATCACATCAAACACACAGTGAAAAAGTGCAAAATTTAAACTAGTCTAGCCAGATGTTTTGCATGTAACTGGGCAAACATGTCAACATAGGGTGAAACAGCTGGGAGTTTCAAGTATGATTTAACTGGCATCACAAATGGAGACATTGGTATGAGCAGCTCATTTTAAATGAAGACAAAGATATTTTAAGTACTGACTGGTCACAATCTTCGAGTGGCCTTATATTAACATGAAACAGGATGGAATGTTTAAGTAACACTGCCGCACATATGTGCAAGGAAGTGTGTGTGGGGGGTCATCTTTATTTTCTCTATAACCCACCTAGTCTGCCTTCTGAGCCCCCCGAAGGTGGTGTGGGAAGGGGGTGAGGTGAAGTGAAAAGTTAACATTAATTTAAACAGTCTTATTTGGTTGGGCTCTGTTCCTCAAATGGGAGCTTCCTGTGCTTCTTTCCTTATGCTTTGTCTGTGTGGTTGGAGGTGTGTATGACATACATGTCCTCAGGGGAAGGGTGAAGTCCTTAGGTGCAGTGTCTTATAGCTTCCTTGTGACCTCTTGTGCCTCTTCCATCTAACAATGGTTGGTGGAACTTATAGCCCCCTCTCTGCGTGTGTGTCTGTTCCCCTCTCCCTTCCCCTCTTTCTCCTTGTTGAACTTCCATGACACTTTCCAGTTTACTCCACCCCGCTCATTTCTGGCTGTTTCCATGCAGATTTTGTCCTAGAAGTCTGTTCTGTAGCTTCCATGGCAATGCTGCAGAGTCACCAGTGACTTTCCAGTCAGGACTCTGTTAGTCTAGGTTCCCACCATGTTGTCAAGGAACCAAGAGAACTTGAGAAAAGTCAGGGTATTGTACTGACCACTGCCCCAGAAGTAACCCAGGCTGGTCTGGGTGAACACACAAAGCAATCCATTCCAAGTCTCAAATTGCAAGTAGGGGCAGAGTGCTTTCTCTCACCTCAGTGTTGCTGCACGTAGACAACGTTCTACCTCTCTGTCTTACAATTCAGAATTGGAAAACTTGTAAGACACATCTGACCTACACGATCTTTGTCTCCTCTCATTTACCAGCATCCTACAGACTGGAAAATGGTAAGCTTTTCTTCTAGATCATAATCTCCTTTCTCCAACCTCATGGTTGCTGCACTTTCAGAGAATTCTAATTCCACACCATCCGTATGTTAAATGGTAGCCACAAGAATATTAACAATCCTCTTTGGATAGTCATGTCTTGAATGGCTGCTGTTTGGGTGTAAAATCCTACTCTGAATGTCAGCATCTGTACACCAACCACACTACTCTCTGCATTCCTCTGCTTCTGTTCTGCTTCCTACCTCCTTCCTGTCTCCCACTGCATGATTTTTACAGAGATGAGACCCCAGGCTTAGTAGGCCTACAAAGAAAAAATAGTAATAAATTTTATGATGTGAAAACTATGGATTTTTTCCAACATGTTAATTTAAAATATTGATAGACAGATGAAAGATAGGGAAACTATATTCAAAATATCTAGGACCAAAGAGATATTGTTGCAAAACAACAATAAAAAGTCAGCAAATTTTGAAAACAAAATGGAGAATAATATAAACTGGCTTAAAGATGAGGAAACTCAAAATAATAAAAACATGAAATTAGCCGATGAAAATTTCCTAAACTCCTTAATAATAAACACACACACAATATCAATGAGATAGCTATTTACACCAATTATGCTGGCAACAATCAAGTGTAGGCAGGGATATTGGAGTATAGGAACCCTTATTCTCTGATGAACAAATTAGATATCACCTACCTAATGACCTGGAAATTCTTCCCTTGAGATCAATCTTAAGGAGATTCTCCTTCAGAAACTTTAAATAACACACATTTATTATATCACACTTTATATGGATCGGAGTTTAGGCTTGGCTTAGGTGAGTTTTTCATTTAGGATTTCACAAGGCTGCAGTGTAGATGTTGCCTAGGGCTGTGGTCCCATCTGACACTTAAGGTCTTTTCCAAACTCATGTGATTTTTGGCAGAATCATTTCCTCACAGTTTTGAACTGATAGTGTCTTAGTTTTTCTTTTTCTTTTTTTAAAAAAATATATTTTATTGATATTTTACAGAGAGGAAGGGAGAGAGATAGAGAGCTAGAAACGTCAATGAGAGAGAAACATTGATCAGCTGCCTCCTGCACATCCCCTACTGGGGATGTGCCCGCAACCAATGTACATGCCCTTCACCGGAATCGAACCCTGGACCTTTCAGTCCGCGGACTGACGCTCTACCACTGAGCCAAACCGGTTTCAGTGTGTCTTAGTTTTTCAAGGCTAAAAGCAGGATTGCTCTTCAGAAAAAAAAAACACACAAAACAAACAAACAAACAAAAACTTAAGTCTCTCTTTCAAGGGCTTTAACCCTATTAAGTCCAGCCTACTCAAGAAAATCTCCTGTTTGATTAAATCAAAACAAACTGATTTTGGACCTTAATTACATATGCTAAATCCTTTGGCTTTTGCCAAATAATGTAATATAATCGCATGAGTGAAATCCCATCATGTTCCTAGATCCCGCACTTGTTCGGGAGAAGATTACACAAGGGCAGGCATTGGTGCATTTGAAGATTATCTTAGAAGTCTGTCTTCCACAAGGAATATTTTTGAAAGCTTTGTTTATCCTGGCAAGAAGTTGGAAGCACTCTGGAGGCCCAACACTGAGAAATTCATAGATAAAAAATGAAAATTGTATTCTAATGAAAAATATTCTATCTTTATAATTGATAGAGTTCATGTATTTTCAGCATTATGAATACATATGAAAAATGTATGAAACAGCATGAGATCTTGTCTGGCTTTGGACAAGTTATTTAGCTTCTTGGTTGTTACTTTTTTTTAATCAAATATGATAAATTACCTTTGTAGTAATTATTACCTTACTATTATTCAATAGGAAAAATTGAGTAGATACTAATGTATTAAGGTTAATGTGAATAGATAATAATTAATGTTAATATTATATGTTTTACAAATCATGACTATGCAAGTATTTTTCCACACTTAAATGTATGGAATAGGTAAAATGACTATGCTAGGTATCACGTATTTAGTACTGAGTATAGGACAGTCAATAGCCATGCACTCACTTTATACATTTATTCATTTACTCCTTTATGAAGTAAGGAATATTGTTATTACCATTTGTAAATGAAGAAATTGAAATGTAAAGAAGTCAGTAAGTGTAGAACTCCTGATTCAAATCCAAAACGTCTAACTGAACTCTGCAGTCCTGATTGTAAAATATCTTAACCTTATTGTAAATGAGTATGGTATTTGTAGCTAACATGCAACTCAATAGGCATGTAAGTAACTATGTATCTGCAGTGATTTTAAATTTGAAATTTAAAGAGGAGAATTGAAATTTAGGATCTTAAAAGATGTCTCTTGTTTCCCAAGGCAATAGATCATTTATTTGTATAAAATACCTGCATTTTTACCTGCAGACGATGAAAAAATCTAATAATTTAAAAGCTTGATTATCCTTGAATTTCCTAGAGAGAAGCAGATGTGTCTTGTAGAAATAGAAATTTAAATAGAAAGCAGTGTAAAATTCCTAGGTATCATATCTTGGATATTGTCATAGTGGCAGCTTTTCAGCAGATGGTCAAAATCCAGATGAAGATTCTTCTTCTTCTTCTTCTTATTATTATTATTATTAAAAGTTTACTTGAAGGGAAGCTGAATTCTTTGTAAATTATTTTTGAGAAAATGTGAAAAAAATCATGAAAGTGCCACAGAAGTTACCAATCCTCTTGGTATTTTATCCATTAAAAGGTTAAAGAAGGTAACCATAGTTAGTTTTCTGCCAGATGGAAACAACTATATATTTTTTCACTTTCAAATTAAACTGTCATTTCAAAAATATTGTTGTCATTTAAATTGAGAAGTAAAGAATTACTGTAAAAACAGGTGACCCAGATGCAAAGAAAAAAATAGCTGGCTATAAAAAACCTCCCAATCAAAAAAGAAAAATTAACCAATTGTGTAAATAAAGCATTCTTTCTAAATGTCAGGGTCTATCTAAAATTTTACTTTCTTTCAGATGACATAATGTATCAGAAATGACTTGGGAAAACACAAAGGACAAATAAAACTTATTATTCTAATTATTTTGATCCAGCTGGCTTACTATCATATGGTTTAATGAAAATAAGAGAAAGTTTGCCTAGAAAATTATATTAAAACTCCAGTGACCAGATAAAGAAATTATCCTAGAGGATGTAAATACTGTGGAATGTTCTACTATGTTTATTATATTTGTTTAGTATTATTGAACAACCCCAAAATAATGAAGTGTACTAAAGCAAAATTGTCTTAAATATGTGAGCCATGAAAAAATGTTACTGATGCTGAAAAACTTGTATAAAAAAGTATAACAAGCTGTGCTTAACTATTAGCATTGCAATTAAAAATTGCATGAGCTCTAATAATAAACTTCTAGTACTATGTTGAATAAAAGTTGTGGGAGTGGGCATCCTTGTCTTGTTCCTGATCGCAGAGGAAGAGCTTTTATTTTATTTTTTACTATTGAGTATAATATTAGCTGAGGGTTTATCATATATGGGCTCTATTATGTTGAGGTACTTTCTTTCTATACCCATTTTATTTGAGTGTTTTAATCAGAAATGGGTGTTATCTCATCAATTGCTTTTCTTGCATCTATTGATGTGCTTATCTGATATTTTTATCTTGTTTTCTTAATGTGGTGAATTTCATGTGATCTACCATCCTTGTGTCCCTGGAATGAACCCTACTTGATTATGATATATTACGTTTTTAATGTTTTTTTTGCATTCATTTGCTAGTATTTTGTTTAGAAAATTTGAGACTGTTCATCAGAGATACTGGACTATAATTTTCGTTTTTAGTGTTGTCTCTGCCTTGTTGTGGGATTAAGGTAAGGTTAGCCTTGTAGAATGAGTTAGGCAGTATCCCTTCTTCTTCCATTTTTTAGAAGAGTTTGATAAGGATAGATATTAAATATTATTTGACTGTTTGAAGGAATTCACCAGTGAAGCTATCTGGTCCTCGACTTTTGTTTTTGATTATTATTATTATTTTTATTTTCTTACTGTTGATTTGTCTATTTAGGTTTTCTAATTCTTTATGTTTCCATTTAGAAAAGTTATGTATTTCTATGAATTTGTCCATTTCTTCTAGGTTATCAAATTCATTGGTATATAGACTTCATAGTATTTTTGTGGTATGCATTGTAACTTATCATTTCTTTTTAAAAAAATATATTTTATATTTATTTATTTATTTATTTATCTATTTATTTATTTATTTTACAGAGAGGAAGGGAGAGGGATAGATATCTGGAAACATAAATAAGAGAGAAACATCAACCAGCTGCCTCCTTCACATCCCCTACCGGGGATGTGCCTCAACCAGTGTACATGCCCTTGACAGGAATCAAACCTGGGACCCTTCATTCTGCAGACCGACGCTCTATCCACTGAGCTAAGCTGGTTTAGGCAATATATTTTATTAATTTTTTACAGAGAGGAAAGGAGAAGGATACATCAATTGAGAGAGAAGCATCGATTCAGCTGCCTCTTGCACACTCCTTACTGAGGATGTGCCCAGCAACCAAGGTACATGCCCTTGACTGGAATCAACTTGGGACCGTTGTTTCTTGAGACCAATACTCTATACACTGAGCCAAACTGGTTAGTGTCATTTTTTATTTGATTTATTCCAGTCATTTATATTTTTCTCTTAGTGGGTATAGACGTGGTTTGTTGATTTTATTTACCTTTTCTATTGTCTTGTTAGTCTCAGTTTTGTTAAATTCTGCTCCGATTTTCATTATTACCTTCATTTTACTGACTTTGGGTTTCATTTGTGGGTTTTTTCCCTCCTAGTTATCTAAGGTAAAATGTTGGAATGATTATTTATTTATTTATTTATTTATTTATTTATAGTCCTCTAATATTATAAATTTCCACTTAGTACCACTTTTGCTGCATGTCCAAAATTTTGATATGCCATATTGTCATTTTCATTAGTCTCTATGTGTCTTCTAATCTCTTATTTTACTTTTTCTTTGGTCAAGTAGTTGTTCCATAGCATGTTGTTTAATCTCCACATATTTGGATTTTTTCAACTTTCTTTTTGTAGTTAATCTCCTGTTTCATACCACTTTGGTCATACAATATGCTTGGAATTATTTCAATCTTCTTAACTTTATTGAGGTTAGCTTTGTGCCCCATTGTATGGGTCTATCCTTGAGAATGTTTTGTATGCACTTGAAAAGAATGTACATTTTATTGTTCTGGGATGGAAAGCTCTATAAATATTGATTATGTCCATTTGGTCTAATGTGTAATCTAAGGCTGATATATCCTTATTAAATTTCTCTTTGGATGATCTATACATACCTGTCAATGAGATATTTAAGTTACCCAATATAATTATATATCTGTCAGTTTCTCACTTTTGGTCTATTAGTAATTATTTTATATATTTTGGTCCTCCCAGTTTGGGTGCATATACATTGATAAGCATTATATATTATTGATAAATTGTCCCCTGTATTATTATAAAACTAGAGGCCTGGTGCGTGAAATTCATGCACTGGGTGAGTTCCCTTAGCTTCACCTGTGCCCTCTGACAGTCTAGGATCCCTTGGAGAATGTCCTCCTGCCGGCTTAGACCCATTCCTGAGTGTACATCCCTCTTACAGTCTGGGATCCCTGGCTCTTTACTGCTCACCTGCTTACTGCTCCTTAGTGCTGCTACCATTGCTGTTCTCACCTGCCATGAGCCCAGGTTCTGCTGAGTGGTGCTCCTTCAGTGGGGGGTAAACTGACCACCAGGGGGAAGCTCATGCATTGAACATATGCCCCCTGGTGGTCAGTGTGCATCATAACATCCGGTCTTTCTGGTTGTTTCACAGTAACAGTCGCTTAGGCTTTTATTAAATAGACTAGAGGCCTGGTTCACGAAACTTGTACACAGGGGGAGTTTGTCCCACAGCCCAGCCTGTGCCCTCTCCAATCTGGGACCCCTTGAGGGATATCCAATTGCCTATTTAGGCTCAATCCTACCTAAATGGGCAGTCAGACATCACTCTCACAATCCAGGACTCCTGGCTCCAAACTGCTCGCCTGCCTACCTACCTGATTGACCCTAAATTTTTCTGCCTGTGTACCTGGTCACCCCCTAACCACTCCCCTGCTAACCTGATTGATGTCTAACTGCTCCCCTGTTGGCCCGGTCACCCCTAACTACCCTCCTTTGCTAGTCTGGTCACCCTCAACTGCCTTCCCCTGCAGGCCTGGTCTCACCCAACTGTCCTCCCCTGCTGGCCATGTTGTGGCAGCCATATTGTGTCCACATTGTGGCAGCCATCTTTGGCCACTTGGAGGCAGCCATCTTTGTGTTGAGTGATGGTCAATTTGTATACTACTCTTTTATTAGATAGTATATCCATCTTTGTTTCTTGTTACCTTTTTTATCTTGAAATCTACTTTGTATGATATAAGGACAAATAGACCTATATTTCTCTGTGAATTGACTCTTCTTAAGAACAAATGCCTACGTAATTCTAATTTCCCTAATTGTGAAAAGGAAGTCCTGGAAAGAGAGATAAAGCTTTCTCTTGAAGTCACAGAAATTTTCTTTTATTATTGACACTAGTAGCTGGTGCACAGATTCGTCCACTGGTGGGGTGCCTTGTCCTGGCCTGCGAGGTGGTGCCAAAACCAATCTCTGGGTTTGGGGTGTGGGTGAAGCAGATTCAGAGGTGACAGTGCCCCAGCAGCAACCTAACCCACAGCCAATTCCATGAGAAATCAGGCTCCCTTCTCTACTGGTTGTAGTGTCTGCCCTCTGGTGGTCACTGTGCATCATAGCTACTAGGAGAAAAGTTGAATAGTAGGATTGTCACTTAAGCTCTTCTATATAGACTAGAGACCTTGTTCATGGGATTCATGCACTGGTTGAGGGGGGGGTGGCCTGTGGGGATCAGCCTGCTGTGGGAGCACCATTTATCCCGGTCAGCTGAGTGGCTGTGGACTTGCCCTTTGAGCAGCTGCTCCCTGGTCCACCATCTTCTGTGGAGCTGGAGCACTAGTCTCTCCAGGGGACCCAGTTAGGGCCAGACCCAGGGACAATAGCACTGAGAGGTGGTGGAATAGGCCTCTGTCCCACGGCGGCCATGAACCTGCCTCCCAGTTTCCAGGGTCAGTTCTGCAATCCTGGTGGCATTGCTGTGCGGCCTGTGGGTGTCTGGAGGAGGTGGCAGGAAGCAAGGAGGAGGGGTCTGGGGCAAGAAAGCAACAATTACATCCCGGGTTTCCTGCCCATTGGCCTGGGGTTTGTATCAGGAGCAGCCACTCATCCTGGTCAGCCAAGTGGCGCTCCCACTATGGCGGTGCACTGACCACCAGGGGAAAGCTCCTGCATTGAGCGTCTGCCCCCTGATGGTCAGTGCACGTCATAGCGACTGGTCGACTAGTAGTTCCACCATTTAGTTGCTGGGCTTTTATTATATAGGATTATTTCTGGTATACCCATTTTCACACCTCTTCTCTCTGGCCAACATCACACTTGTCTGTATCTATGGGTTATGCATATATGCTCTTTGACTATCCCCTCCTTCCCCCCTTTTTTTTTTCATCCAGTTCCCTCTCCTTCTTCCCTCTGGCATGTATCCATGTCTATGTTTCTATTTTGTTCTCCAGAAATCTTCTTTAACAAATGACAAATGGATGTGTAGTATTAATAGTTCTCTTTTGCTCATTCATGCTTACTTTCCTTTAATAAATGTGATTTCTGTCACTGAGAACAATATAGTTTGGCAGGAAAACTAGTTGAAAGGCAGTGACTTAATGTGTGAGTGCTTTGGTACTGGGGCAGACAATAGTATATCAGCAGATAGGTCAGCAGCACAAACCTAGTTTGGATTAAGGATAGCACACAGACACAGCACGAGTCTAAATAGGACAAATGATTTTTTATCATAATGTTCAAAATCATTGGCTCTGCTGCAGAAGTTTAATTGATGACTCTGCCACTACGGCCTTGCTGATTTGGACAGTTTCTTCACTGTTTTTCACATTCCTCATTGTAAAATAGTGGTAACAACAAAAATGAATAGAACTGTTATGAGAATTAAATTTAATACAGCCCAGCTGGCATGGCTCATTGGTTGAGTGTTGACCTATGAACCAGGAGGTCAGGGTTCAATTCTCAGTCAGGGCACACGCCTGGGTTGTGGGCTCAATCCCCAGTATGGGGTGTGCAGGAGGCAGCTGATCAATGATTATTAGTATATCTCATCATTGATGTTTCTATCTCTCTCTCCCTCTCCTTTCTTCTCTGAAATCAATAAAAATATATTTTAATAAAGAAGTTAATACATGTAAAATGCTTTATAATAAAGCTTTATACACATAAATTACTTTAAAGACAATGACTTTATAACTCAGCTCAGAGATGGAAAAATCCTATATAATGAAGAGCTAATATGCTAATTAGACCAAACAGCTGAACAACTATGGTCTAGACAACCTTCTGGACAAAGCCTGGAGGTGGGGGGTACGAAGCAACTGGGGGGAGGGACCGTGGGCCGTTGGCCAGCTGCTCTTCGCCCTCCCTCCCCCCATTGAACTCTGTCACACTTCTGGTCAAGGAGACAATTTGCTTATTAGCTTTTTATTACATCAGATATGCCCAGTTTTCCTAACACCATTTATTGTTAGGAATTGAACTTGGGACCCTTCAGTCTACAGGCTGACACTCCATCCACTGAGTCAACCCGGTTTAGGCTGTTTGGTTGGTTTTTTGGGGGGGAAAGTTAGTTTGGGCAGCTGAGAAGCTGGTATCCTGGATGCCTGACTTAGGAACTAAATGGTTAATGGTGAAACTCACCGATAAAGAAGCCTTAGGGAAGGAGCAGGCTGAGGTGTAGAGGCATGAGTTTGGTTTCACACATGCTGTGTTTTGTGGTTTTGAAATAATAGGGATGTGCACGAGGCAGTTTCATATTTGTGTCTCAAAAGATTATGTGCATTGGGGATATTGATTTAGGCATATATTAATATTTGATGTTTGAAGCCACGGGCACAGATGCAATGTTTGAGAGATAGAAAGAAGAAAAAAAGACAGGTTAGGATGAACTCTGCAAAATGAACTTGTATTGGAGACTGAAAAGTAATAGTGCAGAGAGAAGGAAAGCCAAGAGGGCACTGTTTAAAAAAATAGCATAAACACATATACATACATGTGTATACATCCACATATACACAGAGATAGTTGTAGTTGACTCTTTTTAAAAATATATATTTTATTGATATTTTACAGAGAGGAAGGGAGAGAGATAGAGTGCTAGAAACATCGATGAGAGAGAAACATCGACCAGCTGCCTCTTGCACACCCCCTACCGGGGATGTGCCCACAGCCATTGTACATGCCCTTGACCGGAATCGAACCCGGGACCTTTTAGTCCGCAGACCTACACTCTACCACTGAGCCAAACCGGTTTTGGCTGTAGTTGACTCTTGAACAGTATGGGGGATAGGAACACTGACCACTCACACAGTCAAAATCTGAATATAACTTAAATGAGTCCTCTACATACATGGATTTCCAAAAACTAGTTGACTCTTGGACAACACAGGTTTGAACAGCAACTGTCAACTGAATTGAGTAACTGAGGAAAATATTGTTATGTAAGTAGACTGGTGCAGTTCAAACCTCCATTGTTCAAGGATCAACTGTTTATGTATATTTTTAAATAAGGGATAAATCAGTCATGTTGAAAGGTGCTAAAAGGATAAGTAATACAATAATTGAACCGAGTTCACTGCAAATAGTTCTGAAAATTATAAACTAGAAAATTCTTCCCCTACATCTCACAATTACAAATAAGATAGGATGTAATAACAGTGCCTCATGCCTGAATTTTATGATCTCTCCTGCTATTTATTTATCTATTTATTTATTTATTTATTTATTTATTTTTGCCAACTCACTCATACCCAGGAGGATGAGTCTGGAATGGTAATACACAACCTTCAACACCTAATGAAAACTAGAAAAAACATATGACTTAAATTAAATTAATGAGTAAAGGAAACTATTCATAAGAAGTAATTTAGATAGATAGACTAAGAATCGAAAGTTGTTTTATAGTTCATCTAGTCTATTCAAACAGCATTTTTTTTTAATGAAGGAATTATATTTCAGCCAAGTTAGCCCAAACTTATTTTCCTTAGCATCAACTTTCTCATTTCTTTCGGAAGTGTGTTGGAGTTTAAAAATTCTTTCAGTGCTTATAAAGTCCACATATAGAACACTGTATCACGATAATTTAAGTCAGGCCATCCTAAGCATGTGCTAGATACTCTCTACATATAAATAAGAAAGCAATCTATATATATATATATATATATATATATATATATATATATATATATTAAAAAAAAACTTTGTTACATTGCAGTGTTGTTGAATTAGACTTGTTCTGCATTAGTTTTATGGTAAATGGGAAATATAACCATGAAGACTGAGTTAGCTAAATAATTTTTTATAGGGTGAGAATGCAAAAAAAAATAGCACCCACATTGTACATGAGTAATACACCCTTAGGGTGCTGGTACTTCCTGCACAAGGTTCTCATTTCCTGCTATACAGTGATGGGATGATGTAAACAGCAAGTAACAAACAGGAATGAATGGCAGTGCAAACAAGCCTTAGGAAACCTGATTTAAGCTGTCACCTTATGTGATCATTCTCTAATGCTTTAGAAAAAACTGCGTTGCCAGTGGGTCAGAGCAGTGCATTATTTTTGAATCAATCTTTCCTTTTTTCCAAGTTCCTAATACTTCTCATCCTTCCCTAGAACCTCCACTTGAATGGTGGAAATTCTCTATTATTCATCAAATACTTCAAGCTGTCCCTGTCAAGTTTCTCAACTCATTTCCCACAGATCTTCCACAAAAAAATATAGCCAAACACTCCTCTGCCAGTTATGAGCCCACCTGAATAAAGAATGAGAGAGCCAGACTTTTGGGAAGAAAAAAAAAAAGGAAACGAACTGGAAACCTGTCATCTCTCAGTATCTGCAGTTTGTTTACTTAGTACCAGCTGTTAAACCTTACTTGCAGCAATCTGATTACTCATTTTTCTCTTTTCAGCCTTCCTCACCAATAAGGGATCACTCCTTCCACAGAAAGGAAGGAGACATTCATAAGAACAGCTGTGTTTCCTATGCACTTTCTTTTTAAATATGTTTTTATTGATTTGAGAGAGGAAAGGGGAGAGAGAGAGAGAGAGAGAGAGAGAGAGAGAGAGAGAGAGAGAGAGAGAAACATCAATGATGAGAGAGAATCATTGATTGGCTGCCTCCTGCACACGCTCCAGGGGGGATCGAGCCCACAACCCTGGACCCTTCTGTCCACAGGCTGATGCTCTATCCACTAGGGCAGGTTTGCACTTTTTATTTAGGTTTGGGACTCAGTTAATTATTAATTGTTTATAAAGCATGTAAAGTAACTGAAGAGTGGAATAAACTTCAAAATATGAAAGGGAAGACAAGAAATTTAGGCAAGATGTTTATTATCTTGGCGGAACATTTTGTATATATGCTAGTTTCTAAGCAAAATATGTGTCATGTAAGATGATTTTGAAAATTCAGAATATTTAAGTAAGAAATAGAAAAATATTATTTTGCATGAAAACCTTGTTCTTCTGTGTGTCTTAGGATTAAATAATATGACTTGGAAGGCTGAAGTGAAAATAACACATACTAAAAATGCTTGCTTTTTTTGGTCGGTTTCAGTTTTATTTTTAAGACCTGTCATAAAATGCTGTACTTGTATGACTTGAAGAGGGTCCCAAGAAGAAATAAGTATGTTGGCTTAGAAAGAAAATTTCCAAACATTCACCAACAAAGAACAGAAGAGGTTCTGAAATAAGATAACTATTATAATAATTCTGATTTATTTTACAAAGATCAAAATTTATTAAAAATGGAATAGACTAAATTAAATCATATGATTAATATTAACATTATTACTAATTGTGTAGGCATACAGACAAAAACTACATTTTACTCTTATTATCAGCCAGTATATTTCATTTCAGGATAACACTTAAGGAGAAATTTCTGAATGAAAAAGGGCTAAATGTTAGATTTTAAAAATACAATTCTATCTGAAAACAATGTATAGTTTAGATAAATTTTCAAGGCCAACATATAAGTCTTAAATTTTTGATTGAAATAACTAAAAAATATGCATGGATTTTTAGTTTAAAAAACTCTAATTATTTATTGATTTATTACTTATTTATTTCTTAGATGTTAGCAGGAAAGAAAGTGTCAAGAAAGTATACATCTCCTTAAAGTATATACAATGCATTATGGGACAAAATTACCGTATTTGCCGGCGTATAAGACGACTTTTTGGCCCTGAAAAATATGCCTCCAAGTGGGGGGTAGTCTTATACGGCGAGTATATAACAAACTCTGTATTTTTAGTGGAAATGTTAGGGGGTCGTCTTATACGCCGGCAAATGCGTATTTTTTTCAGGGCCAAAAAATCGTCTTATACGCCGGCAAATACGGTACCACAAAACAATGAGAAAAATTAGAGTGTTAGGGGAGTTCATATGATAGGATTATTAACACATTTGAAAGTCAAGAAAGGTTTCATAGATGGAGGCATATCACCTTCCCCTGATCACCAGGTTTCCTCCACCCCTGAGGACTCCTGGACTGTGAGAGGGGACAGGCCGGCTGAGAGAACCCCCTTCAGTGCATGAATTTTCATGCACCAGGCTGCTAGTATATGTATATTCTTTATTGATTCCTTTTATCTATTTGTTTATCTTATACCAATACCACATAGTCTAAATTAGTAATTCTTTAACATAACTCGTTTACAAAATAGTTTTGGCTTTTCTAGGTCCTTTGCATTTCTGTGTTATTTTTAGAGTCTGCTTGTTAATTTCTACATATGCCTAAAGGGGTTTTAATTTGAATTGCATCAAATGAACAGATCAATTTAGCAAGAAGTGAGTTTGTAACAAATTGAATTTTCTAGTCTGTGAGAATGGTGCATCTCTTCGTTTATATAGATCTTTTTATTTTCACTTAGAAATGCTTTGCAGTTTTCAATGTATACGATTTGCACATTTTTGACAGTTCTTAATATTTTGATAAGAGATTTGTTTGTTTATATCACACTAGAGAAAGTTTTGACTAAAAGCAGCATCACACCATCTTTGCATCTCCTATATCCCTCAAACACACTTGTCACTTTGTTCATTGAACTTACTAAATGATTTCATGGTGAAGAATTCCTAAAAACCATTCTAATCCAAATTTTTATATGAAAGTAGTTTGAAATGATGGGGAAAAGGATGGTAGTAGAATCAATGTACATTTGAAATAATAGATAATCACCTGGATACATTTTATGGGACACTTGGATTTAATAATATTAGAAATTCCAAGTAAGAACTATGTTTTTATTTAAAGTATATTATTTACTTTGAATTGCACCTGCATTTTACCATGATCAGAACCCAAAGGAAAGTCTACAAAATTATTTTGATCCATCTTCATGGCCTCAAAAAAAATGGTGATTCGTTTTTGTAGTTAATTCCAATCATATTACAATAAAAATAGAAGAAGAGACTCTTTACTGACATTGGAAGGATGCCTTTGTGTTCTGACCAACCATCACTACAGAACACCAGTCAGAGCAATAAACCCATGGTAGGGATGGTATGACATACAACTTATGTCACAATTTTTTGTAACATAAACTTTGGAAGTCTGGCATCTTAAAAAGGAGTATTTTAATTTTATTATATTTTCCTATAAGCTAGAACTAACTCAATTTACATAATAACTAGTTCACTAAGCTTTAGAAATTTACTTCAAACTCATTAGGAAAAATCAAGATCTATGAATTTATATTTCTATTATTTCAATTTGAATGCCTTGTATTTTTTTCTCTCATCTAATTATTTTAGGGGGAACTGCCTGTATAATGTTATAATAGTGGTGAAAGCAGACATCCTTGTCTTATTCCTCATCTTGAGGAACTTCCCTTTTATTCCTAGTTGTTTGAGTGGTTTTATCACAAAAGAATATTAAGTTTGTCAAATGCCTTGCCTGAATCAATTAAGATTATCATGTAACTTTTTGCCTTCATTCCAGTATGGAGGATATTATATTGTATCAACAGTATTTTATACACTATCACTGAATAACGTAAAAAACGAAACTAAGGAAAAAATTCCCTGTATAACTGTATCATAAAATACTTCAAAATAAATTTAACCAAGGAGGAGAAAGACTTCTACACTGAACATTATAAAACATTGTTTAAAGAAATTAAAGAACTATATGGATACAACTCATCTTCATGATTAAAAGACCTAATATTGTTAAAATGTCAATACACTTAAAGTGATCTACACATTCAATTAAATCCTTATCAATATTTTAACAGCCTTTTTTTTTTTACCAGAAATAAAAAACCCTACCCTTAAATTAATATGAAAAAGGTCCTGAATCATCAAAATAATCTTGAAGAAAAGAGAAATAAATTTGGATTATTCACACATATTGATTTCAAAATATAATGAAGCTATAGTAATAAAAAACTGTGTGATATTGACATGTATTAGACACACAGATCAGTGGAGTAGAATTGCAAGTACAGAAATAAATCTTCACATCCGTTGTCAATTGATTTTTGACAAGACTGCCAAGTCCTTCATTGAGGCAAAAATAGTCTCTTCAACAGATGGTGCTGGGAAATCTGAATTTCCACATGCAAATGATTGATATTTGCACCCCTATCTTACACCATAACAAAATTTACTTACATCAATTGCCTTAATATAAAGGCTAACACCATAAAAAATATTGGAAGAAAACTTAGGAATAAATCTTCATAACCTTGAAGTTGGCAATTGAGTTTTATATAAGATGCCATAAACACAAGTAGTAATAATAAAATATGCATAGACTCTAATTTATCAAAATTAAAAAAATATGCTTCAAATTACATTATCAGGAAGTTAAAAAAATAATCTACAGTGTGAAGTCAAATGTTGCAAATCACATATAACTTTAATATCTGGAATATTTAAAGATCACCTACAATTCAGCAACCACAAACAAACAAACAAACAAACAAACAAAAAAAAACATCCCAATTTAAAAGTGGGAAAAGGAATGCCCAACCTGCGTGGCTCAGTGGTTGAGTGTCAACCTATGAACCAGGAGATCACAGTTCTGTTCCTGATCAGGGCACATACCTGGGTTTTGGGCTCAGTCCCCAGTAGGGGATGTGCAGGAGGCAGTAATCAATGACTCTCATCATTGGTGTTTCTATCTATTTCTGCCTTCTTCTCTGAGGCAGAGATAGATAGAAATTAATATATTTTTCACATAGTTTAAAATATTTATTCATTTTTAAAAGTGGGAAAAGGGACTTGAATAGCTATTTCTTAGAGGAAGATACATTGTCAATTAAGAACATCAAAATCATTAGTTATTAGGGTAATGCATAATGAAATGCCACTGTACCCCTCTAGAATGGCCATAATTACTTGAATTAAAACTGTGTTGGCAAGAATGCAGAGAAATGGGAATGTTTGTACATTGCTGCTGGGAGTGTAAAATGATTCAGCCATGGAGAGAAACAACAACAGTTTGGTGCTTCTTCAAATGCTAGGCATGGAATTTCAGTGATGTGCTGTTCACATGATTCAGCACTCAACCACTGAGCCACAGAGGTCAGGTTATGAATGGGGAATATTAATTTTTTAAGTTGAATTTACAGAGAAGAAAAACAATTTCTAAAAATCATATGTAAATATTTTTTTGAATCTACATTGAAAATGTCCAAACACCGTGTCCGTTTAGAGATGTAGGTGTAACATAATATAATTTGCTTTTAGAGTTAGAGGTTCTCAATGTGAGTGTGGAATTTGACTCAGTTCCCTGAGGAAGTCATTTAACTTTTTATTTTTGTCACTTCGTGTAGGTATAGTAAAATACCCTCATTGCTCCTCACTGGATGTGCAGTAATGTGCAATTTGTAAACATGTTTTGTGAGATGCAAGCTTGATATGAAGAGCTCTTCATATCAAGTTCCAATAGTTCCAATCTTTGCAGTGACCAGACTCTATGCCTTTTTACTATTTGCATTAAATAATACAAAACACATCAAACTCAGATATCTTAAAGAGAGTATTATGCTGAGCAAAAAAAGCCAGTCAGAGAAAGACAAGTATCACATGATCTCACACATATGTGGAATATAATGAACAAAATAAACTTACGAACAAAAGAGATTTAGACATAGAAGCAAGGAACAGACTGATGGGTAGCAGAGGGAAAGTGTGTGTGTGGCGGGGGGCGAGGGGAGAGATTAACCAAAGACTTTATATGCATAACTCATGGAAACAGACAATAGAATGGTGAAGGTCTGGGAGGAGGGGATCAATGCGGAGATGGGAGGGGGGCGATGAGGGGATACCTGTAATACTTTAAAAAATAAAGATAAATTAAAAAATAAAATAAATAGCCGAAACCGGTTTGGCTCAGTGGATAGAGCATCGGTCTGTGGACTGAAAAGTCGCAGGTTTGATTCTGGTCAAGGGCATGTACATTGGTTGTGGGCACATCCCCAGTGGGGGGTGTGCAGGAGGCAGCTGGTCAATGTTTCTCTCTCATTGATGTTTTAGCTCTCTCTGCCTCTCTGTAAAAAATCTATAAAATATATTTTTAAAAATAAAATAAATATTTTAAAAAGATGAAAATTCTATTTTTCATTAGAAGAATACCAGCTGCACTTGTGTGATAACAGCTACAATTCTTTTCTTGTCCCAAATATTATTTAATAGAGTACCATTCATAGGTGAGGAAACTGAAGCTAGCATGAAAAAGAAAAGCTATAGTGAGTATTGGCAAAGATGAGGGGGAAAAGGAGCCCTTCTGTACTGTTGGTGGGAATATAAATTGGTGTGGCTACTTTGGAAAAACAGTATGAAGATTCCTAAAATAAATAAAAAAATAGAACTACCCTAGTATTCAGCAATCCCACTTCTATGTACATGCAATGGAAATGAAAACAGGCTCTCCAAGTAATACCTGCACTCCCATGTTAATTGCAGCATTAAACCTAATAGCCTAGATATATACATGTATCAAATAATTAATATACACTCAAGAAATATTTTACAATTTTATTTTTCAACTAGAGGCCCAGTGAACAAAATTTGTGAATGGGGGAAGAGGGTTCCTTAGCCTGGCCTGCACCCTCTCGCAATCTGGGCCTGCTGTATCCTAACTGCTCACCTGCCTGCCCGCTTGATGCCCCTAACCACTTGCCTGCCTGCCTCATCACTCCTGTTTGCCTGCCTTCCTGATTACCCCTAACCACCTCTGCCTCAGCCCACAACACTATTACTTCATCAGAAAGGACATCTAGACCATCATTTGGCTGCCCAACCTAATTAGCATATTATGCTTTTATTATTATAGATCATACCTTAATAAAGCTAAAATATTTAAAAATTAGAAAGGAAATTCAGTCAGACTTACTTAAGTATATTATACTTTGTATTATACTTATAATATACTTATAAGTATACTCTGGTGACATTGTATGCAAAGAAACTAGAATAGAAGACTATATGAAGCTCTACGAAACATTTGTGCTATTTAATGTGTGTTTGTATGCATGTGGATGAGTGTGATTCTTTTTCTTAAGGAGAAAAGCAATTCTCTTTCAAAGCTTTAACATAAGTAAGCATGTCACCTCAGACCTAAAATATTGGAATGTGTGTAACAAAACTTGTGCAGCAGATTACTGGAAATGTTTTATTCATTTTTCTTTTAATGGTTACATATGTTTTCAAGGAACAGTGTTTGCCCTGTTGGAAATGACGTTCAACTTCTTTGTGTAACCTCGAGTGGGTATCGACTAAGAAGTGACACATGCATTCACATACATAATCACTCCATGTAATCATTAGGGGGGAAAAAAGAAATGATAATTTTTGTATGTTGCTGGTATGGTGTATACCTATGTGTACAACTGCTTACACCTTTAAAATAATTTAGTTAAATTCAACATATGGTGCACTCATTCAGGAAAAAGCCAATCCAGTTGCCAAATATTACATATTAGTATATCTAAGCAATGTCAGTGGTGCTAACTTAACAAACAGACACCTTAAAACCCTATTATCATTCCAATTCTGCAATAAAGGAAATGATTTTTAGTGTTTGCAACTTCCCTCATGGTTTGTCTTGGGCTGAAAACCTGAAGATCAAAGATGTGCACTAGTGCTGAGTGACTCTGTAAACAATGCTCCCAGTCACCCTCCTGCCACTTCTCTCTGCCAGAAGAAACAAATGCCGGTTGCTTTCATGCAGCCAACACTGAATTTTGACAAGGGAGCAAAGTGATTCAAAGCCAACAAATACCAGAAGAATAACGCAAGGAATCTCACCTCAAACTGAGAGCACAACGGTCAAGCAGTTGCAACTGAAAAAAATGACTCTAATCTTGATTTTGATAATCTGCCTCAGGTTTCAAAGCACAACTAAAAAAATATTTATTCCTTTCCATAAACTAACATCTAGTTAGACAGATGACTATTAACCATACTGCATATTTCGAATTTTAACACTTCTTTTTCTGTTGCCTTTCTTTATTCAAATAGCTTTGATAGTGCCCCAAATTATTAAATTTTGTTTTTTGCATATAGGCATTATCTGCAAAAACAGCTCTTTCTCTCTCTCCATTACTGCAAAAAATTGAATAATAATGATATTATTAATTCATAATAAAAGTATAATATGCTAATTAGACCGGACAAAGCCCAAGTGCCAGAGGGAAGCCAGTGCCAGCAGCCAGAGCAAGGAAGGCCTACTCTTGCATAAATTTCATGCATCGTGCCTCTAAGTTATAAATATAAAGAGATAACAACAAAATATTTTTCTAGTGCTTGTTAAATTTCAGTTATTCTGCCAAGCACTTTACATATATTATCCCTTCTAAATTTCACAACAACCCTCTGAAGTATTATAGTGATCTCTATTAAACAGATGAGATGAAGAGTGAACCAAATAAAGTGTCTCAGAACCAATAAATGGAAGAGCTGTTCTTCAAACGCAGAAATATCTGATGCTGAAGTCTATCTTTGCCCTTATGCTCCACTGCCTCCTAATAAAACCTGTGGCAATTTTTCACCTGAGAGCTTTAAGAAAGGTCTACTTTAGCACTATTAGAAGACAAGAATGTTCTGTTTTCCTTAAATATCCTATAGGGTGCTTCATGTGAGTGGTATGGGTTTTGTTGTCTACACACTACTAGCTGATTACTGCAAAAATCCCTGTCGGGCCCCAATTAGTTTCTTTTCCTTTAGGAAAACTTGAGTACTCACCAGCTGTTCACACCACCACTTCATTTATTCTAAAAATCCCAATTCTGGCATTTGCATTCAGAAAAGGCTTTGAGCTGCCTTGTACTATTTTGATTATGTAATTCTGTGACAAATGGATTATATTTTTTGGGAAAAAATATGTACACGATACTACACAAATCTTTGTAAAAGTAAATAACAAGTGAATTAACGTGTGCCAAATAGTAGCACTATTCACTTGTTGATTTGAGACATGAGGATATTGGCCACTTTCAATACAAAATTAGAGGTTCTGTAGTCTTTTCAGGTGAAAATAAGTGACTATGATCACAAGATTGCAAAGAAAACATATGAAAAGAGTTAAAAATCTAGGCCTACTTAAAATTAGAAAAGAAAATGTTAATTCAAGACCTAGGCTTATAAATATTTCAAGGTAAATAGAGCAAGAGATTTGTGTAGTAATATTACAACAAGAATGCAGATATTACACACACACAAAAAAACTCAATTGGTAATGGTATTGGGATCTGAAATTTTCAATATGGATATTTAAAAAAATTAAAATGTTACCTAATCATTTCTGCTGAACAGTTTAATTGCTTGAGGTAAGAAATTAGGCCATATCATTTGAGGTGGCTGAATTTAGGCTTTGAGTCATAATTATAGAAAGACCATATTAGTCTGTGGTACATTAATGTTTCACAGTGTTCAAATCAGCATTATTTTTTATAAAACATTTGATTACTGATTAAAATAAATTTAAATGCACTTTTCTGAGTGTATCACTTTGATGTTAGCTATAAAGTAGAATATATTTTATTTGCTTAATAAATATTAACCTACTGAGGAGAGTGGTTTTAAAAATATTACAACCAAGGTAAATAAATGACAGCATTTCCTTTCCATTTTCCAAAAGGTACCCAAAATTTTGGGGAATGTGTTCAAAATCTAGAATATTCCAGTCCACATTCCAGGAAATTTTTGGCAGTATTAATCATGGACCTCAAGTTTCAAATACCTCAGTAAAATGCTGTGTGCCATTTGTTATGTGGATATGTGGAAATTTCTGAACTGTGTTCATTTTTCAGATCCCAAATATTTTTTGAGATTACCATAAGCAAGTGTGTTGAAAGTCATTGATTTTTAAAAAGGTTTAGAGATATTGGAAACATCGATTATATAGTGGGGATAAAGGGAACAGACCTCAACATAATAAAGATCATATGTCATAAATCTACAGCTAATATCATAATGCTATAAAGTTGAAATATTTTCTATAAGATCAGCGACTAAAAAAGAAGGTAGCCTTTCATCCCTTTTATTCAGCATAGTATTGGAAGTCTGAGCCACAAGAATCAGATAAGAAAAATAAATAAAATGCATGCAAATTGGAAAGAAAGAAGCCAAACTGTCATTGATTGCAGATGATAGAATACTTTACAGGGAGAACCCTAAAATTCCACTAAAAACTATTAAAACTAATGAATGAATCCACCAGAGTAAGAGGATACAAATTTAGTATTCAGAAATCAGTTGGATTTTTATACACAAATAAATGATCAGAAATAAAAAAGAAAATAATCCCCTTTACAATTATGTAGAAAACAATAAAAAAAACTTAGGAATAAGTTTGATCAAGGAGGTAAATGACCCATAATTGATGAACTATAAGACAATGATGAAGAAAGAAACCAAAGAAGACACAAATAAATGGAGGGCTAACCTGTACTCATGGATAGGAACAATTAACATTATGAAAATATCCAATCAACAGATTCAGTGCAATTGCTATAAAAACACCAATGGTATTTTTCACAGAACTAGAAGAGATAATTTTATGATTTATATGAAGCCATAAAAGACCCTGAATAACCAAAGTAATCTTAAGAAAGAAGAACGAAGTGAAGGTATCACACTACCTGATATCACACTATAATATAAGGCTATAGTAATCAACATTGCATGGTACTGACATAAAAATAGACATATAAATCAATGAAAGTAAACAGAGGGCTCAGAAACAAACCCACAACTATTTGGTCAATGAATCCATGACAAAGAAGACAAAAATATACAATGGGGTAAAGAAAGTCTTCAATAAATGGTACTGGGAAAAGTGAACTGGTTTCTAAAACAAAACAAAACAAAAAAACAACAACAAAGGAAAGCAAACAACTTTCTTATACTATATACAAGATTAAATTCAGAATGGATTACATACTTAAATATAAGATCTGGACCCTTAGAACTCCTAGAAGAATTCATAGGCAGGAAGACAAAGGAAAAATGAACTAATAAGACAAAAATTTAAAATGTTTGGTGTTATCAAAGGATACCAGCAATAAAGAAACACACAAAAAATCCTATTAATTGTGAGAAGATACTTGCCAATGATAAAAGGCAAATATTCTGCCAAAACTGGTTTTGCTCAGTGGATAGAGCTTGCAGACTGAAAGGACCCAGGTTCGATTTCGGTCAAGGGCATGTACCTTGGTTGCAGGCACATCTCCAGTGTGCAGGAGTGTGCAGGGGGCAGCTGATCGAAGATTCTCTCTCATTGATGTTTCTAACTCTCTATCCCTCTCTCTTCCTCTCTGTAAAAAAATCATTAAATATATTTTTTTAAAAGACTTTGCTTTACATCCACTTCAAAAAAAAGAGGCCAATATTCCAACTTTATAAATTACTCATGTAACTTAACAACAACAACCACCATTCTGATTTTAAAAATGGGAAGAGAACCTAAAGAGTCACTTCTACGAAGAGAATGTATAAATGGCCAATAGATATGTGGAAAGAGGGTCAACATCATTCATCATCAAGGAAATGCAAATTAAAACCACAAGGAGATATCACTTCACACTCGTCAGAATGACTATCATCAATAAAACAACAAACATTAAGTGTTGGCGAGGATATGGAGAAAAGGATACCATCATGTAATGCTGGTGGCATTGTAAATTAGTACAGCCACTATAGAAAATGGTATGGATATTCCTCCAAAAATTAACCCAACAAAGATGATGGTGATGACTCAGGCATTCCACACCACCCCAGCTGCTCTGGGCCTCTGGGCATCATGGGAAGGTGGAAAGGAGGCTCTGGGCCAGAGCAAAAGCGGTGCCGGCAGCCAGGGGAAGGAAGGCCCATTCTTACATGAATCTTCGTGCATCAGGCCTCTAGTTTAACATATAAACATCTTATATTGATGTGGCTTCTTACAAAACTTAATCTGATATTTTTAAAGAGACAAAAGGAATATTTTCGGGACAGTAAGATTTTAGGAGTATGATTTTTGAAATCAACATGAAGTTGGACACCTTCTTCGTTTTGTAATTGTCAAACTCTACAGATTCTCATGTATGCTAGGAAGAGGGAGGTAAGCTACAAGAGGGAATTTCGTTTCACTAAAAGAAAAAAAATGAAAGTCTGGTAAGTCTTGCTAAGTATGGGAACAGACTGCAAAGGAAAAGGGCATATTTTCTGAAGATCTTCCTAACTTACCTGTTTCTGGTGATTTTTATACAATCTTTTTGGACACAAAGCAAAGAATATGGGAGGGATCCAGGACATTACATATTTCAATACTGGAGTTCATTTAGAACACTCAAAAGATACAAATCATAAAGCTACTTTTATAGCTTTTTGTAACAATGTGTATTTTATAATTAAATTAACATCTTCAATTTCTGAATGTTTATTTTTTAGCTTGTTTAATGGACTGACCCTAAATTAAAAAAAAAAAATCAATGTGTGAAAATGAGAATTTGCTGCAGCCTAATCTAATGTGAGGTTTTACTTTGTAAAGGTTAAAAATAGTAGCAAGAGAATCATACTTCATATCATGTGTAAAATATAAAGATTAAATTAAAAACAGATATGAAAATCCCACATATAGATGAAATAATATTCCTGTCTAAATGCCTTGAAATTTTATAGCCTGAGAAGTAAATTTGCTTTTTATAGTGTAGGTTACCATTACAATAAGGCAAACTATAAATTTATTTATTTCCCAAATATTTGAAAAATCCTCAATATAGAGAAAATTTAATTTTCCAGCATGGAAAACATTTAAATGATTCAAAGCTGGTTTAAACTTGGAAACCCAAAAAGCATTGCATTCTGCCAGCGTCAATTTAGTATAAACTATGAAAAAAGGAGGTAGTGTGTCTTCTGTGTTGACTGTTTTGTCCTATAAATGCCGATTATCTTTCAGCTTGTGAAGCTCACAAGATGCATTAACAAGCATCCATAAACTATGTCTGATATTGGAGTTTGATTGGCTACCACAGTATTTTTAGGCCTCAGATCTCCAGTTTTCTGTGGAGGACTTCATTATGCCCAGTTTAACACAAACGGCTGTTGTGATGAATAATAGTCTAGAACTTGGGGAAAGACTTACTACTGAGAGAGAGAGAGAGAGAGAGAGAGAGAGAGAGAGAGAGAGAGAGAGAGAGATTAGAGTTTTGACCCTATATATTAACATTGCAGATTCCATCCCTGTTTAGGGCACACACAAGAACTTCCCAACAATTAAATAAATAAGTGGAACAGCAAATCAATACTCCTCGCTCTCTCTTTAAAATTAATGAATAAAAAATGTAATTAAGAAAAGAGAAACAGGGAGAAAGGTGAAGAGGAAAGAATTAATACTTACTATACATTCCATAATTTATCTATCACATTTATTGCCTAGCACTTAAAAGGTGCTCTAAAATTTTATTTGAAAGACTGAATGAACCTTGAAAACATTTTCACATCATTGAAAATTGAGGTGGATTTTATTTTTACCTTCATGTCAAAGATGGAATAATTGAGCTCAAAAGTATAAATAGCTTATATAAAGTTATATAACTAGAGAATGGAAAAGTAAGACTCAAGATCAGGATTATCTGATTTCCTAATCTATTTTTTTGGTACCATCTAAAGAAGGCACATTATTTGTATAAGAAACACAGAAAACACAGCAGTGGGAAGGTTAAAGACCTATCATCATGCAGTTATTGGACTGGAAGGGGTCCTAACAGCTATGCAATTAAACCTCCTTATTTTAAACATAAGGAAATGAACTGAAAAACAGGTTAATTGGGATTGAATTGAAAGTGCAAAACAAAGAATGTATTCATATTTGAATTGATCATACATTCTATATAAGGTTGCAATTCTTTGTGCTTCAACCATTTTTTTAAAAAAGTTTCGCCTAATGAGTAAATTGATACTAATTTCTATTTTTATTAGCTTCGACATTTTGGTGCTTTAATCAGAAACCAAGATATAAAGCTTTTGAAAAGATCTGTCTAATCATTGGAAAAAGTGTGGTCTTTTAAATACCATTTCTGAAATGTATTGCTATTCCTTTTCTGTTTAGTACGTGGCCAATTTTTGTTAAGGTTCCATGTATGCTTTAAAAATATATATATTTTATTGATTTTTTTTTATAGTTAGGAAAGGAGAGGGATATAGAGTTAGAAACATCAATGAGAGATAAACATCCATGAGCTGCCTCCTGCACAGCCCCTACTGGTGATGTGCCTGAAAGCAAGGTACATGCCCTTGGCTGGAATTGAACCTGGGACCTTCAGTCCACAAGCCCATGCTCTATCCGCTATGCCAAACTGGTCAAGGCCCATGTATGCTTTTACTTATTTTTATTTTAAAAATATATGTTATTGATTTTTTACAGAGGCCCTTAACCAGAATCGAACCTGGAACCTTTCAGTCCGCAGGCTGACACTCTATCCACTGAGCCAAACCGGTTTCGGCCCATAGATGCTTTTAGAAAGTACATTCTATAATTGTAGAATTCAGGTTTCTATATTAATATTATATCATTTGTTGTTGTTGTTTTTTTAACTTCATATTGTCTGTATCCTTACTGACCTATCCTTCAATATATTTTATCATTATCTTTGATATATTGATATGTCTTTACTTTTTCTTATAATTTCTCATGATTAAGAAAACAATATTAACAACATTTTTGTTTTAAGTGCATAAAAGTTCAAAATAATTACATGTTTTCAGTAGACACTTTTTTCATCTCTTCCTGTATTTCATTTTTAGTGTTTAACATTGAGATGTAATATCAAAATAGAGGTTTATTTTTTATACTAATTAGGACTAGATACGCACTTTCAATCCAAAAACCTATGTCAGTTTTCTTCTGTTCTACTTAGGATATATTTTTCTACTATTCAATTTTATATGGAATGCCTATTTTACACATTGCAGTGACTCTAACCTGTTCTATGGTTTAAATTTTTATTTTATCTAAAAATATAAACTTCTGTTTCATTACATTTTTTTCTGTATCACAAATAAATTACTCATTATTTCATAAATTACTAGAGGCCTGATGCATGAAATTCAGGCAAGAACAGGCTTTCCTTCCCCCAGCTGCTGGCATCAGCTTCCCTCTAGCACCTAGGACCCAGGCTTCCCTCTGGGTTCTGGGATTTGGGCTTCCCTCTGGCCACTGGAAGGCACCCTGGACCTGGGTTTACCTCACAGCCCTGGCTTCGTCTAGAAGGTCGCCCAGAAACACATCTGGAAGAACATCTGGTCTACTTAGCATATTATGCTTTTATTTTTATGGACTAGTAACTGGATGCACGAAATTTGTGCACATTAAAAGGAGATTAATTAGAGGAAATAATTTAATATTCCTATTTGCCCTTTCTCTATAATAGAAGTGTTAGAGATGAAAGAAAATTAATAAAATGTATATAAAAACGTTCCTTCTGTCAGAGTCTGGGGCTCACCATGGGACCCAGAGTCAAGTCCCCACTCACCCACATGCACCTCAAAATCATATGAGTCCCAGACCTGGGCACCCCTTCACCCCCCTGCATTGGGCTAGATCCAGCCCAGGCCAGCCCCACTCTTGACAAGCCTTGCCATGCAGGCAGTGTAGCCTCAAGTCCCCAAGCCCGGCTCCAGGACTGGGGGCGTGGTCTGAGGTTTCCCAGCCCAGACCAGGGCAGTGGGGTGTGCTTTGAGGTCCCCCATCAAGTCCCACCAGGTGGGAGACATGGCCACAGGTCCTCTGTCAAGCCTCGCTGGGCAGGGAGCTTGGCCTGAGTTCCTCCAACCCAGCAATAGAGTGCACCTTGAGGTCCCCTGTCAACCCCCGCCAGGCAGGGGAGTTTAGCCTCAGGTCCCTTGGCTCGGTGCTGGGGCAGGGGTGTTGTCTGAGATCCCCAGCCTGGTACCGGGGGGGGGGGGCATGGCCTGAAGTCCTCTGTCAAGCCTCACCTGGTGGGTTCCCCAGCCTGACCTTGCTGGGGGTGGGGTGGGGAGGAGCAATCTGAGGTCCCCTAGCTCAGCACCAGGACAGGAAGTATACCTTAAGGTCCCCCATCAAGCCCTGCTAGGCAAGGGGCATGGCCTCAGGTCCCCTGACTTGGCACCAGGGTGGGGGTTGTGGTTTAAGGTCCCCTGTCAAGCCCTGCTGAGTGGGGGGCACAGCCTGAGGTCCCCTGCCAAACCCTATGAGAGCCCGGTAGGGCATAGCCTCAGGTCCCTGCAGATTGCTCATTAAGACTCCTATGGGGACTTGGCTTCAGTTGTGGGTGCAGCCATCTTTGTGATGGAGTGATGGTCAATTAACATATGCCCTCTTTATTAGATAGAATTGTTTTCTCTTTAACTGATTTAAAGAAAATATAATTATACTAGACTAAGGTGACCGATTTTTAACAATTGTCCTGCGTCCTGCGCCATTTTTAAAAAAGGTTCTGATTTTTGGAAAGAATCTTTTAAATCTTTTGGACGTTTTTACAGTGCTGCGGGATGCAAGACAAATTGTTAAAAATCTGGACTGTCCCACCAAAAGCAGGACATCTGGTCACCTTATACTAGAGACATGGTGCATGAAATTCATGCTGGGGGAAGGGTTGTTTCCTTCAGCCCAGCCTGCACCCTCTCCAATCTGGGATCCACAGGGATTGGGCCTAAACTGGCAGTGGGACATCTCTCTCACAATCTGAGACTTCTGGATCCTAAGCACTCACCTGACTGCCTGCCCGATTGCTTCTAACTGCTTCTGCCTGCCAGCCTGATCAGCCCCTACACACTCATCTGCCAGCCTGATTTATGCCTAACTTCTCCTCTGGTGACCTGGTTATCCCCAACTGCCCTCCCCTGATGGCCTGATCTCGCCCTCCAACTGTCCTCCCTTGAGGCTTAATCTTGCCCCCAACTGCCCTCTTCTGCTGGTCTGGTCACCTCCAATTGCCCTCTCCTGCTGGCCTGGTCACACCCAACTGCTCTCCCCTGCCAGCTTGATGACCCACAACTGCCATCTCCTGCTGGCCTATTCACCCTAAACTTCCCTCCACTGCCAACCTGATCACCCACAACTTCCCTGCCAGCCATCTTGTAATGGCCATCTTGTGGTGGCCATCTCAAGATGCCACCTAGGCTTTTATTATATAGGATGCATCTAATTTTTCTCCACTTTAATCATCACAATTTTTTTCAAATATTATTCCCTTTTTATTCTCTTTCATCATTCAGGTTTGTTCACATTAATAATAGGCATGAAGGAAAAAAATAATCACATTTTTCAGCCAAAACCGGTTTGGCTCAGTGGATAGAGCGTCGGGCTGTGGATTGAAAGGTCCCAGGATCGATTCTGGTCAAGGGCATGTACCTTGGTTGCGGGCACATCCCCGGTAGGGGGTGTGCAAGAGGCAGCTGGTCGATGATTCTCTCTCATCGATGTTTCTAACTCTCTATCCCCTCTCTCTTCCTCTCTGTAAAAAATCAATAAAAAATATATTTTTTAAAAATCACATTTTTCAAAACTCAACCTGTCCAAAGTATCATTCATGAAATCATGCCATCATCTCTTAGGGGCAAAAGCATTAAAAAATGACTGTGATCTTAAGTTTAAAATTAAGACCAATTCCAAGTAAACTTTGTGTGAGGTTTAAGTGCACATAGTGTTTTCATGGCAATGATTTTACAGAAATGCAGGCGTGATGTGTCCTATTTGAAATATTCAAATCCTTGAAGGTTTCTGCATGAACACTTAAATGAAAACTGCCATATTGGCCTCATTTCAGTGGTTTTCAATTTCCTGTTTGATCTCAGAGATGTGCAGCTGATCTTTGCCATGAGCTACTTCCATGATCGCCATGGCTTTCGCAGGGCTCTCTCTCAGGCATCTCTGTTCTCCAGGCCCATGTACAGTCTTCCCAGCTTCAGCCACCTGGAGGCCATGTTGAGGGAGTGCAGTGGGGAGTGCTTGCTGTAGGGCTTAATTATTTTCTGACTGTATCACAGAGCTCCTTCCCAGTCCTGTATGTCCAAGCACATGCCAATGGCTTGGTACATCATGCGCAGCACATACACGTTCTGTCTTCATACACAGAGCTCATTATCTCCTGGCTGAGCTCGTAGATCTCCAGGGCTCGCTGGGGACTTGTATCGCCTGGCCCTTCAGAACTCCTCCATGATGATGGGCGCCTATGGACCATATCCCGATGGCCTCTGCCTTGGAGTGGGGTGGGGGGTGGGGGGTTGTTGAGCTTCAGGATTGTCACCTTGGCCTTATTCTTGTTTTTGGTGGGTTTCAAATTGTTTACTGAGGCTCCTCCTTCTGCATGAAATTGGTAAAAGAGAGATTATTTTAGACCAAGTCCAGTCCAGGTGTTTTTCACGTTTTCTTCTGCTCTCTCTGAGTATAAGTTGATGTTCCAGTTAGTGGGGCATCTGTTCTCAGGCTCCAAGCAGGGAGCAGTGAGGTCTGCGGGCCGCCCCTCTACTGTAGAGTCTGTCAGCAGCCCTTCACCATCCTCAGGGTCCTCTTTTCCCCACTACCATATAAGTAACACTTCTTGCTTTTGGATATAAATGCTAGAGGGTGGAGCTTAATGCCACCGTTCTCACCACTCTGGGTTTTGGTTCCATATCTGACCCAGAAAGTATTACTTTGCTTTTGAGTGTTCCTATGTCTGGTGCTTATTTGTTTTACTTTATAATTTTTGTGCTGTATTTGAGGTGAATGTGGAATTTCAAAGCATGAATTCAAAGCACCATTTTACTGAGTTTACCAACAGTCTCTTGTATATTCTTTATAGTACTGCCAGCATTATAGCTCTAACAATCAAATCCAATTTTATCTCTGCTCTGTTTAAACACTTTCACTGGCGCTCTTATCTGAAGATATGTCAGTTTTCTTAGTGAGACTTGAAGATTCCCATAATTCTCAATCAAGACTTAATCTACTTGTCTGTCTCCTATTATACATCTCTGATTACTTAGCCACAGCAAACTACATTATCCAACCATACCCACCTGTCAAAATCATGCATATTCTCTCAAATTTTAGTCCACATATTTTGTCTCAATAAAATCTTTACAAGGCCCCGAGAAATAAATTATGCCCATGCCTTTATTCAGCACATTCTATATACTACATTTTATTAAAGTCCAGTATACTTCTTTCCTCTATGGGACTACAATTTCCTTCCTGAAAATAACCATGATTTAATTTTGTGAACCTTTTTGTATACGTATTGTAGATCAATGTATCAAATTAACATTTGGCATCAGCACTACCAAGTTCCAATCCATACCCCAGCTTAGTGTTATAGCATCCATCAGTGGGGAACATTTACTATGCATGTTTTGAAAAGGGCTGATTTTTTGAGTAATTGAGACCTAGGAAATACATGCAATAATAGCAGTGGAAGTTCAACCTTACACAGAACTTCTCATATGCCAGATTCAGTAAAAGCATTTAATATATGACGTTTCATTTCATCCACACAACAACCCTATCAAGCAGGTACGTAGTAGCCTCATTTTACAGATGAAGAGACTGAGGCATGGAGATTGTTAGTGCACAAAGCGTTATCTGAAGATATGTAGCTACTGCGTTTCCCTGAAAATAAGACATCCTCCAAAAATAAGACCTACTTCATGGAAACATAATACATCCCCTGAAAATAAGACATAGTGCATCTTTGGGAGCAAGAATTCATATAAGACACTGTCTTATTTTCAGGGAAACAGGGTAGTAAATTGCAGGTTGGGGTTTGCATAGAGGCAGTCTGTCTCCTGAGTCTATGCTCTTAGCCACTAAATTTTACCACCACATGTATATGTCACCTCTTAATGGACTAAACGCACAAATGGTGGAGAGATCACTTCATGTGGCTTTCAACAAAGAAACCAAACCACTACATGATGAATCCCCAGATTGAGTGTATATTTTATGGAGAACTGCAGTTAATGGTTTTACCGCGCCATGATAATTTCAACTCCACAGATGTGACATGAGCTATTTTATTTCTCTTAGAAATGTTTGTGGTTTCACAATTTAGGAAGATGAGTTTTCTCAGCTACCTTCTTCTGTGGAAAGGAAATGCTTCAAACACAAGAGCTAGCTCTATAAGTTGGAGAGAGGAATATGGAAAACCGTTGAGTGGTTCCTATCTCTCTATGCTCCATATACAAGTGATGAGAAAGGGTTTATTTTGTGAAGGTTAGCTCCACTCATTTTCAGATTGGAGGAGAGAGGATAATCAGGCATCAAATATATACACAATTAACATAGTCTATAACAATTTTAGTTACATCCTTAATATTTAGATAATTATTTTGTGCTTATTTCCCATAAGAATATATGCTCCTAGAAAGTGATTTACTCTTCAACACCAAAGCTACCCTGATATAGGTTGAGAGCACTTGGTGAGTTTTTCATGTTAAATTTGACTTGTGAAAGCATCATTATCTTGTTGATCCATTGCTGAATGAAGATAAAAATAATCCCCAGCTTCTTGCTACATTTCATGACTAGAAGAACTACAACAGCTTGGCATTTCCTAAATGTTTTCAAAAGTAGACCACACAAGAGTTGGACATTTGCTCTTGTCATAATAGCGATGGAACTATTACCAAAAGAATGTCACACATGAAGTGACCTTTTAGATAGACTGGTACTATCAATTCATTCATTAAAGTTGTGAGAGAGAAAAAAGAGATGTGAATGCAATGAATCTTCTGGCAACATCTGTGAGTTTAGTAATTAGTCACACTCTCTTTGGCAATTTTCATCATAGCTAAATTTACCACTCTAGAGGCAGGACAACTTTTTAAAATAAACTTTGAAATGATCATATAACAGATGATCATTAAGAGACTGAGAACAGGACATGCCACTAATTATAATTACAGCAGAGCTGATTCATTCACTAAAAATTATGGTGACATTCATTAGTTCTTTCTCTAAGTGTAAATCAATCTATTTGTTTGACTGATTTTCTTTTGCATGAAGGGTACTCACTGTAAATGAATGGCCCAAATATTTGAAACCAAATTGTCAATAACTCTTTGTTGTTGAAATGGCTGATATTCCCCATGAAGCATTCCTGTGCAGTGCTTAGCTTTTAGGTGAGAGGAGTTTAATTGTAGTGTTATCCCAAATCCTGTATTACATTAAAAACAACTACTCTGCCATTAGAAATTATCCCAAGCATGTGGGGCAGGTAATCTCTCAAACATACTTTGGACTTTACCAGCTGGAAAATGGGAGAAAGGTCAAACCCTTCAAAAGTAAAATCAGGAAGATAAAAATAACATGGGCTCTTTTAGAGTTTACTGATTAAACAGGAGAAATGTTTGGTAGCTAATATTTAAAATGACAATGTATGGACTATTAGTATGGCATCAGTACAATATTGAAGTTTATTGATCATTTGGCTTCATAAAAATTTTTTATAGTACTGGATTACTCTCTAAGCAAATAGCTTGAGAGTAACTCAGTATTACAGTATGTAATAAAAGCCTAATATGATAAGTATCTGACCATTCATTTGACCATTTAGTCAGTCGCTATGACATGCACTGACCACCATGGGACAGATGCTCCAACCGGTAGGTTAGCTTACTGCTGGGGTCTGGCCAATCAGTACTGAGTGAGACAGGCCAGATATGCCCCGGAGCCCTTCCAAGGTTCCTCCCCAGTCAGGCAATCTCCCACAGTCCCTCCCTGGCCTTTAAAATACTTTTTTTTCTGATTAATTTCCTTTCAATGTGCATGGATTCATATACTTGGCCTCTAGCAATTATATATTTTCCATCTTTTGCTAGAAAATAAAAGCATAGGTAAATGAGGTACCTGGTTTCATCTCTGCTATATGTCAGAGAAGAGAATCCCTTTTCAAACTCAGCCAGATCTTCAGCTCTCATGCATAGTATAATAGTACATAGTATCTTATTGCTATATAAATGTCTACAGCTCAGAGGTGCCTTTAATATCTTAGATTTTGGGTATAGCAACAAGAAATAAACCAGTCCTTAGTCACAAACAAAGATAACAGTATCTAATTACCTTCATGAAAAATGAAATAAAAATCAGGTTATTATTTAGTACTAGAGGCTTGGTGCACAAATTTGTGCACAGGTAGGGTCCCTCAGCATGACCAGTGATTGGGGTTGATTGGGGCCAGCCAACTGGGGGGAGGGACAGCAGGAGGTTTGCTGACCACAGGAGGTTGGCTGTGGGACCTTACTGACCACAGCGGGTTGGCTCTGGGACCTTACATCCTTCCTACATTGAGCATCTGCCCCCTGGTGGTCAGTGCACATTATAGCTACTGGCCAGATGTCCAGTCATCCTGTCCTAATGGTCATAGGCTTTTAAATATATATATTTCACTGTGATAAAGATGGTTGGCCACCTTATGGCCTTAGAACATCATGCTCTCTCACCTCACGATTATCCTCATTTATAATGTCAAAAATAATTTCTCTTTTCATGTTCTTTAGGATTCAGTTTAAATTTCCTTATTCAGAGAAGTCTTCCCCCACTGATATGCCACTGACCTTATGCCTCATTCTTATCACATTCTATTTTCTTTACATAACTTGTCATGAATTACCTGTTTGTTATGCATATTTTTATTGTAGAGTAGAAGTACCAAATGGCATGGATAATTCTACTTTCTATATTACTATATATCCAAGACACAGGACAGCAAGTCAGCAATTTGTGAAAGGCTGCAATAAAAAAGCAAGGGGTGTGAAAAAGCAACCAGTTCAGAATCATGGGAGGGAGATGAATGGTGATGGTAAATATATGATTTCCTCCCTCCCTCCCTCCTTTCCTTCCTTCCTTCTTTCATTCACTCATTCACTCATAGGCCAATGGGCCAGAATGCTGTTCACACTGTATTAAACTCCATAATATTATTATCCCTGAAAATTGTGTGGGAATTAATTTTTGTATGCATTATTTGTAATTATTTTGGCAATTAACTTTTTTTGTAGCTTCACAGCTGCACAATCTGAGTTTCTAGTTGATCCTTGGCTGGCAGTGGCTACTAATGCGTAGCTTTACTATCTCTGCCTATCAGTCACAGTACACAATCTGTTGCAAACATTTTTGAATGCTCAGGGGAATTTGCCATTAAAACAAAACATTTGGATAAGGTTTTCAATAATGCAAGCTTGACCTTATTTATTTTACATATTCCCATTTTCATTCATTGATAATATTTGACATGGTGCCTAAGAAATAGCAATAGCAATATAAATGCTCCTCTCAATGTTAATTTTACAAATGGGTTCGTCAAACACTCTGTTGGAGTTTTTCTGACTTATGCATAAGAACTGGAAACAGATGTTTGGAATTATATGAGCTAAACCATCTAGAGTTCTACTAAACAACCCTCTAATAGAAATAAATAAAAACTAGACTCTTCTGAGTACACATGATATTTATGCATATAACATTCAGATTCCTGTATGGATTTGGTGCCACAAAGTATACACATTATGTACATGAAGAAATTTAAAGTCTTTAGGAAATGGTATCAGATACTTAGAAACGTTTTAAATTTATAATTTATAAACTATTATACTATCTGATTCTAATTTTAAAAACTGAAAGAAAATATTACACAGAATAAAATTGGTTAGTAATCAGTATTTGTGAATTTTAGAAATGTGTGTATCTGCAGATATTATATTAATTTTGTTTTAAAAGTATTATTTGTTGCTATAGCAGCTAATGTGTAAATTTCCAAAAATTCATCAAGTTTTTCTAATCAGTTTATTGGTTTATTATTCCAGAATTCAGATTAGCCAGAGAAAGTTGATATGGGACTATCTTTTTTCCGAGTTATTACTTTATTATTTTGGCTCAATAACTCTGCTCTAAAGAATACTTAGTGTTGTTCAACATAGCTACTTTGTTAAGAAAAGCCCTATATCTGTATTGTCATAAACTTTTGATGTGAAGATGTGTATGAGTATGCGGGTATGTGTGCATTTATTTTAAATAGCCATAGGTATCCTAATATTAAGTATCAATTCCCTTGACATACTTAAGTTTTTTAAAGGAATAGAAATGGCTCATATAATATAGATATACATGATAATATAAGTTAGAGAATTTTGAACAACATTAAGTTATTTTGTTTTTTCTCCCAAAAGAATTAAAATAACACCACTGCCTTTAAAAGAAGGAATCATTGTGCATAAAACATTTTCATTTTGCTGTTTCTCCATCCCTTTCTTATTCTCATCTGCACCCACATCTACCCTCACCTGCAACCCAGAACCCCAAATGTCACTGAAGGCTCATAACCCAATGAATGGAGAAACTGAATCATTCTTGAAATGAACTTTAAAAAAAATAAAAATTAAAAGAGTACACTTTAAATTTTCTAATTTCTTTCTGCTCAGTTTCATCAAATATTAGAATGCCAGCAAGTGTTGAAGTTATGGAATGCTGTGTGTGGACTTAGCAAATTCCATATTTCATACAACTGAGGTTTTTTGAGATAAAAAGGATTTCATTTAAAATATATTTTGTCATCTTTCAAAACTAGCATCATTTATCTCCAGCACAAAATATGTTGTCTGTAATAATCCTATATAATAAAATGATAATGAACAAATTGACCCTAATGGCAGAACGACCAGAATGATCACTGGACCAGTCACTATGAGGTGCACTGACCTCCTCTTGGTCTCTTATTTGCCAGGCTCTGATTACCTGATGACCACCTGCAGCAAGTGAGGGAGGGGGGTGAGCTGGTAGAAACAGCTGACCTTTTGGTCTCTTCCTCCAGCCATCAGGCACCAATCACCTGATGGTGAACTAGGAACCTGGAGTGGGTGGAGGCAGGTAACTGGGGAAGATGGCCTTCATCACAGGCCAGGCCTAGGGATTGTAATTGTGCACGAATTTCATGCACCAGGCACCTAGTATTTAATAAAAATCTATTGAATAAATGAGTAATCTGGAAAATGGCAAATAAATAAATAAATAAGCAATAAATAAATAGTTGCTTTAGAATGAAAAAAAATTTTTAGCTTGATTAAATATCTGACATTCTAAGATAATATATTTCCATAGTGTTTTCTGTTCATTATTATATTGCTGGTGATCTGTTGTTATTATTTAAAGGCAATTATAATATTCTAACAAAATGGGCTCTATAGGAGGAAGATGTAGATTTTTTAAAAGTATGTAAACTCAGGTCTAGATTCTAGGCAAAGGTCTGGATCAAGATTATGGTGATATTTATAGAAAAAAAAAAGTTTCTCCTGACCTTGAAGCTAATGAGCAAATCACTGATACAGTTTTATGAACTATTGATAAAACTTCATAAATAAACTAGAAATAATTACAAGGTGAGAGCCCTTTGATGAGATTTATGTAGTAGAGTTCATTGACACTCAATGAAACATAAAATAAACTATGATGTAAGATAATATAGTGATAGTTGATAAATATTTTGAAGTCTTAAATCACACAAGATTTTGGACAGGTCAATTTAAAGGGTAATATTTAGTAAATAGCTTCCAAAACAGGAAAAATAAAGGAAATTATACAGTAAACAGACTGTAACATAATGGTCTACTTAGTAAATACACCTTTAATAGAGATGCAATATTTGTTGCTTGGTGATATAAATAGATTACTTAACTTTGTTCTTTGTCTTAACTTTCCACTGGCAACTTCTTGATTATAAAATTAGTATGAAAAGTATTATCTTCTGTCATATGAGAGTGTTCTGAAATACTTGGCATCAATATTTCCAAATAATATAAATAAATGGGATAACTGGCTTATTAATTTGTTATTACAAATTTAATCTGAATAATATGTTGCAGAGCAATTACTTCTGGCTCAAGTGATAATTAATGTCTTAAACTTGTATTCTTTTGTATACTTTTTATAGTTAAAAGCATAGCTGTTGCTACTCTAGGAAGGAAAGATGGCTGCTAATGTAACTGGGGGAAATGTGGAGTCAATGTTTTATTGTTTTCCAGATGGTACTCAAATTGGTAGTTGCTTTCTTACAACTAAATTATCAGGCTAGTCTATGTAACCCCTCCTAGCTTTGAAGTTTAGAAATAGGGAGAAGTGAGAGAGAGAGAGAGAGAGAGAGAGAGAGAGAGAGAGAGAGAGAGAGAGAGAAGGGGTTGAATGCAAAGGCACATACACACAATAAGCATTATAAAGAATAACAGAGAGGAGAGTTACACTTCTATGTTTTAATATTTCACAGTTTCACACAAAGGCAAGTGATTTTCAAGGATTGGGTTGCTTTCTGAATTATTGATGACATTTTATACTCTGTCATTTTAAATGAATGCAGATAGAGAAAATAACTTGCTACATTTAATATGAAAATTCAAGTCTGATAGGATGAGATCATTTAAATTAACCTACATAGGATGCAGAGAAGGATCAGTGGCAAAACTGAAGATAATGAAGTAAAAGTTGAGGATGTAAATGAAACCAGAATAGCCATGATTCCTTCCCCAGATCTTCCAGATCCACCACTTCCTTAGTGAGGTGGGATTGAAACTAATATTAAGAGAATATGTGTTTTAGAGTTAATGTCACTGGAATTAAGCACATTTTATCTGTTTTGTAAGTAATATGTCATTTAGTCCATAATGTAAGCCAGTCAATTTAATTTAATATTTAATCTTAATTAAGACCCAACTTGAAATGACTTTTAAGAATTGTTATTCTGAATCTGGTAGACACTAGGCAGGGAGCAAACTGTGTATAGGCCAAGCCATAGCACTCCTTAGAAAACAGGCACCACTAAGAACTGATTCATGTCTAGAAATCCACATATTACAAAACGCACCCTGAGCTACAATCTGAAAAGTCAACAAGTTGAAGCATTCTTTATAAAACATATACAATATATAGCATATCATAAAAAGCCAGGCAAAAGGATCACCTTATTAAAAATAAGGCACATTATTTGGATTTGAACAAAACATTTGTGAATATATCTTTTTTTCCCCTTGTTTACATTTGTACACGTTTACCTTAACAAAATGTCAGGAAAGTCTGCACTTTCAGTATTGAGTTATAACCTTGGGGCACTGCTTCATTCCCACGAAAATAATTTAAACACCCTAATAGTTCGATAAATTTGCCACATCCTGTAGCCTCAAGGATACATTAGAAGACATATTTTGGAGTATACCAGTCCCAAAGAAACATTATTTAATGTAGTCACTCACACGTTAAATTTTATTCATTGGTGGTGCTAAACTCTTTAATAAGTGCTGGGTATACAGAAAATCAAAGGATATAATCCCTGTCCTGGGGGCATGTGGAGGCTGAGCTAGGGCATAAATAATTCTGTAAAGTGCCAGGAAAGTAGATTCTGTGCTTTGGAAACACAAAGACAGAAAATACCATATTAGAGTATCAAAAAAGAGCCAACGAAAGAATGACATTTGAGTAAGACATTTACATTAAAAGATTGGGGTACAACTTACCCAGTTTTTAAGCAGGAATCAGAGACTTACAAAAAAGAAGAATATGCTAAGGGAATAGTGAGTATCTCTATTGTGACCTCAATCAAATGCATGTGGGGAGAGTCAGAGGACTTAAGCCTAGAAGAGGGGATGTTGACAGGTCTGCCTGGTTCTGTTATATCATGATAAAGACTGGATTTTACCTAATAAGTGGATAGGGTGTGACTTTCACAATCCAAACTTTTTTTTTCTATAACTAGAAACAGTACTATAGATTAGTGTGATAAATTTTGGAAAATACAGAACAGTAAGAATAATTTTAAAACATCATGAAATATCTGCCCATTCTGTTAGGCAAGTATGGTGTATACAACAATTGCCTCTTCAGCTCCCCCAAAATATGTCTGTGTCCTGATTCCCAGAACCTGTGAATATGTTACTTTACATGGAGGTGGAACAAAAAGGCTAAGAATGCTGGTGGGCCCTAGAAGCTGGAAAATAAAGGAATTAATAGATTGCCTGCCAGAGTCTCCAGAAGGGCAGTCCTTCTTACGTCTTGCTTTAGGACTTCTGGTGTCCAGAACTGTAAGATACTTATGTTGTTTTAAGCCATTGAACTTTTGGTAATTTATTACTGCAGCAAAGGAAATTAGTGCAACATGTAAGCTCCCAAAGGGAGCATCTCTCTAACACAGCAATGAGTACCTGTTAGGCTTGCTACAGCATAGATGGCTGACAAGTGATTTTGTGATGAATAAACATTTCATTAAGAACATGAAACCTTATAGATGGCTAGCAACAGCCTGTAGGATTTACAAGAACCCAATTTAAAGTTCATGTTAAAGAAGGTTTTCAAAGTAGGAGCACAAGATGGTTAGATCTGTGCCTTACAACTATAACTCTTACAAGCATCTACGCTAATAAAAGAGAAACATGCAAATTAACCATACTTTCACTATACCCATAAGCCACACCCAATTAGAAACAAGTATGCAAATTTACCCAACCAAGATTGTTGTGGACACAGAGAGAGCAGGAGGCTTGGTTTCCCCCGGTAATGGAGGAAGCCAAGCTTCCCTCCTGCTCTTACTGGCCTTGGCCTCTGCTCAAGGCTACAAAGTTTCAATTACAGAAGGTAAATAAATCCCAGATACCAGGGCCTCTACTTGGGTTGCCAGAGGGCGTGGCCAGCCTGCAAACCTCCACAGGCCCCTTGCCAAGGCCACCCCATGCCCCAAGGGAACCCCCACCTTGATCCAGGACACCCTTCAGGGCAAACCAGCTGGTCCCTACCTGTGCACTAAGCCTCTATCCTATCTAATAAAAGAGTAATATGCAAATTGATGGTCACTCCAACAAACAAGATGGCTGCTCCCATGTGGTTAAAGATGGCTGCATCCATGTGGACACAAGATGGCCACCACGAGATGGCCAGCAGGAGAGGGCAGTTGGCAGGCCCCAGGCCTGCAAGGGAGGACAGTTTTGGACAGTCAGGCCAGCGGGGGAGGGCAGTTGGAAGTTATCAAGCCTGCAGGAGAGGGCAGTTAGGGTGACCAGGGAAGGAAGTAGGGGCAATCAGGCTGTCAGGGGTATGGTTAGGGGACGATCAGGCTGGCAGGCAGAAGCGGTTAGGGGCAGTCTGGAAGGAAGGTAGGAAGTTGTGAGCCAGCAGTCCTGGATTATGAGAGGGATGTCCGACTTCCCATTTAGGGTAGTCAGACATCCCTTTGAGGGGTCCCATATTGGAGAGGGTGCAGGCTAGGCTTAGGAACACACACCCTGTGCATGAATTTTATACACCGGGCCTCTAGTGATTAAATAAATGGGAGTGGCATGAAGAGAATCTAGCTAAGAAGCTATTGAAAAAGTTGAGGCAAGAAATCATAGGCCTGTACCAACATAGAGGCTGAGAAAGGAGAAGAAGAAAGCACGCACAGGAAGTTGTGATTGCAGGTACCTAAGCAGACCTGAGGACCTGGTGGTTGGGGACTAGCTGGACAACGGGTTCCAGCCTAACATTGGTCATTAGCCTCCAGTGTGACCTTTTAGAAAGCATTAAATTATTGGCAGCTCTATGGCTATCATGCAATTTAGGGGAAAAATACAATGATGTATTTATAAAATACACCGCAATTGACTTACACCTGGCTTATCTGAAGCAAAAACTAAACTGCAAAGAGTTGTACTATTGTGATTCTCTTAGATGCCAATAAGTACTTGTTTATTGGTCACTATGTTAGTATGTATGCTTCTTTTGTCATTTACCTCTTTGTTATTTGGGGAAAATTACACTTTATGCTTTTTATTCTCTTCTGTGAAGTGCCATTATTCCCTGAAATGTCTCAGTTGTACTTAATAGTGAAGTTTATTAAAGAGCTCGGTTTTCTTTGTTTCAAACTGTCTTATATAAAACACGAGCTGCAGGACAAGACCATAAATGAATGAGATTACCCAGTTCATAGGCTTCAAACACTGTGACTCATTAAAAACACTGGTGGGTAAATTGCCTGGTATCTCATTTTCAGTAAAAAGAAATGGAGGACAAAGGGAACACATGGCTGGTGTCCTTTCTACCTAGACAAAATTGGCACAACTTCTCATACAAACAAATTAATTTTCTCTTTATTTATCAATGTTGGAGACAACTTCATTTAAAATAAATTTTTAGTATATTGAACATCCATCATCAATAAAAATTCTTCCTACATGTTAAGTGTTCTCTTCCAAAAGAAATGTCTTATTTTTCATACCAAGTTAACTCAATAAAAAATGGTTCCTTAGGAAAAAAGAAAATATACACCTGGTTAATTGAATCTTTAAGTCTTTGATTATATCTTCCTATTTAAATCCCAAATCTGTAAGCATTAAACATGCATCTCTGTGCTAAATTGGGTTAGATTTAGGTGTAAAATGGGAGATTAAGAGAAGGTACCATGCTAAAAATTACATGGTTTAGGGATGAACTTAGATATTAAATCAGTTTGTTATGGTAGATATAGGGAACCTCATCTCATCTGATGGGAGGGATTAAAAAGGGAGTGAACAGGGAAGGTATCCAAGAGGGTAGGATGTATGCATTTATTCATCTATGCATTATTCACACCTAAGCAATGTCAGAATTTTCCCTTAGTACAGAAAGTTATGTTTAAATCAGCCTTAAAAATGTACAGAGCATTGCCGGTTATGCAAGAAGGAAAGGTGCTTCAGTTAAAAGTATGAAATACTTGTACTTGGAAGATGCAGATTGCTGTAACCTCATAAGGCTATCTATACAAGGCCAGGTAGAGACTATGTGAATTGAAAAACTGACTGGGTTAATCCATGAAGGACTTGTTTGACATGTGAAAGATGTGGGATTTTTTTCTTTGGGTATTTAAGAGCCACTGGGGTATTTTAACTGATGGAATTTGAAGCAAAAAATCACTGTTGTAAATAGAAACCAGGAGATGGGCTGGTAGGCTGTTAAATAGTCTGATAGGAAAAAAGAACAAACAAACAAACAAAACAAAACAAAACAAAACTAGTTGATAGATCATTGCAATTTTCTCAAGAGAGTTAGAAGGCCTGATAAGATGGTAGAAAACACTTATAAGTATGAAAGTATAAGGTTTGTACTTGCAAAATAGTATTGTGATTTTATTTAAATTATTTGGTAATTGTTATTCTAATAAAGAGTCAGAAGAGCCATTGGCACATCTAAAATTCTTAGAAAAGGAAATCTTTTTTGCAGATGTCTAATTATATTTCAGAATTCATCATGAAGAGAGTGAACTGTATCTTCAGAAATAGATTTTAGTCATGTTCACTGAGCACAAATTCCCAGGAAATTGGCAATTGATTTTGGGGGAAAAATGCAATACGTTCTGGTTCCTCCAATTCTAGAAGGTTCTATAGTAATGATTTTACCTGTTTTTACAAGATTATTAGGTGACAAGGACATAAAAGGGAGCTTACAAAGTACATCCTACCATTAAAACATATAGGCTGAGCCTTGCCAGTGTGACTCAATTGGCTGGGTTCCATCCAAACACACACACACACACACACACACACACACATGGACATGCACACGCACATGCACACACACACACAGAGGCTGATAATGAGTATTAAAGACAATGTACATTTCATTCAGAGGTAATATATTATTCTAAATTCTGGGAACATATTACTTTTTCCCATATTTTTATAACATAAGAAAGGATACAATGGAGGTTCTTTATTTCTAGCAATTTATTTAAAAGAAGATGAAAATTTCTGGAAACATATTACTTTTTCCCATATTTTTATAACATCAGAAAGGATATAATGGAGGTTCTCTATTTCTAGCAATGTATTTAAAAGAAGATAAAAACTTCAATGACTAGAAAGAAGGATAAAGAATTACCAATTTCTGAATGCACAGAAATTATCATTACTTGCTTTCTTATTATAGTTTGGTACTAATTTAAACATATGCTTCCTTGGGAAGAAGGAAAGAAAATTCACAAAGAGATGAAGCATTAGAGTTAAATATATTTTTTTTTTATTGATCGCGCTTATTTTTGGCAAGAGATACATTAAACAGATGGAATGAGGTCCACTGTGTTATGTCATTGGGGCCTATGGGGGAAGTCTGGACTTTCACACCCCCTCGCACTGACTAGGATAGCATCAAAGAAGCCTTGAGGAGAGTGAGAACTATAAACTATATTGCCAGCCCTGTGGCAAAGAGGGCACTCCACTCTCCTGGTGTCAGTAGAGGCCTAATCAGAAGCTACCGTGTTTCCCTGAAAATAAAACATCCTCCAAAAAAGACCTCCTTACAGGTTTCCTTCTGAGTGAAATATAAGGCATCCCCCCAAAAAATAAGGCCCCCAGGCTCTGTCTCAGAATGAAAATTAATTTACCGTAAACTGGTCACTAGGGCCGCCCCGACTGGCAACTAGCAGCCAGCGACATTACACAGAGTCCTGACATCACTGCTGTGTGGAGGCTGAGCAGAGTTTGGAGTGAGCGGCGAGCGCTGGGTGGGGGAGAGGAGGAGACTTTTGCAGATGCCTGTAGAAGAACAGGAGGATTAGAGCGGACAGGACACAGTGAAGGTGGTGAGTGCTAGTTTGTCTCTGGTGACACTACCTGATGCTTGTGGCCGCCTTCATGATGACTGAAGGTTCTCAGTCAGTGGCAGACCCTGCTCCATCCCAGATTCAGGCCCCAGCAAGCCCAATGACAGTCCCTAGGCAGGCCTCAGGGGGTAAATGTCTGACAAAGGGGTAGGGGGGATGTCTGGTGAAGGTGTTCAGTGGCACAGGGTGCGGGAAGGGAGATCACTTAAAATGACACAGGAGGATCAGAAGGGGCAATCAAAATGACCCAGGAGGATCAAAAGGGGTTACTAAAATGGTAATCCCCACTCTGATTCTCCTGTGCCATTTTGATTCCCCCCTCTGATCCCCCCTGTGACATTTTAAGTGATCCCCCTCTCCCCACCTTGATACCCCAATTCCTTTTTTTTACCCCTAGAAATGAGCACAAAAAGAAAAAGCTACTCTGTGGAGTACAAGAAAGGAATCATGCAAGACTCTTGGGGCCAAAATCTTACTGCTTTCTGCAAAGAGAAGATGTTGAGTATCCCATTGGTCCGAAAATGGTGAGCAGAGTATGGTAACATCATTGAACAAGTGGACAAGGGAAATGCTAAAAAGCGCTAGTGTGGATCAGGTCAGCAACCATTATTTTCCAAGCTGGAAGACATGATCTGTGAATGCGTTGTTGACAGGAGAGCAAAGGCTTTGGTTGTGAATAGGGCTCACATTCAAGAATTTGCCCTTGCAATGTCACCACAGTTTGACATATCCCCTGAAGACTTCAAAGCATCAAAACACTGGCTGGATAATTTCCTTCAGGGAAGTGAACTGTCTTTAAGAAGATCTACAACATTGTTTAGGTTGGAAGATACTCAAGTTATTAAGCTAGCACTTGCATTCAAGTCCTTTATTGATGATGCTGACTTCTCTAAATACAATCTTTCCAACATGATTGCTATGGATGAAACTACAGTGTTTATGGGCCAATCATCTCAAACAACAATTGAACAGAGGTGTACAATTTTTTTCAATAATTTGAACAATTAGTATACATTTCCTCCACTGCTTATGAAAGTGCACGTGTTTCCTGTATTTTGGCAATTCGTCTGGATGGCACTAAAATCCCACATTTAATCATTTCTAAGGGCAAGAAGAAAAAGATTAAATTTGTTTTGGGCGTTTTTATTCTTGAAACTGAAAAAGCCTGGACCACACAAGCAGTTATAAGGAAGTGGGTCGATTTAATGCTGCCGCTTGTTATGCAAGGAAGCCAAAGAGGTCTGCTAGTCTGGGATGCAGCCAGCACTCACCGAGCTAAAGACATGAAGACATTTCTTCACAAAAGAAAAATAGATCAGATAATGATTCCCACAGGAATTATGGCCTATCTCCAGACTCTTGATATTGCAATAAAGAAGCCATTAAAAGACAATTTGCACATGAAAATTAATGACTACATTGAAAATAGAATGGAGAGGATTCAGAGTAGAAACTTTGTGAAACCTAAAATGCAAGAAGTTGTGACTTGGGTGAAGAATTCATGGGAGAAAATCACTGACAGTTGCATTGCAAATGCACTGCGAGCAGGCTACCTTGACAAGAAGTATTCATTTAAAGACAGTGCTATTGCTAAACATGAGAGATTTGATCCACTGATTCTGAAAGAAATGGAGTCACAAGAAATTCACCAGGAAATTCAGGAATTGGACTGTTATGATGATGTTCCAGAAGATGATGACATGATTGTCATTGAATAAATGAGTAAATTCTTGATACTGTAGGGTTCACAGTTTGTCTGGTTTGTGTTGCCAACTACCATACTACGGTACCGTATACAGGTAATAAATTTCCTTTATTTTCATTTAACAATAAATGTGTACCATATTCTTCTTCATGGAAAAATAAGACATCCCCTGAAAATAAGACCTAGTGCATCTTTGGGGCGAAAATTAATATAAGACACTGTCTTATTTTCAGAGAAACAGGGTAGAACTCCCAACCCTGGCAGAGGTAATGAGGGGTACCTCTCCTAAGTGTCAACAGGCCAGGTAGGGAATGTAATTTTACCTACACCTGCCAGAAAAGGCTGGTGCTCTCACATGCAAGGGAATATCAGTGGAAACCAGCAAAAATAGAAGCTCAAAATCAGAACTATATCTCTGAACATCTAACACCCAAGATGTCTGGGTTTCAAATGAAAGTGACTCATCAAATCAAGAACCAGGAAAATGCAACATTAATCACACACACACACACACACACACACACACACCAATATCAAGATGACAGAGATATTAGAATTACTTGACAAAGGTTTTAGAGCGAACGTCATAAAAATGCTTCCACCAGCACTTCACAACCTGCTAGAGACAGGTGGGGGAAAAAGTCCCTGCAAAGAAATATAAGATATAAAGAATTCAAATAAGAAATGTAAAATGTAGTAACGCAATCAGAAGAGAAGTCATTTTAAATGAAAAGAATATTACAAACAAGGTTAGGGATATGAGAATATTTGTGGTGCCTTTTTTAAGGTGGGGAGGTTTTGCAGTAAGAAAAAGAGTGAGTCACTAGTAAGAAACAGGGTGAGTCAAGTTTGGCTGCAGGAGAAGGCAGAAAACAGTGGAACAAGCAATGAAAGTTGTTTTTAACTCAATTTATCAGTGAGAACTTATAAAGGTTAATATGTACAAGTTTCAAACCAGAGTCTGGAAGCACAAAGGGGTTTAGCCATGCTTATGCCTTTAAGGAAAATTAAAATCTAATTAATGAAACGAGACACACATACAAACACATTTAAACAAAACAGTCTACTTAATTATTTGGGTACAGACACAGAGGCAATGTAGGATTATTTAATTCAGTGAGTTTAAGCTCAGATCCTGCGACATCTTTTCAGATATATCACATTTTGGGTTTCATTTAAATAATAACCTATAACATAATGTGAACATATTCTGTGCCATCTGGATGCCAGCCCCCTATCTGCAGGCTGCAAGATTATTTTATTTGTGTGTGTTTGTCATTCATTGCATGGTAATCAGGTAACTGCTTTAATTTTAGTGAACTAATGAGAAGAGAAACCAGGTGGATTTAAGAGGTAAATGATGCATTTGAAACAAGGGAAGGTAAGTGACATTGCGGCACCAGAGGGCATAAATATTTTAGGATATTTTGAACGAAGAAAAATGTTGGGAGGATTACATCATCTCACATTTCAGGGCCTTATTTATAGTCCTGCCATAATACTGTATTCCATGAGGTAATGAAACCCAGCCCTCTTCTTAGGCTTGTCTATGTACAAAAAGTAGCAATTAGTACCATATTCACATAGTGGGTGGAAATTTATTTTTATTCGTCTGAATCATTGGAATCATGCTCGTTTCATAAGTTTGTTAGTGTTACTTGACAATTTAGTTGATTTCATATTTACATAAGATGATGCATTTATACATGAGCCTATGTATGTATACATGGGCTCATGTTAGTGTTACTTATATTATACTATAATGAAAATAATTTACATCAACATCGGTGATCTATAGGGTGTGCTTTTTCTTTGAAATGAGTCCATAGAGTCTTGAAGTTGGGGAAATGCCGATGTGAGTTGTTAAACAGAGGACTTTGCCTGACTCCATCAGAGGTTTAGGGAGCATATAGCAGATGAACTGCAGCTGGGAGAGGGTGGACCGGGCAGCCGTGTTAGATCATCAGTACAATCGGGGCTCCAGTGATGAGAATATGAATTATGGGTAGGAGTGAGAAGACAGAGGAAAGGGAGTGGAAAGAATTCCACTGGCCAGGATTAGGAACTGGTAAGTAACAGGAAGGTGTGGTTGGGGAAAACTGGTTATGGGAAAAAATTGTTTTTCAAGAAAAAGATAAATCAAGTAAAGGAATAATAAAATATCTTTCTTAAACCCAGGGATGGTATATGAAATTAGTATTGTGCATAAAAAATGATTCAAAAATAGAAGGACTGTGATAAATAAGAAAAAAATGACATGAAAGGAAATCCAAACAATATGTAATAGCTACCTGGGAAGAGTGAATTAATGATTTCTAAGCTTAAACTGGAGTGTGGGGTGACACCACATAGCATACGGCATAGGAACTAGAGGCACTGTAGTGGTTCTGAGTTAAGAGATTAGAGAAAATGGATCCCAAGCAATGCTTAAACTGAATGATAATATCCCCATCAATGCCCTAATGAATATATAAAGAAATTAAACTAGTCAATTGAATTAATTACAAGAGGCAACCTTTGGGCAAAAGCAAATGACTTGATTCAACTAATTTGTGCCCTCTCTCTGTTTTTACTTAAGATGGAAACTTTGATTAAAAAAAGATATTTGTATCTAGTATTCCCACATGGGTGGATAAAAGAGAATCTGAGTAATATGTCTTATTAATATTCTGAAAATAGCTAATTGCTTGTGATCTTAAATTCCTGCTTATATCCTTTTTAGAAGAACACATAACCTTGATATGTTTTAATTCAGTTAATCTCTGAAGCACTGTTGACTCTTAATAGTCTTTTTATCTCAAGAGGTAATAAAGAACTCATTTGGTTTTACTCTAAAGAAATCTGTTCAGGAATATAAGAACTCCTTTTGGACTTGTCTCGTCAGGTATTGTTTAGTTTTGGTGAAAGATACACACATAGTAATGGTGGTGTGAGTGAATGGGGTTAGGTTCAGGATTTGTACTTCGGCTTCTCAATGTTACCCAAAGAGAAAAGCAGAGGTAGCTAAGGAACATTAGCATTGATGCAGGTAGACTCATAAAAGGGTAGAAACAGAGAAGACTTTTGAGATCCCCTATATCAGCTGTGGCAAACTCTGACCTGAAGGCCAAATCTAGCCTGCCACCTGATTTGTAGGGCCCATGAGCTAAGAATGATTTTTTTACAGATGAATATATGCAATTGATTTGATGATAGGGAACACTAATTTTGAACCCAAGATCATCAAAATAGTATCCTTCCTAAGAAAGATTTAAATCTTTTGATTAGTAGGCAACTATAATAAAAACTGTTCTTAATTATTATAATTTTAAATTATGTCAAGGAAAATATATCTCTTTTTATATTAATAGCTACATAATATCTTGGATTTGCTTTCCGTCCCACTGAATGGCCCTGTAAAGAAAATATTTGCTGGTTGCAGACCTAGAGTAGTGGTCCTCAACCTTTATCATAAAACAGAATCACCTAAGGACTTGTTCAATCCAAGATATCTTGATCATATTCCCAGAGTTTGATACATTGTGCTTGGAACGGGGCCAGAGAATTCGCATTTCTAACAAGTTCCGAGGTGATGCTCATGTTACTGAGCCAGGGACCACACCCTGAGGACCCCTGGTCTACACTGGAAGAAACTGAGGCCCAAGAAATTAGGTCACTCTGTCCAGGTCACAGCTATCAAGTGAGAGAACCGTATTTCAAATGGAGTTTTTAGTGTCAGGTTTAAAGTTCTTTTCAGCAGCATGAAACTTTTAGTAGCTCATGAATTACATACAGATTTGCAATGAATTAAGAGAGAAAATTCAACCTGAAATCTATTTGTCTGCAGAATAATGTCTCCAGGGTAAGCCCTTATCATTGTGCAGGCCTAATGACTTTTGAAAGTTGTTTTCAAGGCTACATTAGGCAGTCATTAGATCTGTTCTTAAATTCATCAGTCTGTACGCAACACGCATCTGGCCCAGAATCAATAAGAAGACCATGGGGAAAATACCTGTGCCATGAGTTCCACATGGCGGCTTATCAATCTAATGAGACTGTTCCACACTGATGTCAACAAACTCACCACCTGCACATCACATCTCATCCTAATGGTGTCCTTTCTAGCCCTCCAAATAAACCAGCTGAAGAAATACAAAAATTGGAGAAAAAAATCTCTGAAAAATCAAAGTAAAGACTTGGGAATTTGGACATGATCACAGAGCTATTTCTGCAGTAAAATTCTACAAACTGTGTGGTCTTGTTCTTGACATGTCAAATTCAAATTTCTCATTACTCTGGCTTAGAAATGAGAGAATAAAATTACTTCATGCATTGTAATGATATAAATTCAAGTATCAAATCCTTTCCACATGAAATTAAAAATGTATTCTCATTGTAATTTCTGGCTGAATACAGGTAGGTAAAGGGAAAATCATTACTGAATATTATTGAAAAGAGAAGAGGACTAGAATCTGTACAGTAAATAATAAACCCTGGGAATAAATATAAACACAGGGACATAAACCCATTTTATAGCCAATTGGTTGAAATAATCAAAGAATGTTCACTCTGGGTTCAGAGCAATTGTCATTCATAATTTTCTGCTCTGATAATAATAATAATCCCACATTTCCCCCCCTCACACTTACTATTTGCCATGCAATATCCTGAGGACTTTAATTATTTTAATTTTTACAACTCCATCAAATAAGCACATTTACTATTTGGGTTGTCTTCACAGAAGATGGAAAAATGAAGAAATTAGGCTAATATTACCCTAGAGTGGTGATTCTCAGTGGGGAATGGGGCAAGCATTTTGTACGGTCCCCCATCCCTGGGGACATCTGTCAATGTCTGGAACTTGTGGAATGGGGAGTACTAATGGCCACTGAAGGGTAGAGGCCAGGGACACTGTAAAACATCCCACAACAGACAAGACAAGCCCCCACCCTCAACAAATGGTTCCTTCTTCCACAATATCAGTAGTACCGAGGCAGAACCAGAAACTGTGCCCTAGAAGCTTTGGTTTTAACTTTTACAATGTGCAGTTTAGAAGGACGAAAATCATCTGAAGCCTGAAAGTTAATTGATCTATACATTTGGCAGCTGCTTATTAACTTCTTATTTTCTCTTTTTAGCTGGATAATTTTGTCTGTATTTATTAGGTTGGCACACTCCAAGTCTTTCTTCTTATGCATAAATTAAAGTTGTTTTTTTTTATTTCAGATTCTTTAACTAAAGAAACTAAGAACAAAATAGTAAAACTTTACGAGTCTGAAGGGGAAGCTTCTATCTTTCCTTTCTGTCTCACTTTATTAAACAATAAAGTTGTAGATGACCAAGGATTTTAACAGAAGTATTCTTAGATAGTTGGTTTTTCATATGTTTCCACAGATGGATACAGTCATAAAACCATTTGCTTTCTCTGGATCAGTATTTGGGAAATGTTAGCTAGCTCACAGTTGGAGGAGAATGTTCATATCTGAGATGCACTTCTAATAAAGGGTGAATTGTATTATGGATTAGCAAAAGGTTTGTCTGTACCAATGTTCGAAAACAGTACACTTTGTGCCTCAGAATACCTTCGAAGAGCTGTTTCCTACTCGGTCTATTTTAAGCAACTGGTGAAAATAAGAATCGTAGAAGTATGTGAATGATAAGAATTTTTATTTTTTTCTTTCTAAATTTGTTTCTATGGAAATGCACTTAGTGTAGGAGTATTGTGCACGTAGCATTTTGGAAGGTCAGTAAAATATACTTGACTATAAAAAGAAAAGATGATGGGTTAATAGTTCAGAATGCAAAAAAAAAAAAAAAAGATGCAATAACCTGACACTCCATAGAGATCAATAGCCTTTCTATTTTGAAATTTGTGCTTAATTCGGAATGAACTGAATTTAAGATTTAGCCCATCTTTGGGACTACAGGTCAAATTCTGAGCTTAAGTAGCTACCATAAGTACATCAAATCATTTGAATACTAGAAGCAAAACACTGATGTAGTAGCTAGAGCTCTAAGGAAGTACAGACACCAGAGAATTAAGAAAACATCTTCCTTTCATGAACAATAGACAAGGATAGCTGTATAGTTGTACATGGTCTGTGACTTAGTTTTCTTCTTGAGATTTACTGTCTTTTCATTTTCTGCTTTCTATGCCCTGATTTTAATTTTATTTTCTCCTCTTCTGGCATTACCTTTTATCCTCCTTAATAAAATTTCAAAGAGATTTAGCCCAAAAAAAGGAAAATTGAGAATGACAGAATTCACTGAAATATAATCAGTTGCCATAAACTATTAAGAAAGCAAAAGAAAATGCATTAATCTGAAAAATACCATCACAGAGTAGAGAACTAGTTAGTTCACTAATAGTGTACAAAATGATTGAGAGAAAAATATTTTTCCTATAGTCTTGCGAATTAAAATTAATATCTTACTCTTTTCAAATACTTCTGAAATTATGTAGAAAAAAATGTCTTTAAAAGCTTTCAAGGTATTATTTAGGAATTGAAGAGATTATTATGGAACTCCATTAAGATTACTCTAGTTCAGCCTACTTTTGTGTCTGTGGATAGAATGTAAAAACATTCAGGCTAACTTCAATACTTGCAGCAATTATAAAGGCACACAGCTCAGAGAATCAAACTCTAACTGGGAGAAAAATCATCTGGCTCAGATTCTTCTACTAAAAAACTCCCATTGATTTTAGTGCACAGAGGACCTGGCCCTCTAATATTTTCTCTAACATTATATTTCCTTCATTATGTAATCACTACAAGCCCATGCATAAAAATTGATGCACAGGACAGGCAGGGGATGGGGGGTCCTCAGCCCTGCCTGCCCCCTCTAACAGTCTGGGGGCTCACAGGGACAGGAGATGACCTGGCATTCAGGGGAAGGCAATGCCCCATCACACATCTGCTGTTGCCACTGCTAGCAGTGTAAGTCTCAGCCGGCCCCTGGTTACCTGAGTCTTGGGCAGTCCTGTGAAGCTGGGCAGCTACCATTTGAGGCTTGCCTGTGTCTCGGGCTGGCCCTGGGTGGCTGGAGGTATGAGAGGACTGGGGGACTCCAGAAGCAGGCACACTGGTACTGGGCACCTCCATCTTGTGGCTGTGGCACTGCCATCTTTGAGGGCATGACAGTCAATCAGCATGTTTCCTCCTTATTGAATATGGGCACGGCCATCTTTGTGACTGTGTGAGGGTCAATTAGAATATCCCCTTCTTATTAGATGGGATAAGAAAGATTAGTTCTCTTTTCTGAATATTTCCTTTTCTTTATTAAAATGAACAAACTAGTGTTTTTATTTTAATTGTAGATACCATTCAGCATACTTACATATTACTATTAATCTCTACCCATGTACTTACTTTATTTCATTGAACTAAAATTATAGCATATATGCCAATTGAAAGATGATATTAAAAGCTGTGTTAATAAGTCAAAAGAAGCATATTGATGCTAATAGTATCACCATATACTTTAAAAACACTTAAAAAGTTTGTCCCAATCAAATCCTTTATGTCTGTAGTACTGTCTTTAACAGTCACATTTAAATACCATCTTCACCAGATACCAAGCTGTATTACAAAGCCACCATTCTCAAAACTGGCTGGTATTGGCACAATAACAGACATATAGATCAATGGAATAGGATAGAGAACCCAGAAATGGACCCAAAGCACTATGCTCAATTAACATTTGACAAAGAAGGCAAGAACATACAATGGAGTCAAAACTGTCTCTTCAATAAGTAGTGTTGGTAAATTTGGCCAGACAAAAACACATAAAAAAAATGAAACTAGATCATCAACTTATACCATACCCCAAAATAAACTCAAAATGGATAAAGAACTTAAACATAAGAAGGGAAACCATAAAAGTATTAGAGGAATCCAAAGGCAGAGAAATTTCAGCCATATGCCAAAGAATTTCTCCACTGATACTACTCCTAGGGTAATGGAAACTAAAGAGACAATAAACAGATGGGACTACATCAATATAAGAAACTTTTGTATAGCAAAAGAAACCTTCAACAAAACAATAAGAAAGCCCACTACATGGGAGAACATATTTGCCAATGTTATCACCAATAACGGGTTAATCTCCAACATCTACAGGGAACTCATACAACTTAACAAAAGGAAGATAAACAACTCAATCAAAAAATGGGCAATGGACCTAAATAGGTACTTTTTGAAAGAAGACAGAAGGAAGGCTAAGAGACATATGAAAACATGCTCAAAGTCACTAATCAACCAAGAGATCCAAATCAAAATGACAATGTAGTACCATTTTACACCAGTCAGAATGGCTATCATCAACAAATCAACAAATGACAGGGACTAGTGACAATGCAGAGAAAAAGGTACCCTCGAGCAAAAGAAACCCTAGAGGGCTGTGGGTGGGAATGCAGACTGGTGCAGCCACTGTGGAGAACAGTATGGAGTTTCCACAAAAGTTAAAAATGGAACTCCCATTTGACCCAGTGATCCCACTTCTAGAAATATATCCCAAGAAACTAGAAACACCAATCAGAAAGGATATATGCACCCCTATGTTCATAGCAGCACAATTTAGCATAGCTAAGATTTGGAAACAGCCTATATGCCCATCAGCAGATGAATAGATTAAAAACCTATGCTACATCCACAAAATGGAACACTATGCTGCTGTAAAAAAAAAAAAAAAAAAAAAGAAACTCTTCTCATTTGGAGCAGCATGAATGGAACTGGAGAGCATTATGCTAAGTGAAGTAAGCCAGTCAGAGAAAGATAAATATCACATGATCTCACTCATTTGTGGAATATAATGGACAACATAAAATGATGAACAAAAACAGATTCAGAGACAGAGACCTCAGAGGGGAGGGCAGGGAGGTTGGGGGTAATGGGTGAGATCAACCAAAGAACTTGTATGAATGCATGTAAGCCTAACCATTGGACACAGACACCAGGGGGCGGGGTGAGGGCATGAGTGTAGGTGGGGGGCAATCAGGGATAAGGACACATGTAATACCTTAATCAATAAAGAAAAAAAGAATAAAATAAAAAATAAATATCATCATCACATACTTCATCAAAAATCAAACAAAATACTATTAGTAAAACTAATGATTTCACAGATATTTTGAGACATAAAATAACAGGCACTATTTTCTCATAAGCAATGAAAGTATCTTGTATATATCTTGTATACCAGTATAATGACATTTAGGTAGTAATCAATGTGATACCGTTTACCAAAATGCCACCTAGTTTAGGAATACCTAGCAATGGCGTAAGACACTGTGTAATACACTAGAGGTTTGGTGCACAAATTTTGTGCATTGGCAGGTGGACATCACTCAAGCAAGCCTGCATCCTCTCACAGTCCGGGACCCTCAGGGATGTCCGACTGCCCGCTTAGAACCGCTCCCTATGGAATAACCCTTTTGCAGTCTAGGGCCCCTTGTTCTTTACTGCTTGCCTGCTTGCTTGCTTGCTTCTCTTTAGTGATGCTGTGGAGGCAGGAGAGGCTCCTGCCACCATTGCTGTACTCACCAGCCATGAGCCTGGCTTCTGGCTGAGAGGTGCTCCCCATGTGGGAGCACACTGACCACCAGAGGTAGCTCCTGCATTGAGTGCCTGTCCCCTGGTCAGTGCACATCATAGCAACCATTCTGCGTAATGGTTGCTTAGGCTTTAATTATATAGATGATATACTCAATTGCCCAGTGTCACTAAGTTTTAAAATCTGCTTTCTGAGCAATACACAAACTCCCTTTTATTTATATTTTAGCAACTTGGTATAAAGTAACTATGTTCTTTATTTGGTTTTCCTGATGACAATCCAATTGATTCATTCATCCATTCACTAAATCACTCTGGGGAAGGAACAAATGTATTAGGTACTTCAAACAACATCACATTCATAAATGTAACAGTGTGGAAAAGAGATATTTTTGTAAAAAATTAAAGACAGAAATACCTTTTAAAATCAGACTGTGCTCCAAAATTAGCCTTTTATGACTTAAATAAAATAAAAATATTTGCATATATTTTTAATGTTCTCAGAGTTCAGGGAAATTACTTAGAATAAGATGCCAGGTGCCAGTTTTTTCAACTTTTCACTTTGAAGTAATCCTTGTCTTATATTGTTATTATTTATAATAACGGTGTATAATAAAACTATCTTAAGATCTAAGTTTATAGTGTGTGACTTAAACTCAAGAAGAAGCTGGTGAAACATCCTTTTCCATTTAGCCCTGTTAGGTGTCCTTTTCCATTTAGCACTGTTATGAATATTTTTTGTGGTCTTTTGAGGTAATAAAGTTTATTATATTAAATATTTTCAATAAGAAGAATCCCTTATTACGTACCATACAATTCATAGGTTAGCCCAATACTTCATTTTTATGGTTATTCAAGGAAAATTGAAGTTATTATATATATATATATATATATATAGGCACATACATATGTTTAATTGTGATACATAATTAGCAAAGTGACCCTGCATGTTATCACTAGCTTGTTTTATGATTGAGCTACAAGCTTCTGAAAAAAAAAGATTTATAACAGTAATGCTTACAACCTCTTAACTACGGCACTGTGAGCAGCAATATAATAAAATATTGTGGCAGTAAACACCCAATCAATAGCAGCTCATTAAAGTGAGAGGCATCAGTTTAATCAGGGAGGCTCTACATGTTTTCAATAGTCAGTGGAAGGTCTTGTCCATCAATGTCTAGTTCAATTCTTATGTTGCCATCTGACAAGTTACAATAGGTTTCGTTAAGAGACTTGTATGCAAGCTAATGTGAAGACCATCTGTCATTTTAATGTATGATCAATACAATCCATAGCCAGTGTTCAGACTCATTACTACAGTAGAAAGGAGGAGGTCAATGAACACTCCAGTGACCTGCTTATTAGTTCCCTCAGCTCTCACTTGCAACCTCTCCATAAAACATAATGAAGTCACTTCTACATCTTTTTCCAATATGAAACCAAGTGTAACCATTCATAGGCTGAAGCAAACTATTATGCATTTATTATTCCTAATTTTTTTCTTATTATTAATTTCTCCTTTCTGGTTCAAATGTATAATTCAAGAGAGTAACAGTGAGTTTAAATGACTTCAGAACTTTAAGTTACTCTTTTTAAACCCCTCCTCATATCATATGAGGATATTTTAAATTGATTTCAGAGAGAGAGAGAAATGTGTATTGTGTGTGTGAGAGATAGAGAGACATGTGAGAGAGAAGCATCAAATAGTTGCATCCAGATGCTCCTAGACCAGGAGGGCTGGAACTCACACTGTAGGTATGTGTCCAGGCCAGGAATTGAACCCCTATCTTTTTTGATGACAATAAATCAAGTGAGCCACCTTGCTAGGCTTTAAGTTCCTTAGCTCTATTTCCTCATCTAGAAAATAAGGGTGATATAACTTACCTGTAATCACAAATCATAAATAACTGTTTGGCTTGTTTACTAAGATATTAAAAAAAATGTGTCAAATAAAGAATATTCATATATATGGTAATGACTTAGGAACGAAATCCTACCATTTATGAGCATTTATGATATCAGATCAACAAATACTTTCATTTAAATAAAATATTATCTTTATCAAGATATCCAGTGTTGTCTTGAAAACCTATAAAGCCTCCATATAGAGTTATTAAACAATATTGTAGCAATCTCTGAATAAGTTCAAAATGTGCTTGCAGTTTTTGATAGATAAATTGTGTATTAAAGCTATCTCACACAAACAGAATTCAGAAAGGGAAACCTATATAGGCACTGCTCTGCCTAAACATGGATATAGAATAAAAGGCAAAACTATGGGCATTCTAAAGAAAATAGTGTTAGTTCTCTAAATTTATATATATTGTTGGTATATATATATATATATATATATATATATATATATATATATATATAACAACAACTTTTATTTTTGCTTTAATCACTTGAAAATGTTTACTTGCAATTCTGCTGAGCAAAATAATTATTTTGAAATTAGTTAGTTTTGCAAAAAGACCAAACCAGAAAATAAAATAGAGGTATCACTATAAAGTACCTCTTATACAGCTACTATATTTATTATTAGAGGCCTGGTGCACAAATTTGTGCACAGTGGGGTGCCTTGGGGTGGCCTATGGAGATCGGGCCCCAGCTTGCGCCCCCAGCCTCACAGGCCTGTAGCCCTGCCTGGCACCCCTCACCTATTGCACCATCCCGCCTGTGGGGTAATCAATCAGCCCACTTGCCCATCTCCATCAGTGCCTGGGAGCTAGGTCCCCTTCGCTCCCCACCCCCCCGCTGTCTCCACTGGTTGTTGTCTGCAGGGCAATCTGCTGGGCAATTGGGCTCCTGCTCGCACACTCCTTGGCCTGGTGCTGCCCGCTCACCTGCTCCACCATCCCACCATGGTTCTGCACCCATTGGGGCCCTCAGTGCCTCCACTGCTGCCCACAGCTAGCACCACATTGCCAATGCCTGCTATGTTCCATGCTGCTCCCTGGTGGTCAGCACATATCATAGCGAGATTATGAATTCCCAGTCTCTTGGTGGAACTGCCTGAGAGGACAATTTTCATATTAGGCTTTTATTATATAGGATGGTTCAAACTTTCAGTATTCTAAAGTTAGATGTATGTGCTAAGTCAATACCCCATTTAAAAGAAACAATTTGCTGATAGATTAGGGACCTATATATATATATATATATATATATATATATATATATATATATATTGTTGTTGTTGTTGCACTAATGATAGAAAAAATTAAAATTCTTAAACTCAGAACTCAAACACACATACACATACCACACTCACTGATTACATGTGTTTTTCTAAAGGCTTGATTGTGGTAGTCAGTAATGCTGAATGCTTTTAGAATTAATGCACAAATAAGCTGAAATTTATAAAGAAAAATATTTAAAAAGAGAATCAATAATGGTCTTAAATAATACGAAGAATACCTTAGACGCTAAGCCTTAGAGCATTAGCTACTTATATGTGAACTTTGTTTAACTTGACATTTACAAAATCTATGTCTATAAGAATCTAACATTACTTTTAAAATTTGAACTATTATTTTTTTACCTGATCATCAGCCTAGAGAGTTTTTAAATACCTACCACCAGTCAGGAATATGGAGAGTTAAGAATCCTATTTTCATGATTAATGAAGTGAATAAAAGCGGTAAGCAAGACCAGCCAAGGACTTATAAATAAGTGTTATTTTACCTTCGTGACCAGAGGATCCAGCTTGTTCAGAAAGGCAATGCCATCTGGAGTGGCAAGCTGGTTGGATTGAAGGATTCGGGACCATGCCAAACCTCAATAAACCATGAGTCCAAATTATAAGGAAAATAAATACAATTATTTCAGACCTAAGCTTTACTAAGAGACTTTCTGCACCACTGATTCCAGAGAACTGAAATTCAAAATAATTGTTTTGATGTGATTTTCTGTTTTCAAAGAAGCCAGGTGTGCTATAGAAATGTGCTCAGCGTGTGGAGGTATCAGAATGCTAATACATGAAGAGTTTTTGGTTCTTGCTTCTAGATCTCAAAACATAAATAAACACTTAGAAAACTTCAGTAAAAAGACTTGCATTGCTTCTACGCTGGACTAACAGAGAACTGATTTGCTTTTGGCAGCTTCTCCCATAAAACAGGTTATTCTAATATAAGATGCTGATCAATCCCATGGGTCAGAATTTGAAAAGGAATCCCTAGGGACCAGAAAAATAAACGACATTTTCATAAATAAAGCACCCTGATTGTCTCAATATATAGGACTGGACATATGTAGGCTTACAGTTGTTGTTATGGAAAAAGACAGGGGAATTATGATTGTTACAATGGCTTTATTAACTCAAAATCTTGTCAGTCACAACTGTGGCCTCACTTTTGCCCATCCTGTATTATCATTAATATTTTTATCATTTTATAATTATGAATTATTATATAACGGATCATAGGATGCAATAGACAATGAGTAAATCAAGGTTCTTCAATTAACTTGCACCAAAATGGGGAGAAGTTGTTAACATATTACAAAATAACAAACACAGGAAGACATACTATAGGATTGGTATTTATCTATCTATCTATCTATCTATCTATCTATCTATCTATCTATCTATCTACATCTGTTTTCATATACACATCTGTATATATCTTCTGTCTATCTATATATCTATCCATCTACATGGTCACTTAATTTTCTCTAGCCCAGATGTTTGCTACAGTGTGTATTAAACTTGGTACCTCCTCTCATTAATCCCTCACTGCTATCACCCCTACTATAGCTTTACTGTCATCCTTTTCAACCTGTTATTATTTCAGTGCTTTAACTGGCTCCCTCAATATTTTAATGCCTCTGGTTTTCTTAAAGAATATCATGAATTCCAATGTTGCTTGCCATCCTGTGCCCTTGGAAGCGACATCTTAGATATCGCTGGATGTTCCCAAAACATTTGCATTCTTAGGTATCTGTCTATATCCTGTGTGTGTTTTCTACATTCTTCCTAAAGTCAAACTCATCTTTCCCTAGGATTCAATTACTACCTACTTATAAATCAGCGATTCTGAAATATCCTTTCTTGATGGCTTATCTGAGTTCTATAGCCATTCAATATCTATCTACTGAACATATTTCTTTGGATGGTTATAGGATCCTTCTATCCAAAAGAAACCTTATGACTTTCTGTCATACACACTTCTTATCTCACTTTTTATAATCTTGTGGTTGTCACTGCTATCCATCCAGTTTTTCAAATTATATTACTAAACATTTATTACCATCTCCTCCCTCATTCTCAGACTTAATTTCAACTCTGTCTACTGCTCTCTATCCCCACTTCCATTAATCTAGAAAGGTGATCTGAATCTCTTCCCTAGATTTCTTAATTATTGCAACACCCTTCCCAATCCCACCTTGGATCTCTATGCTTCTCCCCAACTGTTTCACCTACCACACTAAGGTCAGGGACATTTCTAAAGTGAAAAAAATAGATCAGGTGTCTCCCTTGTTTAAAACTCCTTATAGAACAGTATCCTGTCCCCTCATTGGGATAGACAATAACTTCTTTATAAGGCCCCTGATAACTAGTAGAGCTTCATTCTGTACCTTAGTAACCCATGCTATGTTTATACAATAACCTGGACATTCTACTCAATGTCATGCTCCATTTTGTACCTAAGTTTTTGTTTACAATACTGTGCTGTCCAGAAAACCCTTATCATGTTTTCCTCTTTACATCCCCCCCCCATTACTGCAGGGGGCAGAAGAGAGGGTGCATATCTGTCTATCCAGATGACTCACTTAAATTCTCACTTTTATCCCCATAATCAGGCAAAGTAATGGCTCACTGATATCCTCAATGGAATATACAGATATTTCTAGCATTAGGAGCAATACATGTCAATGTATTTTCTTACTTTAATGTCTGTTATTACAAGGAGAATGGCATCTTGAGTGGTAGAAATAAGTTTACTAAATTTTTTAACCCAAGTACTTAATACAAAAAGACCACAGTGAATACTAGCTGACATGAGTTAATCATTAGTTGATCATACCATACAATAAATAAAAAGTGGAAGTTAATTCCATAGCAACCTGAAGAAAGGTTACTACCATGGTATTATTAAATTCTGACCCTATGTGGGAATTATTATTTTAAAATTACTATTTTAGTCTATTAGCTAGTTATAGGTTAACCCAAATTTCTTTAATTTATCTACAATTTGTCTTCTTATTGACAACCCAGACATGCACTAATTCAAAAGCTAGCTTGTAGTTTTTTCTTTCTTATTCTATACTAATTCATCCTAAAAGAACAATTAGAATAATCAACCAAAATGTTAACCATTAATAGTTATTTGCAGAAATATTCAAAATTGTTATCTTTAGCATTGACCTTTCTCCTTAAATCCAAATACATTATTACAGCCATTTCTTAATTATCTTTCCTCAGTGGCCAAAAACACCCTCAGATCAAGTGTCTAAACCCCAAACCATATTTTACAAAAAACAAAACAAAACAAAACAAACAAACAAACAAAAACACACACACACAACCCAAAACATTACTATTTCCTCCTTTCTGATAACGGCTTTTATAAATCTTATAGCTGATACCTAAATAATAGTTTTCCCTTTGGTTCACCCTTTTCCATCTTCATTGGTTCCACTGCACTTCAGATACTAATGACCTCTTAACTAGTTGGAATTACTTCTTGGAATTATCTCCTAGATTGCCTCCCTGTTCTGAAAACTCCCTGCCGTATTAAAATCTATGATGCTAGCTGACTCTCTTTAAAGTGCAAGCTTGATTGTGATTTTCAAGTTTAAAAATGTTGTGTAGGTTTCCATTTTCTACCTACAAACTCAACTGGCTAGCAATAATGAACCTCTAAAATCTTTCCACAATCTACCTACTCAGTATTTTAGTGTGTTACTTTTTCACTAAAAGGTGTCTGCCTCTATTAATGCAACAAACTGTTACTGAATACCTACCAGAATGATCTTAGGCAGAAATAGAAATAAGCATCTGAATCAGGTGGCTTTTACCTTTGATGATACTGGTATTATTCTAGAAACAGGGGATATATATATATATATATATATATATATATATATATATATATATATATTCTAGAGCAAGGGATATATACATATTCACAAATATTTCTACATATGGAAATCCTTACATTTGTGACAACATGGATGAAACTTGAGGAGATTATGCTAAGGGAAATAGACCAAACATAGAAAGACAAGTATTGCATGAGCTCTAATATTTGATGTGGAATTAAAAATAAAAACCCAACTCATCATAAAAGAGAGAGCAGAGTGGTGGTTATAAGAGGCTTGGGTGTTAGGGAAAAGGGGAGAGTAAAAACAGAAAGCAGAATAGTGCTAGCCAGTTGCAGGGCAGCAGCAGGTCATGGGAGATAATGTTTAATGTATAGTTTTTCAAGATAAAAAGAATTCTGGAGATGAATGACATTTGCACATCACTTTGAATGTATATTTAATATCACTGAACTGTACACTTACAACTTGTTAAGATAGAAGATTTTGTTAACTATATAAAATCCTAATATGCAAATCAACAAAATGGTGGAACTACCAGCAAATGACTGGTCACTATGACATTCACTGACCACCAGGGGCAGATGCTCAACACAGGAGCTACCTCCATCCCACAGGCCCCAGGCCAGCCAAGGCAGGTGCAAGTGGGGGCTCCAATCACCTCACCAGTCACCCCAGAGATTGGCCTTGATCGCTGGCCAGGCTTAGGAATCCTGCCTAGTGCATGACTTTCTTGCAACAGACCTCTAGTGTACATATATTCTACTTGTGTCTTTTCATTTTCAATCATACTATCCCATGCTTAGGCAAACTACATTAGCCTACTATTTCCTTATCACATTCCTACCTGTGTGCTTTATGACATGCTTGAAGTTTCAAAGCACCTCCTACCAATTTTTCAGAAGTAGCCCAATGTCATCTATGATGTCTTCCTGGTGCTCTCAGCCAATGTAGTTAAATTACAATGTGTCTTATTCATAATTGAGCTCTTTAAGGCCTAATTTAATGTCGGGTGCATAGAAGCACTTGGTATATGCTCACATCCATTCATTAGCAAATACTCAATGAGGACCTATTGCATTGCAGACACTATTCCACAGCTGAGGTTACAGCTAAGAACAGAGTCATAAAGTATTTGCTATATGGCACTCACATTGTAGGGGTGAAGTTAGTGAGATAAACACTAAAATAAAATGAACAAATAAATATTGATAACATTTATTTATTTGTTTTATATTTAGTGCAATGTTTATTTGTTAACATTTATTTGTTCAATTGGAAAGTGCTGGTGAGAAAAATAAAGCAGGGCACAGGATAGCAGGAAGTACAAGAGTGTAGGGTGCTTAATTTATGTAAGTTGTCAGGGAAATATTCACTAATAATGTCATGTTTGATAGAGAAATCTATAGAAATTGGGGGAGTGAGCTCTCTGAAATCTGAGGGAAGAGAATTTCAGGCACAAAGTGCACTGAGTACAAGCAGCCTGAGAAAGGAGGGTGCCTGGCCCACATGAGGAGTAGCCAAGGGTCAATATGACTGGAGCAAAGGGGTCAGGGAGGGTCACATGGCAAAGACAAAGTCTGAGGAGCAGTGCAGGAGGCTGACCAACCTTACAGAGTAAGCAGTGGATGTTGTTGATGACTGAAAATAGAGGGGCAAAACCTAAACGGTGCAGGTTTTAAGAAAGAATTAGAGAAGGAAAAAAAATAGTATCAATAGCTCTTCCTAGGGTTCTTGCTCTAAGGGAAGCAGAAAAGCAGGGCAGGAAATACAGATAAATGTTGGATGTAGGCATTATTAAAATAAATTTTTTAATACAGCAATCTTATAGAGGTGTTCTAGAAAAGAGAAAATGTTATGGTGTTGAAGAGAGATGATGTAATGATGGTCTTGATAAGGTGAGATGAAATGGGGTTTATGTCACAGATTTAATATAATTATGTTCATTTCACTCAAAAAACTGAAAAGAAGGCATATTATGGCTCCAGAGGTAAAAATAATAAATAAATAAATAAATAAATAAATAAATGATGTGAGCTTACAGATAATCTAATTGTTCCTTTTCATTGAATTATCTGAAAGCTTAGTAATTCTAAGAAATAATAAAAATAAAAATCCACCAGTGGCTATAACCTGCAGTCTCCAATTCTAAATTTCTCCCCATCACTTCATCTCTGAGATCTATTATTATTTCCTTATCTAATTAAATGTGTTTCTAATTTTCACTATAAAACTATGGATCCTTTCTGACTCACTGACCTGTCCAATCCCGCTGGAAATCCCTAAGTTCAAGTTGGAAAAATGATACTGTGAAATATCTTGAAATTGTTTTATACGTATGAACTGGCTAACAACATATAAAGACATACATTTACATATAAGTAAAAAGGGCATTATATACATATTTAGACATTTTTAATGGTCTGCCAAATTAATATTTCATGTGGCAGTGGTATATTGATTTATTAACTTTAAATACTATGAATATTGACTGTAGCCAGCAAAATCATAATTCCTATAATGTAATTGTCATGGTTATTATGGCAAGGCAAAGGCCATAAAAAGACTGTTCCTGTTACTTTTAACAAAACTTACATGTAAAATACTGCTGTTCTATCTAATAAAGAGGAAATATGCAAATTGACCATCACGCCATCACAAAGGTAGTGGGGCCCACAGTGGAGGTGGGGTTTCTGTAACACAAGATTGCTGCACCCACAGCAGAGGCTGAGTTCCCATAATGAGCCTTAATGAGAGCAATCAGCAGAGACCTGAGGCTGCATGGCACTGGGCTGGGGCAGGAGACCTGAGGCCATGCCTCCTGCCCAGCAGGGCTTGATGGGGGACCTATGGCCATAATCCCTGCCCCAGTGACAGTCTGGGGTAACTTATGCCATGCCCCCCACCCTGGCACTGGGCCAGGGGACTTAAGGCCGCAATCCTCGCCTGGCTGGGCTTGACAGGCAACTCAAGGTGTGTCCCCCACCCCAGTTCTGGGCCAGGTGACCTGAGGCTGTGCCCCCCCCCAGGTGGGGCTTAATGAGGGAACTCAGGCCTTGCCTTCTACTTGGTGGTGCTTGATGGAGGATCTCAGACCACATCTCCACCCAGCAGGGCTTTACGGGGGACCTCAAGTTATGCCCCTCCACCCCAGCCTGAGCTGGGGGACCACAGGCTGGATCTCCTGCCCTGGCACCAGGCCAGTGCATGTCAGACCATGCCCCTTCCCCATTTCCAGGATGGGGGAATTCAGGCCATGACCCCCAACTAGTGGGGCTTGACAGGGACCTCAGGCTGCAGTGCTTACCACGGTGGTGGGCCAAGGGACCTCAGGACACACCCCTTGCCCCAGCACCAGGCTGGGGAACCTGAGGTTGTGCCCCCTGCCTGACAGGGCTTGATAGTGGACCTAAGGATGCACCCTCCTCCCCCATCCAGGAGGCTTGACAAGGATGGGGTTGGCCAGGTCTGGATCTCACCTAACAGGGTTGGGGCCAGCTGAGTCTGGGTCTCCTGAGATTTTGAGGTGTCACTGGAGGGGGGGGTACTTGACTCTGCATTTCACGGCATGCCCCAGACTCTGACAGGAGGAAGATTTTCATTTACATTTACTAATTTTCTTTCATCCCTGATACTTCTATTATAGAGAAAGGGAAAATAGCAATATTAAAATATTTCCTCTAATTAATCCCTTTTTAATGTGCATGAATTTTGTGCACTAGACCATTAGTTATCTAATAAGTTCAAAGAAATCTAGGTTAAACTAAGAACTTCACTCCTGAATTTCTATGAGCCTTGATTTTACTATATGCATATCAATTCTCAAGAGAGGGATAGGCCATGCATGGCTTCTCAAACCTACTGGACCATGTAATCATTTTTTCACGGAAAATCCCTAAGGGTTATTTATCTACAACAGAGTTTGAGAAATGCTGAACAACATAATGAGAGTAGAATAGCATAAAACAACAACAACAAAAACAAAAACACAAAAAACACACACATACACACTTGAATTATGAGCCCAAGAATTGGTCTTAAAAAGCTTTTACTTTTAAGCTGTTACTATTAAATAATTTGTTTTTTGCTAAACATTGTATCTTCACATTCAAACAGCTTGTTTTTACACTAACTACAAAATGATGTTTGCGTAATAGAGCTATCCATACCTATGAGTGATTTTTTCAAATTTTTGATCTTTGAAATAATTTAATAGTAGAATGTCTGAAGGAAAGTTAAAAAAAATAAATGCATGCAAAAAGTGTATGCTAATCTCAATATATAAAGAAGCTATGTGCAATGACAAAAAGCTGTCAGGCATTATATGGTTAAAATGTGGTCTTTACTATGAAAAGAGTTGCAATTAATTAGGATGTTTACAATTATTTATATAACATAAAATTAATATTTACTAGTGTTACCTCTTTGGATAAGGTAAAATCTGTCAAAGACATGACAGATATTTCACATTACTCATGGAAGGAATTGAATTAAATTTAGCATATATCTATTGAGCATCCACTGAACTTAGGTAACGAGGGATGAATAGATGAAATATATATACTCTGTCTATATGTTGTCAGTAACCTAGTTGGGTAGAGATACTCTTCAAAGTAGGTCCATAATGATGGGCCATAATATAAGGTGAGGAATGTCATGCTATTGCTTTGGAACTAAAGGAGGAAGTGATTGATTTTTGCCTCCAGTCAGTGAAATCTTTAGAGAAGTAGCATTAGCACAGGTACTACAAATGTTTGGTCTTGTTCAAATCTAGTAGCTTAGTGAGAAGCGATGGGAGATTTAATCACTTATTTTTTTTTCATTTATCCATGAACTCAGTCCAGTACTCATTAAATATGTATTTAATGAGCATATATTTTATATAAATGTTTTTACAGGTGATAATTACAGTGCTGAACCAGACAGCTAACATCCCTGTTTTCATGTAAGGTACATTCTGTGAGTTGGGAAAGACAGGGTTAAAGGAGATAAGAAACTTGTATGGAGAGGAATAAAATATAATATAATACAGATACATTCAGTGGAGGAATTAAGCAGGATTATTTGAGAGAGCATTTGGGCAGCAAATCAAAATCTGCTTTCATTGGAAAGCTCAAGAACAGCTGGTTTGAGATAGTAACACTAGTGTGGACATACCAAGTATGAGAAGGAGTCAGTTATGCAAAGGAGAGGTAAGGAAATTAGGGAAAAGTGTTAAAGGCAAAGAGAATGTCAAGTTCACTAGTCCTCATGTGTATTAATATTGTAAGGACCTGAAGAAGAAGAGGAGTGGGCATGATCATTTGACCTTGGGCATACAAGGTAGATGTCTAGAGCACAGTGAAGGGTCGCAGTATAATTATACTTTCAGTATGCAGGTATGGGAAGAACTACCTTATGTTTTATAGAGGTAACTCACTTCTTTGAAGAGTCACGGGAACTGGGAAGAATGCAAGCAAGCAGGACATCTAGTTTGGAGGCATTAGTGCATTACAGAAAAGGACGGTGGCATGTTTAGGGTAGTGACCATGGAAATAAAGATTAAAAAACTGAAAATACAAGTTTTTGATAAGTAAGAAAAATTATTCTGATAAATCAGATGAGATGAAACTTTGTGTGAGAGGATGGATAGTAATTAAAGAGAAATACTAGTATTATGCTAAGTGAAATAAACCAATCTGAGAAAAACAAATATCACATGATCTTACTTATTGTGGAATCTAATGAATAAAATAAATTAAACATCAAAGTAATACTGTCAACAATAATTTAAAAAAAACTTAATACATTAAAATATGTGGTCAATAAAAATTTAAATAAAAAATAAAGTAGGTCATATTTTCTCATTCAATGGAGCGCTCATAACTCTGAAGTAGATTTAAATTTTAAAGAAGAGGTAATGGATACCAAAATATTTAATGTAATTTATCAAGATCTACTATTAATAAGAAAAATCAATATTCAATAAAGTTCATTGAATGCCATTGTCTATGCTTAATCATTAGCATGGGTTGTTGGGTTAGAATGTCAGACAGGACAAGACTCTAATGGGAAAGTGACAGCCTAAAAGAAAAATATAGTCAACTATGCATTATCTGGCTGAAGAAATGAAGATAACATGATAGTAAAAGTAAAATAATTTATGAAATAAACATAATTTTCTTTTAACCAAAATATCTATGTTTTAAAATATCTTTCTGATAGTTAAACAATGGGAAAATCATATCTCAGAATTTGTAAAGACTAGAATGCTACACTATATTAATGTTTTGTTTCATTTTAAGCAAATACTTGTGTATGCATTTGTGAACAATGGTTAAAAGAGAATTTGATAAAAGATCCAATTTCTTGATTCTAAAGCACAGAAACTTAGAAAAAGTTTCATGATGTATCTGTCCTTTCCATGTTCAAGCACAATATAAATTATTGATGGTAAAATAGCATATCTTTTTAAAAAATCTTTGCTGTGGTGACCAATTTCTGTGAATGTTTGTATGCATTCAAATTTGTATTTTATATAGAATTGAGAAGCATCACAAAGTTAATGTTTTTAAGAAGACTCTGAAATATGTGTTTGAAGTGTCATGCGTATTTTTCTGTGAAATAGTATATGGAATGAGGCATAAAGCTGCTGCCTCAACAATTTGTTTTCCACTGGAAAACAATAACACACACACACACAAAAGAAAACATTGAATTGATATATTCTCTAATTTGAAAATAATGTATTTTGTAAACATCAGAACAATAGTGTTTATAAAGACTGTCATGAGAATAGAGGAATGACTTCATTATATGTAACAAAAATGACAATTAAAAAATATAGCCGAAACAGGTTTGGCTCAGTGGTAGAGCATTGGTCTGCGGACTAAAAAGTCCAGGTTCCATTCCGGTCAAGGGCATGTACATTGGTTGCGGGCACATCCCCAGTAGGGGGTGTGCAAGAAGCAGCTGGTCGATGTTTCTCTCTCATTGACGTTTCTAGCTCTTTATCTCTCTCCCTTCTTCTCTGCAAAATATCAATAAAATATATTAAATATATATTTAATATATATTTAATATATATATAATTTGAATATATATATACACACACACACACACACACACATATATATATATACAAATTCCCTTTTAACCATTGTTCACAAATGCATACACAAATATTTGCTTAAAAATCAAACAAAACATTCATATAGTGTAGCATTCTAGTCTTTACAAACTAGTCTTTAAACTAGTCTTTACAAATATATATATATACATATATATATGTATGTGTATATATATATATATATATATATATATATATATATATATGCCTAAGTGACCCATCAACTGGTTGCTATGATGCACACTGACCACCAGGAGGCAGGCACTTAACGCAGGAGCTGCCTTCTGGTGATCAGTGTGATCAGGGAGCACTATTCAGCTAACTGACAGGTGCTAGACACCAGGATCATGTCTGGCGAGTACTGCTGCGGTGATGCGAGCCTCTCGTGATTGGGAACGACTTGGTGTGAGCCTGAGGCAGGCACAGCGGGGCCAGGGTAAGTGGAAGCAGTGTGGGACCAGACCTGGGCTTGGGCTCCTCCCAGCTGCCTGCCACTTTGAGCACTATTACATCTCCTGAGGGGTCCTGGGTTGCGAGACGGCACAGGCCAGGCTGAGGGACCCTACTGGTGCATGAATTTGTATATTGGGCCTCTAGTCTTATCTAATAAAAGAGTAATATGCAAATTAACCATCACTCTGCTACAAAGATGGCAGAGCCCATAGTGCCAGGGAAGATGCTGGCATTGTCACCATGGTGATGACACCAGCGTCCCACTTCCAGGTCGCAGAGGGAGGAAGGGCTGTAGACAGAATGCTGGGCTGCTGGGCTGGGGCCATGCTCTGAGCCGCTGCCATGCGGCTTGGGACACACCCCCGGACCAGCAGACAGAAGCACGGCTGACAGAAAGCGGGGCCGCTGGGCTGGAGGAAGGCCCCCTGGCAGCCCCCAGCCCAGTGGATAGAAGCCCTGCAGACACAATGCAGGGATGTGCATGAGCTGCAGAGGAAACACCTTTTCTGAAGGCGCATTGGCTAAGCTCCCTGTAAGCTGCCTCTCACAGTGTTCTTGGTAACTTGAGTAATAAGAATCTAAGAAGGTGATCTAGGATTTTTTCACCTTATTCCTGGAGAAAAATTAAGGTCTGCTGCTGGAGGGAATAAGAAATTTCATATCTTGCCCTAGCCGCTTTGGCTCAGAGGATAGAGCCTTGACCTGCCGATTGCAAGGTCTGGGTTCGATTCTGATCAAGATCATGTACCTAAGTTGCAGGCTTCTCCCTGGCCAGGGCTCATGCAGGAAGCAAACAATGGAAGTGTCCCTCTCACATTGTTGTTTCTCTCTGTCTTCCCCCCTCTAAAAAGCAATGGAAGCATATCCTCAGGTGAGGATAAATAAGAAAGAAAAGAAATGTCATATCCTATGAAAGACACATCTTGAAAGTGCCTAAAGAAAGTTGTCATTTTTTCAGGATGAAGGGACTGGAGTTGGTGTTGATGAAAATACCTTGGTGGCTGTGACAGTGGCAGCAGCAGCAGGGTGATGGGGCTGGCGCCTTCCCCTGATCAGTCCAGTCACCTCCCACAGAGGAAGACCAGGCTGTGGCTTAGGACCTCTCCCTGTCAGTAAGACATCTCCTGAGGGCTCCCAGTCTGTGAGAGGGGGCAGTCTTGGCTGAGGGACCCTCCCCCCCCCCCCCCCACACACACACACATCGGTGCACAAATTTCATGCACTGGGCCTCTAGTATATATATAAAAGCCTAAGCAACTGAAAGACCAAACAACTGAAGGAATGGTTGGTATGATGAACATTGACCTCCAGGGGGCAGATGCTCAATGCAGGGGGCAGATACACACTGGCCACCAAGGGGAAGATGCTCAATGCACACTGACCACAGCGGGAGTGCAGCTCAGCTGACCAAGGGGTGCCAGCTGCCAGGCTTATGGCTGGCAAGCACTGTTGCAGTGGCGGGAGCCTCTCAGCCTCTGTAGCAGCATTACCAGGTGGGGGAACCAGGTGCAGTGGGGCCAGGATTACTGGGAGCAGCATGGCACCCAGCCTGGGCTCCGGCTCTTCCCCTGTCACCTGCCATTTCACACACTATTACATTCCTCCAGAAATGTTGGACTGCCGGTTTTGGCTCGGTGTGGGTCTGCCCGAAACTGGCAGTCCAACATCCCATGAGGTGTCCCAGATTGTGAGAGGGCATAGGCCAGGCTGAGGAACCCCATTGGTGCATGAATCTGTACACTGGGTCTCTAGTTCTAGAAATAAAACAGGGTATTTCTTTACCTTCTTCAATCTGAAATTACTTACTGTTATTTGTTATTCATATTCTATAATTTACTTTCTCTTAACAAAAATATTTTAAAAAGTACATAGTATATTTATCTATGCAAGCCTTACTTGTATCACACACATTGTCTTCTAACAATTGTGTCCTCATCTTTATATATGATCCAGACAAACATTAACAATATCCTCATTATCTGAGAGCTCACCAAGGATGGAAGGAAGAGGAGGTGCAAACATGTAACACATGGTCATCCAGAGTTACATGCAAATGACAAGGGAGTCAATGAGCCTGAGAAATTTAGAGCTGGAAGGTACCTTGCCCACATCCATTTTTTTTTTCTATATGAAGACACTGAGAACCAGAGAGGGCAAGCAATCTCCCTCAACCATTATGTATTTGTATATTCTGACCACAGGCCAATATCACAAAGTAAAATCTTAGTAGATGTTTTTTAAAATATATTTTATTGATTTTTCACAGAGAGGAAGGGAGAGGGATAGAGAGCTAGAAACATCGATGAGAGAGAAACATCGACCAGCTGCCTCCTGCACACCAGTAATGGGGATGTGCCCGAAACCAATTTACATGCCCTTGACCAGAATCGAACCTGGGACCTTTCAGTCTGCAGACCGACACTCTATCCACTGAGCCACACAGGTTTCAGCTAGAGATTTAAATAGAAACATAGAGGAGAGAAAAAGAAATTACTTAAGCACATTTTCTCTGCTGCCTCAGCCATTTTCCAACAGTTAAAGAACAGCTCAGACATTTAACACTTTCACATTAGAGTAGTTAACACTCAGTGAAGCAGTTTTCCGATGCATTAAATTATTTCCCAAATTCTCACGTCAAAGTTTAAAAAAAAAGTGAAGGAAAACATATTTTGAATAAAACTAATGGCCTTCTGTAGCTTAACTACATAGCAGGTTGTAGTAATTTTACTGTTAAAAATGGCATATAAGAGTAAGGAAAAGATGCATATGTTGCTTAAAGACAAAATAAGACACAATCATCTTTCTTTGGAACCACAATGAGGGTACCTATTGTGCTGAAAATTCAGTCCTCTGAGAAACATGAACTTGGATTGTGTAGTAAAATAATCCTTACATTTGAAATTCTAAAGGTTGTCAGTTTCTGTCACATTCTCTTTTCATTATGTAAATATCACTTGCATTTAATTTTCATACAACTTGTGTTCATCAATTCAAATGAGCAAGATGAAGGTTACAACTTCTAGGGAGTCTAACCCAAGCAATTTAACAAGGACATGGATGAATGATTTTGAGTAGCAGTTTCAACTTCTTGTTAATACCAATGAATAAAAGACAAAATATTTAGAAACAAAGACGATACATTTACCACAAAAAAAATTCAAAATCTTCAAATACAAGTAGGAAAAAATGTCAATTTCTAATATAATAAGGCAAATGCTTTGCATACCAAATTTTTAAGACAAGCAAAATATTGGGTTTCAATTGAACCTCTTCATGTTCACTGTGACATCCATGGACTCAACAATAATGTTATGTATCTATTCTTGAAGCTATGAGTAGCTTCCATTGTAGTCTTTCATCTATTGCCACTTTCCTCCAGCTATTAATTGCATAGTGACATCATCATTCCTCGTGATAAACTTGTACTCAATTTCCAAGAGCAAGATTATTAAAGGAAACTCATTTAATTGTCCTCTGGTATTGGTAAATAATTTTTGGACAACAAAAAAGCAGGAAAAATTGCATGCTGGAAAATCTAAAGAAAAGTGAGTGTAATCAGTAAACAGATAGAATCTTTGGTTGAGGGATAAGCAGCTGGGAGCACAGCTGGAGTGTAAATATAAACTCTCTGATGAGAAATAACCAGGAAGCTGATGGCCATGTCAGAAATCATTTAAATGAGGCAGACAGCATCAAGGGAGCAAACAAGCAGGTTATTAGACCACCAAAGACCAACATAGTAGAGACATTCAGGTGATTTCAGTTGTGAAATCAAACCATTCTTCTGTAAATTTTGCACACCAGCTTTCTAAGGTATTAAGGACTGATGGATAACTGAATTCACTTTTTAAGATGCAAATTATCTTCCAGAAGTTGTCCATATCTGGCATTACTTTAAATCTAAAAATTTCTGTCTTTCTGTCTACTTTATTTTCTTTTGAATTATACATGAATATGTATAATTTCTGAATTTTCTTTTTTTCACTTTTTCTTTTTTTTCTTTTAAAAAAATTTCATTATTGATTAAGGTATCCCATATTTGTCCTCAACCTCCCATTCCAATCCCTCACCCTTCCCCACTCATGCCCCCACCCCCCTGTTGTCCTTGACCACTGGTTAGGCTCATATGTATGCACATAAGTCCTTATATGACAATTAAAGGAACAAGAAGAAACCTAATCAACAAATTAAAAAATGAATGATAAAATTAAATCAATAAAGACAAATATATTGGAAAAATTAAATGCATAACCCTAATTTAAAAAAGTCTATCTATGTTACAACAGTATTAAAATAAAATATCCAACATAAACTTTCAGAAGGTTTTCTTTGAAGGAAGAAAAAAAATAACAGAGAAGCTCAAAATAGTAATAAATTTGACAGAATGAAAAATTTTAGGATGAGCATGTTATTGTTTTATTGCATTGTGGTATATGAATATGGGCTATACAATTTCTAGTTTTTGAAAACTTTTAGTTTAACGTTTTATTTATGACGACATGGAAGATACTTTTGAAAGTAGATTAGAGAGGAATATTTTTTTCATTGTTTCTAGGTATACAGAACCCTGAATATATATTTACATATTTAATTATCATAGTCAATGTTATATATTTATGTCAAGTTACCAAAATTAAATAAAATGTGTGCTCCTACCAAACATTAGAACTAGTTGCCTCTGCAGTTATAGCAAGAAGAGATTTTTATGATGTTTTTATATCTTCTCTATCCCCCACTACACATTTATACAGAATCACCCCATATTTACTTCTTCAATTATCAGGTGGCCCATTACAGCATAGCCTCCAAACTAAAAACAAAAACAAATAAACAAACAAAAAAAAGCAACAAAACAACAAAAAATTAAAATGAATATTATAATTCCAAGTCACATTGTCAACATCCACTTGTATAAATAATTTTTGTCTGATATTATTTTACAACACTTTTTCTTTACCTCTCTTGAGACCTTTCATTTATTTATTTTTGATCATTTTTATAAGGTTAAAATATTCCTACTTGGATTTAGCTTAGATAAAATAAAATGTTTTCTCCTTCATGAATAATTTATTCTATTTGTCTGGAAGCTTGTGAGATTTACTCTTAGCTTAAATCAATTTCTTATGCCATATTAAGGTGATTATGTTTTTTCAATAATCTTTTTAGAATCTCAGTGACATCTTGGAATCTGAATAGTTAAGCTTTTAAGACATGTTTTCTTCTATTCCTTAATTGGTTTTTAATTAACCATCCCATCTGTTTATTTCCTTATTTTTGAAATGCCCTATAATTTGCATAGCATTTATATTTATAACTTGCATTGCATATATATAATTTTATTAACACATTTCTTCCAAGATTTTTTCTCTCGTTATTTCATGTTTATTTATTTTTATGTATTTCAAATATAATGCTCTATAATGACTGTTATACTTTTCACTTTTACTAAACTTGTACATTTTTAGAAGTCCTGATTTTGAGTTCCAGAAAGTTTACAGTCATACAATGAAAGTGACATTTTGCCAATGACAAACTGCACATACAATGGTCCCATACAATTATAATGGAGCTGAATTTTTTGTAAGAATTGGAGTTTTCAGAATGAATTTTTTTCTCTGAGGGCAGCGGTATTTGTGGGATTTGGCATAGATTCCCCTTCACTCACCGCACCTCAATTTTGAGTGCACAGACTACATCCAAGGCAGTCAGCCATTGACCTGTTTCAGGACAGAGGAGTCTGTCTTCCCTTTGGTGCATATTCAGAAGGTGCTAGCTCAATAGTCTTCAGTGCATTGATGTTAGTTCATTGCTAGGAACCTCAGGTTCTTTATAAGGACATAGGACCACAGGAGCTACCTTAATAGGTATTAAGTGCCAGTGCTACTTTAGAAAGTTTTTGCAGTAGTGTGGAGGCAGCCTATTTCTGTACTTTGGAAATTTTCTCAGGTTGTAATGACATAAATTATAGATGTTTTATTTCTTCTATCCATTCAATCTAGAGATAGCACTCTGTATCAGATAGGGTGAATGGAAGTAAAAACAAATTTCCAAAGTCAAAATAATGAGTCCTCAGTCCTACACCCTCTCCACGTTAAAAGCCCTCTTAGAAAACAAATGCCACAAAGTTCCCCAAAGTGATCACTGTTCCAACATGTAGTAGCCAAATCGTATGGCCATGACAATTTTCCGTGTTTCTACATCTCTCCATTAGACCATCGTTCACTCCCTCCAAATAGTGACTATAATGGTGATCTATACCTTACCCAGCCAATTTATCTTTGGTGTTTCCAATTAATCCAGCCCGAACCTCTGTTTATGAAGAGGTACTAAAAACTTTCATGTTCTATCTCTGACCATGCTGAAAAGAATCAAGGGCAGGTCTTGTGGGGAGGTGTTTATAAAGTCTACAGTAGTATGTAGTAATGTCCTGGGCCTTCTACTCACTCACTACTCACACACCCAGAGCAATTTCCAGTCCTGCAAGCTCCATTCATAATCAGTGCCTTATATAGTTGTAACATTTATCTTTTATTCTGTACCTTTACTGTATCTTCCCTATATTTTGATATATTTAGATACAAAATACTCATTATATTACAATTGACTACTATATTCAGTACAGTAATAAGCTGCACAGGTTTGTAGCCTAGATGCTCTAGACTATACCATATACCTAAGTATGTAGTAGGCTATAGCATCTAGGCTTGTGTACTTGCACTCTATGGTGTCCAGACATTGGCAAAATCACCTAAAGAACTAAAGACCCATTTCTAAGAACCATATACCCATTGTTAAGTGATCCATGAGTATATTTTAGCACCCATTGCATCACTTTGAGCTATTTTTCTCCTTGGTTTTTAATTTTTCTTCTTCCTCTCCCATAATTTCTACTCAGTGGATAAAATCTGTTCTAATTATGCTGTTTGGTCTTGTTCCCATAACTTCTTTGTCTTCTTTCTCACTGACTAGATATGGGAGTGAATTACCAGCTCCCATGTTGTTCATGTGATTGGAGTTTATTCAATAATAATCAATTGTAGGTTGAAGAATATGTGGTGGTCTTTGCTCCAATGAGCCTATATAAAATATATAAAAAATCCAGGACCCATATTAAGACAGTATAAGTGTAACATCTAGACTCCATCTTGACTTGAAAGAACACCAACTTAGAGGTTTGACAATGACTCCTTGTTTTCAGTAAAATTCCATAGTTGGAATTTCCTAACCACATTTTTAAAGGAAAGAGAGTATGATGATGACATGTTCCTGAATATCAAATTTTTCAAAATAGTTGTTTTGTCAATTAAATGGTAACCAGAATGCTCACACACATGAGCATTATTTTGAAGGCTCTTTGGGTGGTCCACTGACCATGGAAAAAATCTCTGACAACCATGGGAAAACTGACTTCCTCCTCATTTCCATGTCTCCCACCTACTTTAAGGCCCCTGTATAAATGATCAATGAGAAGCCCTTGGTGAGTTCAACATCTTCTTTTCTAGTTGCCTCCCTCGTGTACAAATTCCTTTCAATAAACTTATCTGCTTGACCTTGTACTGAATTCAGTTATCATTGCTATAAGATCAAGACTCAATAACCTAACAATACTATTCTGTTACATTGCCAAATTCATTTATTAAGTCTAATATTTTTGATGCAATATTTAGGATTTTCTATGTACAGCATCATGTCACCTGTGAATAGTGAGAGTTTTACATCTTCTTTTCCAATTTGGATGCCCTTTATTTATTCTTCTTTTCTAATTGCTATGGCTAGCACTTCCAGTACTATGTTGAACAAGAGTGGTAAAAGTGGGCATCCTTGTCTTATTCCTGTTTTAAGATGAAATGGTTTTAGTTTTTGCCCATTGAGCATGATGTTAGCTGTAGGTTTGTCATAAAAGGCTTTTATTATGTTGGGGTATGATACCTCTATTCCCATTTTGCTAAAGGTTTTTATCAAAAAAGGGTGTTGGATTTTGTCAAATGCTTTCTTGGCATTAATTGATATGAATATGCAAATTTTATATCTCGATTTGTTTATGTGATATATCATGTTTAATGATTTGCAGATATTGTACCATCCTTGCATCCCCGGGATAAATTCTACTTGGTCATGGTATATGATCTACCATGTTCATGGATTGGCAGAATCAATATTATTAAAATGTCTATACTACCCAAAGCAATCTATAGATTCAATACAGTCCCCATTAAACAGCATATTTCACAGTCCTAGAACAAACTCTTCAAAAGATCATCGGGAATTAAAAAAGACCTGCATAGCTTCAGCAATCCTGAGAAAGAAGAACAAAGTAGGAGGGATCTCAGTACCAGATATCAAGCTGTATTGCAAAACCACTATTCTCAAATTCCCTAGTACTGGCACAAGAACAGATATATAGACCAATGGAATAGGATAGAGAAACCAGAAATCTACTCAAACCACTATGCTCAATTAATATTTGACAAAGGAGGCAAGAACATACAATGAAGTCAAGACAGTCTCTTCAATAAATGGTCTTAGGAAAATTAGACACATACATGCTAAAAAATGAAACTAAACCACCAACTTACACCATACACAAAAATAAACTAAAAATGGATAAAGGACTTAAACATAAGATGGGAAACCATAAAAAATATTAGAGGAATCCAGAGACAGAAAAATCTCAGATATATATTAAAGCAGTGTATTCACTGATACTGCTCCTAGGGCAATGGAAACTAAAGAGAAAATAAACAAATGGGACTACATCAACATAAAAAGTTTCTATACAGAAAAAGAAACCATCAACAAAACTAGAAGAAATCCCACTGCATGGGAGAATGTATTTGCCAATGTTATTACCAATAATGTTTAATCTCCATCATTTATAGGGAACTCATACAACTTAACAAAAAGAAAGAAGATAAACAACCCAATCAAAATATGGGCAATGGACCTAAATAGGTACTTTTCAAAAGAAGACTTAAGAAAGGCCAAGAGACATGTGAAAACATGCTCAAAGTCACTAATCATCTGAGATATGCAAATCAAAATGACAATGCAGTACCATCTCACACCTGTCACAAAGGATATCATCAACAAATCAACAAAAGGCAAGTGCTGATAAGGATACCACAAAAAAGGAACCCTCATGCACTGCTGGTGGGATTGCAGACTAGTGCAGCCACTGTAGAGAACAGTATGGAGCTTCCTCAAAACACTGAAAATGGAACTCCCATTAATATTTGAAGGAGCCTTCCCTATTCTCACTTCCCTTTAGTTGTAGGAGAGGGAGAGATGGTGCCTGTATAATACCACAATAGGAAGTAATTTTAACCACCAGCTCAATCCCATTCAGACTAATTCCTATAAAACTGGTGTTTCCAGTGCAAGAAAGCAAGGTGGACGTTTCAGCTCTACTCCACATCTTCAGAAAACATAGGTATAATTTCCAGTTGTTTAGGCCCAAGAAGTCTTTAAATTTGAAGTGTTTGCTAAGATCTCCATTGGCTTTGGGTCCCCAGCTTTTCTCCCAGGGGAGCAATGTGAACCTGATCCCAAGTGTATCATCTAGCAACTTCCTAACCTCAGATATATGGCAGTATCTTTCCTAAGGCTCTACCAATAGCTTTGTTTTAGAATGTTGAGTATTCTAGCAGGATGTTCATAAAGGGAAGGGATCATATATATGATTGTTAGGCTGTCATTCTTTTATAAGTTAAAATATCTTATACGAATACATCATACTATCTTCATTCATAATACTCATTCAATCCTTAAGCCCTTTTAAATGAGCTTCTGATCGCATCCTATGCTGACACTGATTGAAAGTGAACACATATGAATGGTATGTAACATTTTAGAAATGATTCTTTTGGTTTTCATGACACCACACAATAAAGTATTCTTAATATTACCTATGGCTCAAATCATACTATTCTGAAGCTCAAAACATCTCAATATGCATTGTTATTTTTGTTACCTCTCCTCAGAGAGAGCCAAATAAAACTACATATGTGGTGTTCCTATGTGTTCTACTTTTTGTTATCAACTTTCTTTAACCCTGTCCATAAATTCTCATTATCATACTCATGTTTATATGCATAAAAGAAATAAGTAAAGAGTTGAGTGACTTAAAAATGCATGTGGAGATGTCTGGCATCTGGTTTAATATGTAAGGAGCTTACAAATCATTACTCTAAATCATCCACAAGAAAAAGCTTCACAAACTGAAAAGCAACAACTCTACTGAGATCCATCCAAGAATTGAGATCACAGCATACCACCGTTCCTCAAACTGGGGAGACAGACAGACACATAAAATACAGAGAAACCCAAATTGTTGGAACGGATGATTATTGGCAGCAATCTACCTAAGAACCATTACTAGGGTATGATGGACACTCAGTATAGAAAAGAATGGGAGTTAAAAACTCTACAGGATCACAGAATTAGGGGGGGCCATTATATTTTTGTGAGTTTTACCTGAAGGAGCTCCACCAGGCTTTTCACAGTAAAAATGAGAGAAAAAAGTTTTCATTATTCTGGCAGATGGAGGGAAAATGTAGGCAGTGTGAAATTAGCCCAGAACACCCTGTTCTTTTCAACAGTGACTGGACTCAAGAGAAAGTGTTTTACCATAGCCTAATGGATCTTGGGGAATAAAAATACCCAACTGCAGCCAGATTCTGTGGCTATCAACAAACATTATGAAGTTTATATGGAAAGGCAAATGACCCAGAATAGCCAATACAATATTGAAGGAGAAGAACAAATTTGGAGAACTGATTCTATCAAATTCAAGACATAAAGCTATAGAAGTCAAGATAGTGTGATTTTACAAAAGAATAGACAAATAGATCAATAGAACAGAGTAGAGAGCTCAGAAATAGAATGATACAAATATAGTCAACTGATCTTTGAAAGAGGAGCAAAGGCAATACATTGGAGAAGAGAGAATTTTTTTCAACAATTGGTGCTGGAACAATTGGCTCTCCATATTGAAAAATGAGTCTAATTATAGACTTTGTACCTTTCATAAAAATTAACTCAAAATGGATGATTAATCTAAATATAAAATGCAAATTGATCAAACTCCTAGAATATAGTCTATGAGAAAATCTAGGTACATTTGGGTTTGGCAATAACTTTTTAGACACAACACCAAGAGAACAAACTATCAAAGAAAAATTGATAAATTAGACATTAATGAAATTAAAAACTTCTGTAATATACACTGAAGAATAATAATGCACAGGTCAGGAAAAAAGGACATATCTATGTATATAAAAGGCTAAGTGACCAATTGTTCATCTGTCTGACCATCCAACCAATGGGATGGTATATATGATGTACACTGGCAATCCTTATATAATAAATGGGTAATATGCAGATTAACCATCACGCTGTCACAATATGGCTGTGCCCACAGTGGACGTGGGTGCCCATAACGAGTGATCAGCAGGTACCTGAGGCTGTGTGGAGTCAAGTTGGCGCGGGGGACGTGAGGCTGAGCCCTGCCCCCTGTTCAGCAGGACTTGACTGGGAACCTCAAGTAACACACCCCACCTGGCAGGGCTTGACAGGGGACCTGGAGGCAGTGCCCCCACCCTGGTGTCAGGCTGGGGACTTCAGGCCAGATCCCCTGCCCTGGCGCCAGGCTGGCGAACCTCAGGCCACACCCCCATCCAACAGGGCTTGACAGGGGACCACAGGCCATGCCCCCTGCCTGGCAGGGCTTAAGAGTGTACCTTCGGCCATGCCCTCTGCTTGGTGGGGCTTGAAGAGGGACCTCAAGGCACATCTCCGTCCCCGTTGCTGGTCCAGTGGACCTCAGGGACCTGCTCTTCATCCTTGGCTGGTGGACCTAAAGCCACATCCACACCCCAGCACCAGGCCGGGGGACCAGAGAGTGCACCAGGGACCTTAGGCTAAACCTCCCACCTGACATGCACCAGAGGATCTGAGGCTGCAATGGGGTTTGACGGAGGACCTGAGGCTGCACCCCCCACCTGGCACCAGGCAGGGTACTTGAGGCTCTGCCCCCCTCCCCTTACCCAGCAGGGCTTGACTCTGGGTTGGGCCACCCCAGACTCTGACAGGAGGAAGGTTTTCATACACATTTTATTAATTTTCTTTCATCTCTGACAGTTCTATTATACAGAAAGGGAAAATAGCAATATTAAAATATTTCCTCTTATTGATTCCCTTTTAATGTGAATACATTTCATGCACTAAGCCACTAGTTGAAAAATAAATGTTGACTGGCACATGCACTATACATATAAAGCTCTCTCTGGCACCAATGGTATGCAGGTGTATCTATCTGTCATTGTAGATCAAAAAATGAGTACATTCATCAATTAAATGAATAAATTTTTGATATACTCAATGGAGAGTTTCAACCTTTTTGAGTGATGATTCCATGGATTCAATGGATGATACAAGAGGAAAATTTTCCCATCGAATTTCTTAATAGTATTACTCCTTCAGGAATCATGTCATAAATTAAAATTGAAAGTAGGTGCAATCATCATGCTATTGAGAAATCTTAATAGTAAGTGGGGTCTTGTAATAATACTACATTTATTATTAAAAGATTGCAACCTAACATAATCAAAGCTGAAGCATTAAACAAGATCTGCAGAAAGAGAGATTGTTCTGATTCCAATAATCGATTTGTCCCCATCTGACACTGGCCTCCCATTTAAATTAATTAGAAAATAATTTCCAGTGATGACAGAATTTGCAATAATGATTCATAAATCACAAAGACAAACGCTGGAAAGAATATGAATATTCCTACCTGAACCCGTCTTTGAGTTTGAAGAGCATGTGATGTTAAAGTTCAAGTTGTAAATACTTCATCACAAAGGAAATTAATCAAGAACTCTGAAAGTGTTTTTCCGCTTAATGTGGTATACAGGGAAATATTAGAATAAGTTTAATCAATTTATCAGTCATTATTTTTATCAATGTTGTTTTTATATTATGTTTTTATTGTTTTTATAATGTTTTTGTTGTCTTTGGATTACGTTTTTGTTGTTTTTATATCATGTCTTTATTGATGTTTTATTATGTTGTAATTATTTATTAATCAATTTATATATTATTTTAATATACATTTTACTAATTTTCTTTAATCTCTGACATTTCCATTATAGAGAAAGGGAGAATAGTGATATTAAAATATTTCTTCTAATTAATTTCCTTTCAATGTGCATGAATCTGTGCACTGGGCCACTAGTCTAAAATATCCATAAAACTCTTACAACTGCAATAACAGCTCAAAAAAAATGGGCAAAATTCCTGACCAGACACTCACAAAAGAAAATAAAGAGATGACAAATATGCATACAAAAAGATGCTCAATATCAGATGTCATTAGGGAATTATAAATTAAAACAATATTGAGATACTAATTGTCACCTATTTAATATGATTAAGATCCAGAACACTGAAAACAGTAAATGCTGGTGGGGATGTAGAGTAACAGAAATTCTCATTGATTGCTAGCAGGAATGCAAAATGATCAAGCCACTTTGGAAAATAATTTGGACATTTTTGATAAAGTTTAACATACTCTTATCATATAGTATAGCAATCTTGCTCCTTGGTGGTTGCCCAAATGAATAAAAATGTATGTTGACACAAATACCTATAGGTAAATGTTTATAATAACTTTAGTCATAATTGCCCAAACTTGAAATCAGTCAATATGTTCTTCAATACGGTAAATAGATAAATGGTGGTACATTCATACAATGAAATATAATTTATCAAAAAAAGAATCAAGCCACCAACAGTTATGCAGGAAACAGATGCATATTTTATAAAGGAAAGAAGTCAATCTGGAAAGGCTACATACTGCATGATTTCAACTATATAATTCTAGAAAAGGAAAAATTCTGCATACAGCAAAATGATTAGTGGTTGTCAGGAGCTCAGATGGAATAGAAGGAAGGATGAAGGACAGAAGAAAGGTGAGCAGAACAGTTGAATTTTAGGACAATGAAGCAATCCTGTATGATAGATGTCATTATACTTTTTTTTAAAAAAAATCACAGAATATACAATAAAAGGAGTGAACCCATCCTAAAGTAACTATGGCCTCAGTTAATAATAATGTATTCACTTTGGATCATCAAGTATAGCAAATGTACCACACTAATGGAAGATGTGAATGATAGAAGAACCAATGCATTGCGGGGAGGGGAAGAGAGGATACGGGGGCTATCCTTTGTTTCAACATATAACGTCGCACTCCTACCAGAAGTCTAAGAATCATACCCTTGTTATCCTTATATTATGAGTCAGGAAAAAACTAAAGTGGTTAAGTTAGTTTATGTTTTGATTTCTGTGTCCTGGGACACACTAAATGAAAAATAATTTTGCATGCTTAATATAGCTAGACCATAGCTAAACTATGCATGAAATGGAAATCAATTTGAATTTAACAATTCGCTGGTTTGTTTTGAAGTGGCCAATCATTTTAATAAAAACAATTCAATTTTTTGAATATGTAAGTTAGAGAAACATGTTATCACACACTATAAGAAATTGATTTGTGGTATAAAAGAATTGCAGGATAAATCACACAAGACCTGGGCTCCAAACCTATTTTCATGTCTTACTTTTTGTGAATAGAGCAAATCAAGCAACATCTGACACTATTAGGTCAATACCAACTAACAGGTAGTGATCCATCAGCTAATTACTAAAGCCTCAGGTAAACAAAAATAGAAATTCTTGGTTATTTTTTAAATATATTTTTATTGATTTCAGAGAGGAAGGTAGAGGAAGTGAGAGATATAAACATCAATAATGATGAGAGAGAATCCTTGATAGGTAACCCACCACCTGGGAATATGCCCTTGACTGGAATTGAACATGGGACCCTTCAATCCAGCAGGCTGATGCTCTATCCATTGAGCTAACCCAACGAGGGCATGGTGTGGGAAGTTTATGATCTACAGTAGTGCTGATCAATAATAAAATAAAGCAAGCCACATATGTCATTTAAATTTTTCTAGTAACTAAACAAAGAAACAGGTAAAATTAATTTTAAGAACATAATTTTAATAAATTTAAACCAGAACTAACTGGTTTGGCTCAGTGGATAGAGATTTCCGAACTAAAGGGTCCCAGGTTTGATTCTGGTCAAGGGCATGTACCTTGGTTGGGGGCAGATTCCAGTAGGGGGTGTGCAGGAGGCAGCTGATCAATGTTTCTGTCCCATTGATTTTTCTAGCTCTCTATTACTCTCCTTTCCTCTCTGTAAAAAAGAAATATCAATAATATATACATATTTTTAAAAAGAACATATGTATTTCATTTAACCCAATTTATACAAATATTACAGCATGGTAATGATATATTTTACATAATTTTACTAAATATTAAACATAATATGTGTTTTATACCCACAGTGCATCTCAATTTGTAGTAGACCCATTTTATTTATTTATTTATTTATTTATTTATTTATTTATTTATTTATTTTATTGATTTTTCACAGAGAGGAAGGTAGAGGGACAGAGAGTTAGAAACATCAATGAGAGAGAAACATCGACCAGCTGCCTCCTGCACGCAACCAAGGTACATGCCCTTTACCGGAATCGAACCTGGGACCCTTCAGTCCACAGACCGACGCTCTATCTACTGAGCAAAACCGGTTTCGGCACTAGACCCATTTTAAATGCTCAATAGACAGATGTAGCAGGCTAGTGGCAATCATTTTGACTGGACATAGAATAGATATGTGAAAAGCAAGATAAGTTGTGTGGTGGATGCACAGAATGGCAGAACATATTCCTATTTCACCCGAGGGAATTCAGAGAAAGCTTCATCTAGAATATCACTCTGAGTGAAACTGAAGGCTGTGTCAAGAGAGACCTGGCCCATATCAAAGAAGACTAGTCTGTGAGGATGCTCAGGGCTCAAGGGACACTCCAAAGGAAGGGAATAGAAAAACAGAAGGCATCCAGAAAGTACAGGGAATGCTTTTGTGTGGGGGAAGCTGTCTGTGGAATGTGCAGAGGGAGCTGAAACAAGAGAAGCACCAAATAGGATCAATATTGAATCCTGGATTAATATTAAAGAAACTGCTTTTATGATGGGGTTAGTAAAGTGACTCTTTGCTCTGAAACTACCTTTGACTAAATATGTAACCTGATTTAAGTCACTAAAATGTATTACTCCAGTTCCTAGTTTCTACAGTTATAAAATCAAAGACTTAAACTAGGTTATCTCTAACATTCTTTCCAATTAAAAATTCAATGTGTGAAAACTGCAAAGTATAAATTAAAATGGTTCAAGAATTAAATATATGCAGAAATGTTAAAGTTGGTATTTAGATGGTAGAACAGTATAATTATGTAACATGGCTATTTAAACCTATTCTGGGGGAACGTTAAGATAGAGATTGGATTTAAAAATAATAACAGCTATATTCTGTTAGCATCAAAGTTTAATTTCCTACCTCCCCTTATTTTTGAAGAGGAAACTCTTAGAATAGTCAATCATAAAACCTTCTTTTGTTTTTTTTCATGATAAATGCATAATGAATTATTAAGCCTACTAAGTCTGAGTATTCTCTTATTACACTCTTCAGAAGTAAACTTGAACTATATTGTCTGTCTCAAAAAGAATCAACAAAAATTCATATTCAATTCTATGCCTATTTCTGCACGTTCAATATCAGTTAAATAATCAAGAAAACTATAGAAATTTAAAAGAAATCAATAGCAAGGTAAGATTTAACAAATTGAAGTTATCTGTGGGCTGACACATTTAATCAAGAAAGACATGCTTATTAATCTTTTCTAGAGCCACCTGAGAGAAAGAATCTGTCTTTGGCATTACAGCGACATAGAAATAAATTTGCTTGTGCAAATAAATACTTATGGCAAATAAGATATTGAAAGACAAGCTAAGTATGAGGAAATTAATCCTAAAAGGTAACAGAAATTATCTTATTCTATGTTACTTTAGACCATGACAAAAAACCAAGGACCATCAAATGGGAAAAAAAAAGATGAAAACGTAAAGCATTAACAAACACATGCATAACTCTTATTTGAAGCATGAAAATAAACAGTCAATGAGTTGAAGATGAAAAAAAAGCCTGCTAGAGAATGTGGAGATGCAGAGAAAATGTAGGGATTAACAAACCAATATGATATGGTAATAACAGGTAAAGAATGGAAGACACAACTCTCAAGGAGGCTGCTGTATAAAGACCATCTCCAACGAAGTCTTGAAAATGAATGAAGCGTCAGCAGGATCCATTAAGATCATGTTTCTTTTCACAAGTGAGAAGGTGAGTAGTACAATTCTGCACAGCAAATGAAGCCTGAAGAAGTGTCTACTGAATTGAGAATCCATAAAGAAGACAGTGGATAATGAAGAGACGGATTGTTTGGGATTTCTGCCAAGATTGAGTGGGGCCACTTGGAAGATTAGTATGGAGGTTGAGAGGCATTGTAGGAACCCAAAGGTAGACGCCCACACACAAATTGCTTGAAAAGGAAGCTCTCAATTTCTGGGAGGTCTGTGATGAGGCAAAAGGAAAAGCATTGTGAACAAGTGCAACATCTGGATTGAAAAGAGAAATGGAGGAAGCAGATAATGTTTACATTAAGTGAGCTCTCTTAGTACAGAGACCAACATCTGCCTTTGGTTACATTTATCTGAACATGGTGAAAATGTTTAAATTAACCAAAGAAGATTAGACTAAATTTCATAACAGTGTTTACACAGCAAAATAAATGACAAAACAGATACATGAAAGAAGTGTCTGTTTACCGACACATTTCAAAGAGCATGAATATAGCACCCCAAGCTACATTATCTTAGTGTGGTTGACATAAAACAGGATTCTACATAAACTCCTATGATCGTCATTACAAATTGTTAAGCAAAGGTGGTATAAACAAAGATATCCCATGTCTTTTATTTATTACAATGAGAAAAAGAGTCTGAATACATTTCTACTACAATTAAAAAAATCAGAAAGCACATTTTACATTTTATTTTTCTACTATCAGTAGCATTTCAGGTGACGTCTTTATTCATAGGAATTATAGCTCTCACAATAAGTTTTTTTTTTTTTACCCTCACCTCCATAAAGAAATATATTTGGAATTTTGATTTGTTAGCAAATTTAGAACATTTTTTTTTTCACAGAAGCCATCTCATTTTAAAAAATATATATATTTTATTGATATTTTACAGAGAGGAAGAGAGAGGGATAGAGAGCTAGAAACATCGACCAGCTGCCTCTTGCACACCCCCTACCGGGGATGTGCCCGCAACCAATGTACATGCCCTTCGCTGGAATCGAACCCGGGACCCTTCAGTCCACAGACCGATCCTCTACCGCTGAGCCAAACCGGTTTTGGCGGCCATTTCATTTTTGTTTGTGGCCCTATTAACTGGGTATTAGAAATCTCATAGGCCATAAAATATGTGTATGGAATCAGATTTGCTCTTGTCATTGCAATTCCCGATTTTTAAACCAGGAAATAAGGGCAAGTTACGCGTGCTAGAGAACAAGCTGTGATCTCATATCAAGAAAGAAAGCACATTTAAGTGCAAGAATAAAGAGTTAAACTTTGGAAAGTTTTATCATTCAGTAAGAAATAGTTCAGAAGACCTGGTTCTAAAAAGAAACTACTGAGCTGAAGGGGTGTAAGAGCAAATATAAACACTCTCTTTCATTTACATAAACAGATCACCTGTTAATAGAAGGAGAAGCACATCTCTAGGCTGTTAAATAGGATCTACTCATGTAGAGCATAGGTGTTTCCAGCCAACCGTCAATCACAGGCCATGGTTTCCAGACATCATGATGCAAAGAGTGACTGAATTTCATGCACTTAATATCCAACTTGAAATTGAATTTTTTTAAAAAAAGGATAGAAAAATAGATGCGAATTTAAGCGGTTTATATCAATAAGCAGCATAGTAGTAAATGTACAGAAAGATTATAATTCTAGGAGAAAAAATGGTATTAATGTAGCTGTCATCAATAGTGAAGAAAATAAAATCATAATCTTCCTAAAACTGTCCAAATTTTGAGTTAAAACCCACTCTATAGTCTTACATATGAAACTCTTTTATGTTACGTTTGTAAATATGCAGTCTTACTTGAAATAAAGTCCAATATCGATAGATCACTACCTATATATGAAGGGACAATCCTGTGACATTATAAAAGTGCTTGATTTTTATTAAGAAATTGGTGGGCATACTTTCCTTTTTAAGAGGTTTCTGCTAAACATTTCTGAAGTACAACTATAGGTTGAGTGAAAAATAAAAAAGTATAACATTTTTTTAGGAGAAACCTCTGATTCTGAGGAAGAAACATTAATTTATTAATGAAATAGCATAATTTTAGAACTTAAATAAACCTCTATGAAAGCAGTAAGGATAGTTTATTTTCACAAATAGGATACATTTTAAGTGTATCCAGTAAAATAAATAAGATAAATCATATTTGGAATTTTTTTTTAATAAAAAAAACCACACCCTATTCTTTGTTAGCCTCCAACTCCATTAATAGCCTCCATTCCCATTGAACAAGGAAATTGTTCAATTAATACAGTCTTATTACTTAAAATGAACATAACATGAAGGGAGAAATAAATTTTTCCAATATGGTTTGTTACTCTTTAATTATACTCCTATAAAAGGTGCTCACCATATGGTAGAATTTTATTTTTAGACAAGATATACACTATTCTGACCTCAAAGTGACCTAAAATTTTAGTTCTGAAAACAAATATGTAGCAATAGCCTGAAGAATCTATACTAAAAAGAAATCTCACAAGGCATGCAAAAACATATTGCTTAGTACCTTCTCTGTTAGCAACATAGAAATAAAAAAGGGGGGCAGTCAGTAACAACAAGAACATTTTTTTCAAGGATTATTTATTGTGGAATCAAATACAATTTTTTGTTATTCTCTTTCCCTCTTAAAAACTAGAAAACCATTATTTACTTAGGGGTGAGTTGGGGTGGATGAGAAGGCCTGTTGTGATTTTTCAGTGAATGTGTAAAACTCAGAGTCACCTCTAGATAAAATGACACATGGCCAATACCAATGTGGCGACCCTACTGAGGCACTCTAAATACAAATCACGATTTTCAGTAGCAAAAAATAATGAGGTTCACTTGACTCATCAGATTTTATTACGAGTCTGTAATTAACTTAAAGTGTTTTATTAGGGAAAGAACACCAGGAAGTGAATTTTGTCCAATGAGTTCTAAGAGAAAAAAAATGTTATTTGGAGGCTTAAGAATTTCTGTTTGTCTAGTGAAACAGGATAAAGGTGTATTTTATCCCTGTGAATATAATCCTAAATTAATATAAGCCTCTCCATAATGGTTTGAATTATTAAAAGTGAATTAGAATCCAGAGTATTAGGATTGGATATTTCCTATAGCTATCTGTCACTCTCCCAATAGCTTTAAAGATAGATATTATTATTCCATATTTTACAGAGGAGGAAATCAGGCATTAATTATGCTCAAACTTTCTTTTTTTAAATATATTTTTTTATTGATATTTTACAGTGAGGAAGGGAGAGAGATAGAGAGCTAGAAACGTCGATGAGAGAGAAACAGCGACCAGATGCCTCTTGCACACCCCCTACCGGGGATGTGCCCGCAACCAAGGTACATGCCCTTGACCGGAATCGAACCCAGGACCTTTCAGTCCGCGGACTGACGCTCTACCACTGAGCCAAACCGGCTCCGGCTCAAACTTCCTTTGTCAGTAAGCAGTGGGGGTGATATTTGAAACATTTTCAAATCTAGGCTATTTCCATTATGTCACATGTCATCTAAGTACATGTTTTTTTTTTGGCTTCATCCATTCACACAGGTTCAAAATGAAAATACATAATGGGAAATATGAGTCATTTACTTAGCGGCAACTTTTAGAATTTTTGCTGAAGAAACACCTTTAAAATTAGCAAGTAATCTCAACTCTGTATGCAAAAATACAAAAGACATTCTTGGGTTCAGGCATTCTAACCCAACTTCCTTTGTGTAATTAAATCATACTCTAGAATTCTAGTCCTTATTTTTATCAAAACAAATCAACACTTTTTTTTTGTTATTACAGCAAAGGGCCTGCTTTGATCTCATTAATTTTTATTTCCCTTGGTGTTATAGCCCAAAGAGAGGTTTGCTGGACTCCTTTCCTTCTCATGTTTGGGAACTCATCCAGAGCCCAGGATTTCTTATGTACTTTGGAAATATAAGCAACATTTTGTAGTAAGTGCCATGGTGCATTTTTCTGGCAATGGGCTCCTTAGATTTACTGAATTACAAATGAGTCCATGACTGAAAGGAAAGAAAAGAAAAAAAAAAGACTCTCCTAACAGAAGCTTGGTTTTCTCTTGATGATGTCTACATAAATGGGATGAAAACAGGTAATGATGTTTAGTTGTAGGTTGTTAAACAGAAGCAAATAATTTCCCCTTAACATAGAAACTTTGGGACATGAGTTTGCAAAGATACATGCATGCCTATGTTCATTGCAGCATTATTCCATCCATGGCCAAGGCATGGAAACAACCAAGATCTCCTTTGATAGATGATTAGATAAAGACTTTGGAACATTTATACAAATACTTAGCCAGAAGGAAAGATGAAATACTGCCATTTGTGACAACATTGGATGGATCTCGAGAATATTATGCTAAGACAAATAAGTCAGTCAGAAAAAGTGAAGAATCATGTGAGTTCACTCATATGGGATATAGACTGAAAATAATGAACAAACAAGAAAAAAACAACAACAAATAAAAACTCATAGAGATAGACAAGTGCGGTGGTTATCAGAGGGAAGAGAAGTAAGGGGGTAGTAAAGGATAAAGGAGCCAGAAGGTAGGTGATTTGACTTGGAGTGGTGGGCACACAACATAATATACACATTATGTGTCGTAGGAATGGATACTTGAAACCTATATAAGTTTTTAAAACTATTTTTTATTGATTTCAAAAAGGAAGGGAGAGGGAGAGAGAGGTACAAACATCAATGCTGAGAGGAAATCACTGGTTGGCTGCCTCCTGCAACCTTCCCACTGGGAATTGAGCCCGCAACCCAGGCATGTGCCCTGATTGGGAATTGAACTGTGATCTCCTGGTTCATAGATTGACACTTAACTACTGAGCTATGCCAGCAGAGTGAAACGTACATAATCTTATTAAACAATGTCACCCAAATAAATTTAGCTTTAAAAAGTCTCTGAAATCATGTAGTGTTTTTCCAAAACTGGAAGCAAAGTTGAGGTGAAATCTATTTTATATTGAGATATGTAGCCAAAACTTATATTGACTAAGAACACCATACTCATGAATAAACTCAAAATGAATAAAATACTCAATTGTAAATCGTGAAATCATAAAAATCCTAGAAGAAACCATAGGCGGCAAAATCTCAGACATCTCTCATAGCAATATGTTTATGAATCCATCTCCTAGAGCAAAGAAAACTAAGAAGAATATAAACAAATGGGACTACACCAAAATAAAAAGCTTCTGTACAGCAAAAGTAACCATGAACAAAATGATAACATTATAGTTTTATAATGGAAATGGCCCATAAGTAGGACTGTATGGGAGAACATATTTGGCATTGATACATCTGATACAGGATTAATATCCATAATATATAAGGAACTCATGCAACTTAACAAAAGGAAGATAAGCAACCCAATAATAAAACACTGGCAAAGGAACTAAGTAGACACTATTCCAAAAGAGACATACAGATGGCCAATAGACATATGAAAAAAATGCTCAAAGTCATTGATCATGAAAGATGCAAATTAAAACAACAATGAGGTATCACCTCACATCTGTCAGAATGGCTACCATCAACAAATCAACAATAGATAAGTTCTGTCAAGGATGAGGACAATAGGAAATCCTCATACACTGCTTGTGGGGATGAAGCCTGGTGCTACCATTATGGAAGACAGGAAATTAAGTATGGAACTTCCATTTGATTGAATGATTCCACATCTTGGAATATATCCTAAGAAACCCAAACACCAATCAGAAAGAATGTGTGCACTCCTATGTCCATAGCAGAACAATTTAAAATAGCTAAATCTGGAAACAACCCAAGTGCCCATCAGCAGATGAGTGGATACATTTACACCATGGAAAATTACACAGCACTAAAAAGAAGGATATCTTACTCTTTGAGACAGCATGAAGAGACCTGGAGAGTAATATGCTAAGCAAAATAAGACAATCAGAGAAAGGTAAGTATCACATATCACCCATATGTGGAATCTAATGAACAAAATAAACTGAAGAACAAAATAGATCCAGAGACACAGAAACATGAAACAGACTGTGGAATCTCAGAGGGAAGGGGGGAGGGTGGTGAGTGGGAAGAGAACAACCAAAGACCTTGTATGCATATACTCATAATTCATGGGTACAGACAATAGGGTGATGAAGGCCTGGGTCAAGGGGTGAGGTAGGAATAGAAGGGGTCAATGGGCGGGATGAGGGGACATATATAATACTTTCAACAATAAACATTTTTTTAAAATTACAATGAACATTTTATAGAATAGATAAAATTGTGATTATATGAATAAAATATGATGTAAATTTAAAAATATAACAGGTAAAATTAAAGATAGGTACGTAAATTAAATATGATTGAAAATCAAACTAAAGATAATAGTTGGCAGTTTGTTTAAGGGTTTTTAATCAGAGATTCAGCTAAGTGCCCATCTATATTATCTAAAACATTATTTCCCAAATATACCCTTGAACTGGATATTTAATGATTGTTTTATAATGGAAATGACCCTTGAACAGGACATAAGGAGTTTTTTCCTTGCCTCATTAAACCTGAAAGAGGTGAATGTCATGAGACTCTTTGATAAGGCAGTGACTTAATAGCATGTGTGAATAAGGCACTTGCTTAATCCATCATGCTGGAATTTTTTTCTCCCTAGATATACTAATTCCAAGTTACATACACCCCTTTATTACAAAATACTCCCATCCATCACTACCACAAGTTAGTCCTTTCTAAGACTAGACTTTCAAAGTGGGGTGCAGAATAATGCTTTTCTGAGCACTTCAATCAAGTTTGCAGTGGAAAGACACCCAGAGGGTTGAAGGGCTGGGATCTTGGTGAGTTTCCAGGTCATGACCCTCGAGGTTTTGAAACTAGTACTAATTCCTCTTCCTTCTTTTGTTGAGCCCAAAATGCTTTTTTTTTTTGGATGACAAATTGATTTTGGATACCCATTTAAAAAAAACAACTGAGGATTTTTAAAATTACATCATGAAGACATGCTCATTCCTTAAGCTTACACATAAAGATGCTACCTTTCCCTGGCTGGGTAGCTCACTTGGTTAGAGCATCCATCCTTGCCAAGGTTGCAAGTTGATTCCCAGTCAGGGCACATACAAGAATCAACCAATGACTGTGTCAATGGGTGGAACAACGAAATGGTGTTTTGCTCTTTCTCTCTCCCTTTCTCTCTCTCACTCAAATCAACTTGGAAAAATATTACTTTTCCCTCAATGTTTTACATTCTGTTCCAGAGCCTAAAGTCTGCTTGCTTGTGAAGTGGCATTAGAACCACCATGTTGTAGTTTAGAGGCTGCCAGCGGCACTGTTTCTCTGGACATCACATAGACAGTGAAAGGCTACATTTCGCTTGTCATCTCTGTGCACCAGGAAGCCTTTTTGGCATCACATTCAGTTCTCTGTGCATCCAATTCTCAACATAATGGGTGGAGCCATTCTCTTTCCATAGACAGGAGGAAACACCTGAACATACCCATTAATACTTCCTATAGCTTTGTCAAAGTCCATCTCAACAGTTCAGAAGCAGTGTGTATAGCATGACATATCTGGAAAGAAAATTGCTATGCCAAGTGTAGAGAATCACATCCATCCCATGGATAGATATGCTGACCCAACTCCCTATACTTTGCCTTAACTAGCTTGAGAGCCCTCCTGGCCCTGGGCAGCTCATTCTTGATTTTATTGTAAGAGAACTTTTGATAGAAAAAAATTAAAACACTTTGTACAGGTTTTCAGTCCTCTGTGAAGAGGAGCATAACTAATACATTATAGCTTTCACGCTTCAGAAATGCTCATGTACTCTTTTTGTGTTTTTCCCTAAGACTGTGGCCACATTTGCCAGGTAATAGCTAAGAATGAATAAATAACTTCTCTATAAGAAATTAGAAATGAATATGATCTCAAAATCTATTTGCATTCTTATAGATTATGTAACATGAAACTTTTCCTTACTGGGCTCCTCACTATTTATTTTTGATAATTGCAAACAAAATTATTCAGAGATTAACTCTAAGAGTTCTATTTATTATTTTAGTATAACTTAACCAAAATTTTTACTCATAAATATGAGTCTATAAAAAAAGCACCCAAACACACAAATAATTTAAAGGCCCAACCCTTGAAGTAAGATCTATTATTGACTTTCTTCCCATAACATTTCCAAAAGTCCCCCGTTACAGTGCTTATGAAAGTCCCTGGCAAACATGATTGCTCAGCCTCATTTATCTAGTGCACGGGCTGCTGCTCTTATGTATGATAAATAAATAGAAAGTACTAGCAAAGGGCAGCCCTCCAGTGGCATCTCGGTGCACTGTAAAATAAGCATTTTTTCCTTTCCCCTCGACTCATGGTAAGCATTCAGCTCAGGTTAGAGAAGATGGTTGCCTAATTGCCTGCCCCATTTTTCGTTGCCAGAGCAGAAAGAGTATGCCTATCTATTAAAAGCACTCCCGAGGACCGTGAAGCCGGGACACCTATGGAGCTTGTCAAATGGAAGTTCTCAAACGGGTCACTGCTTGCTGGGCAGCTTCAAGAACAGAATAACAAGTGCTCTGGTGTGGGGAAACAGGGATCTCCGTGCCTCCGTGGGTCCTGTGGACAAGCTTATCAGCAGGGCGAGAGTAAGGGCAAGCTCTGCATTTACCATTGTTCTCAATTGATCCTTAACCTATAATTTATTTTTAAATTTGTGTTAGTTCAAATAGCAAAACTCATTGGATTTTGACAGAGCAGTATAATCTATAAGAACTCTACTTTTGTGACACTTGAACACAATAGGTAGCATCAATTTATAACAAGCGGTGCTTTAATTGGTACCCCAAACTTTCCCTCTATACAAATAAAAACGTGACTTTGTCAAGTTTAGGGATATAACTTTATACTCTTGAATTGTTATGAGTATGGGATTGTTAGAATCATTCTAAAGTGGGTATTTTTTGATTAGTAAATGTTTAAAATAAGTTTCTGGTAATTCTGGACAGTTAGGAAGTGCCATAATTTGTGTTTACATATTTTAGGCAGCAGGTTGAAATACATTCTGAAGGAATATAACATTGTGACCAATTATTCAAGGTCAATGACAGAATCAGTGGGGGAAATGTAGAAATTGCAATGTGAGCATTATCACTTTTTGTAAGAATTGAATATTTAGCTTAAAATCAGTGGTTTTAGTACTCTCCTAAAGAGCATAATAGTTTGGGTTGGATTTTTTGTTTTTTGTTTTGTTTTGTTTTGCTAGTAACACAAAATCTGTCATTTTATGTCATGTGTCACTTGTGAACGCTAAAGGTAGAACATTGAGAAGAATCTGATCACTTGAACTTGTATTTCACCGTTACTACAGAAAAATCATCATTTGGAGATGTAAATGTAGTAAATGCATTTAATAGCAAGTAGTGCAACTCTATTTCAATAAAGTAAAAAAAGCACATTCACTACCAAATAGAAATGAATGAGTTTCCCCCAAATATCTGTGACCAATCTACGATGGCTGTACAAAGTGAAGAAAGGAAGAAAACTTTGGGAAATTATTTTCAGCCCCAAATCATTTTCCCAAAGTTTTTGGCTTTTTAATACAATTGAATATCTTTTAAAAATGTAATTTAATAATTTGCTCTAAGAACTAAATTAATTTGAGTGTAATAAAATTGGTGACTGCGGCATAAGATATGCATCTGGTGTATGGTAGTATAAGAAGAAGAAAGTGTTTAGCAGCTTCTCTGCAGAGCAAAATTCCTAGGTAAATTCTGGATTTGAGAGTACTTGTTTGAGAAGCTAGAATAAAATTTTCTTTAAATATCTGAATATGACCCTGGGTCAAACTGATTTTTAAAACATTATCGAAAGAAAAGTTAAAGTAAATTTTATATTCATGTTATATGTCTGGAAGCAAAGGGATATCTACACTAATGCAAGAGAAATATGTAAATTCACCATACCTCCACAATGCCCACCAGCCAATTGGGAACAAATATGCAAATTAACCCAACAAAGGTGACGGGTTATTTTGCATACACAGGCACAGAGTGGTTGGGCAGGGCAGGATGCCTGCTATGAGGGGGAGAGAGAGGGATGGAGTGAGCTACTGGAGTGGCCCTCCAGCTGGAGTGAAGGCAGAAGGTAGCAGTCTGAGTGAAGGCCTGGGTCCCAGGTGCTGGAGGAAAACTGGTGCTAGCAGCCAGGGAAAGGAAGGCCTGCCTATTCTTACATAAATCTTCATGTAATGGACCTCTAGTATATCTATAATAATAAAAGTGCAATATGCTAATTAGACCAGATGTCCTTCTGGAGAAAGCTGGGGCTGCAAGGGAAGCCTGGTCCTCAGGTGCTTGTCTGCAGCCAGAGGGAAGCCGGTGCCAGCAGCTGCAGGAAGGAAGGCTTACTCTTGGGTGAATTTTGTGTATTGGGCCTCTAGTGTATATACATAACATATATAGATATAGGTATAGAAATATACATATATATATCATATTTATATGCATGTATATAGATATATGTTAGTGCCTCTAAATTTATATTGTAAATATATATATAATGTTAAATATGTATATATATATTTCCAAAAATGTATACACACTTTGAATAATCATTAATTATCATAAGTACATATATTTTGGGGAACTATATATACTTTTTTCTTTTATTTTTGTAAACAATGTTGCTTTTTTTCCCATTTCTTTTGGGTGAATATTTAGGACCAGCATCCATTGCTATTACATATATGATAAAGTGTATGTTAATATTAGAAAGTTGCCAGACAATTTTCTGAATTGTCTGTACCATATATATTCTCATCAGCAATGCATGATCATTTTAACCACACCACATTCCTCCTAACTTTAAGAAGCAATCAGTCTTTTTAATTTTAGCCATCTTAAAATTCAATGCATAGTGCTATCTCACTGTGATTTTAATTTGCACTACCCTGATTACTAAGGCTACTAAACCTATTCTAATCTGTTTATTGACCATTTATATATCTTATTTTTTGATATGTCTTTTCAAATCTTTGCCCATTCTTTGTCTTTTTATTATTGTAGTTCCTTATATAGTCTGGATACTAATAACAAAAGGATATATATTTGTTAAGTCTAACTCTTAGGCAAGTACTATATCTGATAATTCATAAAGATCTACTTTTGCTCTTCTGCTGGGGCCCTGTATCTTCATCAGTAATTTATAATGCATTGATCATATCTCATGGAATGTCTATTGTTATCAAACCATTGGTGCCCTAGCACTTGACCAAGAAATACAAGGAATAAAATCATATTTTGGAGAAGTAATCTTAGCCATATAAAAATACATATGGTCTGAGGTTTATAATCTACAGTACACAGACTTGGAGTGCCAGAACTGGGCTTGATACTAGATCCTTTGTTTATTGTGTTTGCCACTTTAAGAAAATCACATAAGCTCTCCAATTTCAATATGCAAGTTGACTGTCATACCCTCACAAAATAGCTACCTATGGACAGGCTGGCAGGGGGGTTAGTGAGGGACAACCAAATGACTGAAGAACAGGCTGCATGGGGTGATCAGGCTGGTTAGGGGGGGTAGTGAGGGGCAACCAAGCCAGCAGAGGGAGCAATTAGGGGCAACTAGGCCAGCAGAAGAGGCAGTTAGGGGCCATCAGGCCAGAAGGGGGCAGTAAGAGGCAATCAGGCTGGTGGAGGGGCAGTTAGGGGTGACCAGGCTGACAGGGGGTGCAGTTGGGGGCAATTAGGCTGGCAAAGAGGGCAGTGAGGGGCAACTAGGTTGGCAGGGGGCAGTTAGGTGTGACCATTCTGGCAGGGCGTGTAGTTAGGGGCAATCAGGCAGGCAGGCAGGTGAGCAATTAGGAGCCAGCAGACCAGGAGTGTGAGAGAGATGTCCAGCAATTGCATATCCCCTGAGGGAGCCTGGATTGGAGACAGTGCAGACTGGGTTTAGGGAACGCTCCACCCCATGCACAAATTTCATGCACTGTGCCTCTAATAGGATAATGTTATCTCTGCCTCCCTCTTTAGAGTTGTCATGAAGAGTAAATAAAATAATATATTTAATGCTTTGTTCACAGTCCCTGTATATTAACTGCATTTTAAAAAAAGCTTCTTGTTTTATTTGTTTATTTCAATATATGTAATGTATAGTTTCAAGTTCAGGTTCTAACACTAACTAGTTGAAATGTTCTTTTCTCAGAGCTTTACTTTTTGTTTTTTTTTGGTTTGTCTGTTTTTTTAAGTCTTCTCTATTTACTTCTCTAAATTATCTTGAGCTCTGACTGGTTTGGCTCAGTGGATAGTGTTGGCCTGCGGACTGAAGGGTCCCAGCTTTGATTCCAGTAGAGGGCATGTACCTTGGTTGCAGGCACATCCCCAGTGTGGGGTATGCAGGAAGCAGCTCATGGATGTATCTCTCTCATCGATGTTTCTAACTCTCTATCCCTCTCCCTTCCTCTCTGTAAAAAATTAATAAAATACTAAAAAAAAAGATTATCTCGAAAGTTCAATTACACTCATGGAGTCTGTAAACTCTATATTTTAAAATAAAAGGTATTACTAGCCTTTCATTGAGATTTATCAAAAGCCTTTTGCAAGCATATAATGATAGTGAAATCATAATTTCTACCTCCAAGATCCTACCAGTCTAACAGGGGGACAAAAGAACAAATGGGTATCACAATCTAGAATGAAAAATGATTAAGAGTGGGATAGCAATAGTACCTATGAACCTATGATGAAGACTTTTCAGATGTGATCAACCTGGAGCTGTCTTAAAAAAATGAGAAAAATGCAGCAAGGCCAAGGAAGGAAGGGCGTCCAGAAAATAAAATTAAGAAAGTGATCATAAGCATAAGGCATTCAGAGAAATGGAAAGAATTCCATGTTGATGGCACATAAATCAGAAGATAAAAAGAAGCAAAGGATGGAGGAGGAGTTGCAGTAACCAACTTCATATAGACATGAAAAATGTTCACTATATCATCGCTATTATTATTAGTGTCAGATTATTTGATAATTAAAGGCTTAGAATGGAATGACTGACATTTGGCTCATTCACTAAGATTATCAGTGAGATACAAAGTCTTTAGTTCCTGCATCTTACACCATATTTACAATGAGGTAAAAGAAAACACACACACACACACACACACACACACACACACACACACACACAACTTAATAAGCAGAAGTGTTTAGTGCATTTTAGAAAGAATTTTATAGGTAAGATATTTGTTAAAATAGTCAATTTTACATATCATCTGTCAGATCAGAATCTTCTTTAACTTTAAAAACTAATCTAACACAGCCTGACTGGGTATCTCAGTTGGTTAGAGCACCATCCCCTATACTAAAAGGTTGCAGGTTTGATTCCCAGTCAGGGCACATTACCTAGATTCTGCATTTAATCTCTCTCTCCCCCTCTCTTGTCAATAAAAATATATCCTCAAGTGAGGAATAAAAGCAACAACATCTAATCTGGCAAGCATTCTGTGCAAGCATGTGCACACATGAGACTAGATTTGATATGTAGATGGAATGTGTGCTTATTGTGTAAATCCCTGTCTTTCACTGTAACAAATTTTAAATTTTCTCCCTGTTTTCCCTTTTCCATGTAAACCCTGGGGTCAGCTGTGGTCCAGGGTGTCTGTAATTCACTTGCTGTTTACAGTGCTTCATTCTTAGTATAGTATAATAAGAGTTAAATATAATTCTCCAGATTTAAGAATATTTACGAGAGATAAAATTCCAGAGAAACTGTAAAGAGTCAAGCCAAGTTCCTCATGCAGTCCCGATAGCATTATTACTGGTCATGAATGAGATCACCATATTTTATTGTTAATTGTTAATTCTCTGTATTATTTGCTGTCAGAAGACCAGAGACATGCTGATCAAATTATCTTGTTTAGTTAATCATTTGGAATTATTTTTCCCTTCCTAATCCCCCTTTAAGCTCTCTGTTTCTTGAATTTAGAGCTCAAGCTGAGAAAGAGAGTAATAGGAGAAAACTCTGATTCATAAATAGCCTTGAGGAATTGCTTACTAAGAAATGTTCAAAATGTAAGAGTTTCTAATATTACAATCTATAAGAAATACTTCCAGGGTCATTTCTAAACAAGAAACATGCACACATTCTCACTGAAAAGACAGATTGTTTTTTATTTGCCAAGAACCTTCCCTGATAACTCTCTACAACTCTTCTGAGTATAATTCTTGATTTTATTTTTCATTACAGCATGTGTAGACATAATGTCCAAGCATTCAACCATGGAAGAAATAGAGTGATTTTGTTGCTTGACCAATTTCTTTTATTATGTTATTTGGCCAAGTTCTTTTTAGGGAAGCATTGTTGTATGGGGAAGGGAAAGAATATTCCCATTTAGGAGCTGCCTCTGCCAACTACAATTGGAGTAACTTTGCATATGTCAATCTCCCCAAAGCCCACTTTCCTCAAAATGGGAATGATATATATAAGGAGGTTGACTTTAGGTTTAACTAATAATGGCGATGGAAGATCTTTGTCAACTGGGAAACTGTATGAATCAAGGTAGCTATTTTCCCATAACTGTAAAGAGCTTTATTCTTTATCCTGAGTAAACAAACCAGAAAGGAAGACAAAGAAAAAAAGATCCAAGTTTAAGCGGGAGTCTTCCAGTCTAAGGTCCACGGTTATCTGGCAGTAATTATTTTGTTCATGTTCATATAAACAATAGCTTCTAACTTCCTATCAACAGTTCCATGGCTCTGCTTTGTGCTATAATGCCCTTTTAAACTCTGTTCCTATAGCCAGAGCAGGAAGGGGCATAGCAGCACAATGTGGCTATTGTGTATGAAACTTTGGGAAAGTCACAAAAACTCTCCAAACTTCAGTGCAAATCTTTGAGGGAAAGAGGACATTTAACATAATGACTCAGGGAGTTCTTAAATTCAGTGATTTCTGTGAAGTCCTATCAAATGTAGCAGAGAGGCTATTTTCTTCTATCTAGAGGCAGAGTGGTACATAAAACTGCTTCCAAAGTATTGCATGGTAAATGGCAGCAAGAAATTCAGTTCACAAATGAGAAATATGACCAGAAATAAAACTGAAAAGACAAAGACAGTTCCTGAAATAGGATCAGCTATTTTATTGAACAGGCATGTCCTGGTATGGAGTTCCTTGGTGACTTATGGTAACAAGGGATGTTATAGCTAGTTCAGTAGGAAACCACTAAATGGTATGCTATAATGAACTGGTATTTTATAATTCCTAATAGCGATGTGTGATTGAACCATTTATCTGCACGTTTGCCAATATTTGGTGTTGTTACCTTTTCTTATTTCAGTCATTCTTATAAGTATGTAGCAGTAGCTCAATGTGGTTTTAATTTGCCTTTTCCTAATGGCTAATAATATTGAACATTTTATATGTTTATTTGTCATCTGTTTATCCTGTGCAGTGAAATGTCTCTTCAGTCTTTTGCCCATGATCTCATTGGAGTGTTTGTTTTTCAACAGTTAAATTCTGAGAATTCTTCACCTATTATGGATACTAATTCTTTGCTAGATATATGGTATATTGGTTTGCCATGATTGACTCAACAAAGTATGACGATATAGGTGCCTTAAACAACAAGAAATTAGTTTCTCATAGTTCTGGGGTCTAGAAAATTAAAGATCAAGGTGTCAGGAGGGTTGGTTTCTTTGAAGGCCTCTCTCCTTGGCTTGAGGTTAGCAATGTTTTCCCCATTTTCTTTTGTGTGTAGGGGGTGTGTGTGAATGTGTCTGTCCTGATCTCCTCTGCTGAAAGAACAACAGTGGTATTGGATTAAGATCCACCCTAAATACTTCATTAATTTAATTCCTTATAAACCCTATCTCTAAACATAGTCACACTATAGGCCTGGTGCAAGGATCCATGCACCAGTGGGGCCCCTTGGCCTGGCTTATGCTCTTTCATAGTCCAGGACCCCTCAGGGGATGTTCAGCTGCCAGTTTTGGCCTGATCTCCACAGGCCAGACTGAGGAACCCCATTGGTGCATGATTCCATGCACAGGGCCTCTAGTATGCATATAAGATCTTTGTTTAATCTCTTCCCACCCTCCCTGCTTCCCCTTCCCTCTGAGATTCATCAATCTGTTTCCATGCCTGTGTGTTGAGCATCTACCTGTGGCCTAACCCACAGTCTGGCCTCCCTCTGCAGGAGGCGACTGGGCTGGCTGATCAAGGGATGTCACTGTCCCCATCACCCTGCTGCTGCCGCCTGGCCTCCCTATGAAGGAGGCAACTGATTGGGTGATCAGGGGACTGTGATGTTCCCATCACCCCTCCATTGGGACGAGCCAATCAGAAGATGGTGCCAGCCTCCTCATTACCTCTCCACTGCCACTGGTCGCTGCCCGCCCCCATCACTGTTCCCTCTCTCTGCCCACTGGCATGAACCTTGGCTGGCTGGGTGCCACCTGCTCACTGGCCATACCCCCCGCTTACTGGTCTTTCCACTGTTCAGATAATTTGTATTTTACGCTTTTATTATGTAGGATAGATTTTGAAGTATTGAAGGTGTAAGGACTTCATCATATAAAAAGGAACACATTTCTGTCATTAAGATGTGACAAATAATTTTTTTCTAGTCTGTAGCTTGTCTTTCTATTGTATTAATGGTATTTTTTTATTTTTAAAAATATATTTTATTGATTTTTTACAGAGAGAAAGGGAGAAGGATAGAGAGTTAGAAACATTGACGAGAGAGAATCAACCATCAGCTGCCTCCTGCACACTCCCTACAGGGGTTGTTCCCGCAACCAAGGTACATGCCCTTGACCAGAATCAAACCTGGAACCCTTTAGTCTGCAGGCTGATGATCTATCCACTGAGCCAAACCAGCCAGGGCACTAATGGGATTTTTTTACAGAGCAAACATTTTTAATTCTAATGAAGTTCAGTTTATTAATTTTTTTATATCTCTCAAATTTTACCCTCTATTTATTCATAAAAATTATGGTTTTACCATTTACATGTAATTTTGTTACCATTTCAGTTCATTTTTATATGAACTATAAAGTTTAAGTCAATGATACAATTTTTGAGGAGTGTGAAACTTAGGTAAATCTATTTTTTCCCCTTCTGCCTATAGATAGTCAATTGTTTCAAGTACTATTGTTTGGAACTATTGTTGTTTCTCCATTACATTATTTTTGCATCTTTATAAAAACAAGTAAATAAGTTGGGCATATTTATGTGGTTATATCTCTAAATTCTCTGTTATGCTAACTGATCTATAACCTATCCTTTCTTAGATATTATACATCTTGATTATTGTAGCTTATAATTCTTGAAATCAGGTAAACTGGTTCCTCCTATTTCCTTGTTGTTTTCAAAGAACACATTAGCTATTCTTTTGCTGCTTTTCCATATTAATTTAAAATATTGTTGCTTATAGTTATAAAAATCATATTGATATTTGATAAGAATTACATTAAATTTGTCTATCAGGTAGGAGAGAATTGACATCTTTATTGTCTATATTGAGTCTTTCATCCCATAAACAGAGATGTTTCTCATTTAAATATTGAATTTCTTTTGCCAATATATTTTTGTTCTCAACATACAAACCCTGTATATATTTTGTTAGATTTACAACTAAGTATTTAAGTATCGAAGCAACTATAAATTGCACTATATTTTCAGTTTTGATGTCTGGATCTCTAGTGCTAAGTATATAAAAATACGGTTGATGTTTGCATGTTGATCTTATTTATTGAAATATTGTTAAATTCACTTTTAGTTCTAGGAGTTATGTCATATATTCTTTCTCAGTTTTATGTAGACAATCATGCCATTTAAAGGTAGGAAGAAATTGTTTATCTCTTCCGCCAGCTGTATGCCTTCTATTGCAATGTTGAGTAGCAGTTGTAAGAGCAGGCATATTTGCTTTATTCCTGATCTCAAGGGGAAATCATTCAGTCTCTCACCACTACGTTTAATGTGACCTGCAGTGTTTTGTAGGCATTTCTTATCAAGTTGAGGTAGTTCCTCTCCATTTAAAATAGAGAATTTATCATCAATGGATGTTAAATTTTTAAGTACTTTTTCTGCATTGATTGATGTTTTTTTTATTTTTTTATTTTTTTTATTTTTTATCCTATGCATTATATTGATTTTTTAAAACCATTGTACCAACCTACATCCTTGGGGAAAAAACAAAAAAAACCTTGGTCCTGGTAAATCATTTTTTTTATGTAACATTGAAATCTACTTCAAATACACATTAATAAGGAATATTGCTCTGTAATATTTCCTTTATTGTATTGTCTTGTTTTCTGTGTTATTTTAAATAAAATTAAGTCAAACTTCTTTAACTAGATTAAAAAATATTTTATTCTCTTACATTTTCTGGATAAGACTGTGTAGAATTGGTATTCATGTTCCTTTAAATATTTGGTAGAATTCTCCAGTGACCTTATTAAGTCTGAATTTGTTTTGGAAAGGGGGCTTAAATTACAAATAAAATTTTCTTAATAGACCTATTCAAATTACCTTTTTCATTTTGGGTTAAGTGTGATTTTGAAGAATTGGTTCATTCTATCGAAATATTTGCAATTATCTATGTAGAGTTATTACTAGTATTTCCTTTTTTTCCATTCTAATGCCTATAAAGTTTGTATTTATATCTTGTTTCTGATATTGATCATTTGAGTCTCTTTTATTTTTTAAAAATTTGTCAGTCTTGCTTGCTTATGTTTTGTCAATTTTATTGATCTTTTAAAACAACTATTTAAATATTTATTTCCTCTATTGCTTTTCTGTTTTAAATTTCATTCATTTCTCCTTTTTGTTATTTTCTTTGATCTTAGGATTTGATTGCTTGTTTTTTAAAGATTCTTGAAATGGGAGATCAGATTATGGATGTGTTTTCTGCTTTTCTACTGTAAATATTTAGTACTGTAAGAGTCTCTTGCAGCCAAAGCATTGTGCCACAATTTTGATAGGTTATATTTTAATTTTTTCAGGTAAATGTATTGTAAAAATTCTCTAGAGAATTTCTCTTTAATTCATGAATTAATAAGAAATATGTTTTTAGTCAGTTGAAGCTTTTCCTGATACCATTCGATATGATTTTAATTCTTCTAAAATTTTTGAGGTTTGTTTTATGGCCCAGGATAGAATAATATTTATACTCCTTTATTTATTGTAACTTGTTCTATTCCCTACTTTATATTATATTAAGAACTATAATCAATTCTCCCTCTCTCTCTATACACACACACACACACACACACACACACACACACACACACACACCATGTTTCCCCGAAAATAAGACATCCTCTGAAAATAAGACCTACTTACAGGTTTCCTTCTGAGTGAAACATAGGGCATCACCCCAAAAATCAGGCCCCCAGGCTCTGTCTCAGAATGAAAATTAATTTACTGTAAACTGGTTGCTAGGGGTGCCCTGACTGGCATCTAGCAACCAGTGACCTTAAGTGGAGTCCTGACATCACTGCTGTGTGAATGGAGAGAAATCAGTGTGGAAATTTTGTGAAACCTAAACTGCAAGAAGTTGTGACTTGGGTGAATAATTCATGGGAGAAAATCACTGACAGTTGCATTGAAAATGCACTGCTAGCAGGCTATCTTGACAAGAAGTACTCATTTAAAGACAGTGCTATTGCTAAACATGAAATATTTGGTCCACTGATTCTGAGAGGAATGGAATCACAAGAAATTCACCAGGAAATTCAGGAATTGGAATGTTATGATGATGTTCCAGAAGATGATGACATGATTGTCATTGAATAAATGAGTAAATTATTTTTTACATATTTAAAAATATATATATTTTATTGGTATTTTACAGAGAGGAAGGGAGAGAGATAGAGAGCTAGAAATGTCGATGAGAGAGAAACATCGACCAGCTGCCTATTGCACACCCCCTACCGGGAATGTGCTCGCAACCACGGTACATGCCCTTGACTGGAATCAAACCTGGGACCTTTCAGTACACAGACCGACGCTCTACCATTGAGCTAAACTGGTTTCGGCAATAAATGAGTAAATTCTTGATACTGTAGATTCCAGAGTTTGTCTGGTTTGTGTTGACAACTACCGTACCATATACAGGTAATAAATTTCCTTTATTTTCACTTAACAATAAATGTGTACCATATTCTTCTTCATGGAAAAATAAGACATCCCCCGAAAATAAGACCTAGCACATCTTTGGAAGCAAAACTTAATATAAGACATTGTCTTATTTTTTGGGAAACAGTGTGTGTGTGTGTGTGTGTGTGTGTGTGTGTGTGTGTATCCTAATAATAGAGCAATATGCAAATTAATAATCACTCCCCTATACAAATCATGCCCACCAGTCAATCAGGGTGAGTATGCAAATTAGCCCTACCAAGATGGTGGTTGATTTGCATATCAAGACAGCATAGAAAGGAGCCAAGCCTGCAGAAGGGAGAAACACTGTGGAGAAGCAAGCAGAGTTTGGAGAAGGGAGGAAAGCAGGCAGGGCAGGGGAGAAAGGAGAGCAGGCAGGGCAGTGATCTCAGCAGGAAGCCCTATAGGAATATTCCTGCAACGGGCCACTAATATATATACATATATATTTGTAATTCTGATAATTTCATGTGATTTCCATGTTTTGCCTCATATCCCCATTCCTCTGTTTTATTACACTTCTCCATCTCCTTGGGATGGCAAATTAACTGGATCCAAGAACATTAATAAGCTCATTATTAATTTTCTATCTTTCTTTGAATTGCTAACACCAATTTGTTAAATTTTCACTATGTACTTTCAGATATTTTTAATCATTTATGAGCTAATTTCTAGGTTTTAATAGCTGTCAACCCTTACTTGTGGTAGGATTTTGTCCTGACTGTTGAGGTCATTGAAGTCTTTGGAGTTAATCTGGAAGTTCATGGTAAAGCTTGAAATTCTTGTCCCAGTGTCATTTTTCCCCCACAGTAGTATCTGTAATCGTGGTTATGAGTTATCAGAAAGTGAAGATGTGCTTTGAGAGTCACTGAGAAATCATCCTCCTTAATCAAATTCCTTTTTTATGAATCTTTACCTATGATTTTTCCTAGGATATTTGACTCAAAACAATAGAAGGCGGTGTAGCCAGGGCCAAACTGTGTGAGGCCCACTTGAAACACTCCCTATGGTAGACAGTACTGTTCATCCCAACGGCTGGATCACTTCTTTAAAAGTGGAGGACATCCCTGCCCATTTCCATGTGATTTGAATTGCCTCATTGATGGTGGATTACATATTTCCACCCCATTATCAGACTTGGGCATATGATAGATGTGAGCCAGTAGAATGATAAAAAGTGAGAGAGCACTAATTTTGAGAAGAAGTTTATGTAGCCCAGCTGGATGTAGCTCAGCGGTTGAGCATTGACCCAGGAACCAAGAGGTCACTGGTTTGATTCCAGCTCAGGGCATATGCTCAGGTTACGGGCTCAATCCCCAGTGAGGGGTGTGCAGGAGGCAGCCAATCATTTATTCTCTCTTATTATTGATGTATCTATCTCTCCCTTCCTCTCTGAAATCAATAAAGATTTTTTTAAAAAAGAAGAAGCTTTAAGTAACATCTCATGTCACTTCTCCCATCAGCTTTTCCTCCCATCAGTCCTTTCCCTCTGCCAGTGAGCATCCCAGAATCAGAAGAAACAATGAGGTAGAAAAGCTTTTGCCGAACATCCAGCAGTGATATATAGCACGAGTGAAAAATAAATACCTGTTTTCAACATACGGTGCTGGAATATCTGGACATCTACATGAAAAAACCCCACCTAGACACAAATCTTATACACTGCACAAAAACAACTCAAATTGGACTAGAGACCTAAATGTAAAGTGCCAATGTTTTCTCAGAGGAAAACATAGGAGAAAACCTATATAACCTTCCATATGACAATGACGTTTTACATACAACACAAAAGGCATGCTCATGGAAGAAGAAATTGATAAACTCGACTTCATTAAAATAAACCAACAACAACAAAAAAAATACTTCTTTAAGAAAGACAATGGAATTAGAAGGCAAGCCGAAGAGTGAAATAAAATATTTGCAAAAGACATCTAATAAAGGACTATTAACCAAAGTATATAAATAAATTAAAACTCAATGATAAGGAAACAAGCAAGCCAATTAAAAATAAACTAAAACCCTTAAAAGACATTTCACCAATGATGGTATAAAGATAGCAAGTAAGTATATGAAAAGATGCTTCACATCATAAGACACTAAGAAATGCAAATTAAAACAACAATGACCTACTACTAACACCTATTAAAATGGCCAAAAACCAGAACACTGGCAACACCAAATGCTGGGGCAACACCCGGGATGTGGAGCAGCAGGACCATCATTCATGCTGGTGGCAATGCAGAATGGCAGCGCCACCTCGGAAGACAGTTTGGCAGTTTATTCAAAACTAAACATACTCTTAAACATATGATGTAGCAATTTGTGCTCTTTTGTAGTTACCCAAAGGAGTTGAAACCTTATGTACACACACACACACACACACACACACACACACACACACACACTCACACACACACACACACAAAAAAAAAAAACAAACAAAACTGCATGCAGATACGAATATCTTCTTTATTGGTAATGGCCAAAGCTTGGGAGTATCCTGTAGGACAAGGTGAATGAATCAACTGGTATGAACTAGCAACGGAATATTATTTAGTGCTAAAGAGAAATGAGCTTTGAAGCCATGAGAAGTCATGAAGGAACCTTAAGTGAAGGAAGACAATATAAAAAAACTACATACTGCATGACTCCAACCATATAATATCCTGGAAAAAACCCCAGCTATGGAGACAATAAGATCTGTGGTCATTGGGGGATGAGAATAAATAGGTGATCTATAAGGACTTAAAGGGGCAGTGAAAATACTGTGTATGAAATTATAATGATGGACACATGTGATCATGTTTTACATGTCTACATATAAATTGTAGAACCTCAAGAGTGAACCTAAGGTAAACTATGGAATTTGCGTATTATGATATGTCAATGTATGTGCATCCTTGATGAAAAAATAACACTCTGGTGAACAGTGTTCATAATGGAGGAGGCTATGTATGTGTGAGGACAGAGATTATATGAAAAATCTCTGCAACTTTATCTCAAATATATTGTAAACATAATACTGCTCTTAAAAAAAGTCTTATAAATATCCTTGTAAATAACCAGGACTTAAGGTTGTTACTACAACAGAATTGAGAAATATAATAAGTTCTTTGTAGATATTGTGCTTTGTTTATGTGACCCGTTATGTTATAAAATATTTCCATAAACTGGTAAGATGCTGCTATTAAGCACATATGAATCATACTTACTAATGTCTCTTGATATTAACATATTTTACAGTACTTTAAGGGGAAGTTAACTTGCCGAACTTCCTGATAACATCTTATCCCCAATCTCACTTATTTCTCCCAATTTTTTTTTCAAAACCACTATCAAACTTGTACTTTCTGACTTTTCTGTTCAAGAAATTTTTCTCTCCCAATATATTATAGCTAGCTTTCTCATAAACACCTTCAAGAAAAATCCAACAAGGACTTTTGAACTTTCAACTGAAGTATGCCTTTTCCAATTTATTGTGTTTGTATCTGCAGTAGAATGGAGAATGGCTTCAAATGTCCAAGATTACAATCATAAAATATATTGTAAGCACCCAAGTACACTTAGTACTCTATTTGAAGCAGTAGATGGTATATAGTCCAGAAGAACCATATAAGGAGGATAAGAATTTTGATTGTCATTGAGACTTTTGAGTATAACTTAAAGTACTATGTCAAAAAGATGAGCACTGATAAATCCAAGAATCATGGACAAATGTTCTATGAACTTGGAAAAGGCTATAAATTTTATCTCCTCTACTCTTCTCTTCATCCAATCATTGAATTGGATAAAATTAGTTTTATATCCTTTATATTTGAAACTGGTTGAAAAGCAATCCAACCACTTGAGTTTGGTGTTTTTCAAGTTGATTCTATTGTTGGAAATTAGAAATAGATATTTTTAAAAAACATACCCAACATGACAGGGCTTATATCCTCATTCCATCTTGAGAAATACTCTATCCTCTGTTTTGCCCGCAAACTTTCAGAACTAATTATCCACTGAGCTGCTTTATTCTTGCAACACTTGATCATCCATGCCCATGAACTTTTGAGATCTGGAATATGATTGTATTTTGTTAGCTCATTGCCTGTGTCTAAAATCTAATTCAGTGAACATTCAATAGAGGACCAGCGATCCAAACTAACAAAAGCCTTTTAACTACCTGGATTCTGATATCGGGTCTAACTTCAGGTCATAAACATTTTTATTATTTTCAATCAGATGTACTATATATTTTGGAGAATCATAGTTCATGTTTAGAATGACTATAACTTAACTGTGCCGAAACCCGTTTGGCTCAGTGGTAGAGCGTCGGTCTGTGGACTGAAAGGTCCCAGGTTCGATTCTGGTGAAGGGCATGTACATTGGTTGCAGGCACATCCCAGGAAGGGGGTACGCAAGAGGCAGCTGGTCAATGTTTCTCTCTCATCGACGTTTCTAGCTCTCTATCTCTCTCCCTTCCTTATCAATAAAATATATTTAAAAAAACACACAAATAGAATGACTATAACTTAACTGTTCTCAAAAGAACCATGATGGTCTTCCCTGAGTAAAGGGTATAATTTCCTAATATATATATGGAAGTTGCAATTTAAATAACTATAAAGTATTTTCCTAATATATTTACACAGGGTAACTGTCTATGTTCCTTAATTAAACTAATAGCATTCTGTTTCTACAATGACACTTAGCAAATCTGTGTTACTTAGTAAGACTCTCTTATCCTATGTGATTTGTTGGCTGACAAGCAAGCCCAGGACAGTTGATAAAACAACAGGGGAAACACATTCTGCGAAAATAGCAAACATCGGCTCATGAAGTTGGGTCTGCATTATACAAGCACAGCAGATGGACAGTCTTGGTGCCTTTCTTTCCTGGTGGAGTCAATTTTCATTTTCTACCTCTCAAGGACTTATCTTTATGTCTTAGGCCCTGGTGACTGGATCTTACAAATATAGGTATTTCTAGAACAGGGTGGTAGAATAAAAAAAGTTGGAGTGTGAAACAAATTACTTCAACTGTGTATAATTTAATTAAATGTTTTGCAAAATATTGTATATTTCAATGTGTCTTGGTGATTTAGAGGAAAACATTGGTGAGGGCTTCATTACCAGCTCTCCAGACTACAAAACTCCTGAGGAGGCAGAGCAAGGAGCTTCCTGCAGGTCATTTGGTATCTGAGAGCAATAGGAGGATACACCAATATTAGAACAAAGTAGATTCTAAGAATGGGAGACAGCTCCATATTGTCTTAGAGACTTTGTTTCAACCTTGTTTTGCAACATTGTAGTTATCTTATTAAATTTTTTTCCCAGTGGAAAAGCTTCCTTTTAGCCAGTCAGTAATCCACTTTCAGTCAGATAATCAGGAAATTATGTTTTAATAGGATGCTAGATATAATGATCAATGGGATAGAACAAAAATGAGGTTATCATATTTATATTAAATTTATATGCAACTTGAGTTGTCATTTTATTTATTTTTTAAAGATACAACGCTGAGTTTATTTTACATCCACCAAGTGAATTGTCATTTTAAATTTAGAGATTATATATTGATTATATATAAGATATATGAAAAATGCCTATGTCATACAAATATGGCAAATTAATACATTATATAATAAAGAAAAATACATTAAACAAATGGTGTAAAATTCTAATAAAAATTGAGACATGACAATGTATCTTGTAGTTAATCTACAAAATAATGCTATACAAAGTTTTAGAAATTTAATCCAATAGAAGACCCAAATAAATGGAGATATCCTATATATATCTTGTTTGTGGATGTGATAATCTAACAATTGAAATACATTGATTTCAATTAAAATATTTAATTCTAATGTGTACATAGAGTATTAAGTTATCATAAATAACTAGCTTAATGTTTTTTAAAGTACAGAAGATGGTTCTTGTCATTTGGATGCTTACATCCTCACAAAAACCTACACACAAATGTTTATAACAGCTTTATTCATTATTATCAAACAATGCAGTCCTTTAACAGGAGAATAGATAAACAAACTATGATATATCTAAACACTGGAATATTATTCAGCACAAAAAATAAATAAGTATAAAGATACAAAAAGACATGGAAAAAAAAAAAAAACTCAAGTGAATACTGCTAATGGAAAGAAGCCAGTCTCAGACTATGTATTATATGATTTCAAGTATATGGCATCCTGGAAAAGACACAAGTATGAAAATAATAAAACAATTAAATATCAGTCATTGCCAGGGCCTGCTCCTGGGGAGGGAGAGAAAAAGGGATGGATAAGTCCAGCACAGGGCATTTTTAGGGCCCTAAAGCTATTCCATATGATTCGTCATTGTGGATACATGCCATTATTCTATATAATACAAGGCTAATGTGCAAGTAGACTGAATGGTGGAACAACTGAACAACCGGTCACTATGACGTGTGCTGACCACCGGGGGTTGCACAGGGAACATGGTGGGCATCGGCAGCAGAGTGTGGGCATGGTCAGTGCCAGACCAATGCAGGGGTCTGGTCACCGTCATCAGGGTGAGCCTCTGGTGGTTACTGAAAATGCTTTGCTCCAGTGCACCGTGGTCCCACCCAGCACTCACACCTGCTGCCAGACCTGGAGCCGCCTCTTATACCCACTGCCAGCACTGGAACTGCTGCTCGCACCCGCTGCTGGTGCCCGGTGCCAGTCCCGATTGCTCAGCACCATCAGTGGGTGCAAGTGGTGGCTGCCAGCCCCAATCATCCCTGAGGACTTCTCCAGTTCCCCCTGTTCCTGAGGGGCGATCGGGGAAGTAGTCACTGCTTGCACCCACTGTTGGCGCCAGCCCCAATCTCTCCGTGCCTTTAGCAGGTTAGCGGTGTGAGCAGGGCAGGTGCTGTCAGCTGTGGAGTGGCAGCTGTGGGATCAGGACTGCCAACAGACAGGGTACCTGGAGCTGTGGATGGGGAGGGGAGGTGGGGGTGCAGAGGATGGGCTGAGACCAGCCCCTGTGCCCACTGCAGCCTGGCAGCCCACTGTTCCTTTCAAGGAGCACACATTTGTGCACTGGGCCCCTAGTATATTTATAAATCCTATAAAATGCAAACCACAAAGAGTAAATCATAATGAAACCATAACATTTATTTAATAATAGTTGTGTCAGTATTGGTTCATTAATTGGAAATGTCACATATTAATGCTAAAAACAGAAGATCTTTAAACTAGGTGAAATGGGGGAATGAAGGACATAAGGGAAATCTCTTTAGTTTTTACCCTATTTTTCCCTATAAACTTAAAACACTCAAAAAATGTCTATTAACCAAAAGAAACAATTGGCTGTTGCCATATCTCAGCAAAATCAATGAGCAGTGAGAGATGTGTCCAAGAACTGACAAAGTCTCATTTGAATAATATTGTTGAAACACATGAGTGACTTTGACTGTAAATTGAAATAGGAAAAGTAAATTAATGTTTTATATATAAATTATTTATAACTTGACTGTTGAAATAGCATACATTCATCCTCATCTTCTCAGAATACTAACACAATAATTAAAGACTTTCAGCGGGTCTAATTTTACTCATTCCTAGAACTGGTAAATTTAACTATGAATAGCAGTTCTTTCAACTAACAATGAGTTTTGTGGGTGGGAGTTGTGATCTGTTTTAATGTGATGAATGCCCCAAGTCATGAAGGTAGGGAGTACTTTGGGCCTGGAGCTCGCATGAACTACCTTGTTTCTGTGTAACTCGCATTACCTAGGAGCATACTGTAGAAAATCCAGACAGATCTGAACCCATTTAGTTTCTCTTCTCCCATTTTCTCCTATATATTTTGTTTTTGTGTTGATTTTTCACCATTTTCCCTCCCTGATTAGTGATTCTTGTCCTTCCTTTACCCTAGGATTGTGCTGCCGTTAGCATGTTGGAAATGGCCCAGCCCTGAAGTCGGTTGGCCTTGTTCCGACATTTACCCACTTCTTACCTAATTGCTCTGGTTTAGACACCCCATCTCATTGTTACTCAAAACTCCCAGAACCAAGTTTCATTTCACACTTCAGTGTCATAACTCCTTTGACTACACTGATTTTTGTTCTAACTTCCTTTTTCTTAGTCCTGTGTCTTTTGCCCTATTGGGGGTGGGGGTGGGGGATGGACAGAGGGATAGAGGAAAACTTTCTCTTGTATTTTTAAACAATTCCTACTCTTTTTCAAATATTAAGTTTTTATTGATTTCAGAGGGGAAGAGAGATAGAAACATCGATGATGAGAGAGAATCATTGTTTGGCTACCTCCTGCAAGCCCCCTACTGGGGACCCAGCCCACAGTCCGGGCATTTGTTCTGACCAGGAAGTGAACCATAATTTCCTGGTTTATAGGTTGACCCTCAATCATAGAGCCACGCCAGCCAGGCAAAATTATCCCTACTCTTACATGCAGCACAGAAAGCCATGAAATATCAATGCCAATGATTTCCCTTTGGTTTATATTTTATCTATATTTAACTTTTCTGTTGAACATTAATAATTTGAAAATCTTGAAATAGCAGAAACAATTTGATAGAAAATTTAATGGGTAAAATTTATATAATCTCTGTCAAATAGTTTAACAGATATTGAAACTTACTATAAATAATTTTTTTCACTATGAGCTAATTCAGTAATTCATTTGAAACAAAACTAACATTTTTTATGTAATTTGTGCTTTGTAAGACTTTTCCTGTGCTCTGCCTATAATTCCATTATCTTCTGGATGAGCATTTTTATATGTTTAATTTAGAAGTTTTACATTAAAAATAGAATAGGACATCTTTTCATGTATATTTCCTCCTAAAATTAGATTATAATAATATGTGATCCATCACATATAGATCATCATAAAATATAAGCAAGTATGAATATTTTATCATAACTACTTATAAAGAAATAGCAGGGCTCTTATTACATGCACTATGACAAATTAATCTACAAAGTTATAAACATATAATCTTTTTTAAAGTAGCAATAGGTAAAAAGGAAGAGAGAGAAAGAGAATAATGTTGTTCCCCGCAGACACTGAATTTATTACAAAAGAGATATTTGGGAGGGACAAAGTTTTTTGCTCACATATATAACAGTAACAATGAAACAAACAAAGAGAAGTAGAAGTATATGAGCTAAAATCTTATTGTTTCTGTTTGTTGATAATGCATTGTGAAGGACAAAAACTTGGTAGATATCAGTTACTTTCTAATTAGTAATTCATTCATTCTTCCCTTCATTCATTTATCTAAGGATCAAATACATGTCCACTGTAATAGGTACTGGTAATAAAAAGTGGTTACAACACTGACCTCATATTTCCCAAAGCCAGTAGAAGAAAAAGGCAGACAAATCACAAATATCATACTCCATTCTATTGGACATTTGAAAATTGCCTGATGGATTCTGACACTACAAAATAAAAAAACAGCTAATATATCATAGGAAAGTCACTCATAAAAAATTAAAAACAAAACAGAAACAATAAAAACAAAAGACTGAATTCAGTCATAAAGGAAGAATAGAATTTCCTAGGTTAACAGGGAAAATGATATTCCAGGTAATAGGCACACTGTGTGCAGAGTTAAGGGGTAATAAAACAATTTGATGAGTTGAAGAGATGCAAGTAGATCCAAGTCGTTTCATAGAAGTGGTAGGGCATTAACTAGAGAGATGAAAGCTTTGGGAGAGACAGATCGGTAGAGTCAGATCATAAATGGTCATGGTCAGTCTAAAGCTATGAGGTTTAGATTTTACCAGGAAACAAGCTTGTGACATTAAAGGTTTTATAAGGTACAGCATGATGGGATTTGCATTTTAGAACCACAGCCCTGAGAGTGGTGTGGAGGCTGGATTATGAATGGGGTTGGAGGAGCTGTAGAGATCTCATGAAAAATAACAAAGGGAGAGGGAGAGAGGAAAAGACATTAGTTTGTGACAACAGAGAGAAAACAGACCTGAAAGGTTTTTGTATTAATTGAAATAACAATGATAGCAACTGCTGATTAAGCTCATAGACTACAAAAGCTGTTATTTTAATCCTCTCTATAATTAATTCTGGGGCAAAATTATCTCCCTAAGTTGATTTTCAGATAAACTAGCTGAAATGAAGGTCATAAAGATTTAAGTTGTAGACTAAGGATAAAACTAGATGGGACTGAACACAGAGCTTGAGTTTTTTGAGAATATCATCTGATCCTCTAACTTAGACCAGAGATTTGAGAAAGGACAAAGATTTTAATAACTCACAGATCTATCATGGTTGCTGTTACTTGCTTGAGGGAAGATGATGAATTAAGTGTAGGTACATAAAGGATATCTAGGTAGAAATGACAAACTGTTGGATATAGGGATCTGAAAAAGTCACCTAATAATACTCTTTTGTAGACACATCATCTGAAGGATACATGCAATTATAATTCTGTTGCTGTTAGTCTTCCTGCTGCATTTCATGAGCCAGATCAATATAGAATATATAAAACATGTCCATTAGTTATTTCCTGAAGGGTAACAATCTGTTGTACTAGTTCTTCAGTCATCATGTTACTCAACAAATATGTATTGACCTCAACAAATAGGGATTAAGTAGACATTGGTTGTATTGTGCAAATTACACTATGCAATTAGATTGGAAGAATGAGATCTCTAAATGATTATATTCAATAGTTGCTTTTATTTGATCTTTATACCAATTTATTTTTCTACTTGTTATTCATCTTATTACATTTTCCCTTTGTTTAGCTGACTGAAGTCCTCTTTTTAATGAAGACTATAAATGAAAACACAAACGACAATAAAGTTTATAATCTTATAGCTAGAACAGACATAGATTTGCAAAAGCAAAAAAGAAGAAAACTTTTGCTTTGTGTTGGTATGAATTTTGATTTGGAGATGGGGGGTAAATCAAGTGGCCAAAAGGATTGGGTTTAAGAGTACCAAAAAGGAGTTGCCAAGAACAAAATGGTAAATATAAAAGTGTGTACAGAAATTATTTTTCAGATTGATTCTAAGAGGGCAATTTTTGGTCCTTCCCTATAATTAACTATTTTCTTGTTTCTCAGGGTTGTATTATAATATTCCATTTTATTAGGCCTGCAGTCACATAAACAGAAGCCTTAGTGATAGCATTTTGTTCTATGCCTGTGGCTTGTTAGCAGTGCAATATTTTGTGAGTTCTAAAAGAAATTATTGCTTAGTTAAACCAGTTGAGTGGAGGTAACTAAAATTCTTCCCCTAAAGAGAGAGAGGGAGAGAGAGAGAGAGAGAGAGAAAGAGAGAGAGAGAGAGAGAGAGAGAGAGCTCTTCACAGAATGATCATGTCAATGGCATTAATATCCATTAAGTAAAGTAATCAGAATTCATAGCATTCACTTATGAACCATGATGGGAAAAATAGGAAATACGTACACTAAAGCATATGGTTTTGCCAGTGTTATGCCCTTGAGAATTATTAGTAGCTTTACATAATTCAGAATTAATAAAATCTGATATCTGAAGGTGTGTATTTTCATAAGTCAGGTAATTAATGGTAAATCTACTTATATCAAAGTGTGTGTTCTGTTGCTGCCCATAAGTCAGTATGATTTTAAACTTTATAACAGTGCTATCACTAAGCCATGAAATTGGATTAAGAACATTGTGCTGAGAATATGTTACAAATATATCTAGGGCCTATCTGATATTTTGAAAGTTCATAGAGAAGTAAATACCATGAGATAATATACCCTTCTGAAGCCATGTATTTGAAAATAACAGGTAAATAAAATCCTTATTTTTATAGAATTTACTGAAGAAAAATTTATAGCCAAAACAGTTAAAGTACTAGCATCCTCCTTGATACATGAATGTGGAAATACATTAAACTAAAAAAGACTTCATCCAGTCTCATGACTTCAAATACCAGCTACATACTAAATATCCAGATTACTATGCATTCATCATTTCTGAACTAAAATTTAGATAACTATAATTTCCACTTGGTTTCTCCAGCTTAATATGTTTCAAACAAATCTTCTCTATTTTCCCCTAAATCCATTTCTTCTCTCCATCTTTTCCATTTTAATAAATCAAACTAAATCGACACTTTACCTGTCTTTTGGCTCTGGCCACAAAATGCAGCTCACATCCACATGCCAAAAGCATCATCAAATCTGTTGAAATCTATTTTTTTAAATATAATTTTATTGATTTCAGAGAGGAAGGGAGAGGGAGAGGGAGATAGAAGTATCAATGATGAGAGAGAATCATTGATTGGCTGCCTCCTACATGCTCCTTACTGGGGATTGAGCCCACAAAATGACCTATATGAAGGTAAGTACACTTTCTCTCTTTAACATAGGTATGACATATGTGTGTTCACATATATGTCATATAGTCATCATCATTCATTTCAATCTTTTTTTTCAAAAATTTTAATGATAGTAGTTTCTACTATGTATGAAGCACTGTGCTAAATAAATGAGATTATATGATATCCTCAAGGAGTACTAGATTATGACAGTCATAAATATGCACATATATAATTTAAAAATAGCTATTACATAATGTTAACTTGTAGAAGTTTTCTAAGGCATAAATATAAAAAGTTATTGATGAAGACAATATTTTTTTACTAAGATAGGACTGAGGGAGCTGTTAAACTCATACTATTACTTAATTACCAATTGAATATTTCATATATGATTAAGTTAAATAGATTTTTAAAAATAATTTTATTCCATCTTCCAAGTAAACCTGTGAAGTAGGTGTGTCAATATTTGATAATCATGAAAATAGATGCTAAGCTCTAATTGGTTTGGCTCAGTGGATAGAGTGTTGGCCTGCGGACTGAAAGGCCCCAGGTTTGATTCCAGTCACTGGCATGTACCTTGGTTGTGGGCACATCTCCAGTAGGAGGTGTGCAGGAGGCAACTGATTGATGCTTCTCTCTCATTGATATTTCTAACTCTCTGTCCCTCTCCTTTCTCTCTGTAAAAAATAAATAAAGTATATATATTATATTTAACAAAGAAAAGAAAATAGATGCTGGAATTGGCTAATTCACTGACCCTAAATAATTTTCTCAATAGGTGCTAGAGTTAAGGAAGGTCATGGAAGTCTTAAAACATCACTTGCTATTATGTTGAGGACAAAAGACTACCGTATTGTTAGGTAGAAAAGAACATTGCAAGTCAAGTTGCTCTCATGTGCTAAAACAAAATGTCTTGTATAATTTAAAAAATGTATGCTGCTACATCAAAGTGTTTCAATATTTCAAGATGCTATGCTATTGTGTCACCTACTTTCACCACCCAGTACTCAGTAATATGTTACATGCTGTTGGGATTGCAGACCTTTTTCCGAATCCCCTGCCATCTGGTCTTCTCTTTGTGGGAAGCACACGAGGGAAACTGGAAGGCGGGCACAGGGCAGAAGGGATGACTTTTCTGTTTGTACTTCTATCCGCATCTCAAGGCAACAGAGGACAACTATGTTTAGCCTTTAGCTTTTATTATATGTGTTTATTTCTTTTTTTCTTTATTGAGAGGGAGAGAGAGAGAGAGAGAGAGAGAGAGAGAGAGAGAGAGAGAGAGAGAGATGACAAACATCAATGGGAAAGAGAAACATTAACTAGCTGCCTCCTGCAGCTCCTGCAGGCCCCCTACTGGGGATCAAACCAGTGACTTATTTTTTAGCCTAAGACGATGTTCAACCAACTGAGCAACACTAGCCATGGCAGCCTTTAGCTTCTTTAGACACATTGAACACAGCCATTCTGTGCCTCCTCAGAGGTACCTCCACCATTTCTCAATGCAGCCTGTGTGGTCTTAGCATCAGCCTGTGGCATCACCTTTAGAACTACTACTATCAGCTATGAGGAGCACCCTGCCCTTCCATGCTATGCTCTGCTAACCCCAACTTTTCTATTTTGTCCCCTCTGTTTGGGTGTTAATTTGAGGACAATTTTAGCATCTCTTCCTTAGTATTTCCAACTTCTAATATCTGTCGACAGATTCCCTGTTTGAAATACCTGCCATGAATGCAGTTTTTTTCTGACTATATCCTCATTGATACCAGGTTCCTTCATTTCAATGCCTCTAATAATCCCTTAAGACAATGTGGTGCCTGCTTTACTGCCTTCCCACCAGCTTCTCCCTTCTTCTTCCACTAACAGAAGTGCACTTTGGTTTTTATAGGAAGAATCCATGGGCTAGAGTGGATGCTGGGTCCCTCCATGGATCCAGGGTGGAATCATAAATTCATTCTCTGAGCTAATCCTGTCATAGGATGGAATAGCTCACTCTAAAGACCAAAAAAACACTTTCTCTCCCAGCCATTTAGATTTTTTTTTGTAAGAGTAGGTAGCCTGGTGAGAGTGTGTCATTCCTTGCTTATGGAAAAAGCAGCAGACACTTTGAAGATAATAATGAACCTAGACATTTGATACCACCATTGGGTCATAGAATCAAGTATCCCTAAGAGTTTTCTATCTCTAAATGTTTCTATTATATAAAATAAAACATTTCCATTCTTGGTTAAGAAATTTTAGTCAAGTTGTCTGTCCTTTGATACAATAATCCTAAATTACAGTTTGAATCTCACACCCCCCCACACAGAGATAAATGCTTTTATTTATCTTAGTAGCTAAAACTAATGGTTAATAGACTTAATAGCTATTAAGTAATGCTTACTAGTAAATGGATATGCTTTTATACTTTGCATGGACAATGATCTTTTCAATATAAAGAAAGATAAGGTATAGCTTCAATCAGAAGAGATAGTACAGAGTGATTAAATATGGAGAATAAAAGCTGCAAAGATAGCACCATTAATACTCATAAATACCCACACATAAATACCAAAATAATGGCTTCATTGTCATTGGAAGTGTCTCCAAAGAGAGTGGTGAGCGTTTCTTTGAGTAATGTATACTTTTAAAGAATTAGCTCTTTGAGTGCCACTATTAAGCACCTACTCAGATCTTGGCACTATCTTAGGTGTACAGGAGAAGAGGGAAAGCGTGGGACACAGGCATCCCCCTGAGGGCTGCTCTTGTTTATTTCTCAGTGTTCTCACAGAGAACGCCGTTCTGCTTTCATGAAGAGATTTATATTATATGTACAGGACAGAATATAGTGAGTAGAGAAGATCTAAGACTTCTTACAAGTATGTTGAATAAATAATCTCTTTTTTTCCAACATCCTCACTGCTTTCATCTCAGAATCTGCAACGCTCTAAAATACTAGTCAGACTTCAACGCACCCCTGTATGATGCTTACGGGTGTTCTTTTTTCCTGAGATTTACTGAGGGTCAAACTGATGGCTCACAGGGTGCCTAGCAAGTTACTTGGAGAAATGCAGATCAGACTAAGGAGCAGCCATTTTGCCATAACACGTAGTCACACTGACTGCTTCAGGCTGCAAGATGGAATAGATCAAAGTGTGTTCACATATGTGGAGCTGCACAGCACTGCAAAGTATTTGAAAATTTAAGAGCTTGTCCTTAGGGGGAAAAGGGAAAATGCTTAGGGCTGGTAGGTGGTAGAGGCAGCTCTGGACAGTGGAGAGGACAGACTAATATTTTTGCATTGAATGCTAGACAGACATTTCCCCCCCCCCCAACTTTCAATGAATCCTTTTTGCTGACTAGTCCCTATATCACCTTAGTGCCAGGTGATATAGAGACTAAGGGAATGGCCACCTTTGCATTACTAGTTCAATATTAAGGAGAATGAATGAGAAATCAGTCTAAATGGAGAACATAAGGGATATAGCAGAAGAAAAAACTAACAGCACTGAAGGTTGGGTCATATATCATTCTAGAATTATATATTTAGAAAACAAGCTGTTTTACATATATAATTTCCCTTGTCATAAAACTGTGACAGTGTCTGTATGTGCCAGTTTGTATATGGTGGGTGTTTCAGACATGGAAAAAATACATTTGAAAAAATACTTTGCAAAAATTTGCCTCTATCAAGGAAAGACCTCTATATCATTATGAATATAATACTGTGGGACAACCAATCATTCCTGGAATCAGCTCCTAAGTTCTCCCTAAATTTTGGATTCCCAATGTTGGACACTGCTCTGTGTCTCCAGTGTTTACCTAGCCTCATCACCTTGAAATCCATAGTATTAGCTTTCTGGCTCCCAATTTAGCTCTGTTCCCTTGATTCTGGCCTCTTTCTGCTTTGGTATCTTGCCTCCAAAATGATTACAATTCACGTTCCACATGGTAGCCTATGAATATGTATAACACCCTTAATTTTACTTCTTTCTAAAACCTAAAATCATGAGTGCCAACTATTTTTCAAGGACTATGTTACATGACCAATAGTGAGCAAGGAACTGCTTCTCTAAAGTTTACGTGTAGAAGGAAGAGGAAATGAAGCATTGAACATAATTTTAAAAAATATCAGTATAAATGTATAGAAAAATGTAGGGGATGTATTGGCAGGTAACAAGGCTCTTTGTCTATAGTTTCAGAAGCATTATCCCAGAGAAAATAAGATTTAGACTAATCTCATGACTTATGTATGAGCAGACATGAAGTGGGGTGGAGTAGCAAGGACTCATGGATAGGACACCTTGCACAAGATTCTGATTTTAAAAGAATCTGTTCTATCTGAGGGATAAGGGAAGGGCAATGATACATATGATCCTGAAGCAGAGACTGAGAAAGGTTTATCAGCGAAAGGCCTGGTATCAAGAGGAAAAACAAAGAAAAGAAAATGGATTCAACTGCTGGCTACAACTTGGTGATAATGGAGGACCAGAAGTGAAGACAATGAGGTGTGTAGCATTGCTCTATGTTTCTAGATGGAGAAAGGACCTTAAAAGTCTGCCTGATGCTGTCCAAACCTGTGAGCAACAGCAAACAGATGCCCAGACTAACTTGATGAGAGTAATGAAGATGTAGCAACGTAGATTTCTTTGACATTAAACTGGACAGTGTCTATATGTGCCTGTTTGTATATGGTGGGTGTTTCAGCCGTGGAAATCAAGAAATGACAGCACTCATGTGTGAGTAGTTTTTTTTAATAAATAGATGGGAGGAGTCAGGTGAATTATGAATGAAACCCAGTGTCAAATTTAAAAAAATAAGAAAAAAAAAGGCATGGGAGTGGCCATGAATTAGATTATTAAGGCAAAGATATTCTGGGAAGAACACAGGACAGGCAGCTTAGCTGACTGAGCTCTTGGTTACAAAAGTGATACCCTTACACATACATAGAATTATATTACCATAAGTGGTATTTGGTATAATTAAAGGCAGGGCATTAATTATTGAGCATACTTGTAAAACCATTATTTGATATATATTTTAACCTATTCCTGGTATAGTAGTAATATGGGGAAAGTTTTATTAAAATCAAGATGTATTTTACATGACTGGAAATTAAATTCAAATGTGTTATAACTGTTCTTCAAATTAACAAGTGATTTTATGTACATTAAAAGCGGTTCTGATCTCTAGCCATTAATGTTTTCCAATCATAATTTTTTTTCAAATAAAATTGGTTAAAATATTTTCATTGATTCAAAACTAATTTCTATGATAATAATATATTTATGTTTATGTAATTTTTGTTTTTATGGAAACAAAATGTTGAAAATCTGAATATATAAAGTCAAATCTTTGTTGCAGGCCTAAACTTATTCAGGCCTATTTCTGCTTTGTCAAAATTTTATCTTTCTCTTAATATTAAATAAAACACTGCAAAGGTAAATATTAATTTTCCATGAAAAGAAAAAAAGAACAACAAAAACTAAAATCAGGGCTTGAGCCAATACAAAAGCCGATCAGATTGAAACATGCTCTCGCTAAATGTGATGTTCCAATTCTAAAAAAGGCTGGCAGGGCTTGGCTCTCCACAGCTGCAACTTAGGCTGGAAATGCAGGTCATTGGTATTCTCTTTGCAATCCAAAGGTTTGCTGCTTGCATCTTTTAGTCTCACCATTTCTGCAATACGTTAGTGTGCGGATACAGGCATGTTTTCATTGCCTTCTGATAACTTAGTTTAAGTCAAAGTCCCCAGAAAATGTTCATATCATTGGAGCTCCTACAATGAAAATACTTAATACTGAGAGAAAAGGGAATTCTTCAACTTTCCTGAAAGACATGTTCATCTTGACAAAGACTTTTTAAAAATACATATTGCAATAAGAATTATGTTCAATAACACATGTGCATATGTACGTAGATGCCCAGAAAGGCATCAAAGTCAAACATGTCCCAAAATAAAATAAATTGTTATGTATTTGTATTAAGTGTATTGGGATGACATTGGTTACTAGGATCATTTAAGTTTCAAGTATACATTTCTATGATACATGATTTGTATATTGCATTTTGTGTCTACCACCCAAAGTCAAATGATCTCCCATCAAATATTTGGCTCCCTTTACCCCACTACATCATCCCATGGCTGAAATGCAGGTGTCTTAGGGCATTTCCCCTAAGGTATCAATTATAGCCATACTCTCTAATCTTCCCAGACTTCTCAAAGCTCTCTACTAGATGAAAGTATGTCTTATTTTTTTTTTAGAACAGCTTTACCTAGATAGGTCCTTTGCTATCGGCTATTCTCTCTTGATTATATGGAAATCCTCAATTTTATAACCTTATAACCTATGAAGGGAGAAAGAAAAAAAACATTCTTTCACTCTCTGTGTTGCCATCTTTACTGTTTGATGGGCACAATGCATTCTGTCTCTCTGACTTTTTCTGTACCTTGTGTCTGTCTCTTCTTTCTTATTTTTAGTGAAAATATAAATTCTCCTGGTTGCAAACATGGCATCTTTCAGTTTTATTTTCCAAAAGCTCTCTGCATGATCAGTCCCCCAACATTTCTTCCTCTCTAGAATGCATTTATTTCCTATTTGTTTATTTATTTATTTAAATCTCTCTGTATTATTGAAAGTATTACAAATGTCCCCTTTTCCCCTTTAACCTCTTCTAGCCTGAACCCATCCCAACCCTTACTTCCTTTTAAAAATAGCTTAATTTTAGAAATGCTAATGGTGACATCTTTATGAGCACAATATATTTGTGTGTACACATGTACACACACTTAGATATCTATTTTCAAGATCCTACGTTACAGAAAACTTTTTAAAGGCAGAGAAGAAATACACTTCCTTTTAATAAGCCTGAGGCACATTTTGGACCAAAATACCTTTTTCTATGACTATTTTATAACTTATATCCTCATCTACTGAATATTAAGTATAATGCCACCAGTGATGTTGAGTTCTGTGTAATACAGGGCAGCATTTTGTCCAGTTAAATAACTCAATGAAAATCAATGCTAACAACTGACAAAGGAGAAGTTTTCCTGAAGCAAAGAGGAGTAAACGATAAGCTATCTGTAATCACACGTTTGCAACAGTAACAAATATTGTAAACACTCTAAACGGAACATTTAAATTAATATTTAGTGTTAATTTTAATGTTTCTTCATACACATTAAACATTAATAAATCAATAGCTACTTATTTAACTCATGGATAAATAAGGTTTTAGAAAAATTGAATTCAGGATGTCAATGGGATGCACCGGTGGGTACATCCAGTAGCAGCTGTAGATATGGATCAGTGCTCGCAGATGTTTCATTTCAGGTCTATTTGCTCCCACTTGACCTCTTCCCACGATCCACAATCCCAGGTCTCTAGGTCACATATCTTTTCCATAGTATTTCTTTTCTTTTCTCGCTTTTCTTTTTTTTTCTTAATTGATATTTTACAGAGAGGAAGGGAGAGAGATAGAGAGCTAGAAACGTCGATGAGAGAGAAACATCGACCAGCTGCCTCCTGCACACCCCCTAACGGGGATGTGCCCGCAACCAAGGTACATGGCCTTGACCGGAATAGAACCTGGGACCTTTCAGTCCGCAGACCGATGCTCTACCACTGAGCCAAACCGGTTTCGGCATCACTTTTCTATTTCTTTGTGCTTTTTATTTTGCCCTGAAATGCTTGTCACTTTGTTCTCGCATCACTGACTGAAATTTGTTCAGCACTTTCTAGTACATATTATCCTATTGTTTTCAAGCCCCTTGCTTATTTTATGACTTTTATTCAACACAAATTCCCTCTACTTTCTGTTAAATAATTGTTTTATATCTCATATAAGTTTTTAAGGATCTTAAAAAAAAAGTCCTCATTACCAATTGTTTGCCTCACAATTTACTCTACAGTACATACTACTGAAATTAAACAAACAAACCACAACATAACCTTTGAAAACAAAATTTTTGTACTCTATTTTATTTGGCATCAAAACCTGACCTGGAATGATGCGAATTCAAAGATGGCATCCAAAGCTTGAATAAGTATGATTTTGAAATAGCATGCACATCATATTATTATTTTAAAACAAAACATATGTATTTTTAAAAAGTCTAATTGCTAAACACATACATCCCTAAATGCCTCATATAAGATTTCAGGTCTGTATTTTGTATTGTGCCTCACATGTAATAATATTTGATAAATATTAAATATTGCCTAATGCCCTAATAGAATGCCAAATGAATAAATAACTACATGGTTTCACAAAACCCTGCCAATTCCATACAACTTATAGAATACTCATTTATTATGTGATGCTGGAAGCTAGCTGATATAATTATTAGTAATATATTGATTTTGCCTCAGGAGAGCTCTGGTCTAGTGACTCATGCCTTCACATATGACAAGAAAGACTGATAACCTGATGATGAATGGATGTAGGATAAACATGTCAGGATGGGGAAATGCTATAGTAAACATAAGAGCAAAGTCTGTGATGTTATATATTAGAGTGGGCAGTTTTACACTTTTTAAAGTAAGAAAAGTAATCTACTAACAAGCATGTTTGTTTATAAAAGTATGATTCATACCAGTGTATTAAAAAAAATAGAAAGCTAGGAAAAAAAATCAGAGTATCCTAGCTTTATTAGTTTTCTAGCAAACACTCGGGTTGTGCATATCAATTCTAGTAACAGTTTGAATATTTAAAATAACATAACCTTAGAAGTAAAAAATTGAAGAGTGAAGAATCAGTTTCTTGGTTTCTACTGATTTATCTTAGAGAATCTGAAATTTTAATAGAACTGGATATCTGATTATAAATAGATTATAATGATGATGCTAGTTCTATTGAAAAGGAGGCCTCATGACTTAACAGAATTCTTCAGTCCTTTCCTTCACTTTACTGAATTTCAAAAAAATAAAACCTGTAGAAAACTAGTAGTTCTGGCTACAACCCAACCCTCCCAACAATTGCTTTCTAGTTGATTAATAAATACTAGTATGTTTTACTTTTATTACTAGAGGCCAGATGCACAAAATGTGTGCACAGATAGGGACCCTAGGCCTAGCTGGTGATCAAGACTGATTAGATTCCCTGCCTCCCAGCCTCCCCTCCTCCCTCCTTCCCTTACTCCCCCAGCACCCCTCCACTACTGCTGGCGCCCACCATGTTCTGCACCGCCCCCTGGCAGTCAGTGCATGTCATAGCAATCAATCAAACTCCTGGTCTGCCAGTCAAACTCCCAAGGGGACAATTTGCATATTATCCTTCCTTATATAGAATATGCTAGTTATTTTATCCTCACACCCTGGGACCTGAACATAGAAAAAAACTTAGACCCAGATTCAGTGTTCAACACCTAGAATGAAAAGACTTTGGCACTGGGAGCAAGGCTGAGGCCTGGTGTTAGAACAGCAAAGGGATGCCGTTTCATTCTATAATAATGTTTTTACCTCTTTATTTAATGAGTATTTCCATGTAATAAAATGAATTTTTCTTTCATTGTACATAGATTTATAATTATTATACTTCTAATATCTTTCACAAAGAACCAGTTGAGCTTTCACCTATGGCATTTTGTTTATTAACCTGAATCTTTTCAGGTTTTCCTGAGTATCTAAAAAGTTAAGGAACATATCCATGGCCTAATGAGGAGACCAACAACTACTCATGAAGATATTAAAAACTTACTTAAAATTATCTCTATTATCTTAACTTCTCTGGGCTTCTTCTCATTTAATTGTGACTTGAAAACACCTACCTCTAACTTTGCAATGCCTAGAATGCTTTGGTTATTTTTTAAATTAGACTAAATTTATTGGTCAGTTTAGCTAAATATGAGCTAAATCAATGAAAAATTTTACAAAGCGGCAATAGTTTGTTGATTTGAAAGCATAAAAATATGTGTTTGAAATTGGGTGGAAATATTAAAGAAATAAGATGTAGACAATAATAAGATTATGTCCTTGAACATAGTATATTGTACCTGCCTCTCTATCTCATACCCTGATCCTCCTCTTTACCTTGAAACTCCTCCTCCAAAAAGTGTACCATGAGCCCACTACATTCCAAGACTGGAGGTTGCCTCCTCCCCTTCTCACCCCAGTCCTTCCCCTAATCCATTCCCTGTTGCCTTTTATTTTGAAGTTTTAAGCCACTTCATCTTTTTTCTTAGAATATTTACTCTAGTTCCCTACCTGGTCTCCCTAGCACTATAGACTTGCATCTGCCTAAACTGTTCCCCACTGTGTATCCAGTTGTGCCTTCTAAATAACAAATTCCATCCTTCTGTTCCCCAACCTTTCACTCCTCAGTGACTTCCTATTGCCCTCAGCAAAAAGCCCAATGTGATATGCCATATTTTACTTTTGTAGCCTCATTTTTCTCTTCCCAATGAAATCACTGTGAATTACAGCAACACAGCAAGTTCCTTCAAGTCCCCTGAAGTCTGGGATATTATCACACTCAGCATTATATTCTCAAAATCTAACACAGTATTTGCTATTTAGTAAGCTTTCAAAAACTGCTGTTATACAGTCAGATAAAAGTATGATTTTTTTGGCATCCTTAGTATGCATATTTTTCCTTTTGTTCATTTCAGATTTTGAATAAGTTTATGCTGCTATAGGAACTTCATATTATCCAGATCCTCTGGAGATTGAAATACTAGTAAAGGAAGCATCTGGTCAACTATCAGTTTTGATTTCATTCAAAGCAAACTGACAGGTAGGAATATTCGCTAGTAAAGACCGAGGATATACTTTTCCTCTCGATGCTCCACAAAACTGTGATCAACTGTTTGTTTCCAGAATTAATATTTCCAAAATGAACATCAGCAGATGAGAACTGATTTAGCACTATGTTGTATTCTGTATTTGTTTCCTGGGGCTAGTTGTTACAAACTACCACAAGTTGAGTGATCCTGCATTTTATTAATAAATAGAAAGTAAATTAGTTTAGTATGAAAAACCTGGAGTTAAAAGAAAAATTATTTTAGCCTGGTATGAGACTATTGTGTTTAATTAATCTTTCTTATCAAGCTACTATTTCAATAAAACATTACCATTAAAACTGTAATAAATTTTATTATATAATTATAGTGTCCTGAAATATCGACTGAGAAGATTCTTTCAAGTTCATAATGCAGAAGTTATCAAGTGCAATTTACTAATTCTTTTGTGATATATGCTCGCCCAATACCAGCAATAGGCTGTTTCCCACATATACTTTCATCCAGAAGAGGAAATAAAAGTACTGAGTTATAAAAGATGTTTATTTTTTTCTAAATCATAGTTATTTGAAGCTGCGACACTCCACTAAAAATAAGAATTTTTAAAATATAAGGGTATTCAATCACTAGTGATATCAACTCACATTTTTAAATGCTCCATTATATTTTTTATTTTTATTATTTTTTTAAATTGAAGTATACTGGTAAATGGCCTATGGAATAGAACAGAGAACTCATAAATAACCTCACACTTATAGGGGTTGGCAAAAATAGGTTTACAGTTTGAGCATGAGAAACACAGATGTTATTCTTATATTCTTACTTATTTGTTATTGTGTTATTTATTTGTATCACAACTATAAACCTACTTCTACCCAATCTTGGGTATGGTTAATTCATCTACAACAAAGGAGGCAAGAATATACAATGGAGAGAAGACAGTCTTTCAATAAATGATGCTTGGAAAACTGTACAGGTACATGCAAAGGAATGAAATGAGACCACCATCTTACCATATACAAAAGTAAATTTGACATGGATTAAAGATTTGAAGTTGAGACTTGAAATCATAAAACTCCTAGAAGAAAGCCTAGGGAATTAGCTACTTGATGTCAAGCTCAGCAGTATTTTCTGGACCAGTCTCTTCATGGAAGGGCAACAAAAGCATAAACAAGCAAATGAAATTACACCAAACTGAAAAAGGAAACAATTAACAAAACAAAGAGGCAACTTATTAGAGAAAATATTTGTGAATCTTGCATCGAAAACAGGGTTTAATATCCAAATTATATAAAGCATTTACAGAACTTAACATCAATAAATCAAAAACATGGTTAAAAAATGGGCAGAGAACTTGGATAAATATTTTTCCAAAGAAAAATTCTGATGGCCAAAGGCATATTAAAAGATGTTCAACATCACTAATATCAGGAAAATGTAAGTCAAAACCACAATCACCTCAACTATCCGAATACCTTTTATCAAAAAGCCAACTCATATTTTTAAAAAGCCAGAATTAACACACAATTCTGGAATTATTTATAATAAGAAACAAATATTGTGAGTGAATTAAGACAGTAAGCAAATATTTACTTAGTGATAACTATATGCTAGGCACTGCACTACATGCAGGATGAACTGCAATGAACAAAACTGACAAGTATCCTACCTAATAAAATAGTAATATGCAAATTAACTATCACTCCAACATACAAGATGGCTGCCCCCATGTGGTCAAAGATGGCTGCCCCCATGTGGCAACAAGATGGCCACCACAAGATGGCTGCCACAAGATGGCCAGCAGGGGAGGGCAGTTGTGGGTGATCCTACCAGCAGGGCAGGGTAGTTGGGAGGGACAAGGCCTATAGGGGAGGACTGTTAGGGATGACCAGGCCTGTAGGGATGGCAGTTAGGGATGACCATCCCTGCAAGGGAGGACAGTTGGAGGGTGACAAGGCTAGCAGGGGAGAGCAATTAAGGGAAACAAAGCCTGCAGAAGAGGGCCCTTGGGAGGGGCCAGGCCTATAGGGAAGGGCAGTTGCAGGGGACCAGACCTGCAGGGGTTGCAGTTGGGGGGGACCAGGCTTTCAAGAGAGGACAATTAGGGGTTGAGGGACACCCCCCTTCCCTCATGCACAAATTGTGGGGCATACACTTCAGGGATCACTTAAAACAGAAATAGTTCAGAAAATAGAATCCTACTGTGGGTGAAAGAAATTTCATAATAATATTGTAGTTAAATCAGCCACTTTTTTATTGAATTTCTTATTCTGAAAGGCTACATTATTTACTTCAAAGCAAAAATTTCAGAGATGTGAATGATTAGCATGACTACCTAATATATACATATATAAATTCACTAAATAATTATAAAAATATTGCACTCAGCAAAAAATGCAAAAAGCAGATGTAAATGAGATTAGCGATAGCAAACTATATTCAAAATAAAATATGACAAATGAACTTAGAAGAAATAGTAACAAAAAGAACCACCAAAGTTAACTCTGGGTTCCCTTATATAGTCTTCATGTTTTTCTAAATAATAAAAGTGACCCCGTTAATTGTGAAGTGTTTGAGACATAAAAGAATAAATAAGACCTGATATTTTTTCACGTGTTCAATGTACTGTCATAGATAAAAGATAATGATCATAAATTAAAGTCATAGAGGTTCAGAGGCCAAAGAGAAAGGGCTCTTAGAATAATGAATACAACCTTAATTTACTGACAAGGAGAAAGACAGAGTGAAAGCAAGTGAATTTTCCAGATTTACAGAGCCAGGAAGTAGTTTGGCAAGAGGATAATCTAAACCTCTGGATTCACATCAAGGTTTGTTTGATTTCCCCCCACTACGGAGTTTATTTCAAGGACATTTGTTTAATCCTACTTGGAACCGGGTCCGTTTAGCAGAAAAGTAAATTATGCCAGTCAGGACTATAAAATAAAACGTGCTTGTGTTATCACCAGTGGTTTACTCAGTATGATTTGAAGCCCTATGTCAACTTTAAAACACAATTAAACAGACAATAGAAAATTACCAAGGCCTTCAGGGGGGCAATACAAATGGGGTTTTGTGTTGAATAAAAACAAGTCAATACAAATAATAAAAGCGCCACTTTTGCTATGTTGGATAGAATCATTATTGGAAAGAGTCAAATTATTGAAGGTAGAGCTTCCTACAGAAATCTACAGCAACTAGAGGGCAACTTATTGAAAAATTATCAGACATGTTTACATGTATTCTAAGGTCAGCAAAAATATATGGAAATATATGTTTGCATGTGGTTTCCAGGTGTTTTTTTTTTTTTAATAATTGAGAAATATGTTTAAGTTAGAGGAGAAATTTGTGAGGTGAAAGTAATGAAGTGAATTATCTGGATGTTATTGCAATATATCAACAGTGTTCACTGAGAGCTCAAGCTGTAAGATCACTACAACAGGAAGGCAGAAAAGAACTATTTGCACTTGGCAAGTTTTAGCTGGTGAAAGATCGTACTTGACTCCATGTCAGACTGAGGGCTTAGGGAGTGGCCTAAGCCTTCAGTCAGACACCCTTCCTACTGACTAGGCAGGAGAGGCTCCCGCCACCACGGCTGTGCTTCCAGTGGTTAGCCTGGCTGATGGCTGAGTCCAGCTCCCTCTGTGGGAGCATACTGACCACCAGGGGGCAGCGCCTTCATTGAACATATGCCCCCTGGTGGTCAAAACACATCATAGCGACTGGTCATTCCCAGGCATTCTGCAGTTAGGGTCAATTTGCATATTACCCTTTTATTATACAAGATAATGTAATATCCTAATATTCTGTGTCAGTAATTAGCGTTCATATGATTTTGTAAAGAGATTGGTATGGTTATAAATGTGAACTTAAATAACGCACCTTGAAATAGTTCAAAAGGAGAAATGATTTAAAAATATGAAACATAATCCTATTTAACTTAAAGCTTATTCACTTACTTGACTGGTAGCAACTGCACAACATCCTATCTAATGAGAGGTGTGGAGCCACAGGAATATCATGCTGAATTGCGAAAGATTAAATGCAAAGTCAAGAACAAGGTAAGGATCTCCACTGTCACCACGTATTTCCATTCAACATTTTACTGAAAGTATAAGTGAATGCAATAAGGAAAGAAAAAATATTCAAAGCACACAGGTTGGAAAAAAAGAGACCAAACTGTTTCTTCTCCATCAAAGTTAAAATAATTAATGTGAATTTTTCAAGGCCACAGGATATTAGATTAAAATATAAAAATGAATTATGCTTTTTTATATGAGCAAAAAAGTATTTAGAAATTGAAATACAAAATACAGTTTAAATATGTAAAAGCAATACCACATATCAAAACCATAAACTTATTAACAATAGGTTAAAATATGCAAAATTCATATGTTGAAAATGTTATATGTGGGAAGAGACTACATTCGTGGAGAAACATACTATGGTTATGGATTTAAAGGCTCAATATCGTTAAGACTTCCAAAATTGATATATAGATTTGATACAATATTTATAATGCCCATTGCAATGCTCAAATAGATTCCACTAGAAAATTATTTCCAAAACCAGCGAGAGTATACAAGTATAAAATCGTAGGCTCATCTTTTAAGTAAATATGTAGCCTACTGTGTGTGAAGCTCTATGCCTATGTGAGATACAAAGAAATCCTAGAAATCAGCAATGATACTCTGCATCTTAAAAACTAGAATAAGATAGCCTTAAGTCTTCAACCCACACTGCCTGAAAAACCCTACTCACATATTATCTGTAGGCTTAAAATCTTGTGGTCATATTTCCTTCTGAGTTCCTGCTTCTTCTGGTTTAGTTTACTTTCAAAACTGTGTAACTGTTCCATGTGTACAGGTCTTCTAATTGTTTTGTCCCAGTCATGTAACAGCATTTTTCTTAATGTTTATAAAAACAAAATTCTTACACACATTGTATATATTTTCAAAAACTTGACTGGAGTTTTGGAGAGCCAGAGAAAATTATGTGCAGCTTACTGTAATGTTGAAAATATGTAAAGTTGTATGTTAATCATCATCCTTAAAAACAAAGTATCTCTGGACCTGGTCTGGATTCTAGCTTCAGTTTTCTATCCTGTGAGTGCAGGCTGCCTCTCTAGTTTCTCTCATTTATTTTTTGCTAGTTTTCTTTTTTTGTTTGCTTACTTGCTTATTTATTTATGTTTTGAGAGTGGAAGGCTGGGGAGAAAGGGAGGGAGGGAAGAAGAAGGGCGAGAGAAAGAAGGAGAAGGAGAGAGAGACTTATGCATTCATTAGTTACATCCTGCTTGACTGAAGATCAAACCCACCAACCTTGGTATATAGGGATGATGCTCCAAACAACTGAACTACAAGACCAGGACAATTCTTTGCTAGTTTCTCTCTTCTCTATGCCTTTCCTTTCAGGGGAAAAACACCCCCCCCCACACACACACACATTTATCCTGTCACTCTGTACAGAACACTCAAGGTCCCTCAGCTAAGTTGTCTAAGCACAAATTCAACTCAGGACACATTTTACAAATTCAAGAGCTGAGCTAAAACTTAAATGTGGTTCACTTATGGTGATCCCACCCAGTGCAGTTAATAGACAGAGGTGGTGGCTTTTGGGTGTGGTTAAGCCACCAGTGGATGACCATAAATGAAAGAAGAATTGTGGGAATAAGGAGAAGGGGAGGATTAATTTTGCCTTGAGACATAATGAAATGCTGGCAAGATAAGCCTATAATTGAAAAAGATACACAGGTGAGCATAGCTTTCCATGATAAGGGTAGAGGAGTTCTCTGAATTAAAACAAAAACAAAACAAAACAACAACAACAACAAAAAACAATAAAAAGCTGGAAGAGCCACTGTACTGCTAATCGAGAGTCCACTCAGAAAAACTTAAGCAATTTTACTGTCTTCAATAAGTTAGCAGCCAAATGTTAGAAAAGCTCCACCATTTATAGCACATACATGCTATTATTTCAGTGACCTCAAAACATAGGAAAAGCTGAAATAATAAAATTGCCACCATCTACATACATTATACATTCCTAGCTTCCATTTAGAAATATTATTTTATTTGTTGTCATAAACAGTGAAATAAGACTATGTGCTTAATTCAAACATGTTTGAAGAGCTAAGAGTTTGGGCCCTTAGAGGAATCTGCTGGAAGAAATAATGAAGGAAATTTAGATCTTAAAAAGTAATGTCAATTGTCTATTGGATCCAGAGCCATGGTAGTGGGAAAAAAACAAAAAACAAAAAAAAACAAAAAACAGTAAGAGGATAAAATTAAGAGACATGCAGAATTGAAAGAGAAGCATGTTATCCCAACCACTCATTTCTGCTAAAAAATTTAAGCATATGAAGGTGACCCAACTCATAAAATTTAACATGGTGATAATATTTTATTTAATCTATGGTATAGATTGCAAATCTGGGGTCAGATGCTGCATTTATAATATTCCTTTCATATATGTTCCATTTAGAAGAGTTTCTTAGCATTTTTTATTATGATATTAGCATTTTTTAAAATTATGCTAGTTTCTGCAGTCTGTTCTATGCTGGGGTCAAACATTTCTCCAAGAAGCTCTGGTTCCTTTTAATAAGGATGGATATTTAAAAACCATCTGTTTATGTATTCCTCTATTTTTGTTTCAGTGTCCTGTAGTTTTCCCAGTATAGGTCTTTTACCTCTTTAGTTAAGTTCATTCCTAGGTATCTTAATTGTTTTGGTGTGGTTGTAAATGGGATTATTTTTTAAACTCTCTTTCTATAAGTTCACTATTGGTGTATAAAAATGCCATGGATTTCTTGGCTTTAATTTCGTATCCTGCTATATTGCTGAATTCAGTTATTAAGTCTAATACTTTTTATGGAGTTTTTAGGGTTTTCTATGTACAGTATCATGTCATCTGCGAATAATGACAGTTTTATGTCTTCTTTTCCAATTTGATCCCTTTTATTTCTTCTTGTTGTCTAATTGCTATGGCTGGCTAGCACTTCCAGAATGATGTCCAACAGGAGTCATGAAAGTGAGCATCCCTGACTCATTCCTGTTCTTAGGTGAAATGGTTTTAGCTTTTGCTGATTAAGTATGATGCTGGCTATAGATTTGTCATATAAGGCTTTTATTATGTTGAGGTAAGATACTCCTATTTTCATTTTTCTGAGTTTTTTTTTTATCAACAAAGGGTGTTGGATTTTGTCAAATGCTTTTTTTTTTTCACCAATTGATATGACTATGTGATTTTTATTTCTCAATTTTTTTATGTGATTATATAGATTTGTGGATATTGCACCATTCCTGCATCCCCAGGATAAATCCTACTTGGTCATGGTGTATGATCGATCTACTGTGTTCATGGATTGGCAGAATCAACATCATTAAAATATCCATACTACCCAAAGCAATCTATGATTCAATGCACTCTCCATTAAAATACCAATGGCATATTTCACAGATCTAGAATTAACTCTCCAAAAATTCAACTATAATAAAAAAAATACCCTGAATAGCTGCAGAAATCCTGAGAAAGAACAAAGTAGGAGGGAATCTCAATACCAGATTTAAAGCTGTATCACAAAACCCCTGTTCTCAAAAGTACTTCGTAAAGGCACAAGAACAGACATATACAAGTAGATCAATGGAACCAAACAGAGAACCCAAACCACTATATTAAATTAATATTTGATAAAGGAGGCAAGAACATACAGTGGAGTCAAGAAAGTCTCTTCAATAAATGATGTTGGGAAAATTGGATGGAAAAATGCAAAAAAAAATTGAAACTAGACCACCAACTTACACCATACACAAAAAATAAACTCAAAATGGATAAAGGACTTAAACCTATGACAGGAACCATAAAAAATATAGAGGAATCCAAAAGCAGCAAAATCTCAGACATATGGTCATGCAATATCTTCACCAATACAGCTCCTATTGCAATGGAAACTAAAGAAAATAAACAAATGGGACTACATCAAAATAAAAAGATTTTGTATAGAAAAATAAATCATCAACAAAACAACAAGAAAACCCACTGCATGGGAGAACATATTTGCCAAAGTTATCACTGATAAGGGTTTACTCTCCAACATTTACAGGGAACTCATACAACCTAACAAAATAAAGATAAACAACCCAATCAAAAAATGGGCAATGGACCTAAATACTAGTAGATACCTTTCAAAGGAGGACATAAGGAAGGCCAAGAGACATATGAAAACATGCTCAAAGTCACTAATCATCTGAGAGATACAAATCAAAACAACAAGGTGGTACCATCTCACACCTGTTAGAATGGCTATCATCAACAAACAACAAGTGCTGGTGAGGTTGCTAGGAAAAAGGAATCCTCATGTACTACTGGTGGGAATGCAGACTGATGCAGCCACTGTGGAGAACAGTATGGAGTTTCCTAAAAAAAGCTAAAAATGGAACTCCCATTTGACCCAATGATCCTACTTCTAGGAATATATACCAACAAACTAGAAACATCAATCAGAAAGGATATGTACACCCCTATGTTCATAGAAGCACAATTTACCATAGCTAAGATTTGAAAACAGCTAAGTGCCCACTAAGAGGTGAGTGGATTAGGAAACAGTAGTACATCTACACAGTGGAATACTACCCTGCAGTAAAAAAGAAGGAATTCTTATCATTTGCAACAGCATGGGTGGATGTAGATAATATTATGCTACGTGAAATAAGCTAGTCAAAGAAAGATAAATGTCACATAATATCACTCATTTGTGGTATATAATGAACAACATATACTAATGAACAGAAACAGATCCAGAGACAGAGAGGAACTGATCGGACTGTCAAACCTCAGAGGGAAGATAAGGACTTTATATGATGAGAGAACTGTTAATGTACCTGCACCCATTTGATTTGCATGCTTATAAGCCTAACCAATGTACATAGACACCAGGGGGTTGAGGGCATGAGTGGGGGGTGGGGAGCAATCAATGAATAAAAATAATATAAAATAAAAACTGACATCTGGGCATAAGGTTTGTTTATAGCTACTTGGATATCAGTGATGCTGTAGATACAGAGATGGGAACTATTTATTTATTTTATACTCAAACTCCAATTTACATTATCTCAGGTCCCTATTTTAGACAGGGAGAGAGAAGGGTGGGAGGGAGGGAGAAATTATTGGGAGTCTTTTCTTGAATCAGTGAGTAGAAGAAAGAAGTCTAGGCTGCATTTTTCTTGAGGGCCATGGACATGAACTTTTCCCATTTGTATTTTTAATGATATTTTCTTTCAATATTTTCTTCAGGGCTTTCATATGATGAGAGAACTCATAATGCACTGCAACCATTTGATTTGCAATGCCTTCTGCATTTAAAAAGATCCTAGAGAATTCCCTAACTCAGTAGAAAGTCTGGTTTGTGCTCACTAAGCTTTGGGAATAAAAATTACAAGATAGGATTGTAAGGATAACCTTTGAGTAAATGGTTTAAAAAATGCCCAGACTACCCCAGAGAAAAATGAACAATGTACATAGACAGATTATGTTATCAAGCCCACACATCACTTTTATAAATGAGACACCATGGACAAGCTTGAACAGTGTAGTATTCTATGAGCCATGCTTTATTTAAATGGAAACCCTCTTCAAATCTCTGAAACTTTCTCTATGTATACTGTTATCTTTTCCATTACTATGTCCTGGAAAATATAAACTTTCTTGCCTTTCTAAATTCTCATCTCTGTTAAGGAGAGCTAAATTTAACTATGGGCTAATGGACCTGATTAGGTTAACATTTAAAAAGTTTTTGACAGGCCTCTAGGAAGTAAATTAGAAAGCATAATGAAATTAAGTTAAAAATCGTGTGGGTTGTCCTAATCAGTGTGGCTCAGTTGGTTGGAGTGTTAAGCCCATACACAGAAATGTCATGGTTTTGATTTCTAGTCAGAGCACATACCTGGGTTGAGAGTTATATACAAGAAGCAAGCAATTGATGTTTCTCTCTCACATCAATGTTTCTTTCTCTCTCTTCCCTCCCTCTAGAACAATAAAAACATATCCTCAGTGAGGATTAAAAATAGTTAAAAATTATGACGGTCTTAATTAAGGCAGGGTAGTAAGAGTGAAGAGGTGGCTATGAATTCAAGAGCTATTTCAAAGGGAAAATAGACACGACTTGGTTATCAATTACTCATGGATAGTGAGGGAAAAAGAGAAACACATGTTGGATCCTAGCCTCCTGGCCAATGCGAAAGGGTGAATGTTTGGGTTATCATTAAATAGGAAATACACAAATATTGAATACAATTTAAGCGGGAAAAAGAATGGGATGATGAATTTTGCTTTCCACATACTACATTTCAAATGCATGTGGGATATTGAAGTGGGAATATATAACCATTATTCTTGTTCAATTTAATATTCAGTGAATTTCTATCATATACCAGGAACTTTATTAGAAACTGGAAAGAGAAGGACAAATAAGGTACAATATAGAACATCAGTTCTCTCGCATATATGTAAGTTTGGACTACAGTAATGTCTTATTTATCTAACAACCAACCTTGAAAATTTTGAACAAGAGCTGTAAATAAAAAAGTTGGGGGAAAAGATCAATGAAATAATGGTTTATATCCTTTTCTCCATAAATAAGGCTCTCAGTCCATTTTCAGGGACTCTTGACCTTCACTTAATACAACATTCAGGCTAGCTATCACTCTCCGCCAAACTAATTTTCTGCTTCTGCTTCAAAGGAGGAGATTAGAAGCAGGGAGGGCACTGCTAAAGGCAGTTATATTTTCAGTCCTGTGAAGTGATCGCTGGCAGCTTGACAAGAAGGACAACAAAATAAAATACCGAAAGCACATCTAAGCCCAGGAATCTAGGTCTTACATGTATCAATAGCTCTGTATTTACCTCAAGCCCAAATAGTAATGGTTGCTTACAATTATGCCTCGCAATAAAGAAGAATTTCTATTGTGCCAATTTACTATATGCAACAGCTGTCTAATGCAAAATAAACATTTAACAATTTTATTATATTATTTTTAAAGTAAATTATTAGTGGTCTCATTAAAATACAAAGATATATTTTCTACAATACCACAAACTACAAATACTGGTTAATAACTTCCCGACCTTTGAAGAAGTTTAATTAATCACAAGAGAGGGAACATGGCTAAGTGGATGAGTAAAACTTTTTGAAAAACAAGAGTACATGGCTTTTTTTCCCATTGGTCCACTCTATTTTACAAACCATTTCCAATTCTCTAGGTCACTGGTGACCATGACAATGAGCAAGACCTGACTTGAAAAGTGGTCGTTATGCTCATTCTATACCTTCAAATTGCAATTTTGTTTTTTCTGTATTTAATGTGGTTCCAGTATTCCAAAAAATTCAATACAGGTGGAAAGTGCATGTAAATGAGGAAGGGCTTTATTAGGATTATAAATACGGCAGAAGAAAAGAGCCAATCTTGACAAATGTGCGCATCACTTCTAAATATTTAATATTGACCAAGCACTGAGTCTATGGAAGAGTCTTCAACCAGAGGTCTGTTGAGAATTCTAGCAATAATCAGATATACTAAAAAAGAACCAAGATAAATTTATATACTCTGCCTATAGGAAATCATGATAATATTTAGATCTTGCCCTATTTACAAATCAGTGTATGTATAGATGTGTGTGTATGTACATATATACCTCCCACACAAATAATACCATAGAATTTTTTTAATGTTTACTAATATAACAGGCAAAGAGAATAAAAGTAGATTTATTTAATAAAATAAAATAGAAAAGTAATAGTTGATTTTTGAATAAAATATTTATGAGAAATATGCATTTCATAAAATATTTACTGTTACAGTTTTTAAAATGAGAAAACACAATAATGTAAAAGTTAAGATATAAAATATAGCAAATAATTTTTTTCTGACTAATCACTAGGGATAAAATGAGAGTCACCTGAGTTTAAGGGAATATCTTAAGGAAACCTGAAGTGTGAACAGAGATTAAAGGCTCCATTAGAAGCAGTGAAAAGATGAATTGAAGCTGCTGAGTAGTCATTGATGGAAAACACAAACTAAGGATTCTTACTCAGATTTTTTTTAAAAAAGCAGTGAATAGATTAAAAGAGGTAAAAATGATATATATGAACAAAAATATATATTGCAAGTACATAAAATTGGTTTTTATAAGAAAAAAAGAGATAAGAAAAATAAAATCAGAGAAGAATCTAATATTCAATATAAGAAGATACTGCTGAGCAAAGGAAATGTCAGTCTATAAATCAAAGGGATCAGTGAATACAAACAAAACAAATGAAAAGAGAACACTATCTAAAGTTCAAATATGTCACCTCCTCATTCTCATCACTTCTTTTATTCTAGAAAAAAACACCAGGGCTCAAAGTATCTTGGATGACATTTATCCAAACTTTGAAGAAAAGATAATTCCCTTACTAGTTGAAATGTTTCAGAACATGAGCAGAAGAGAGCCTTGGGTGTTCTGTTTACAAACATTAGCATCGCATTGCTGTTGAAACGTGAAAATTAATGCAAAAGCCACTAAAATATTAGCAAGTCTAATTAAGCAAAAATATTAAAACATAATATGCCATGATTAGGTGAGATTCATAATAAGAATGTGATGACAGCTTAATATTAGGAGAAATGTTAGTGCATTACACCTGCTGACCAATGAAAGAACACAACCATAGTATCATCTTCAAAGACCAGAGTGCATTTGAAAATATTAACCTTTATGAATTTAAAATAAGTTTTATAAATGATGGATAGTGGTATTTCTTAGCATGATTACTTCACACAGATACATAACCTATGCATACACAAAAACCAATACAAACATATGTAAAACATGCATGTTAACATATGCAGACAGATAAACATTACTCTTAATGGTGAGAAGCTTAATGTCATTCTCATTAACAAAGGAAGAAGCCATGAGTGTCTACTAGGATAGCCATTTGCAATCCTTAAATGTATGGGTTATTAAAACATAAAATGTAATAAGTAAAATATTTGAAAAGAAGAAAGCATATCATCATTAATTGATAAATTTGGACCTAGTGACTTGAAAACTGTTATAAAAAAATATTCAGTAATGTTTTGGAAAACAAAATTAATATACAAAAACATACAAATATACTTAAAAAGCCATCAATGGATGAATAGATAAAGTGTGTTATATACATACAATATTCCAATTTTTCAGCTTTAAAAAAAAATCCTGCACCATGCGGACACTATCATAATTTAAATAAGCCAGTCATAAAAGTATAAATTGTTTATGATTCCAACTATACAAGGTATCAAAAATAATCCAACTCATAGAATCAGAAAATAGTATGATGGTTGTTAGGGGGTAGGGGTCAGGAGAAATGGGGAGATTCTGAGGATGATATTGTACAACATTGTGCATATAGTTAACAATACTATACTGTACACTCTTAAAATTTAAGAAGGTATAAATCTCTTGTTAAGTGTTCTTACCACAGATATATTAAAAATTTATAAATATGAAAGTATGCAAATAACTAACCTACACAAATTAAAAATTAATACTCAACTAAGTTGAAATAGCATATCTTTTAATGTATAGAAAAACTAAATTTTATTTAAAATGATTTTTTTCTAAATCTGTATATATTTTTCACAGTATAAATAAAAATGCCAGTTTATATCTTCATTTCTTTGACTCATATAATCTGATTCTCAATATTTTATCAGAGAGCAAACTGCAGAGATAGGATCTATCTGAAAAATAAAACAAATAGAATGTATATTGAATAATTTATAAAGTTTCTAGCAATTAAATTATTTTTCTTAATGCATGCATTTATACATTTATAGATAAACATAATAGGCATTTAATTTTCTAGATTGATAAAACTGAGTTGGAATATATATAATGTGTGTGTGTGTGTTGTGTGTGTGTGTGTGTGTATACATACATACATACATTATATGTATTCCAACTCAGTTTTATATATACATATATTTAAGTATACATATACACATATATGTTTATTTATATATATGTAAGTACATTATATGTATACATATATATATGTGTGTGTGTATACATATATATAGTATATGAAAGAAATATAAATGTATTATATTAATTGAATAGCCAGATTATTATGATCTCTGAACACATAATAATAATCTGTCCACTCAATATATTAGAGGCCTGGTTCATGAATTTGTGCATGGGTAGGTCCGGCCAGCCTGACCAAGGGGAAGGGACATGAACAGTTGGCTGGCCTGCCTATCGGTTAAACTCCTGGTTAAGGGGAAACTCCTGGCATTCAAAAGTATCAATTTGTGCACTGGACCTCTAATAATATATAATGATGTATACATATTATATTTAAATAAATGTATTTCTTTTCCAAAAGTATAAAATTGTTACTTGCTAATGACACAGTTCATTTACACTTTGGGTTCTATGCTAGATTTACAATAAATAAATAAATAAAGTAATAATAGAATAGTGGAAAGTTTATGCAGACTATTTTTGAAGGTGCCTCTGTTATTAAAAATTTAAATACTAAAATGCTGCTTATAAAAACGTACCTCTTCAAGTCTATCTGCGCTCAATTATCAAATGTAGAATTTTAATTCTGCCACTCCGTTCTGTACTCATCCTACAATTTGGCCAAAGGGTTATAAAGGTAAAGAGGAGATCACGGTTATATTTTATCACAGGAGGAAAGACTTTGTCCTCTACTTATTCCCTCATTTTTACATGTAAACATTAGCTTTTTCTCAAGCTCCACATCAGACATCATCTTCCTTCTCTGCTATGCCAGCTTAGGTTCCCTGGGGAAGGCTGCTTCACTGGTTCTCAATAGGCATCAGACGCTAAGGAAACCGAACCATACTTGTACTTAGTAAAGTGTTGTTTCCCTCCTCCCTTTGGCATTCAAAAGTATCAATCAGCACCTTCGAATGTTATTGTAGATCCATGGTCAGCAAACTGTAGCTCGCAAGCCACATGTGGCTCTTTGGCCCCTTGAGTGTGGCTCTTCCACAAAATACCACGGCCTGGGCGAGTCTATTTTGAAGAAGTGGCGTTAGAAGAAGTTTAAGTTTAAAAAATTTGGCTCTCCAAAGAAATTTCAGTTGTTGTACTGTTGATATTTGGCTCTGTTGACTAATGAGTTTGCCAACCACTGTTTTAGATAAATAAACCGGGGGGAAAAAGATGTATTACATTTGTGATAGCATCTTCCAGGAGTCTAAAATATTTACGAAATTCATATGATATTTTTTTTCTCTCTAAACAAATGTATGTGTGACTGAATTTTACGGTCATTACACTGCTAACATGTTCTCCTTGGTTTTATGTCACCTTTCAGGTTTTATTCCATCTCATTTTAGACTGTGTTGAAAAAGAAAAATAAACCTTGTCTGTCTGGAAATGCAAAGAGTATACATATGAAGCAATATCCTGATATTGCATTAGTTTTTGAAATATGAAAATATTTAATTTTAAAAATTGAGTTTTACTATTATTTTTTAAGGTAACAGAATAAGTAAAAATGACAATTTTATTCCTTTGGATAAATAATAAACTAATAGTTTAATAGCTGTAAATAAGCATTTTCTTACTTAGTGCTCTCAAGAACATTAAAATATTATTTAATATTTGTACAGATAAAGAGAAAAATAATACTTGATTCAGTGAATTTATATAAACCTCATAGATAGTACATAAAATATTTTATATTTCTCTTTTATATTCCAAATATAGTAGTTTTTTCTTTAAAACTGATGTTTCATCAGCTATGTGGAATAACTGGTTGCATAGTCTAGATGACTAAAGGAGTGTTTGTCACATGGTTATTATTAGCACCTTAACTTTTGTCATAAAGAGAGAAATTAGCTGAAACCGGTTTGGCTCAGTGGTAGAGCATCGGTCTGCGGACTGAAAGGTCCCAGGTTCGACTCTGGTCAGGGGCATGTGCATTGGTTGCAGGCACATCCCCAGTGGGGGGGGGGTGCAAGAGGCAGCTGGTCGATGTTTCTCTCTCATTGACATTTCTAGCTCTCTCTCTCTCTCTCTCTCCCTCTCTCTCTCTCCCTCTCTGTAAAATATCAATAAAATATATTTTAAAAAATAAATAAATAAATAGAGAAATAGAGAAATTAGGAGATTCAGAAAGAAACATGTAAGCCCTGACTTTTCATTTCAGAAATTCGGGTTTCATGAGAAGGCTATGCAAGTCATAGAAAAATGACGGGGGCTTTGGGATAGACCAGTGTCTGCCAGGCTGAAGAGATTGCCAACTTGGACAAGGAATTGGAGGTCTGACTACTTCAGCAAGGTAAATGGAACATCCAACCTTCATTCTAAGGTGGTCTTCAGTGATAAAGTGGGCCAAAAACTGCACCCATCGCTTCAGATTTAATCAGTTTGTGATACTAGGGACATATTACCACCCAAAGAGTCAGCCAATCAGATTAAGATTCTGCTGCCTCCCATCCCTTCTTCTGGTCCTGGGCATCTGAGAGGTAGTCCTGTGCCTGGAAGAGATAGAATCCTCAAACTTTCTGACCTCACATTAAGCCTGGGGTTATGGCTCTAGCCTGAGGAAAAAGGAATATAAATCTTGAAGATTGAAGTTAAAGAAAAATAAGATTGATTCTAAAGAAGAGAAAATAAGACCCACTAAGCAGTTTCTATGTGACTTTTAGGTGTTGAAAAAAAAAATTAGTCATGGCTCTCCTCCACCCCCCACCTCCTCTCTTTCTCTCCCGCCACCCACCCCCCCTCATTGGGTAAATGAAAGGGATCTCAGGTTGGGACTAAGAGGACTGCTTAAGGCTTCAAATAGACTTAGTTGTAGAAGGTATTCAATGACTCCAGTCTAGTGTACACCACCAATGTTAGAGAATGTCAGAAAGAAAAATATACTGCCTAAGAAGAAAATATATGCCATTGACTGAAATTTATTTGTGATGTCTGTTTCAGAAAACCTGAACACTTTAAATGGCTGCAGGAGGTGGAATATATATCGGTAGAAAAGTAGAGATAGGCAGAGAATAGATATCTTTTTAAATTCATTTCAGTTACAAAATGTGTTTTAAAGCCAAATTATAGTATATCATTTGAAAGAAATATAACTATTACTTTGTAATTCTTCCTTGAATTAATATAATTTGTTGCGACCCAGAATAAGAAGGGAGCCTCTTATGTAATTCAAAACCAATAAATATGTGTCATCATGGTCTGTCTGTTCATGGAGGTTTTATTGCTAATGCATGTAGAAATACTATATTTCATTTCATAAGTTGCAATAAATATGGTTATAGCATACAACAGCATGTATTCATGCATATTTTAGAAGTACTGATGTCCTTGAATATATGATAAGAAAGAAGCTCTCTGCATGTATGTGATTTTGCCTGACCACTGATTACCCCAAGAGCATAGTGTCCAAGGGATGAAAGTTGATGATGAAAAGCTGTGGGAAGTGCAACCAATAAACAAACCCAAGCTATCGCGTGGTTCTGTAAACTATTGCTGCCATGCTGAGTGAGTAATTATGCTATTGCAGAAATGATAAACATTGCTGTGCTATCTTCACTGGGAAAATGAAGTATTTCTTGCCCCTCAAATTGCTAAAGGTGAAACCTGATTTCTGGGACCAATCTGTTACAAGGGAAATAATATGACAAGATAATTCTTCTTCAAGGGCTACATGTTTGCCTCTATGGCATGAAAATATGTAGCTTATAAATTTTACCTGCACTCCTTGTGTGGTGTACTCAAGAGAAAAATTAAGGCCTAATTGAGATTCAAAGATGTTTTTAAAAGTTGAAATTTTAAAATAATTTTGATTATAATTGGGAATTTTATTTGGTTTCATTTAACTAATGCAAATTACCTTTTAAATTTTCATACAACAGGAAAAAATCATGGATTATTATTTGTTCATATTATGGAAGACTAAATATAAGACTATAAAATCAGTGCATAAATTGTGTTCGTATGTATATTTCATTGCATACTATAGAATCATCATGGTTCCCATAAGTCTAAGCTATAAAACATCCATTACTATTATATTTGTTGAGATAATTGTGACATATTATAAGATAAGGTTGATTCCATTTTATTTTCATATGTGATTGGAATTAGGTGTAACTCATTTGAGCTGGGCAGACTGCAGTCCAACCCAGCATCAAATCAGCATCCCAGCCAAAAAAATGTCAAGCTCTAAAGGGAATCAAAGTGAATATGTACCTTTACTAAAGATCTCTCCAGGAAATAGCAGTTAGGCAATTCATAGCGCAGTGCATAGCACAACATGCTTCCAACATTTTTAGCTATCACTCTCCTCAAAGTTTCACCCCACACGGCGACAGCTAACATTACTCTTCTTCCTATTTAACTCCCTCACTGTGCATGGGTCCTTGAGGCCTTCTGCTTCTGGAGGTGCACACAAGCCTCAAGAGCCTTATAATCCCATGCTACTAGCAGAGGAGCCTCCCCACGGTGCAGTTCTTTTTAAAAAAAATTTATTTCATTGATTTTTCTCAGAGAAGAAGAGAGAGGGATAGAGAGCTAGAAACATTGATGAGAGAGAGAGAATCATCAACCAGCTGCCTCCTGCACACTCCCTATGGGGATGTGCCTGCAACCAAGGTACATGCCCTTGATCAGAATCAAACCCGGGACTTTCCAGTCTGTAGGCCAACGCTCCATCCACTTGTGGTTTTGGCAAGGTGCACAGTTCCTGAAAAGAGAGACCTGTATCCTTCCTTGACTGCTCTGCGAGGATCCTGAGGAATCAACTTCCCTCTTCAATCCTGATATTTTCAATGAAATTTATTAGTTTTTCTTCAAGGCATTTTCTTCAAGCTGGTACAGTTCAGCACATGGCCTCTTTCACTTCATTTTAACTTTGTCAAGATTAGTATATAATCTTAGTAAATATTACAATTATAGAAAAGCAATACTATGACTATGTAATTATAAAACCTAAGTTCAGATAAGTTATTTTACTTAAGTTGATTGAGTTTACTTAGTGACAGTTAAGCAGAGTCTGTTATGATTGCATTGAAATGAAAGCTATTTTTAGTGGATCTGAAATTCCAGAATTCTTAATTTGATTCTTATGATGGACACAAGTGCCTGAAATAATTACATGAAAGAAAAAAGATTACACACTGTACTATTAAAGCTTTGGCCTATATGGCCACCTAGCCAGGTAAGTAGCAATAAATCCTATCTAATAAAATAGTAATATGTAAATTAACCATCACTCCACTCTACCCACAAGCCATGCCAACCAGCCAACCAGGATAAATATGCAAATTAACCCACCCAAATGGCTGTAGCCACTGAGCAAGCAAGAGGGAGGCTTGGGTTTCCCCAGCGATGAAGGAAGCCAAACTTTCCACACACCCTGGCCATCCCAGGACTCCAATCCAGGCTACAAACTTTCAATTACAGAAGATATATAAATCCCAACAAAAATGGCAGTAGCCACAGAGCTGGAGAAAGCAAGAGGCTAAGGTTGCCCCCAGCAATGGAGGAAGCCATGCTTCTGCAGCCTGGCTTGCCTTGGCCTCTGCTTAAGGCTAAAAGTTTCAATTGTAGAAGATAAATAATTCCTAGATACCAAGGACTTCACTTGGGTCACCAGGGGCATGGCTGTCCTGCAAACCACCATAGGCCCCCCTCTCAGGTTGCCCCATGCCCCAAGGGAACCCCACCCTGATCTGGGACACCCTTCAGGGCAAACCAGCTGGCCCCCATCCATTCACCAGGCCTCTATCCTATCTAATAAAAGAGTAATATGCAGATTGACTATCACTCCAACACACAAAATGGCTGCCCCCATGTGGTCAATAATCACCTGATTTCTCCTCTTGGGGGAGTTATAATTTTGAGTTTATATTATACATAAACCTTTCACTTATAGCTATTTTCTTAAAGAACTTCATCAATAACCAATTTAAACTCAGATGCTATGTGTCCAAGAACAATTTCCCAATGACACACTGCATCTTTTCTTTTTAGTGACCGTGAATAATCATACTCCAACTGATATAAATATTATATTATAGTTATGCATCCTTTTTCTGAGAATGAAAATTTATAATCTGAGTTAATGAAAATCAAAGAAACAAAATGAATATGGGAATTCATGTCATTGAACATTTTTATTGCCTAGTATTAGTAATCTTGTATTTGAGATAATACCTTGGATTATATACCCAAATTAATCTACATTCTCAGTGGACATTATATTGTCAAAATCATACTGACACAGCCAAAATAGGTTTGGCTCCATGGATAGAGTGTCAGCCTGAGGACTGGGGAGTCCCAGGTTTGATTCCGGTCAAGGGCATGTACATTGGTTGCAGGCACATCCCCGGTAGGGGACAGCTGATCGATGTTCCTTTCTCATTGATGTTTCTCTCTATCGTTCTTCCTTCTTCTTGGTAAAAAATCAATAAAAATACATTTTTTTTAAAAAATCATACTGACACAGAGTCTCCTAGAAACAAAAATTTGATATCAGAAGGTAATTTTTAGATATATCACTGTGGTGATAAAAAGCAAACTGTGAATTAGACATAAAACCAGAAATTCAAGTGCTGGAGAGTGTAAGCCTGAATATCTTTCACATACAAATACAATCTATTGGAAGAGAGTTTTTCACATGTTTCTCAAACTTCTTATTAGCAGAGTCACTGACCACTATTTAAAGTGCCCTGTTAGGGAGGATCCTATGGCGAACAGTGTCAGAAAACAGAGGGAGTATCCGTCTCAAAAAGAAGCCCAAATTTTCTTAGAGCCTTGAAGATGATAATAGTAGTATCTCCCTGCTGAGCAAGGGTAGGTGCACCCGTTTCCCATTATAAAAGATGCTGGTTCCCCAAACTCGGGGTTTCCTGTCCGGCAATGTGACCCATCACATGGGCATATGTCACCTGATTTGTAGTGATTTGTGTGAATTGGGGCTTGGTGAGCAAGAGCAAAAAGTATTGATACTCTGGATACTACTATGGTGAGAGAAGCATCTCAAATTCTGCCATCACCCAGGAAGTGATGTTGGATGACTTATACGCAGCATAAAAAATCTCAGCCTCTTTCTAGTCTAGACACACCTCATACAAAAAACTGTATGGATGGACATGGCAGAAGTGAAAGCTGGGCAGAGTTTCCACTAAAGAGCTTTTCTGGACCTGAGGCCATTTTCCCCCGGGTTTAAATTGCAATGTTAACAATAAGCTTTCTGAGGGAAATGACTAAAAAGAACCACATTCCTAAATAGTTTTTGCAATACTCAGAAACAAGTAATTTTTACATTAGGAAGCATTTCTATATTCTAGCCATATGAAATTACTAATATTTTCTTTTCAAAAGCAGAACCTGGTCCTTACTATAGAAAACCAATTTTGAGATTTGTCATAATAGTCCACTAAAGTTGCTTGGAGATAAGAAAAGCTTCAATTCAAGAACTGTTAAGAAATAAACTAGCTTTCCTTTATCCTCCTTAAATGCAAGAATTACTTGCTGCCTGTAACTCACATTTGATTTAACAACCCACTACATAAAAGAAGGTTGTAAAGGGTATACGGGCAGGTATTGAAAAGTGGTTATATTACAGAATGAGACATTTCTGCAGCGTCACAGTTGTTAGCAATTCCCTCATTCACCTCTAGTTGACTTCCTCCGCAGTGTTCATACCAGTAGCAAATGTTCCAAATAGTTTTAACTTTCCCAAGTTTTCCCATCCTGAGCAAAACAAGAAGTCCCCCAGCCATATCACTCTGTTACTGACTACACTGAGTCCTTCTGGAGACTTGCCCTGTGCCTAAACATTTTTCACTCTCTGCCTTTTCACACATTCTCTCTTTTCTCTGAGAAAAAAAAATTAATCCTCTGATTTCCATGCCTGAATCATTCATTCCTTTCTCCTTTCCCACACCTCAATCCATAAACAGGTTTATAGCGTATTGAAAAATGTCACTTTTTATTTTCTCTTTTCTTTTGTCACATTTTCATTGAAGTGCTAAAATGCTTCTGCCAAATATTTTAAGTTATGAAACTAGTCCAGCCCGCATGAACCCATCATCTACTTTCAGGTTTGATAAGAGAATAGTGTATTTTATTACTGTTATATGTGGGTGAGAGATAGGGGGTTGTACCTGACTCATGATTTTAAAAATCTAAAGATGAGAGGCTAGTGTAAGTTGGACAATGAAGTAAAAGGACATTAGGGGTGAGTTGTTTCAACCTCGCCAAAGTCAGAGGAAAAGTGTGTCCTATTTTCAGTGTGTTACATGTGGACTGCTCAGAAAGCACCTAACTAAATCTCCCTTTACCTAAAGCGATTTTACCCAAGGATATTACCAGAGATGAGTATAATAGAGACTTGAAATTCTAGCTTGAAGCAAAAGAAGTAAGCATCCTGCCAGATATGAGGCTGAGGATAGAAGTGGAGACTGAAAGTAGAGAACAATCATCCAGGAGTTTCCAGGGAAACCAAATGGCCCAAGGGTAGAGGACACTCTGGACATCTGCTTTAGCCAGAAGGTACCATTATCTGATGACAAAAAAAAAAAAGAAGAAAGAATAAAACTATCACTTTGGTTTTGAAATACTCCAGTTATTGAATTGGCATGAGAAGAGACAGGAGAAAGAGAAACTGTCTCAACTCCACTTTCCCACTAACTGTTTCCCAGCCTCAGTCAGAAATGAGTGGTAGACTAGGAATTTGACATTAGCTGAGGGTGGATTTACAAGACTGCACTGGAATATTTGACTCTGATTCCAGGACTGAGCGTGCTAAAGGAGAGTTGTGCTAACTGAGATTTCATCCAGGGATAATGTGAATTAATCCACAGAGATTCTTGAAAGAGAATGGTAGGAGAAGGCAAAACCATTTTATAATTTCCTCCATTACAAATCCAACTCATTTGATAAGTTATATCACATTCAACAATTTTATTATAAATCTACATTCTTCCTTCTCTGACACGCTACCTTCTGACTGCAAACATGTTCGTTTCTCACATTCTAAAAATATCCCCAAATCTTGACACTGCTAATTCATCTAACTATATATCTCAACTTTTTTCCAAATACTTGAAATGGTAGCTTTTGGTGCTCATGGGAACCCTAATCAGAGTATGCCAGATGTTCAAGGCCAAGTTGCAGGTGCAAAAGCAAGGGCACAGCAATTGTACTGTATGCACTGCACAGGCGTACCTTTCTATAAACCATAGAATATGACGTCACTATTTGACAGGAAGTCTCTTTTGTCTAAATTAGTATTAAAAAATGTGTTGCTGACCGGCCAGTACAAGGCTGCTTGGTCGGGCTACTTTATTAGCAATGCTGCCATGTTGACAATGGCTCCTGTGTTGGCTGCTGCTTTATGAAGCTCCTTGGAAGAACTGTTTTGTATGATGGCTCCTTGTTAGCAATGGCTAGTTGGTCTGCAATAAAGATTCTCCTATACACCTATGGCTGCTCATATGTCTTCATGCACTACCCAGCATCCATGAAGGTCCAGCTCCTGGCAGAGAAGGACCTATGTCCCCCACAGTTAGCATAGTTGAGTAGGATCAAAGAGTAATTACTCTGACCACTGGCACAGTGAGCAGGTTTCAAGAAGCAAGTACTCTGACAGTGCTATTCTCTTATTCCCGAGTTTATCCTTTCAATTACTTTTATAAAATTCTCTTAGTATTTAAATCTCTAAATAACTTTTGGAATTATTTCATCATTCTTTTTCTGGTATTTATTATCATCTTCCTATATAAAATAGATTGTTGTGACAACTTGTTTTATTTATTTTTAGCACTATATACTGGCTTACTGATTGTAGATGAGTAATGTAATAAAATAATATAGAATATTTAAACAAATAAATATTAACATAATTTAGCCTAGCAAATATTTAACTCGGTGTGAATTAGTTTACTATTTCCTTTACAATTCAATATAGTTTCTGCTTTTCCAAGGGATTAAGATGTTCTACTTTTTTGTTTTTCTTTTCTTTTTAAATATAATTTTCTAATTACCAGCCAACTCTTATCATACTTAAAATGATTTATCAGTCCTATGATCTCCCCCACACTGGATTTCCCATAATCATTTTTATCTTTAATAACAATTACTTTCTTTCATTTAGAATTCATTACATTTTCCATTTTAGAATATATATATATGATAAATATATATGATAAATATATATATGGTAAATATATATGGTAAATATATATATATATATATATATATATATATATGATTCACTTAAACTATTTAGTTGAAATAATTTTAGAAGAATTTTATCTTAATCATGGTGTTTATAAAATGCCTGGTATTTGAATTTAAATGAATTAGTTGAATAGGCACATGCTATCTTTGTAAAGAATGTGTCAACCTAAATATAATTGGTGAATTATTGCATGAAGTTGGTCATATAACAAGTATTTATGTTTTAAAAATTACTGTACCACTTCAAATAATAAATGTATTCTAGTACATGCAGTTGTTAAAACATTCATAATGAAAATGCAGTTATCATGGCTATAAGGAGATTCAATATGGCATAAACATGAAATATGCCACTTTAAAACACCACATTGGTAGTTTTTACTAATTAGTTATCAGTAATCTTGACTACTAATTCTCAGCATATTAATTCTGTGAATAAATTATAATATGCTTATTTATACAGTACAGCTTTAATCACAATTGCTTAACAACAAACCTCTTAGTTGTTTTTTTTTCTATTTTTAAATTACAAAGTGAGTGATTTAGTTTTGAGAAAATTAATGGTCATTATTCTGCAATTATTTTTGCATTTTCTATTATAAAGGAACTAGAGGTCTGGTGCACAAAATTTATGCAGAGGGAGATGGTTGTCCCTCAACCTGGCCTGCACCCTCTCCAATTTGGGATTCCTCTCATAATCCGAAGTTGCTGGCTCCTAACTACTCACCTGCCTGCCTGCCTGTACCTAACTGCTTCTGCCTACCAGCCTGATTGTCCCCTAACTACTCCCCTGCCAGCCTGATTGATGCCTAACTGCTCCCCTGCCATGCTGATCACCCCCACGTGCTCTCCCCTGCTGGCCATATTGCACCCAACTGACCTCCCCTGCTGGCCTGATCACCCACTACTGCCCTCACACTCTGGCCATCTGTAGTGGCCATTTTATAATGATATTGTGTAAGGGTGTTGCACCATGCCACTTAGGCTTTTATTATATAGGATTTTTATGATTTAACACATATTTTTAACCTAGATATGACTAAATTAATTCTTGGATATGGAATATGTGAGCCAATATAGACAGAAAGTTAAGTTCAATAAATTCTGAATTTATTTTACTTTAATATCATAATACAACTTATATATAAATTACGCAATGCAATAAAAATAACAATATTTTTATAGTGATACACATGTTACCTAATATTTATCTTTATTTCACATGGTTGTCTCTAGTCATGACATACATCTGGTCAATATAATCATTGAGAACATGACTATTAAGCTTCATTCAGTCATAGTACTTTGTTATTTATATTATGTTTAATATTTTCTGCCAACTTAATTTGAAATAATCAGTTTATAAGCAGCATCTTGATTAATATATAAGTTGAAACATTAAAAATTTATAAAAATAATTATAAAAATGAGGAAAGAGAATTAAAATGATCTATTTTTAAGCACTGGTATATCTGATTAGCCATGTTATTTTATGTCCTCCATTATTAATATTTAAAAGCTATTTACTTTTAAATCTTCTAGGGTTTCTTAAATTATAGAGTGAGTAATGTTAAACAGTAGTAACAATGGTAAAGGTAAAAATAACCCAAAAATATCCCATTTTTATTTCTACTTTTCCTTGTAATAATCTAGTTTTAGTTTATCATTGATCAGATTATCCATGACAATCACTTGTGAAGCAAAGAATGTTATTTTAGTTTATCTTGAAGACAAAAAGAAGGGGTGAGGAGGAGGTTGAGGAGCCATTTTTATTGAAATGGCTATAAAGTATGTAAATTCTATAGTTTGATGGTTCATTTTGTAAACTCTAGAAAACAGTACTAATTTTAATTATTGTTATATCAATACAAATCACTATAATTTACAGAATTTCCCTGAAAGTATATAGAGTAAAAATTTTGGTTCTTCATATCTGATCAGCGCAGTAGTGAAGATGTATTGTTAATATCTTAATGTCTTAAAAGATAGGGGAAAAAATCAGAAACACTTATCAAATAAATCTTTTACAGAATCTCCCATGGTGGGAAAAAGGGAATGTCAGGTAAAACACCTGAGTAGTCTATTTAATAACAAATGAAACTAGGTGCTTATTGGTGAGAAAGAAAAAAAAAAAAAGAAGAAGAAGAAAACAGGTATGAGAAATAAAAATCCTTGGCAAGTGGAGAAAGATTAAACTGCAGCCTGATAGACCAGAATTGCTAACACTTAGGTGTTGTGATGAATAAAATGAGGTTTAGAATGGGAAAAAAAGAGCTAAAGAAATTGAATGTTAGATTGTCAATTTTTGCTTAACATGTAAAGAATGAATTCTGGGAGACAATGTTTGATGTATAAGGGACAGTGCAGAAAAGGAAAAGAGTGGAATCAATGATTTTTTCTTATGTTACTGGTTGAGAAACCCAGATTACAATAGAGTCAGTGTGGATTATCATTGGAGCAGAAAGCTTGAGACTAAATCAGATTTTGGTAGAAGTGGAGTCAAGAGTTATGATGTTATTATCTTAAATTGGATAAGGAGAGAGGTCAGCACTCCCCCCCCCCCTCCCAGTTTATTCTCTAATTCCTTCTTATTTTCTCCCTGTGATACATATATGTCTTCTTCCTTCTTGGTCCCCACTACCACTCCCTTACCTACTACATGCTAGGTTATTATGTGACTTGACTAATATAAATGTATTTTTTTTTATTTTGAAAATCAGCTCCTGGATTTACTTATTGGTACATTTTATCTTTTTCCAGTTTATTAATTTGTATTTCTTCTCTCTAGTTGACTGTGCCTTTTTAACACCTTTTTAGTTAAACACTTAATTCATTTTATTATATTCCCTTTTAAACAACTTGACTATGTAAAGCTATTTTGTGTTTATTTTCAAGGCACCATTTTTTATAAACCATAAATCTTATTGTAAAATACTTTTATTACCATCATTTTGAATATACTCTGCAAATTTAGTTTATGTTTTTTACTTGGCTTAGAGGTATTTAATAGAGGATTTAAAATTAACCAATTACAAAATTTTATCAGTATTTTAAAATTTGATTATTAAAAGTTTTGAATTAACATGTGTTCTCTCTTTCCCTTTTTGGATTTATTGTCTATTTTTTTTCATTATTCTTTAATGTAAAATAAGGTTATCCTTCTTTTCATAAAATACATAGGCATATTTTTATTTATGTATTATATTATTTTTCCCAATCTTTACTAATATATTACTAATTATTAATCCTTCATGGCCTTAGAGAGGAAAGTTAAAATATTTTAACTTAATTTTACTTTTTTCCCCCTCTTTGTAGTTTATGGAGTTAATACAGTAATTGCATTAAGTATTTTGAAGCACATAGTATTCATGAGAGGTAGTTTTATATTATAACATTTTATGCCATTTTGAACATGAATATTTTAATAATACTATCTAAGAAAAGATTAATTTGCAAATTGACTGTCACTCCAAGAAACAAGATGGCTACCCCCATGTGGTCAAAATGGCTGCCCCATGTGGACACATGATAGCCGCTATAAGATGGCTTCCAGGGGAGAGCAGTTGTGGGCAGTTAGGGGTGACAAGGCCGGTGGAGAAGGGCAGTTGGGGGAGACCAGGTCAGCAGGGGAGGACATTTGGGAGGACCAAGACTTAAGGAGTGGGCAGTGGGGGGCGGGGCAGGCCTGCAGCAGAGGATAGTTGGAGAGGACTCAGGCATGTAGGGGAGGGAAGTTGGGGGAGACCAGGCCTGCAAGAGAGGGCAGTCGGGGGGGTGGGGCGCAGGCCTGCTGGGGAGGGCAATTGGGAGGGACCTGGCCTGCAGGGGAGGACAGTTGGGGGGGGGGCAGTCCTAAAGGTCAGGACAGTTGGAAGGGACCAGGCCTGCAGAAGAGGGCAAATAGGGGTGACCAGGCCTGTAGTGGAGGGCAGTTAGGGGGACCAGACTGGCAGGGGAGGCCAGTTAGGGGCAATTGGGCTGGCTGAGGAGCATTAGAAGCTGATCAGGCTGGCAGGGGAGTAGTTAGGGGGTGATCAAGCTGACTAAAAAAATGAAAATTCACCTTTTTTCTGGACTTCTAGAGTGCTAGTTTATTACAGAGCATACTAGCATAATTATTAAATTACCCTATATGTATCAATATATATTCCTTCAAAAATGTATTTTTCTCAATGTTCCTTTAAGTTCTTTCTAGCTGAAAGAGAAGTGAAACCTTACTTATATTAGTTTTTGTTGTTATTGTTTTTTTCATTTTCTTTGATTATAGTATATGTTGCTCTTGGGGGAAGTTTTCTTGGTCAAAGAAGTTTGAGAAATGTTGCATTCATCAAAGGCTTTCTAGGCCTTTTTGGAGGATGTAAAATGAATATTAATTAGCATATATAAGCCTTTAACAAGTCTATTTTATTGCCTTTGTAACGTTTAACACATTTTTTCCAAAACAATTTTAGCACCCCAGAGAACAGTTTTTGATAATGCTAATAGATACATTTATTTTAAAAGCTTATTCAGGAAGGATATATAGCCTCTTAAAGCCTATAAAAGATCAATCCTGGATGTAAACTCTAATAAAAAGAAATATTCTGAGGTCAGGCTCCTTCTGTGATCACTGTGTGAGTTGCCCCCACAGCGCTTCTGCTATATCACTCATTCTTAAGAGATGTGGGCGCATTGTCAGTTCTACATTTCCTACCATATACTTCACACACTGCTGGAAATGCAAGTTTTTCTCTTTGTGGCTTAGGAGATCAATACATTTGATTTCATACCTATTATCTTTTTTAGCACCATTTGAGCTAGAATATTCCTATCATTTATGAAACTGTCTATACCACTAAGTCTTCATTGTCAACATAAAACAACTGTTGTGGTCCACTGAGAAGTGGACTTGGAATCAGAAATCAGGGGATTATGCTCTGGCTTTACCACTGCTCAGGCATATGATGTTTAGAAAATCAGTTAAAATCACTTGACTTTGCTTCCTTAAATCTAAAATGGAGGCAATCAAATGTATAAAGTGATTTTTACAGAGTCAACTTTATGACTCTTTTAACGAGGAAAGCATTACCATTGTGTCATTTTAGTTTCCATATTTAATAAATTATCTCCTGGTATATGTGAGGAGATTATAAAATATTTTGGTTGCTCACATCAACATTTTGTCTTACTCTGGAGTTTAATCTATTTTGCAAAAAATACTTTTAAAATCATTCTGGGTATAGTCAGGACTTGCCCTTTGTGTAGGCTAATTGTAGTTCCAGGGAATAAAGATATAAGAACTTGAAAGGTATTTGTTTGGTCTTGTCTCAGTGTCTCTCCCTCTCTCCCTTTTGTTGGAGCAGTGTGAGGATAGAAAAACTAAAGGGCTTGCTTGAGTCACAGGAGTGAGTGATAGACCTGAAATCCAGAAACCTCTAATTTACCTCTCCACCTCACTTTCTTGAAAACAACCATTTTAATTATAGAGGAGTAAGGAGGATGGCTTCTCTGCACCAAATCATCTCATCATTTTGCCAAGTGGCTTGAAATTCCAATATTTAAAAAATCAAAGGCTCTGCAGTCTTCAAATATGTCTTAATAAAAGTCAAATATCTTTGAAAAACAATAGCTTAGTGAATATTCATTTATATCAACTTGTGCTTTGATTCTTATAGCTATTAGCCAACAAACCCCAAATAACAAGAAAATGTGACAATACGTTACATTTGGTGAGTCAGAATTGGTAAGGTCAAAAGATTCATTCCTTTGCTAAAAATCCCTGGATAAAACCAAATGCCTTAGCTGAACAGGGAGAAACCTTTAAAAACTGGCCTTTCTGGCCTCATTCCTTTGGATGCTCTCGTTTTATCTTACATTCTAGGCATGCTGAATTCTCCCTTGGTGCTCCACAACCATGGTATTGTATCACATCTCTTTGACTTTTTCAACTCCTAGGAACGCAGTCCTGTGTGATCATTGTTTTTCTCAACAAGCAATCCCTAAACATTTTGGATGTCTAAGCCAGTCTTATTGCTTCTATAAAGACTTTCTTCATCACTCATTGAAGTCTCTAAATAAAGTAGGATGTCTGCTTCCTGGGAATAATCCCTTTGCACTTACTGCATGACATCTCAGTTTCCTCAGCTGCAAAATGAGGATATTGACAGCATCTACCAGGAGGGTTATAAGGCTTAAGGTATGTAAAGTGTCTAGACGAGTTCTGGCAATTAGATGTTATTTGTTATTGTTAGTTTTTCTTTTATAACATACATGAATATGTGCCCATCATTTCTACCATATCATGAACTACTTTAGGGCAAAGAATGTTGGAAGACATGTATCCAGATAATTATTTATATACTAGAGGCCCAGTGCATGAAATTTGTACACTAGGAGGGTATCCCTCAGCCCAGCCTGCACCCTCTCCAAACTGGGACCCCTCGGACATCCCTCTCACAATTCAGGACCACTGGCTCCTAAACAATTGCCTGCCTAATTGCCTGATTCCCCCTAACCACTCCCCTGCCAGCCTGATTGATGCCTTACTGCTCCCTTGCCAGCCCAATGGCCTCCAACTGCCCTCCCCTTCTGGCCTGATCATCCATAACTGCCTTCCTTTGCTGGTCATCTTGTGACAACATATGGGCAGTTATCTTGTGATGATATGGGGGTGGCCATCATGTGATGGTGTGAGGGCATGAGGGCCACCTAGATTTTATTAGTATAGATGTATACTGGAGGCCTGCTGCATGAAATTAGTGAACTTGGGGGGGGATGGGTTCACAAAATTCAAGCACTTGAGGGGAGAGGCCCATCAAACTGGATTGTGAGAGGGTGCAGGCCAGGCCAAGGGACTCCACCTTTCACGTTTTGGGCCAGAGAGAGACAAAGGAGTTTGGCCAGACAGGGAGAGACCACAGGAGGGCTCCAGGGTGTGTCCTGTCCATCTCATTCAGTCCTAATTACCTGATCCCAGCAGTAAGCTAACCTACTGGTTGGAGCGTCTTCCCCCTGGTGGTCAGTGCACATTATAGTGACTGGTTGACTGGTCCACTGTCTGCCCCCTGGTGGTTAGTGCACATCATGGTGAGTGGTTGAGTAGCCTTAGCATTAGAATATTACTCTTTGATTAGTTGAATGGATAACCAGATGACCAGATACTTAGCATATTAGTCTTTTATTATATAGGATACCTTGTGTCAGTCCTAAATCAGACAATAATAATATTCTTTCATTGGTAAGATGGCTGAAATTTGGGGGGATAATGAATGTATTTTCTGCTTAAGAGGGTCCATATAGTGCAACAATGGAGACTATAAGTCCAATATGGAGATCCGAAAATGTTGTAAGCAAATGTATAGGTTTGCCTTTGATACAAAAGTTTCCATGAAATAACAGTAAGTTGAGAAATGTGATTAAGTCAGATGCAAGTTTATGCTACTTTATAATTTTTTTATAAAATGTGAATATGTTTTATAGTTCTTATTGAATAAGTTATTCTCTTATTTGGGCCAAATTTATTAAGGATATAATAGGTAGAAAAATCTCTTGATGTCATATTTGAATCATTTTTCATATGTATTCATATCCCCAGGAAGTTAATAATACATTATTCTAATGATAATGACTGAAATTCAATATTTATAAAACATTTACACAAATGTAGATAATAGAAACATTCTTTCTGTGTTGTGATTGCTCTGAAATGGCAGTTTTCAATAAATATTTAAATTAGGGAATAATCATTAGCATTATGTATTATGTATCAGAATTCAGATTGCTATGAATAGGGATGCCCCTTTATACATTAACCTCCCTTCAAAGAGCTTAGAGAAAAGGTTAATACTAAATGTAGCATCATACTTCATACTTTTTTTATTCTTCATTATGTATTGTAGATATGTATGCACACTCTTGGGCTTCTAAGGGAGTTCACTTTTACCCAATCATATCTAAAATAGCTCTGAGCTAAAAATATTCTCCTTGGTATCCAATGCAAATAGGCCTATAATGCAATTCTCATGGCTAATTCTTAGAAACTTTTGTAAAACTAAAGTTCTAAAACATTTGGGACTGCATAGGAGTAAAAATAGTAGGAATATTCTGTTTTATATGCCAGCATAAAACACGCACACACATACACACACACACACACACACACACACACACACACACACACTAACTTTCCTGTCTTTGGAAATGTTTGCTTAGTTATATTGCTTTGGAGGACGATAGATATTTTTAAAAGAGGGAAGAGAATTTCTTCAGTATTTTAATAATGATTAAAATTTTCTCTTCCAGCTGAAACCGTTTTTGGCTCAGTGGACAGAGCATTGGCCTACAGACTGAAAGGTCCCAGGTTTAATTCTGGTCAAGGGCATGTACATTGGTTGCAGGCACATCCCCGATAGGGGTGTGTAGGAGGCAGCTGGTTGATGTTTCTCTCTCATCGATGTTTCTAGCTCTCTATCCCTCTCTCTTCCTCTCTGTGGAAAATCAATTATATATATATATATATATATATATATATATATATATATCCCCTTCCAAAGTTATTAGAGAACTGTTTGGAAAAAAATAAATAATTACAAGTTTTAAAGTTATAAAAAGTTGTAACTAATATTATTTTAAAGTACTTGGTTATAAAAATTATTTGCAAAGGTCTGGTAAATATGACAAATAAATCTTGAGCACTCTGACCCAATTTCATTTTTTAGATATTTTATAATGGTAATGTAGATTTTTGCAGGTGCATTTTTGTAAATGAAAAACATTTTAAGTATTGATTTCCTTCTTCCCATGGACATCTGTTTCCTAAAATGTTGGTTATTAAGACATTGGTTATTAAGCTCAATCCCAGCAGTAGTTTCTAGATAAAGTGAAAGGAGAATAAGGATGGAAGACAAGTGACTTTCAAAGAGTGCCCCCATCACAGAACCACAGACTATGTCCATAGGATACAGAAAGGGAAAGCCCCTCTTTTCCAATACTATTTTCTGGGATAAGTCCCTACAATTAATGATATTAGTTCATTGGTGTGGTAAGTAAGAAAAAAATTAGTCCAGGACTCTATGACGGATCACAACTGGACAAGAGGAGGTTGCAGGCACAGGTGAGGCCCTGAGTGGAGACATAGACAGAAACAGGGGGTGAGGGAAGAGCAGACTTGGACAGGAACACGGGGGTGGCTTGAGCCAGCCCACTGCAGCTCTGCCAGCCCCCCCCCCCCCCCGCCCAGAGTTAGAGTGGACACGAACAGGGACAAGGGCCCGGCCCACAGCTTCTGTTGCCAAGTGCAGGCTGGGAGAAGAAAGGGTGGCCTGCCCACAGCCTCCGAGGCTAATCACAGGCCTTTAGAGGAAAGGGCTCTTGCCAGGGAAGAGCCTGTAACCTAGGTACATGCCCTTGATCAAAACTGAACCTACAATCCGCAAGCTGAGATTCTATCCACTGAGCCAAACCTACTAGGGCAGGATATGACATTTCTTAGCCCCTCTAGCAGCGGACCTTTGTTTTTTCCTCCAGAAGTGTGGTGGAAAAACCAGTTTGGCTTAGTGGATAGAGCCTCAGCCTGTGGACTGTAAGGTCCAGGTTCAATTATGATCAAGGGCATGCACCTAGGTTTCAGGCTCTTCCCTGGCCAAGGCCAAGGTCAGGGCTCATGCAGGAGGCAACCAATCAAAGTGTCCCTCTCACATTGATATTTCTCTCTCTTTTACTCTCTCTTCCATGCTCTCTAAAAATCAATGGCAAACTATCCTCAGGAGAGGATAAAAATAAAATTTTAAAAAAGAAAGAAAGGTCATATCCTATGAAAGAGACATCTCGAAATGCCTAAAGAAAGTTGTTATTTTTTTGTGGTGAAGGGACTGGAGTCTGTATTGATGAAAACACCTTGGCAGCTGCAGTGGCGGGCAGTGGCAGCAGCAGCGGGGTGATGGGGCTGGTGCCTTCTCCTGATCAGCCAGGTTGCCTCCTGCAGAAGAAGGCAGGAGCAGGACTAAGCCATCAGTAGGGCATCTCCTCAGGGCTCCCAGACTGTGAGAGGGGGAAGGGTGAGCTGGGACCTTCCTCCCTTCTCCAGGACACTTGCCACTGCTGCTGGTCCCACCTCCTGGGAAAACTTCCAGAGAATTCCAAGTGGAGGGAACAATTTATATGCTATGCTTTTACTATATAGGGCATAATAGTATGTATAACTAATTATTTATGAGAATCCCAGTGTCCTTATATTCTTTTTTAAAAATATTTTTAATTGTATTGATTTTTAGGCAGAGAAAGGGAGAGAGACAGAGAGAAAACTCAATATGAGAAGGAAACATCAACATAAATCAGCTGCCTCCTGCACGCCCCCTACTGGAGATGGAGCTGTCCACCTGGTCAGGGCACATGAAATGCAACAGGCAGCCTTCTGGTGCCAGAGACAATAACCAACCCACTTAGACACACTGTCCAAGGCAGTTATAACTATGTTTTTAATGTACTTGGTTTAACAGAATTTAACCATGTTTGCTGTTTATCTCGGTTCTTCAGAAGCAAAACCTGGTTTTAGTATTGCCATAAAATTATGTCACATTTCTAGACAACTCTCGGAAATATTTGGACTATCCCGAGGCTTCCATGATTTTGATAGAACCTATTGAAAATGATTTCTCAGAGGAGAGAAATCTGCTCAGATTAAGAATAAATTGTTTTGACGTTAGCCCTCTTTTTCCCTTTAGAAGGTCTGAATGTTGTTTCTAGATTTGCAATAGCAAAATGTGTCTCTGCTGCCTTGGTTTGACAGTGAAAGTGTCACTTTTCTTAATGAGACAAATAATTGAGGTACTGTAGACTGCCTCAGAATTGTCATCAAGAGAGTTTCGAAGCAAGTTGGAAGTGTGTTGATGATCTTTCTACCTGAAATTGTATTCGAGTTTTGAGGTTTCCATGGAGAAATTGGGAATTATATAATAAACTGGGTGGTACTACCTTGTGAAACTGTGTAGAAACAATTAATAAGCTCTCTAGATTAACTGTACTGGGGTGAAAATGCCTCTACTTTTTTTTTTTTATTGAAATGGTTGTTTCTTACATGATCAAATATCTATAACAACTATGAACCCAGACAGTGTTTATTTTACCTGGCATCAACTTTAGTTCAATTCAAAGTTCAATAGACACCTTCCTTTCTTTTTCTTTTTTTTTTTTTGTTAACATAAAATTCAACTTTACCCCAAGGAAATGTTAACGCTGTTTTTATGTTGAACTTCCATTTTAATACCACTCAAGTCTTGATACACTTTAAATAGTATGACTCTTCTGTTTTTCTTACTTAAAGGCATTAATAAAATTCATTTCGAGATTAGATCCCTGGGCCTCGTATAGATTTCATGCATGGAAGCTGGTCAACACAGCGGGAACATAAACCTCATTATTGGGACAAGTTCAGGTCCATTACATTAACTGATCTCATCACAAAGCACTCTTCTTTTTTGCTCACACATTGAATAGCAAATGGAGGTTAAAGTTTTATCTAATGAAACAAAAGATCTGGCCATTTTTAGTGTTTTGCTTTTACTTTTCTTTTCACTCTTAAAGCATACCAGTCAGGTAGGTTTTCTTTTCCTCTCCAGAAAAATGAAATGAAAGGAGGTAATTATTGGTCTAACATAACAAGTGCCAGAATTTATGTCTCCTCCAACCAGCCTTTTCACTTTCCTTCTCTTTTTTCCCCCTTTATCTTTCTCTCTTTTGGTAGATTTATTAAATGCCTACTATGTGCTAAGCATTTTTGCTTGTTTCCAGGGGCTTGAAGGTTTAGCACTCTCATCTACATGCAAGTTGCTCAAAGAGTAATGGGAAATCAATATTCAAATAAACAATAAACTAGAATGCAGTATAATAAACACAGAATAAAGCTCATAATCCTCTGCAAAGATGAGCAACTAGTTAACACTTTGGCCGGGAGGAGAGCCAGGGAAACTGGCCATTTGTACAGAAGCCATTTTGACAGCAACAGCATTATTTCAAGGTTGGGAGGCAATTGTAGATGCAAATTCAGAGTTGTAAGATAGGATACACACACACACACACACACACACACACACACACACACACACACACACATATATATATATATATATATATTAGTACAATCATGCCTATGCAGAATGGTTGGAGCATAGAAAAAATGGAATAAAATAGCCTGAACAGTGTGGATAAATTTAAGTCATGAAGACAATAATGATCCAGTGCAGCAAATTAGCATTGGGATTATGAACCTATACATCTACTAGACAGAATTCTGGGCTTACATTCAGCATACACACATACATATACACACATATGCTTAAGTATAGGGAGAATGTTTCTTTTTAAAGTTGAATTTGAATGTCATTAATTGGAGCATCCATATTGGACAATGTTTTCCACTTAAAGGCATTAATAAAATTCATATCTATTATATATGGGTTCAGTAACACAGTTAATAACAAAAGGGAACCATTTAAGTATTTATTGACATTATACTAGTTCCCCATTATAAGCTAAATAATTGTTGACATGCATTTATTTTATATTTTCATGAGAGCCATAAATTTTAATATTGATACATTTATTGGGCAATTATGTGCATTGTTGTAATTACTTTAGAAATATTATCTGCTTTAAACTTCACAACTCTGTATTATGAAAACCATTTTCTCAGGTAACCTGAATATATAAAAGGCAAATTAAGTATTCTAATATTAATAATAAATAATTTATTCCATGATTTAAGAATATTTTAGAACACTATGTGCCCCTTAGTTTTCGAGGTATTTGAACACAACAGATAATAGTCTTTTTCTCATAAAGTTTACATTCTGGTGCATATAAGGAATAAAGACAATAAGATAAGAAAGACATTAACATACAAAATAGTAAAATCTACTATTTGGTAGAACTTGGGTTAGAATTTAGTTTTGTCTCCCTTCCAACACCATAATCTAAATCACTTCACTTTCCAGTGTTTCCCAAACTTTTGACATTTGTGTACCCCTTCTATAATTTTCATAACGCTGAGTACCCCTTGTCAAAAAAGGATGTATTTTAATAACAATCAAAATATATTTATTTTTTTATTTTTTTGATACATACACAAAATAATAATAAACAAAAATTTAATTACTCATAATAAAATATAAATAAAAGTTACATTATAAATAACATTTATTTGCACATCGGACCATCTCATGCTTCACAAGACGGTCTTGACTTGACTCATGAGAAGGTAGAATTAGGCACAGCTAAGCATGGTGGAGTGCATGTCCCCACCAAACTCTGGTGCAACGCCTACCCCACCAAACTCTTCCCGTACCCCTGGGGGTACGCGTACCACACTTTGGGAAACACTGTAAGATCTAGGTTACTCTAGTTATTGATTTTCTAATGTTTACTACACAGCTTACCTTGACCTACAAAAGTGACGATCAAGGTAAGTTATTGGACTACATTTTTCTCAAATCTGATAATGCCCCTAATGTTCTTTTTAAAAAAATAAATTTTATTGATATTTTACAGGGAGTAAGGGAAAGAGATAGAGAGCTAGAAATGTTGATGAGAGAGAAACATTGACCAACATTGCCACAACCAATGTATATGCCCTTGACTGGAATCGAACCCGGGACCCTTCAGTCCACAGACTGACGCTCTATCACTGAGCCAAACCGGTTTCGGCTAATATTCTTAATTCATGTTGAAATGCACTCTTAATTCAGGTTGAAAAGGACTTTGCATAACTGCAGAAACAATATGGACCTCTATCTAGAGGACTATAATTATGCATTTTCTTCTGACTTCATAGTGATACCTTATATTAAAGGGGGAAGAATTAAAAAAAAGTTCTTCTCTTATTTTTAAGCCTGATCTTCCTAATTTTCTTGTCTGTCTTCTTCCATTCTCTGATAGGAACTAGAGTATAGGCAGCAGCTTAAACAAAAATATCCCTAAACAGCAATCATTATTTCTGTAAGGTGAGCTACTATAATGAATCCACTGTAAACAGCATTGCAGGTGCCACTATAGATGAGTCTGACTGTGTTGCTCTCCTCCTAAATGTCATTCAAAGTAATTTCACCCTATTCTTAGAGAATAGTAGGGTAAAATCGGAGAGTCTCCCATTTCTTCTCATGACATCATTTTCAAAAGACAAAAATATAAATCACCAAATTTATCTCTTTACCTAATTACATTATTTTGTGGTCCCATTAGCTTCAGGTGTGGTCATCAAAACGTTTAGAAGTTTCAGAAAATTAAATCCAACTACAAAGTCCAAATACTTGTCTAACATTACAGTTATTAAAAAGTATTTTTCTTAAGATTTGACATAAGTTTTTTAAAAAGGTAACAATGTTATAAGAGAACTCAGTTTCATATAAACCAAAATCTTGACCTTGTGGGCAGCACAAAAGTGAGTTAATAGCTAACGAAATATTTTATAAGTGAAATTCACATTGTACCATTCTATTGAACTTCAGATTTCTTCACACTCAGGATGACAGTCATGCTATTCCCAAGGAAAGCAAAACGCAAACAAAGGAAAATCCAAAACAAAGAAAAAAAGCCCTCTAGGTAAACATCAAGTGCAGCATTAAATATTCAAGATTTGCATCCCAGATCCCTATAGTTAATAAAACTACCATACTCTCTGAATGCTATGGAAAAGAAAATGTAGACAGGAGCTCGTTGCAAGAGAAAGCACTCTGTTTCAATCTATAAGCAATCTAAAAGTGGAAGAAAGGAGTAATGACTTGATCTGATTTACATCTCCAGATTAAATTACTAAGAAGTTCAATCCATTTTAAAGTAACTTCATAAAAGTACAATTAAACTTTTTTAATATTTATATAAATTCAAAAGTCTATTATTCCCCACCCCCTTACATTTATTCTAAAATAAAATACTAACATCAGGTAGTATTACCTGATGCTCTAGTTCTTTTATATTACTGATTAAAGTCTAATGTCTTCTCTTTTCTTTTCAGTCTTTTCATGCTATCTTTTAAAATATCAAAGCCAACGTTTTTTCCCCTTGGTGTCTTGATAGTATATTTTGAAAAACTAGTGGATACAACTGTTCATTTATTTTTCAGATCTCTCTGATGCACTAATGTTTCAAAGAAATAAATTACAGACAGAATTCTAATTTAACTATTTGCAAACACTACACTTTGCCAAAGCTGATTGAACTTTAAAGCCTCCCTAAAACAGCATACATAATTTTTTTTTTGGGGGGGACACACTAAAATTAAGGACTAGAACGGTAACAATGGTATTTTAAATAAGCCATAGTGACAAGCAGAGTATTTGCTGAGAGATAATTATAGCTTTTCATTGGCCACACCATTGTTTTGAAAAATTATAAATCTGGAAATATTGTAGGATTAGTGATTATTAGAACACTTCTTGTTGAGAAAAGAGAGAATAATTCAGCATATTTGATTTCCCTTTCTTTTGTTTTAAACTCTTAATTTCATTGTTCCTTAATCAGATACTTCAGTCAGACTTTTAATTGGTTTTTGACCAACATTCCACCATGTGTTGATTAACAATTCTCTAATCAAGGTTGCAGCACAGCATTGCCCTGGCTGGATTGGTTCAGTGGTTACAGTGTCCACAGGCTCACTGAAGGATCTCGAGTTAGATTCCAGGTCAAGGGCACCTACCTGGGTTGCAGGTTAGCTCTCTGCCCCCGGCTGGGGCACAGGTGGGACGCAGCCAATGCATGTGTCTCTATCACATTGATGTTTCTCTCTCTCCTTCTTTCATATCCACTCTCTCTCTGAAAAGCAATGAAAAAAAAGGTTGCATAGCATTTTATGAGTGTTCAATAATTCAGTGATCCGTCTGGGAAATGTAATGGGACCCAGGGTTCTGGTCGACATTCAGTGGCTGCTGAAAGCAATGGAACGCTCTGCCCAAATTGCACTCAAACTCCTTAATGAAGAATCAGTAAAATTCCACAAATGCACTCACGACTTCTGTTTCTAGATAATAGAAAACCCAGCATGTTGATGAGAAAAGAGAGCTATTTGAAATTCTAAACAAACAAACAAACAAACTCTGTATATGTGAAATATTGAAAATAACTATAAAATAGAAACACATGGTATTTGATAGCATACTGAACTTTTAATACATGCTGTAAATGTTCATTAAAGGGTGATTTTTTAATTGAAATAGAAAAGGTTGTTTCTACTCAATTCTTCATTTAATTTAGCAAAAGTGGTACAGGAGTAAGTAAGGATAAAGTTATTCTATATAAGTCACAATATCAGTGTGTTTGCTTCCATGTGTTACTTTAAAAAGGGTACATCTGAAGGAGAAAATATATAAATGAATCAGGAAATTCTAGGTACTCAGGGATGGCAAGGTATGAGAGTTTAGTTCTTAAAAGGCACTCAGCTGTGCTAATTCACAAAGATTGCTTAGAGACTATGCTGTGTGCCTTATTTAATTTTTGTAGCCTTATGTTTTAATGTATATTTTTAATTTTAAAAAACTGTGTTTTCCCTCTTCTAGGGGGATATGGATGCCTGAAAATGTGGATAGTACTAAAAACCTATACATACTAAGTATTTTTCTTATACATAGATACAATGTCTGGCTTCTCTTTGGCATACCCAGATTGCCAGCATCACTATTATTATCCTTTGGGACCATCAGTAGTAAGATAAGGGTTACTTGAACACTAGCACTGCAGTACTATGACAGTCCACCTGATAACCATGACAGTTACTGAGTGACTAATGGGCAAGCCGTGTATAAACTTCTGGATACGGTGGACAAAGAGATGATTCATGTCCTGGGTGGGACAGATTCAGACACATGAGATTTCATCATAATACTCAGAACAGCGTTCAATAAAACTTATACATTCCTTATTTTCCATTTAATGTTTTGGGACTGCCCACAGAACATGAGTAACCTAGTCTGAAGAAAACAAAACTGTAAATAAGGGGTCCACTGTACACAGTGTGTCAAATCACATGTACATTTACATAGATATCTATTTCTGAAACAATTATAACTTTTCACATACAATTCCCTAAATACATTTTATGGAAATGCAGAGGTACTTTTTATTTTAACCAAAGTATATTTTTTAAATGTTGACTTCAAAGTAAATTTCAGTATTACCATTTTGTCACTGGCTTATAGTAGAAAAAATAAATAAAACACAATATGTTAAAGTTGTTTTAAGATTTTTTAGTTAATATGAAATTAATTCACACTTATCCACTATAGGAAGTGAATCCTGTAGGTTTATTATCAAAATCCTTTCTTCTCTTTTTGAGCAGATGAGTAAACTACATTTTCCAGTCACCTATAAAGTTAAGTATGATCAACAAACTTACAGTAACTGCTCACATCAGATTAAAATTCAAGAGAAACATATACTTCTTTTTTATGCAAATGAATTAATGTTGAGTCTCCTTGTTAAAGTAGTCTAGCTTTACTCCAAATCATAAAACCATGAAACAAGTGCCTCCAACCCTTGATAGGCCTGGAATTCACATGGGTAGGTTGTTTAGTGCCTCCTAGGTGCGATTTGTTAAAACATTTGATACTTCAGCATAACATAATCTAGATGTTCTCTATAGAATTTTCATTGCTAAGGTGTATAACCTAGGTTTACTAAGTGTCTTTGAAAGTATAGCAAAGCAAAACAGAATAAAATTTTGAGACCTATTTACCATTGCACCAAAAAAAGTAAGATGCTTAGAAATAAACTCAACTAAGGAGGTTAAAGACCTGTACTTGGAGAACTATAGGCCTCTGAAAAAACAGACAGAGGAAGACTTAAACAGATGGAAGTTTAGACTGTGTTCATGGATTGGTAGAATCAACTTCATTAAAATGTCCATACTCCCCAAAGCAATCTATAGATTCAGTGCACTCCCCATTAAAATACCAATGGCATATTTCACAGACCTCAAACAAACTCTCCAAAAATTCATCTGGAATAAAAAAAGATCCTGAATAGCTGCAGCAATCCTGAGAAAAAACAAAGTAGGAGGGATCTCAGTATCAGATATCAAGATGTATTGCAAAACTATTATTCTCAAAACTGCCTGGTACTGGCACAAGAATAGACATATAGACTAATGAAATAAGATAGAGAACCCAGAAATCTACTCAAACTACTATGTTCAATTAGTATTTGTAAAGGAGGGGAGAACATACAAGGGAGTCAAGACAGTCTCTTCAATAAATGGTGTTTGGAAAATTGGACAGATACATGCAAAGAAATAAAACTAGACCACCAATTTACACCACAAAAATAAACTCAAAATGGGTAAAGGACTTAAACATAAGATGGGAACCTGTAAAAATACTAGAGGAAATGAGAGGCAGCAAAATGTCAGACATAGGCCGAAGCAATATCTTCACCAATACAGCATGTAGGGCAATGAAAACTAAAGAGAAAATAAACAAATGGGACCACAGTAAAAGAAACCACCAACAAAACAACAATAAAGCTCACTGCATGGGAGAACATATTTGCCAATGTTATCACTAATAAGGGTTTAATCTCCAACATTTACAGGGAACTCATACAACTTAACAAAAGGAAGATAAACAACCCAAAAAAATGGCCAACAGATCCAAATAGATACTTTCTGAAAGAGGACATAACGAAGATCAAGAGACATATGAAAACATGCTCAAAGTCAATAACATCTAAGAGATGCAAATCAAAACAACAATGCAGCACTATCTTACACCTGTCAGAATGGCTAATATCAACATATCAACAAAGGACAAGTGCTGGCAAGGATGTGCAAAAAGAAACCCTTGTGCACTGCTAGTGGGAATGCAAACTGATGCAGCCACTATGGAGAACAGCATGGCATTTCCTCAAAAAACTAAAAATGGAATTGCCATTTGACCTAGTAATCCCACTTCTAGGAATATATTCCAAGAAACTAGAAACGCCAATCAGAAAGGATATATGCACCCCTATGTTCATAGCAGCACAATTTACCATAGCTAAGATTTAGAAACACCCTAAGTGCCCATCGGCAGATGAGTAGATTAAAAACCTATCGAACATCTACACAATGGAATACTATACTGCAGTAAAAAAGAAGGGGTTCTTACAGTTTACCACAGCATAGATGAAACTGGAGAGCATTATGCTAAGTGAAATAAGCCAGTCAGAGAAAGATAAATATCACATGATCTCACCCATTTGTGGAATATAATGAACAACATAAACTTATGAACAAAAACAGATCCAGAGTCAGAGAAGCATTCATCAGAACCTCAGAGGGAAGGTAGGGGAGGGTGGGAGTAAAGGAAAGAGATCAACCAAAGGACTTACATGCATGCATATATGCCTAACCAATGGACACAGACACCAGTGGGGTGAGGACATGAGTGGGGGAGAGAATAGGGGATAAAATCGCATATGTAATACCTTAATCACTAAAGGAAAAAAATCAATGGAAAAATATCCTCAGGTGAGGATTAAAAATGAATTAATTAATTTATTAATTAAAAAAAAAACCTTGAAAACTTCATTAGAAGACTCCATGGGAGGGAAAGGATACTGAGACTTGGGAGCAGTAGCCTTCTGCTAAGAAGAAATACTTTTTTTAGACTTCAGAATACGGAAAATGCTGTTGTGTATGAGAGGTGTCTCAACAGACCTGGGCTGCCCAAAGCTCTGCATTCCCAAGCTGAGCTTGTTTACCTGCTGGCCCTTTGCCCGCTCTTGGGATTTGTGTTTTTAGACTTGGGATTTCAAACTATGTTATTCAGTTTATCTAGAAGATTTGTGGAGAGAGGAAAAAATAGGAGACTTATGGTAAGGCAGCTACTCACTTTCTGGGGATCTGGAGTTTCAGTGACTGAACTCAGTCACTAGCATTATGTATATAGAATCAGGTGAATCTCCTTCCAGAGATCATTCTGTCCATGTTATCACATCCTGTTGGAAGAATTAAGTGTGTCCTGTACAAATCCAGTGAGAGAGCACTCTTGGAAACCTGCGCCTGACTTTCTCCATACAATGCTCCATGTCCACTTTCCTTTTACTGATTTTACTTTATTTCTCTTGGAGAAAATATCTGAAACAATAGGTATCAAGATATCTGAGCCTTGTGTTTGGTTCATTGCTAATGAATCACCAAGCCTGAGTGTGGTTTTAGGGACACAGCTATTTCTCTTAATACTTCATTTTGATAGTGACTTACTTTGCTAATCCAATTTCTTCCTTTGAATTGGTTGTTACAGTCTAAGATCAAAAGTATAGTCTATATACAGCAAGGATCCCAGAATGGCTTCATTATTGCCCTATACTGTTCTCAGATAGTTTGGGTATTTAAGAAGGTAGGGCTTTATAATCCATAGATGTGAGAGTTCACACTGGTGTAGATGCAACGAGTTTCTAAGTAAACAATTGCTTTACTAGTTCTTCAGTCATCATGGGAATAAGAACAGTTTGTTGAGAAAATGACCCAAATGGTATATAATTGATTTTTCACAGAGAGGAAGAAGAGAGGGATAGAGAGTTAGAAACATCGATGAGAGAAAAATCATTGATCATCTGCCTCTTGCACACCCCTACTGGGGATGTGCCTGCAACCAATGTACATGCCCTTGACCGGAATCGAACCCAGGACCTTTAAGTCCGCAGGCCGACACTCTATCCACTGGGCCAAACCAGTTTTGGCTACAACTACTCTTTAACACAAAAACAATACAGTTTTAAATAAGCACAGCCCAACAAATTAGAGATTAAATCAGAGAGAAATTATAATAAGGTTATTAAATATCTGTTGATGATTATTAGTCTTTTTAAAGCCACAAAAGGGCTCAGAAATGAGAACTTCCATATATATATATATTCTTTCTTTAATAAATAACAGTTTAAGTAACTATAATAAATAAAGTAAAATAAATGCAAGCCATCAATATTTTCAATGCATTGTGCTCTGGAGTATGTACAGCTGACTATGGAAAATGCTGGGTTAGTAGTGCTGACCCCCATGCAGTTGAGAATCTGATTACTCTGAACTCCCTAAAACTTACTATAGTTGTCCTCTGTATCCAAGGAGTATTGCTTCCAGGTCCTTCATGGATATCAAAATCCTTGGATGGTCAAGTCCCTTATATAACACTAGAGGCCTGGTGCATGAAATTTGTACATGGGTAGGGTCCTTAGGCCTGGCCAGAAGTCAGGGCCAATCAGGGCCTCTGGTTGCCATCTGGGGGCTTCCTTCCCCAGCTGCTGGCTGGGCCTTCCGTCATTTCACATCACTCCCTGGTGGTCAGAACACATCATAGCAAGCAAACAAACTCCCAGTCTCCAGGTCAAACTCCCAAGGGGACAATTTTCATATTAGCCTTTTATATATATAGATGCTATAGAATAATGCAGACAGCCATCCTTCTGCATTGTGAATTCTGAATAGCAGATGGAAAATACTGCTTTCAATCCCTGGTTGGTTGAATTCTCAGATGTAAAACCAGAGGATATGAGAGGCAGACCGTGTATTTACTTTTACAAAAGATAGAGGTTAAAGTGGACCTGCACAGTTCAAATCCATGTTACTCTAAGGTCAACTATATATAAAATTACTCCAATCTCTGGCACCATAAAATAGAAGTGAACTGTGTACAAAACTGGATTATAACACGGGTGTGAATATAAGTAGTAATGGAAAAGCATAATAATTAAAAATACAATTTTTAGAAAATCATGTTTACATTATGAAAAATTCTATAGAAGAAAATTCAGTGAGTCTGCCCCTTTCACCATGATCTACAGATTTCTGGATTTCTCTTCCATATTTAGTCTATATAAAATAACTAAATTCTTCTCTTGTCTGCATATTTTAAAAGTCTAATAACACTAAGCTACAGTATATTAATATATTTCTGTTACATATTTTGTTAAGCCCAAAAATCAAATATTTAATTATTTAAAACACACAGTAAATTTTATAACGTCCTAAGAACTATGTCTATGGAAGATCTAATAATAACATTTATTTCTTGTCCTCCAGAAGTTTGATCTTAGGAGGAACAAACAACTGTATTACATTGAAAGAAGCATAGTGTTGAAAATGAAGGGGAGAAATGAAATTCAAGACATGTTATAAAATTTTTCAAAATGCTGTAGTGTGGAAGACAAAGGTTAAAAATGTTATTGAGTCTGAAACTGAATTACTGATCTCTGAGAAATGTACAAGGTGTCCCAAAAATATCCACTAGGATACACACTTTAACAGCTGAGAGAGAGCTCAACTGATGTTTGTTTCTTTTCAGACAGATTAAGCTTTGAACAAAGAAAATTCACCCTAAAATGCTACTGGAAGTTTGAAAATGCAGTTGAAGTACAGACACTTTCTTTATAATTATTCACAGGGTGTCCCTCCAAAAATGTAAACATACTTTACCAACTGATAACTCACTGAATTTTCACCCCCTTTCAGATTTAACTGTTTTGAAATAATGGGTAAAGCCAGACTAAACTCTGAACAAAGAAAATTTATCCACTAGACTTTTTATGAGGATACATAAAAGATGAAGTTTACGGTACAAAACTAGCAACAGTTGACAAATTGAGGGCATACAAATACCGAACGAAATAATTCTTGATGTTTGTGATTCCACTGCTTTGAGTTAGCAGTGCCTGGATCAGAACTGTCATCAGTTTGAAAGCAGGCGTTGACAAAAAGAATTATTCATTTTTGTAGATGCTTTTAAATTTTGAAAATGAAGTCTATGTTAACACTTACTTTATAATCGTTCAAAGTATGTATACATTTTTTGGAGACACTATAATTTCATTTGAGTAGCTGGGATAGAAGTTCTACTGCAAGATATTAAAGTAAAAGGATAATAAGATGAAATTAAAATTTTTTTTTAATTATTGGTAATGAGGTAAAGCCATGAAATGGTTTCTTGCAGGTGAGTTTAGGGTAAAGGAGAAGCTATTTTTATATTTGGGTAAACTTGAGTATGTGCTTATAGACAGAAAATGAGCCAAGGTACAGAAAAGGTTTAAAATTAATGAAGCATGGAATCACTTCCTTTACTGACAGAATTGTGCTGGATGGATGCTAAATAGTCTTCTCCCCTTAAAAGCAACTATAATTTAGAGGAAAAAATGTAAGAAGTATTTTAAAATAAATTGCTCAGCTGCTAAGAAAAAAAAAATGCAAACCTCCAGAAATCAAAATAAGATGAAAAGGCATCTGATATTTATTCAAATATATCAGTAACACCACCCTTAAAGAATAAATGGACTTATTGTTCGGGGTCCTGGTGTTGGATAAAAAGCAGATCCATCTATAGCTAATTTTAAAAACTACTTGGAAAGCATATAGATTTTAAAAGTTGAATATGACAGGATAAAAAATTCAAGAAAATGCCGAAACTGGTTTGGCTCAGTGGATAGAGCATCTGTGGACTGAAAGGTCCCAGGTTCGATTCTGGTCAAGGGCATGTACATTGGTTACAGGCACATCCCTGGTAGGGGGTGTGCAGGAGGCAGCTGGTTGATGTTTCTCTCTCATCGATGTTTCTATCTTTCTATCCCTCTTCTTTCCTCTCTGTAAAAAATCAATAAAATATATTAAAAAAAACAAAATTCAAGAAAATATTAAGTTAAAAAATTAAAAGTTATAATAGCAACAATAGCAGGCACGATCTGATCTTTCTTTTTAAGTGAATTAGACATTCCACATTCCAAATCTTTAAGCCAGACCCTCCACATCATTCTTTACCACTTCTTCTACTCTATATCCAATAAATCACCAAGTGATGATGTGAAATACCTCTTAAATATTTCAACCCTCATCTTAATCTATAAAACATCTCTATTAGCTAAAGAAGATAATTTACACAGATAACTGCAATTACTTTCAACTGGTCCTCTTGCTCTCTGTGACTATCCTTCAATGTTATCTACAATTAGAGGCCTTGTGCATGAAATTTGTGCATGGTGGTGGTGGGAGTTCCCCTCAACACAGCCTGCACCCTCTCCAATCCAGAACTCCTTGGGGGATGTCCAACTGCCAGTTTAGGGTCAATCCCAGAGATAAGGGATCAGGCCTAAACTGGCAGTCAGACATACCTCTCATAATCTGAGACTGCTGGATTCTAACTGCTCACCTGCCTGCCTGCCTGATTGCCCCCAATTGCCCCCCTGCTGGCCTGGTCGCCTTATACTGCTCCCCCTGCTGGCCTGGTCACCCCAAACTGCCCCCCTCTACCAGGGGTGGCCAGGCGAGCAGGGGAGGGTAATTAGGGGCAATCAGGCCAGCAGGTGAGGGCAGGTAGGGGCAACTGAGCTGGCAAGGGAGGAAAGTTAGGGTGACTGGGCCAGCAGAGTAGGGTAGTCAGGAGTGACCAGGCCTGCAGGGGAGGGCAGTAAGGGGCAATTTGGCTGTCAGGGGAGAATTTGGCGTCAATCAGGCTGGCAGGGGAGTGGTTAGAGGGTGATCAGGTTGGCAGGCAGAAGTGGTTAGGGGCAATCAGGCAGGTAGGCAGGCAAGTGCTTTGGAGCCAGCAGTCCTAGATTGTGAGAGGGTAGTCAGACATCCGACAGTTGGACATCCTTCTAGGGGTCCCAAATTGGTGAAGGTGCAGGCTGTGTGGAAGGACACACACTCCTCCCCGATGGATGAATTTTGTGCACTGGGCCTCTAGTTAGTCTAGATAAAGTCAAAGTAATCCTTACACCACAAATATATTTAACACCCCTTCCAAACCCTCCTACACTTTCACCAATGGTTCTACTTTGGCAGCGGGTTAAATTCCAAACTCACTAATATATTGTATCAGCTCCTTCATTTCCCAAGCATTGCTAATCTTTGCAGACTCATCCCTTGATATATTCTCTTCCACATCTTTGCTTTAAAGTATCATCATGCTGTATTTTAAATGAATGTTATCTAAGGCTTTTCCTTCTATCTAGAACATCCTTTCCCTTTTCCCATCTCCATCTGCTTTTCATAACTTGCTATTACCCGAGATTTCTTTAGCTAACCCCTGTTAATCTTCACATTTTAGCATAGGCATCTCTCTTTTCAGAAGCCTTTTTTTGATGCTCTAAATACAGATTAGGTGCATATTTATGCTATAATTTCACTCAGTACATCTTATTATAATAAGGTGATCAGACATCCCACTTTTGGCTGGAAAGTCCCAATTTTTAACAATTTGCCCAGCATCCCGCGGTTTTTAAGATTCTTTCCAAAAATCTGGACTTTTTTAAAATGCCGCGGACAAATTGTTAAAAATCGGGACTGTCCCACCAAAAGCGAGACGTCTGGTCACCTTATATTATAATCACTTACTTAAAAATCTGCATTTCCCACCATATTGTAAAGAATAAGACCAAGAGATGTGTATGTCATGCCAGCATTTAACCTCTGTAACCTCTGTATCTAACTCAATGCTAAACATAGTAATTGTTCAGCAACTTACAATGAAAACATTGTTTATAGACACACACACACACACACACACATATGGCTAATATGCAAAGTGTCCCCTTAGAAGTTAGACCATGAGAATGGGAGTTTGATGGTTCGCTATGATGTGTGCTGACCACTAAGGGGTAGTACATGACATGGCAGGTGGCCAGAGGCAGTAGCAGGGCACTGAGGGAACAAGGAGGTGTGTGTGTGGGGGGGGGTACGCAGTGGTGGCATGCTGGCGGTGAGGGAAGGAGGAGGCAGTAAAGTGGGGGGAACCACATGGTAGTGGCACATGGGTAGTGAGAGAAGGAGGAGGTGGGGAGGCAGGGAGGTAGAAAACTTGATTGGCCCTTATTGCTGGCCAGGCCTAGGGACCCTACCTGTGCATGAATTTCATGCACTAGGCCTCTAGTTGTTTTATAAAAGACAATATGAAAAAACTCTGGAATGATAATGACAAATTGTGTTTATTATCCAATAGTACTAAGTGGATACAGTAGATATAATGCCACAACTCCAAATTAGTCTACAACTGGGAATAAAAGTTGGCTTAAAATCTTTTCTGATGTTGATCAAAAGGCAGAATGAGGAAAAATCCTAAATGGTTTTCCCTTAACATTATGATTTGTTATATGTCTGTTTATTTCAAAAGTATAAGTCTAAACTCTTTCATTAGCCAAGAACAAACATTAAATTCACATTAAATGTACTTACTTTTATTATTTCACAATTATCTAATATAGATAAAAAGGAGTTAAATAACTGGGTTTAGAAGCTAAAATCTGTCTAGGAACTAAAATCTCCATGAAAAACAAGTAGGAAAGTTTTAATGAAGTGAAAGCAACAAATATACCTAAGTCAGAAAAAAACATGTATAAAAATTATCTGACATTCTAAACACATGAGAGATTAGTGAGAGAAATTTTAAAATTAAAACAATAAAACTTATTTTGCTATCGTCTAACTTCCTTAGCAAATAGTGCATTCACATGCATTTTATAGTCCATAGCTTGACTGTGAAATTTAATTAAAAACAATGATAAACATGGTTCCTTGAGGCTACTGAGGATTCCAGTTTGAATCTTATTTCTGAAGCATTTTATTTTCCTTAAAAGGCATGCATCACTAATGGTCATGTCTTCAGAGTTTGGTTTGAGAAGTGACTACTTGTCTCATGCAAATACATTCAGATAGGCTAAATTTAGGTAGAATGCCAGAGGCACCTTGACTCAGGACCTAGTCAATACACCAAGTGAGTAAAATGAAAACTTCCCCTATGGTCCCAAATTTGTTTTGGATATCCATTTGTTCTAGATGAAACCCCAAGCAGAGTGCAACAATAAAACAATCTTCTGCACTACTGAAGTATAAGTCTCCAAGAAGATATCTGGTGAAACAAAAAAATAACGTACAAAGTCCAAAGGGCAGATGGCATAGCAGAAGGATTTTAGAGTGGAGTAGAGTAGGTCTAATATAAAGATCCACCCTCTTATCATCTCCAGTTTGTGCTCCTTTATGCCAATGAATAAAATGGAAGCCTAGAGAGAAAAATCTCATCTAGTTTGTTTTCTCAGCAGTATTTGAAAAATTTGCAGTGGTTTCTTTCTCTTTAGCATGAGCTTAGATTTTCCGTGAAGAAAGTACAAAGTCTGATTCTGATTCCTCCACTCACCCACCCAGACACACTCGGCAATGTCTGTGGAAACATAATTGATTTCTTTTTGTTTATTTGATAAACTCAACACTTTAGCAAGGAGGATGTCAGACTTAAATGCAGTTTTATAGTCTCTTTGGAGGATACAGTTAGTCAAATATCGTGTAGACGGAGTATCTGTCTGGCTCCTGAACGTCTTCAGACATGAACATAAGTGCCCCGGCTGCAGATATTTCTCCAAAGGAGCATTAAGTGCATTTCCTTCTCTCTACTCCCATGCTAAAAGCAATTCTCCCCCCCCCCCCCTCCTGGGGCCCTGTACACTGCAGTCCGGGAGGTGAGGATGTGGAAGGTTGTGATGTGCTTTTGGAAATAATAATATTCTGAAGGTATTTTTTAAAATAAGACCTGAGACTCATTAGTAAATCACTGTAAGCAGGGTCCTAACAGAGTTTTTGTGATTCATTAAATATATTTGTTAGAGTCTTGAATTTTCACAATATTCAGATTACAAAGAGAAAAAGAAAAAAGAAACAGGTGAGCCCTAGGCATTTGGCCCAACAGATAGAGCATTGGCCTGTGGATCAAAGGTTCAATTTCATTCAAGGAAACATACCTTGGTTGGGGCTCCTACAGGAGGCAACCAAGGATGTGTTTCTCTCACATCAATGTTACTCTCTGTCTTTTTCTGTCTCTTCCACTCTCCCTAAAAGTCAATGGGAACGTATTTGCAGATGAGGATTAATAAAAATAAAATAAATAAAAATTAAACAAACAGGTGAAGTACTTGTCTTTTCACATTGTGACTACAAAGTGGTTCGTTATCCTCAGAGCTACTATTCATGCCAAAATAGTTCTATAGCCCTAACCAGTTTAGCTCAGTGGATAGAGCACCGGTCTGCGGACTGAAGGGTCCCGAGTTTGATTCAAGCCAAGGGCACATTCCAGGGTTGTGGGCTCGATCCCTAGTAAGGGGTGTGCAGGAGGTAGCTGATCAATGATTGCCTCATCACTGATGTTTTTATCTTTCTTTATCCTTTTCAGAAATCAATAAAAAATTTTTTTAAAAGTTCTACAATCTGTGTGCTTTCTGAATAGTCTTTAAATCGCTAAACTTTATTTTAATGTTATCACTAGATATGTATACACACTATTTATAAGTTAGGAGCCAGATATTTAGAATTAAATTAATCATAAGTATAATGACTTTAAGTTATACTGAATTTATGTTGTTATAAATACTTGAAGAAAGGTATAATTCAGGGAATATCTTCTCTTTAGATTTTCTAATATTTAGTTGAAACATATGTGTCATCTTGAATATTTGCACAGAATTTCTCAGCAATTTTTCAGTGCTTTCCAAAGTAAGTGACATTTTTTGAGGTACTAACTCAATGTAGTTCCCAATGAGAGAGAAGACTATACCTGAGCTTTAGTCCTGGGTCTGCCAGAAGTTAGAGAAGTGACCTTGGCTTGACATTTAAATTTGATAAGTGAACATCTCTTCATGTGAACAATTAAGAAGGTAGATTTTGTGTTAGCCAAGATAAATATGACACATTTATTTGAAGGAAATGGGGAATTAGGGATATACTTTGAAAAAAGTAGGTAAATTCTGCGTGAGAATACCAGCTCAGATACATTAGATATTTAAAAAATAAAATATTATTTTTTTGGACATTGTCATATTTGATTTTATGACTATTTTGAGGGATCTCAGAGGCAGGATGCCATTTTACAATAGAATTATATGCTCTAATGATGTATGAATCTTTCAAAATTGCTAAAAAGATTGCCCCATAAAGCAAAGTAAACATTAGCTTCTGACTTCCAGACAGTTTTATGCACGACTCATAATTGTGAGTGTGTATGTAATAGGTGCCTCTTACTAAAACCATTATTATAATGTAAGACACCAATCATAAGATAATATAATTGTGCATAAATTCCATCCAGGAAGATTCAGATAAGTATTGATTTTTAATGATATATGTATTAGTCTGGGTAGTTTCATTTGCTATGTTTTTAAATCTTCATTTAAAACTTTGGAAAAAGGGACATCAAGGTTATAACTGCATTGTATGGTTGATTGTGAAGGTCTTCTGTGACAATTTATTGTAAAAGAACGGTTAAAATGTGAATGTAATAAGGATGTGCACAAAATGTGGTAAAACAGCTGGATCCCTGCCTCTTTAAATCTAAGTAATGATTTGGAAAACTGAGTTGTTGTTGTTTTTATAATTTATGTCATCAAATATCATTAAACACCTAGATGCATGTGTTGTTGTGCCAGATCCTCTATCCATTACAGTGGACCATATGTTTTCACACCAGAAATACTGACTTTGTGAAGTTACAAGATTATCTACACACAATTTAATGACATCCAACTTACAAAAACACACAATAAAATAATCTGGATAAAAAAATGAACAATGATTAGTTAACATGCATTTTACTCTTAATGGCCTCTTAGGTTTGACATAATACTTGTGCTAAGATTGGAAGCAAGCGGGAATGGGGACAATTCTAGTGATTATTTTTCTTCTATTTCTTGAAAAGAGAAAGTCATCTGGATTAACTTGAAGAAGGGGCTTTTGAAATATAGGCAGCAACTTGACAGAAGTTTTATTGTTGGTAGCAGGAAAGCTGGATAGTGTCAATGAAGAGATTAGCAAAGATGTAGAAGAAAAAATGCATTATTACAGAAGGATCACAATTCCCCAAAATAAAGATTTTTTAAAATCTACACAGAAATAAACTCAAAATGGATGAAAGTATTAAATGTGTGTTCTGAAACAAAACAAAACAAAAAAAAATCTTACAAAAAATAGGTAGCAAACTATGTAACTTCAGTCTGACTGTTAGGTTCCCTCGAACGAGGGAAATGAAAGCAAAACTAAACAAAGGGGACAGTAAAGGAAACCTTCAATAAAACAAAAAGACAACCTACTGAATGGGAGAATATATTTACACATGACTAACCTATAAGAGGTTGATATCCAAAATGTATTAGGAACTCATACAACTAATAATCCAATAAAAATGGGCAGAGGACAATCAGACATCTCTCCAGAGAAGATATACATATGGCCAACAGACATATAGAAAGATGTTCAACAACACTAGTCATAAAAGAAATGCAACTCAAAACCACAATGAGATACCACTTTATACTAGTCAGTTGGCTATTACCAAAAATGTGTTAAGAGGATGTGGAGAAAAGGGAACACTTGATAACTATTGGGATAGCCGCTATAGAAAAGTTATGGAGATTCCTCAAAAAACTAAAAAATAGTCCTACTACCCAGCAGTTCTACTTCTTCTTTTATCTGAAGAAAAGCAAATATTAATTTAAAATTATATATGCACCCCTATGTTCATTGCAAAATTATTTACCACCAGAACAAACATATGGAAGCAAGCAACCAAAAACCTAGGTTTTCATTCATAGGTGAATGAAGAATGGTACACACACACACACACACACACACACACGAAGAATGGTACACACACACACACACACAGGTAGCCACAAAAAATGAAATCTTGTCATTTGCAACAACATGGATGTGGAGCAATAAGGTTACAGATGTGTTAACTTGATTGTGGTAATCATTTCACAATTATACATATATCAAATCATCCTGTTGTCCACTTTAAACACATACAGTTTTATTTAAAAACTAGAGACCCAGTGCATGAATTTGTGTATGGGTGGGGTCCAGCAGGCCTCGCCCCCAAATGGGGTAGGGGATGCTGACCAGGGGCCAGCAGCCTGGGGTAAATATGATGGATGATTGGAAAGCTGGCCCTGCCCCTGATTGGGGTTGGGGCCAGATCTGGGGTGGGGGTGGGGCTAGGTCAGGGGGAGGGGTTGTAGGAGGTTGGCTAACTGGCCTCATCCTCTGATTAAGTTAGTTCGCTGGCCATAATGGGCATCATAACAATTGGTCATAAGTCATTAAGGTTGTTACAGATGCTGGCTTTAATATATATATAGATCACAGCTCACCTGGCCAGTGTGGCTAAGTGGTTGAGGGTCGACCCATGAACCAGGAGGTCATGATTTGATTCCCATCAAAGTACATGCCTGAGTGATACCCCAGTGGGCATGCAGGAGGCAGCCAATTGATGCTTCTCTCATCACAGATGTTTCTATCTCTCTGTCCCTCTCCCTTCCTCTATAAAATTAATAAAACACATTTCTTAAAATAAATATATAAAAATCATACCTCAATAAAGGTAGGAAAAAATCTCTAATTGAGCAAAGTTAAACTGATTTAAAAATAAATATTTTTCTACTAATCAACATACAGGGGTTTATAAAGGAGTCCTGAAGAATTATTTAAAAAAAAAGTATACTTAAATAAATAATTAAATAAATAAAAACATATTTATTTTATATGCTTTAAATTTTAGTGTGAGTTAACATTCAGGGCTTTTCCATGCAATTCTATTTTTAGTGTGACTTATACTGTGCTAGGATATATGCCTAGGCAAAGGCTAACAGTATGAGAAGAGAGTAATATTGTGCAATAAGAATATCCATTGAACAACAACAGCAAGATATGGACAAATGGATATAGAAAGCTATTCAAAATGGCTCATCAAACAAAGGCCTTAACAAACACAAGTGTTCAAGAAACATACATGTTCAAGAAACAAAATGGTGGGTAGGTGGTGCAGATGTCTACTGTCTGTTTCAGAAAGTAGCATGCACAATATTGAATCTTCAGTGAGCATGTGGGTTGAGATGAGACCTTTACCATGATTTCTGAATTTTGGAGGAGTGCTGAGTTCTAGATATTTTGTGAGTAGAAAGAGGACCTGAATTTGGAGCACCATTTGGGTGAAGGTGAATTATCAAATACCATGACTGCAGCTCTGGTAGCAGATTAGACAACCCTGAGGGAAACAATAGGAAGAAGCCAAGGAAGGAGATAAAGACATTACATTGAAGGCTTTGTGCAGAAAAGTTAATTTGGTTTTTAGCATATGTACATCCTGTAATATCAATGCTCACAATTTTTAACTTGATTAGAATAATACCTCAGACATACAGAATAACGAATGCTATATTGCCCTAGCACACAAAATACTAATTCCTAACTCTGTGAGGACTGCTATCTGGTTTAACTAATTTTATATAAGAGGAAGACATTTATTAAGTCAGTATAGGTTTAATTGCCTTGTAGTACAGTTATTTGTCATAAGAATAAAATTGGTTAGGAGATTTGACAAGAGATTTATTAAAATTAACTATTTATTGGGGAGGAGCTGGCGTGGCGCCTTCTGATCAAGGCCCTGGCGAGCCCTTCGCCCATCACCCCGCTGTGAGTGAGGGAAGCCCACCAAGAGCAGAGCTCGCTCTGCCCCGGGCCCAGAGAGTGGGCTGCTTTGGAGCTTGGCCTCCAAGTCCTCAGCCATTCCACTCCCTTCTAGAAGCCTTGGAGCCCAATCTCCCTGCCAGCAGCCACCCCAGCCCGCCCTCTGTGCTAGCAAGGAGTTGGCGCAGCGCCTTCCATTTGTGACCCCAGAGCCCCAGGGGGGGCCCTATGCCCCGGGAGAGCCCTGTGCCCCTGGGGAAGCCATGGGACCTGGGATGGGGGGCGGTGTGAACCTGAGGATGAGCGGATTCTATTCGTGTGGTCCTGAGATAGTCACCATAAAACAAGCAGACTATCAAATGACAGCGGGGCGGGGAGGGAGATCTGGGGGAGAAAAGAGATCAACTGAAGGACTTGTATGCATGAATATAAGTACAACCAAGGAATACAAGACTCTGGGGAGGGAGGGCATGTATGGGAGGTGGGGGGGCAATGGTAAGCTATGTACACATATAATACCTTAATAAATTTTTAAAAAATGAAAAAAAATATTTATTTGCATTGGAGAACATAGTATTCATGATAGAAAAATGTCATGAATCATTACTTTACTTAACTAACAATTTCATGGTGTTTAAGAAAAAAATGTGTTTCATGGTTTTAAAATAAATATAACCAAGATATAATTTGAAAAGTAAGGCATACAGAGGCATAAATGGGATTTGCACTAAAAAAATCAGCTTTTGTGAATAAGAAAATATTGCTTCTGTCATCAGGGATTAGAAACAATAGAAGAAAATTGTAGCAGTGCATGTAAAGGTACGATGCATCCTCACTGCACTTAACTAATGTTTCTCAAGTTTACACCGAAATATTCTCATTTGCAAGAACACAAGATAAGGAATTTTCTTCTTCCTCAGTTCTAAGTCTTAAGCAGATGGCAGAGGGAAATCTTTCTAATGCCACTAGAGACTGAAAACAGTGTCAAAGTAACAGAGCATAACTGAGCTAAGTAGGACCTATAAGAAGTGCATTTGGTAACTAGACTCAAGCAATGGTAACTCAACTAACTTAGAGAATAAAGCTAAAGGTGTAAAGTTCTGGCCATGATTTATTGGTAAATCATAAATAGCCATATAATTCCATGAACCCGATCTCTGCATACTAAAATAAAAGCATATTAACTCCATGCACTTTCAGAAAGGTGTAAGGGTGAATTGAAGTATTATATGCATTATCAGTTATGATTTCATTGGCTTACTAATGCACTCTCTTTGGTTATCAGTTCCCTATGTGACATGACAAATCAGACTATTGAAGAACCTAGAAAAAAGTGTGATTCTTTTATTCTACTTTATAAACCAAGTTATGAAATTCAATATTTTACTACAAAGTAGGAAGCCAAGTCATTCTCTCAAACCTGACACATTTCCTAATTCTCAGCTAATCAATAGATGTTGATGAATGAGTTGATGGCTCAAGAAGACAGAAAGAAAAAGAGTCTAGGGAATATAATTACTGTGGGTTGTTTTTTTTTTTTTTTTTTTTGTGTGTGTGTGTGTGTGAGAGAGAGAGAGAGAGAGAGAGAGAGAGAGAGAGAGAGAGAGAGAGAGAGAGAACTCCAGAAGTGCCATGTTGTGTAAAGGACTGGCATAAAAATGTTGAGAGCTCAGGAGGACCCCAAGAGTTGGCACCCACCTTGCTGATATGGGAATGATCCCTCTGTGTTTCTGTCACCCTTGTTTTGTTTGTTTGTTTGTTTTTTTATCTCAGAACATATCATGTTAAGGCAGACCTGTCATATTCCCAGTTGACCATTTGGTATCCACCCTGGCGCTTGCACGTACTGGCCATCCATAAAGGTGAGACTCAACTGAGTAAGCCTGAGATTTCTCAACTGAATAAGCCTGTTTTTCTCAGTCTTCCTCATTGGCTCTGCTTCATGTATTCATTTCTCCTCTCCACCCTGCACACTGACACTAAAGTGGCTGCTTAAAGTGTAAAAATTCATCACAACAACACATGGCTAAAAACGTACCTTCGCATTCGAGGCTCCCAGGCTTTTCACCATCAGCCTGCAGCCTACTGCTATGAACATGTTTCTCACACTCTTCTCAGATGCTGTGCTCTCTGTTCATAGGGGGGTTACTTGCAAGTCTAAAAATACTGCACGGTCTTTTATTTCTCTGGATATTTTTCATATGATATGCCTTCTATATCAGTATCATTCACACTCATATATCTATGAGAATTAGCTCTTCATTTTAGATTTTCTTCAGACCCTTCCTTATAATTTCTCTAGCCATACTGTTTTCGTGACACATACTGAATACTGTTTGTCATGCTTGCCACCAGTCCCTCTCCCAACATACAGGTAGAGGTTTTCAATCCTTCACAGCATCTTCACAGGTTCAGAACAGGTCTCAGCGACCATTACCAGGTGATTAGCAATGCCATGGAAACTACATTTACAGAAGGCCTGCAACACTGCATCACTCAGGACACACAAATTGCATTGTATTCTGTGTAAATAGTGTCCCTCAGTATTGTGCAACCCAGGCCGCCCCTTTTTCCTATTCCTGTCACATCAGTTGGAAAGTAGCTCAGTCTACTCTATTGTAAATATATGCATGCTGGCTTGTCTTCTCCTCTAAACTGTGAACTTCTTTCTAAAAATATATATATATATATTTTATTGATTAAAGAGAATGGAGAGGGAGAAATAGATAGAAACATCAATGATGAGAATCACTGCTTGGCTGCCTCCTGCACACCTGTTACTGGGGATGGGGTCTGAAACCCAGGCGTGTGCCCTGACAGGGAACTGAACTATGACCTCCTGGTTCATAAGTTGATGCTCAACCACTGAGCCACAGCAGTCAGGCTAGCTAGACCGTGAACTTCTTAAAGGCAAGCATGTTTTGCTTTGTATCCACAACACTAAAAATAGCAGGTAACACATAGAAGACATACATACACACACACACACACACACACACACACACACACACACACACACACATTAATTAAATGAGAGAAAACAATCTAGAAACATTATTAAGTCAATGTTGTTATGCTTAGATCCAAATAGGCTAATGCAAAAAAAAAATACAGGTAACTTATGTAAATTCTACTAGAGGCTTATTCTCTTCATAGTGTCCGTGTATGAGAAATACTAAGAGTGAGTTTTGCTACAGAAAAAAAACAGTGCCCCATACATCCTCATATCTGATCAAGAGCATCTTTGAGGGGGAATTCACTAATATTTCTCAGGAGAAAGTTAAATATATCTATAATCCACCAAGAAAGTATCTGTGTTAAAAGATAAGCCCTCGCTGGAAGAAGAACTATGTGCAGTTTTAATGGGTAAGTGCCCTCAAGGAATTCTTAAAGAGGCAGATATCTAAGACATCACAGTAAAGGAACAAAAAAATTCCACTTGCAGAAGATATAAAAAGAAGTAAGAATGAGAAAAATGTGGATGTAAAATTTTCTTCTGTTAAAGTCAGGTAGGTAACATTGACTTACTTTATGAATACAAAGGTATTGTTTAAGTTTTACAAATGGGACCTTGCTGGTATCACTTGGCCCGGGTCCTTGATGACAGATTATATTTATTTATATGCAAATGCACCTGTGTTAAAACAGAGACCAATAAAACTCTAAACCCAAGTCATCATTATCTCATGACTTGGACTATTGCAGTAGCTTCCTAGCTGGTCTCCCTGTTTTCTTCTTGAAACAACAGGTTGGAGAGAGTCTGCTTGCCGCTCATCCAGAAGGTACATTTTAACCTTCATTAGGGCCCGCCATTCCTCAGCTCAAAGGCCTCCATCAGCCCCCATCTCACTCAGAGTAAGTGCTGACCATGGCCTATAGCAGTAAGTCTGTGTACCCTAAGCCTGTGGCTCTTCCCATTGATCTTCTTTCCATCTCACAGCTATACTCTAGCCATATTAGCCTTCTTGCTCTTTCTCCAATGTGGACATCCACACCAGAAGTGAATGGTTGCCCTTTTCTCTGTCTGAAATGCTCTTCTGTCAGTTGTCCACATAGCCCACTCCCACACTTCAATTACCTTCATTTTTTCATAGAACCCTGTTCTGCTTGATCACCATCTCCTGCAATTCACACTCCTGTTTTGCTTTTCTTCCTAGCGTTAATACTGGAGATACCTTACCAATGCACTGGCTTCCATGTTTACTGTATGTTACCACACAAGAATACACATTCCCTATGAACCGGAACTGGGCATGGACCCCTGCTGACTGCATACCCCCAAATAGAATAATGTTGAGCACCTATACTTGCTCCATAAATAGTCGCTGAAGTTCAAAACAATGAGTATCATTGGTTCAGCTCTATGCATATCCTAAACACCATTAAATAATGTTATGTGGAGCTTGGTTTGCAGTGAGAGACAGTGGGCAGAAGGGACAATTTTACGACAAATATCATGTGTTCAGAGAAATCTGTCATACATTTACACTTAGCTGAAAATGTAATTGAAAAACCAATTTAACATAATTATTTACCAGAGGTGACATACTTTTAGAGCTAATTTTTCTTAGTAATTATCACCTAGAAATTTATATCATTTTTGAAAATAAAATAATAATTAGTTGTTTGGCTTTTATTTAGCCATGGATAGAAACAGGGAAGTCAGTGCTGTTGCTTTACGGTTGAAATGTTCACCTTTCTGGGTTTTACCCTGAAGTGAGCAGACCAAATAATATATCCTCCTGAGAATTGAGTGCTATGTCCCAAAGGGTAAAGTATCCCCTTTGTCTTCACATTTGATGCTCAAGAGTGAGTTTCAGAAGCACATCTTTCAGAATTAGGTGACGTCGTTAGACTACTAGAATATGTCAAATATAGTTTATAGACTATAGACATTTTTTGTATTTTTTATGAAAAAGCTTAAAAGAGCTATATATATATATATATATATATATATATATATATATATATATATATTTCAACATGAAACTGTCTGTTTTCGTATCCTGCATGTTGCCACTTCCTGCCACATTGATTATAGTACTTTTCATTTTTAATATAGTTATATATAATTTATATTTCCTTTGATTTGCCTACAGCATTTTCTCCTTGAACATACTGTTCTTAACAAGGGCTTCACACAGCAGGTGCAATTCTACTTTAATACCATTTTAAATATGTATCTATTTATTTACATGACTACCTCACCTACAAACTGTGAGCTCCTGAGTTCTAGACTCAGCCTTAATCATCTAAATGTCTCAAGCATTTATTATAGTTGTTTAGAGTAGAAGACCTGTTTGTGGGGGAGGGGGGTTCTAAGTTTTTTCACCTGTTCTAAAAAGGAGTCTATTGAATAATCTTATAATTATACATATGACTTTGACATTGGGCCAGATAATTTCCAGTTGCTCCTCTTGGTCCACTCCACCATTTTAACCCTGCTCTCTTCTCCAGAGGCTGATCTATGTGAATGACAATGGGCTTCCTGGCTTCCCTTTTCTAACTGGGTGCTGGAGCACTTACTCCTGAACCCTCTATTTACATCAATTGTTAAGTGCACAGTTCCTTCTCTGCTAGGGGATGTACCCTTGTGTACACCAGGTAGTGCATGAAGAAGACATGAAAAGCCATAGGCATGTAGGAGAGTCTTTATTGCAGACCATTGCTACAAAGGAGCCATCAGCAGCCACACACCAGCTGGTCAACAACACCTCTTTATACCAACTCAGACTAAAGAGGCTTTTTGCCAGATAGTGACATCACTCTTTGGGTTTTAGAAAGTTATGCCTGCACAGTGCACACAGTAAGATTGCTGTGTCTTTGCTTTTGCATCTACATATGACAAATTGGCCTTGAACACCCGGCGTACTCTGGACAGGGCCCCCATACTTCAATTGGCCTTGAATATCTTATGTGATTAGGGTTCCTGCACTGGGTTCGACCACAGAGACCCCCTGTCCACACTTCAGAGATAGAAGGAAGCAAGTCCGACACCTTTTCATCTGGATCCCTCCCTGCTAGTCACTTCAAGTTGAAAGTGTCCTTCGTGTAAAGAGGATAGCTTTTCTCACGAAAGCCCCTTCCTTGGAACCGTCTCATCCTAGACCCCAGAACCCCTCCACTAGTCTGCTCAGGGCCAGACTCTATAGTGGCTCTACCATCACTAGCACGAAATACTGCACTAGTTCTTGTGTTTTTCCTGCATCCTGTTCCTGCCTTTGTGATAGGCCCTTAATAAATCTTCCCCAGGTATGCTCATTTGTGTGGCCTGTTTCCTGCTAATGCATTGGCTAGCATAGGCATTTTGGAGTTACCACTCATAATATCAAGTCTTTCTACCCCCTCCTAATGTTGATTATTCTGCATATATGCATATATTCGTGCACTGGGGGTTGGGACGTGGTTCCTCAGCCCAGCCTGCACCCTCTTGCAGTTCTGGAACCCACAGGGAGTGGGCCTAAGTCATCAGTTGGACATCCTTAGCACTGCTGCGGAGGCGGGAGAGGCTCCCGCCACAGTCACTGCGGTTGCCAGCCATGAGCTCGGCTTCTGGCTACCACATTGACCACCAGTGGGAAGTTCCTGAATTGAGCATCAGCCCCCTGGTGGTCAGTACGTGTTATAGCGACCAATCATTCAGTCCATTTGCATATTAGTAGCCTTTTATTATATAGGATATGCATACATACATTGATTATATAGTTGTCAAGTTTACTTGTGTTTATACCTATATGATAAGTAATTATTATAATACAAAATGCTATTTCTAAGGACACAAATGCTATCTCAGTGTGTAACTTAATGGACTGAGAATAGAAGTCACAGTTTCTACAATGGATAATTATTTTTCAACTACAACTGCCAGCCTTTGCAAAATATCAGTATGTTTTAGATTTGTGCTTAGCCAGAAATTTGGCTCAAAAAAGGGCCATTCCAACCAAAGGACTTGTGTGCATGCATATTAGCATAACCAAAGGACACAGACACTGGGGCGGTGGGGGCTCATCCAAGGTGAAAATGGCTGGGGGGAGGGAAGGGGCAAATGGGGAAAAATAAGACAAATGTAAAACTTCAGACAATAAAAATATAGGTCATTCCATTTTTGAGATGCACTTTTTCATGCTTTAATGTTTAGCTTGTCACCCTTCTTCCATTAGAACTTCATGGATTTGCCCATGGCACTTCCCCCTTGAACACACTGTCCTTAACAAGTGTTGCACGAAGCAGTTACATTTCTACTTAAAAATGTATGAGGTTATCCAAAGTGAGTAATGAAAGTGACAGAGGTCTCTTTCACCTCTGTAATAAATTCCTGTCCTTCATATTTGTAGAATGTTGTTGAAATGTGTCTTTGCTTTATTATTTGAGAATATTCAATTTTGTTATAAAAGAAAAATAAATAGGAGTGATGAAACGCATAAGAAGTTAAACATAGATAGTGAAAAAGCTAGTAGCTTATGAGGGAAGTATCATAGGATGTGTCAAGTACAGGTATGAATAATCATGTCGCTTGTGACATATAGGCAGAGTAGAAAGCACATACATTGAGCTGGCTTTAATATATTTTGAGGTTAAGGGATATATATTTTCTGATAGCAAATAATTTAAACTATGCTTTCCAATCACACAGATATTCATTAAATTACTTGAGGCTAAGTGCATAAAGTCTATGCACTTGGGGGATGAGGTGGGGGTGTCTCTCAGCCTGGCCTACGCCCTCTCACAGCCTGGGAGCCTTTGGGGGATATCTGATTGCCAGACATTCTTAGCACTGCTGTGGTGGTGGGAGCCACTGCACCCGCCAGCTGTGAGCCTGGCTGCTGGCTGAGCAGTGCTTCCCCTATGGGAGTGCACTAACCACCAGGGGGGAATTGACCATCTGCCCCCTGGTGGTCAGTGCACATCATAGCAACCAGTCATTCCACTGTTCGGTTGATTTGCATATTAGCCTTTTATTATATAGGATATTTTACTCGCTCTAATTTTTCTTAGAATTGCAAGAGCATTCACTTTTAACACCTAATTTTAGGCTCTGACATCAAAGAGAGATAGTTAAGGAATCTTCTGTTGCCTTAGTGCTGAGCACCTTGCTTGGCAGAAGTGCACACAGCTTCTCATTTGTAAAAATCCATGCGTTTACAGGGAGCTCATTGCAGTAGCAAGGTACAAAAATCCTTTCAATTTAAATTATGTTCAAACTGAGAGCTAAACTTTAAAATGTCTTAATGAAGAAAAACCCATGTGACCACCCAGCCTATTCGGAGGTGCAGCCTGGATTCCAATGCCCTCTTCAATTTACATTTCTAATGCTTGTCTGGCAGAAGCAGATCACTGCATGACTTTTGCTGGAGGAAAGAAGTAAGAGATTTTTGTAAGGTACACGTCTCCAGGGATTTGAAGTTAAAATTTAATCTTATATGGAGAATTGGCTTTATACATATTCTGACTGAAATTAAAGTGAATATTGGATATCTCTAAGGGGATCTTATGAAACAATGCCAGTGGAAAATTTTAAAACACACATATGCACTTCTATAGCTGAAATAGCATGGGGATCATGTAGCTGAGTAAGCTGTCAAATCCATCAGCCTGATCGGCTTTCATTTTAAATGCTTTTTGTCCTACACCATTATATCTGGGGAATGCATACTGTGTGTGTGTCAACTCTCCTTTCTGGCATTAGAATGCTTTCTCTTCAATCCAGCCTGAACCTGGATATGAGAGCAAGACTGAAGATAGACTGCGGTTAAATGTGAAATGGAGTTAAATGTGAAATGCAGATCAACAAGAGATAGCTTCTGTTTAACTCAAAAGAAACAGCGTGAGGTAAATACAGAGTAGGGCTGAGAGGGCTTGGAGTGAGGGGTTATAGGAGTGGCTCAGAGACTTTGGAGGACTTCTGAAAGACAGGAAGATAAAGGGATTCAATTTATATTGGTTTCCCAGGGATGCCGTAACCAATTACACACACCTGGTGACTGAAAACATGAACTGTTTTCTCTCACAGTTCTGGAGGCCAGATGTCTGAAATCAAGGTGTTGGCACAGCCACCTTCCCTATGAAGACTCAGGGGACAGTCCTTCCTCCTCTTCCAGTTCCTGGTGGCTGAAAGCGTTCCTTGACTTGTGGCTGCCTAACTCTACTCTCTGCCTCCATCCTCACAAGGCCTTCTTCCCAGGTGTGTGGGTCACAACTCCCCCTTTCCTTCCTCTCATAAGGATAGCAGCTGGACTGAGAGGCCACCCTAAATCTAGGCTGGCCTCATCTTGAGATGCTTGACTTAATTACATTTGCAAAGACAGCCTTTCAAAATAAAGTCAACTCCACAATTACCCGGGTTAAAGATGTGAACATATCTCTTCATGGGCCACTCCTCAGCCCACTACACCATTACAGAATGAGACAGAACAGAGGAGCCAATTGTCCAAAAACTTGCCAAAGAGGAAGCAGAAGAATTAACAAAGGTGGGAACTATTTTTCAGGGCAAAGCCTTGAGAGGTTCTGAGTTCCACGTGAGCTGGTAAGTAGAGCAAGACCAGGAAGTGGACGGAAAATTGGGGAAATAATAGAAGTTCTGTAGATCGACAGCTATGTCCCTTTTTCCAACTCCCCTGTCTCTTCCCTCCTTTCTGCCTTATCTGACAGCAGTGACTTTCATTCCTGATCTTCCTGCCACTGAAGACCAGAAACTAACACACTCAATAAACTTTCTTCCTGAGGTGGGTTCATCTACTGGGCTATTATTTTTGAGCATCTTAATCTCAGCTGCTCTCCTTGCATGTACCTTAAAGTTTTGCTGACCTGCCTGTTCACATATAGATTTCAGAGCCAAATATCTTACTCAATAAAGACCTATTGCAGAAGAAATTATCCACAACTGAAACAAAATCTCACATAAGCTACCTGTGGTCATCCATCCAGTGCATACATGCGAACAAAAATAGACAACCAAGGATCATCAGACAGATTGAAAGAAAAAAAAAAAGCCAACATGGAAGAAAAAGATCAAGATTTTTATGATAATTCACATCAAGTATGATAATTTATGATACCTAAATGGTACTTACTACGTGCTTGACTCTGAATAAAAGTCAAGTTAAATTAAAACAAACTTTAAAAAATTCAGATTACTATCTAAAGAAAGATTTGAAGGAGCTAGTGGCTCAGTTTCCCCTATCTGTAAAATAGTGTTGTTAGAGAGAATTGGGTTAATAGATGGGAGCACTTAACATCACATTCTAGCATGGTTGTGTCCGAAGAGCAACTGTCATCCATAATTTAAATAATAAAAGTTATTTTCTTGACAAATGGCCCTTCCATTATCTATATTACTCTGAGTCAAAGCAGGAAACCAACACCGACACCACGTGGTGTTTTAAACAAGGGAAGCCTGACTGTAAAGAACTATTGAGTAACGAGAGGATAGTAGCTATAAGCTGCAATGAGAAAAGCAACAAGAGCCCTAAGCTTGAGGGAGAAAGCCCAGGAAAGGCAAAGCCATGGGAGCCTCCCTATGGCTCAGCTTCAGACCTTGTTGGAGAAGGGATGGTTGCAGCCCACCGGGTGCCAGAGAGGTTCATTGGCTTTCTCACGTTCCCTAGGCGAGAATGAAGCACCTTCCAGGGAGCAGGCAAACTGTAGCTGGTGAGTGAGTATGCTGAAGGAGTTGGTGCATTAGTGACAGGAGGAATATGCACCTGGGAGGGCAGTGGGGAGGTGACCAGGCTGGGCTGGGACTCAGAGCCGGAAGAAAGCATCACCAGATGCCCTCACACCTGCCCTGGTAACAAGGGTGCGGCAGCTGGAAGCAGGTAGAGAAGCCCTCTTCCTCCTGCAGGGTCACTCCAGGGCCCTCTACAGAGAAGTAACACTGTGCTCCCTGTGGAGAGAAACACTTAAAGGAAACCATCCATTATCACAGCGCAGGGAGTGAGAGTGGATTAAAAGCTGAGAGACAAACTGCCAACTATAACAGAATCTAAGAAATTGCAGTGAAAAATGATCATATAATTTGAATCGGCTGCTTTCTTGTCCCTGAAGTAGGGCAAAGAGGGAATTAGCAAATGTTTAGAATAGCTTGTTTTATTTTCTCATGATTAGACTATTGATTTGATAGGTAACATTTATTTTAGTGCCAGGTACACTTAAAAGCAGTTCAGATGTGCTGACATACTCAATGCTCACTATAAACTTTTGAATTAGATATTATTATTACTCATACTAGAGGAATCTGACGCACTCTATTGACCTTAATTTCGGAGCTGACCAATAGCCACAGTCTTTATAGCTACTTCTGGAAAGAAAAAGAAAGAGTGAAGTGTTCTATTTAAACAAATACCATGATAATTTTTATAAAATCACACCTCGGTACACATACAAATGGTCTTATAAAACAAATAGCAGCTATTGGCAAAATTTAATTGAAAATCAAATCCAATAATTTTTATTTTTCATTTGGAAGAGTGGACAGTTTTCTAGAAACACTAGTTATGCTTTTCAAAGCATAGTTACCATTTCAAAGAGGTCAATATCCTATATATGCAAATCAAACAGTGGAACAACCTGTCACTATGACACGCACTGACCACCAGAGGGCAGATGCTCAACGCAAAAACTGTCCCCTGGTGGTAAGTGCATTCCTCACAAAGGGAGCGTCACTCAGCTGCAGGCAGGTCATAAGGAACATCGGGTCCCAAACTGTGAGAACCTCAGATTGTGAGAGGGATATCTTACTGCTGGCTTAGGCCCAAACTCCCTGGGTTGTATGAAAGGGCACACACACCCATCCCCCTGCCCCACCCCAAGTGCACAAATCTCATGCACTTGAGCCTCTAGTCTAAATATATAATACTTCCAGTTCCTGGTGTAATACTTCCTATTAGTTTACTTTTTTTTTCTTTTTTCAAGAACTACAGGGATAAACTAACCCCCGCCCCCCTCCTGCTAGGATAGTGGGCATTTTTTATTGTTGTCATTGGTAATAAATCTTTCTTGCTTTCAGTTAACTATAGAATTTTAAAAAATCATGAAGCTAGACTAATCTTAGCAGGCTTTTGTATCATACACTGAGATAATACAGGTTGGGGCAAAAGTAGGTTTTCAGTTGTGACTATGAGGAATACAGAGTAATTTACTCTTGTATTATTCTTTATTAATTATGGTGTTTTGCATATGAATAACTATAAACCTACTTTTGCCCACCAGTGGTATATTGCAGAGAAATATTTTTTGGGGAAATGTTAATATAAATGAAACAAAATGTTTCTTTAAATGTTTATTTATTTATTTATTTATTCTTAAAGGATTATTAGAGCTTAAATGTTAACACTGATTAGAGTATTTAAAAGTAAAAAGAAACTAATTTTTATTAAAAAAAATGCACCTCTCTTTTTGCTTAATGAACACACCCCATACAATAGAACATGTTGCTTGCCTTGACTGTCCCTGCCTGTTCTACCCTGCCAAGAGGGCCACCGCAGTAGCCTACTTCCCTTGCAGGGGAACAAAGACAAAGGTATTCTAGCTTGTGGGGAAAAGAAAATCTTGCACCCACCAAAAGGGGATGTCCTTAAAACACAATTAACATTGTTGCTGGAAGCTCAAAAGGCTTCTTGACAAATAAATTTCCTTGCTTTGGAAAGTTAGCTTCTTTTAGTATGGTATTTTATTATGAAAATAAAGGTCTATTATTTAGGCATATCAGAACAAATAATTTTTTTCTGAAGAAAAATAAACACATACACTAGTTTGCATATGTATTGAGCTCAAATATCTTGATTAAAACTAGTTAAAAATATAAACTAAAAAAAAATAAATAAATAAAAATAAACTAGTATATATAAACACTGAGTGGCCAGATCATTATGATATCTGAATGCATAATAATCTGTCTACTCAGTATACTATATAGAAACACTGTGCATGAATTTGTCCACCGGTGGTGTCCAGCCAGCCTAGCCAGGTGGAGGGGACATGGGTGGTTGGCTGGTCTGCCTGCTGGTCAAACTCCTGATCGCGGGGACAATTTGCATATTAGCCTTTTATTATATAGATATATATTTAATTCAAATATCTTGTTTTATTTATTTTTCTTATTGCACTACTTCAGGAACAAGAAAGCAGGTGATTTACAATTATAAAATTATTTTCCAATTTGTTGTAGTCATTTTTTTTTTACTTCATGTTTCATTTTCATCATTCAAAATGCTTACTTACTTCTACAGCAACACTTAACTGTGCAAAATTATAGCCCGTGATCTTCAATGCTTCACCAATTTCTCCTGTAGTTTTAGTCTCTGCCATTACAGTTGCTAAATAACAAGTTATCAGTAATGTTATTTTACCTAGAGGAAGTGGATTTATATCACTAGGCAATGTGACATTGTTAGTAGCTCATAGTTTTATAGATATTTCAAGTAAAACTGATATGCCTTGAAATCCTGGATATTCCTAAGTGATTTTTTTTCCCAAATTTAGGTTTGCAATGAAGTTTCATATTTACATTTCAGTTTGGATTTATTTGATGATTAAAAACTGTGTACTACTGAAAAGATGAAGAGCACTGATCTCCTTGTCTCATATCCAGGGTCCTCTTTTTACTTCCTGCTTGGAGTGTCCTGTTCAAGTCATTTAACGCTTGCTTTCCCATGTTTGCTCTGCTAGGAAATATGCATAATTGCTGTCTCTCTTCCAGGGTTATTGTGAGGGTAGGATTGGAATCATGCCTGTGGTACCAATTTATGAACTGCGAGACAGTTCTCTAATTGTCCTCCTGGGATCTTTGCTTCAGCTTATCTGCTCCTCCTTCATTTTTGAAAATGGACAGAACTGGCCCCCTCCCAAATGATGTCTGCAGCAACTTACTGCATACTTCCTCAAGGGAATGCTTAAGGCGGAGTGTCTCCCAGCTCTGCAGACAGGAGATTAGACAGAGATTGAAAAAAAATAGCCTGAAACCTGGAATCAGACTTAGGGAAAAATGTGGAGCAGTCATCCCAGTGCTGAGGTTTCGGACAATGTGCTACTGCTCTGAGCTTTAGTTTCCATGTTAGAAAACTTGAGTTAACATTTTTTAAAAATATGTTTTATTGATATTTTACAGAGAGGAAGGGAGAAAGATAGAGAGATAGAAACATCAATGAGAGAGAAACATCAACCAGCCGCCTCCTGCACACCCTTCACCGGGGATGTGCCCCCAACCAATGTACATGCCCTTGACTAGAATCGAACCCAGGACCTTTCAGTCCGCAGACCGATGCTCTACCACTGAGCCAAACCGGTTTCAGGAGTTAACATTTTAACTCACCACTTTGCGTAGCTGTTGTGAAGATCAGCTCTAGAAGTGTAGGTGGCAGTGCTGTTCAAATAATAATAATTGATATAAATTATAAAAATAATGTTAGGCAGCATAATTACAGATGATAACTTTCATTTCAGACTCTTTCTTTTGAATAATTATACCCTGCTGTGTTGATTTTACATGGTTTTTCTTCTGTATCCAATTTTTTGAACTTAATTTTACCCTTTTCCATATCTAAACATATCACGACGCTCCTATGTATTAGTTAAGTGAAAGTTAATTATACAGACTAGGATAAAATATTTAAACAGAAATAAGATAACCTGTTAATACTTGGATTATAAAACAATATTTGCTAAAATATTTCCGGTTGAATAATTTTTTTCTATATGTCACTAAAAGGCTTATAAGAAGCAAATGAAGTTCTTCATGCCCAAGAAAATAATTTTTAAAGATCCACTCAGTAAATCAAAAAGGAAAAAAAAACTCATTTCAAATCACAATGGGCATGATCAGAATAATATTCAAAATGTTCATTTGTAATTGATAATGATCTATGCTGAAGGGTTTCTTTCCAGTTTGGGAGCTAATTTCAATTGTACCTGAATTTCCTGCAAAATGATAGGAAATATGTGCTCTATCCTGTACCAACTCTTGAGACTTAAAATATGATCTTATCATTTCGATTTTTGCTTGCAATTTTACAGCCTACTAGGATCCTGCTCTTCTTTTCTGACTTTCAAATATCACCTACATCACGCAATATATGAAACACTGTCTCCCTTTGAATGCATATGGTGAAAATTGTTCACATAGATGGCTATCTAGTCTTTAGTAACACAGGATCCAGTGTTGGCTCCATTGTACGGAAATGGAGTCCAATTTAGTAGCTTAAATGAAGAGAAGAATTAAATTGGAAATTGCAGTCTGAAATGTCCTGCACTTGATCATAAAGAGATTATAGGGAGTAAAGAGCACTGAGTAACTGTATTTTAAAAGGAGCCAGGCTTCTGATAGTCCTGTGCTTTATCAGTTTCTAATCAAAGTCTCAATATAAATACATTTTTAAAACACGATGCTGTAATTCATTTATTTATTTTCAGGAGAGGTCAATTCGTTTCAGATATCAGTGGCATCAGAATTCTTATTCTTGTGCACTGAGTTGCAAAACAATTTAGTTCTACTTTGTTGGAGGTGGAGGGGTGGTAATGCTTTCATCCAGTCCCCTGCCCACTCTAGCTAGGTGTTCAGATGTTTGTGAAACTTTCTCTTTTATTCCCAAGCTCCCAAGATAAGCATCGAGCAATATTTTTTAGTGCAATTTTCTTCCAAAATTGAGATTGGTCATGAGTTCTTATTTGAATAACCATATTGTATATTAGCTGTATGACTAGTAAAATTTGAATCTGCTCTGCCATCAAACTGGGCTACTGTAAGACAAAAGGGCTTATCTGGTGAAATATAAAATATTGTGGAGCTGAGCAATTTGAATAAATCACATGGCCCCTTTAAGCTTCAATTCTCTCCTATGATATTGGGGTTAATAAGTACCTATAAAAAGATGAGAAGTCACTGAGACAAGGCACAGAAGATTAATATCCCTGACCTAGAGATTAAGCAAAGTAGCTAAGAGTATACACCTTCTGAATTCAAATCCTGTCTTGACTGCTTGTTTGCTGTTGGACATTGGACAAGTTACTTAACCTATCTGTTGTTGTTTTTTTATTTCCTCGTTTATAAAATGGGATGAATAATAATAGCCCAGTCAAAACCGGTTTGGCTCAATGGATAGAGCATCGGCCTGCAGACTGAAAGGTCCCGGGTTCAATTCCTGTCAAGGGCATGTACCTTGGTTGCGGGCACATCCCCAGTAGGGGGTGTGCAAGAGGCAGCAGATCAATGATTCTCTCTCATTGATGTTTCTAACTCTATCCCTCTCCCTTCATCTCTGTAAAAAATCAATAAAATATATTTTAAAATAATAATAATAATAATTGCCCATTAATAAATTGGTGATGAACACTAACATTTGATGAATTAATGTTTATAAAGCACTTAGCACAGGGTCAGCACTTTGTGTTTGCCAATTTAATAACACAATGATAAGCACAAATAAACTCTTCCTTATTACTATCATATATTATTCAAAACAAATGGAAATTGTTGTTAAAATTTAACAATTGTGGTATTAATTCATTGCAAAATATACAAACCTAAATCAAGATATCATAACAAAGAAAACTATTAATACAGATATATTTTAAACAAACTTAGCTACAGTGTCTTTGCCATAATTTTACACTGAAAACAATTATTCTTCCATGCTGAACAGTGTCAAAACTGTCATCGTTTAAATTGCAGTTTCAATTTTGTTTGTTTATATTTTAGAAAAGACTAGTCAATCCCAAGCACAATTTGGGGACTATCAAACAAAAATACTTGCACTGTTTCATGGTATTTTGAAATTATTTTCACAGGCACTTGAAAAGTGCTCACCATCACTAATTATTAGAGAAATGCAAATCTAACCCGTAATGATGTATCACTTCACACCTTTTAGAATGGCTATCATCAAAAGACAAGAGATGAATACTGAGGAGAAAAGGCAACCCTGTGCACAGTTGGTGGGATTGTACATTGGTGAAGCCACTAAAAAAAACTGTATGGATGTTTCTCAAAAATTTTTAAATGGGAACTACCATAGGATTCAGTAATTCCATTTCTGGGAATGTATCTGAAGGAAATAGAAACACTATGTCAAACTGCAAACCCAGGTTCATAGCAGCATTACTTATAATAGTTAAAATATGGAGAAATACAAAATAAATGGATATATATATATATATATATATATATATATATATATATGAAATTAGAGGTCTGGTGCACGAAATTTGTGCACAGAGGAGTGGGGGGATCCCTCAGTCCAACCTGTACCCTCTCCAATCCAGGAGCTTTCAGGGGATGTCCTACTTATGGCTTAGGCCCACTCCCTGTGGTTCTCTGCTCTCTGTGGGGCCCTCTTGACTGCCCCTGAGTTTCCGCATCAACGGCCAAGCAGGCCCTGCTCTCAGTGGCCATCCCTCAAGACTCCAGTGGAACTGAGAGGCCTGGGCACCACCATCTTGAGGCTGAGGGCTCCTCCATCTTTGTGTTGGAATGATGGTTAATTTGTATATTACTCTTTTTTTAGATAGGATATATATCCTATATAATAAAACCCAAATATGCAAATCAACTAAACAATGTAATGACTGGTTTCTATGAACTGATCACCAGGGGGCAGACGCTCAACATAGGAGCTTCCCCTGGTGGTCAGTGTGCTTCAACAGGGGGAGTGCCACTCAGTGAGAAGCCTGGCTCATGGATGGTGAGTGCATTGGTGGTAGTGGGAGCCTCCACAGCAGCAGCACTAAGGAGCAATGAGCCGAACAGTAGGAAGCAGTGAGCAGATGGGCAGTAAGGAGTGAGATGTCCTCAACTGCAAGAGGGCACAGGCCCAGTTGAAGAGACCTCCCCCACCCCAGTGCATGAATTTTGTGCACCAGGCTTCTTTTCTAATATATATATTAGAGGCCCATTGCAGGAAGATTTCTCCAATAGGACTTCCTGCTGCAGTCTCTGCTTCCCCGCCTGCTTCCCTTCCTTCTCCACCGCCTGCTTGCTTGCTTCCCCAAAGTTTTGCTCCCTTCTGCAGCAAGCCTTCTGCTTGGCTTCTTTCTACTCTGTCTTGAATCTTCACTGTGCACCTAGATATGCAAATTATCTGCCAACTTGGTTGGGTTAATTTGCATATATGTCCTGATTGGCTGGTGGGTGTGGCTTGTGGGCATAGCAAAGGTACAGTCAATTTTCATGTTTCTCTTTTATTAAATAGGATATATGTATCAGCCATTCCAAAAGAAAGAAATTTCACCATTTCACCCTTTGTGACCTAGAAGGCATTATACTAAGTGAAATAAGTCAGACACAGAGAGATAATTGTATGATTTAACTTATATGTGAAACCTAAAAATACACACACATACACACACAAACCTCCACACAAAACTTATAGAAAAGCAGATCAGACATGTGGCTTAATTATTAGGAAGGTAAAATACAACATGCTGACTATAGTTAACGCTGCTGTATGGTATTTTGGAAAGTTGTTAAGAGAATAAATCCTAAAGCTTCTTATCACAGTGATAAGGACAGTTTTTCTTTCCTTTTCTCTGTTTTTCTTTTGTTTTTGTATTTTGTATCTGTATGAGCTGATGGATATTAACTAAACTTATTGCGGTAATCATTTTACAATATGTGTAAGTCAGGCCATTTTGCTGTCACCTTAACTTTATATAGTGCTATATATCAAGTACACCTTAATAAAACTGGAAAAGAGATTCCTTGCAACAAATTGGTTGGTGATTTTTTCCCCCATTCTCAATTATAAAAGACAAATGCAAAGCATTATTTATATTGGTAATAAATATTAGCAGTAACTTGAATTTTTTTTTCCTAACTTCTGACTTATTTTCTCTTTCATTATCATTCATTTAAATTAGTTGGACCCCGAAAAAGCTTGAAAAATAATTAGTTAGGCTGAACTAAGAAATGCTAAAAAAGCCAGTGCATTAGTTTTATTTGCTATTGGTAACAAAACAACCATCAAAACAAACAAAAAAACTTACTGGGTAAACACAATAGCTAATTTAATACTTTATCATTCTGTAAGTCACAATTCCAATCAGTAGAGGCCTTACAAGGCTAAAATCAAGATGTCAACTGTGCTATGTACCTTCAGGAGGTGCTAGAAAAAATTTATTACTTTGCCTTTTCAGTTTATAGAGGCCCTTTCTTCCAGCAATCAGACATCAACTATGATACTGAGTCTTCTTACTCCTTAAGATTTCATAATCCTGTGGTTGCCACTAGGTCCACCAGTTAACACAGCATTGTCTCCCTATTTTAACCCTAGTTGATTGACAGCATTCATCCCATCTGCAACATTAATTCCCTATTTTTCATGTAACCTAACATATTCATAGATTTTAGGGACTAGGATATAGACATCTTTGGGGAGGGAGCATCATTCAGTCCACCACAACCAACAGCCATAATCAGCCATGAAAATTGTGTCCAATTAGGTTACCACAGTATCAATTCCATAATAAAAAATGATAAATTCCATGTGCCTAAAAATGCTGAAGATTAGCACAAAGATGATGGGTTTTCTACCCATCAGTTGAAGCAAAAAAAAATATAGAAAATTTAAAAAGTATATATCATCAAATATTGAACATATGCTGGCCTAGGGAAAATTTTAGCACTAGGAATGAGATTAAAAGGATTGATTTTCATACAGCCTTTAAGGCAATGACAGTGTCCATTACATGTGAATATGTGATGTAAGCAAAGACCTCTCAGCCTTTCAAATAAAAGGCAGCTAAGTATCAAAGTTTTATCAACTCCTATGACAGCTGTCTTTACAGATGGTATCAAGGACTTCCCAACAATTCTGCTAATACAGTAGATTTTAAAGATCAATCATGAAGAATTTCATTGAATATTTGTTATATATCGTAGTCTCAGCCTAAAATGATTGAAATATAAAAAGCAAAGATCTTTTACAAAACAAAGTTTTTTAAGCAGAATAAAATTGACAACTGTGGTGCTGAAACCTGTTTGGCTCAGTGGATAGAGCGTCGGTCTGCGGACTGAAGGGTCCCAGGTTCGATTCGGTCAAGGGCAGGTACATTGGTTGCAGGCACATTCCCCGGTGGGGGGGCATGCAGGAGGCAGCTGGTCGATGTTTCTCTCTCGTCGACGTTTCTAGCTCTCTATCTCTCTCCCTTTCTCTCTGTAAAATATCAATAAAATATATTTTTTTAAAATTGACAACTGTGGTAATCTCTTTGCTATTGTTTACATATTTCTTTTCTTTTTTTGCATCATGATTAGTTTTTGAAATTTCTGATTAGGAATTTGGAGGGTGGACACAAAATGCATCCACACAACAAACAAGTAAATGTTTTACTTCACAGGTCTTGGAAATAGTGTACATTGAGATATTTGTGAATTTTTATTTCCTCCATTCCCACAGAAGATCAAACCATAACACTATGTCAGATTACCATAAAAATCAAGGAAGAGTTGAAATGCGTTCAAGTACAATTCCAGTTGTTTGCGAATTTTTGCCAGACTGCCTTTCAAATGCAATAGTCTTTTTCAAGGGCCATGATCAATACTTTTGAAACTTTCAACTCTCTTGGGTCCCTGAAAATCCACGGGCCATAATGTAATCAATTGGCAGCATCAGCTTTTTCTCAATATTCTTTTGTTCAACCTCCTGATCTATATTCTTGATTCCTTCAGCTTAAAGAAAATCAAAAAGAAGTCTGAGAAATTGGAAACAACATTCTCTTAATTCAAGTGCTCTATGCCTCCAAACCTTTTTATTTTAACTCATGAGAAGATGGGGTGATGCTGATTCCTAAATTGAAAACTTCTCATAAATTCCTAACTTAGGATCCTCTTCTTGTTCAACTGCTATTAAATTCTGCCTATAAAATCAGTTTTTCTACAGTGAACAGGACTGTTAGTTATCTTAGTAAAACCTTCCTTATGCTCTCTATTTTATAGTTAATCTAGATTAAATTGTAACATATCCTACACTCAAGTAGATCTCTGTTCCTGCTATTTGACTTTTAGCTATTCCCTAGTGAGTTTGTATTTATTACTGCAATTATGTAATTAAATTATTAAATGACTTCATAGAAAGAAATTTGACTTACTAGAAATAAACTATATTGAATACTTTGAATGTCTGATAAAGTGTAATTGCCAAAAAGCTTATGTCAAATTAGGAATGTAGAGACAACTAAACAAAAAGGGTAAAATCTGCACTCAGATCGCTCTAAAGCAGGGGTGGGGAACCTTTTTCCTGCCAATGGCCTTTTGGATCTTTATAAGGTTATTCATGGGCCATCGTAAATTATCAACCTAAAAATTAGCCTGCTATATTCAGCTAAATATTTAATTAACTCACCCCTAATGCCTTGCAGGGCCAGACCAGATGATTTCCTGGGTCTTATACAGCCCTTTGGCTGGACATTCCCCAACCCTGCTATAAAGCCACCCTGAACATACCCCAATGGAACTTAGGAAATTGATGATGTTTTCATATAAGAAAGATGAAAATAAAACATAAATAGCAGCAGACCAGTTCTGAAAAAAAATGGAGGGGGGAGACTTGCCAAAAGTTTGGTAAATTAATGTACATTGCTACATATTTAATTGAAATAAAAAGTAAATGCATGCTTTTAATTTTTTTACAAATTTGTACTTTAACCAAGTTTTTCAGTTAACTAATACACACCTTAGTGACTTAGTTTGTGACATAGGAAGACTTTATAGAACATTATTTACCCCTAATATATATATTTCAGGGGGAAAGAGAGAGGGAGAGAGAGAAACATCAATGATAAGAAAGAATCCATGAATGGCTGCCTCCAACACACCCCCACTGGGGATTGAGTCAGCAACCAGGGCCCTTGCCCTGAATCAACCTTGACCGCCTGGTTCATAGGTCAAAGCTCAATCACTGAGCCACACCAGCTTGGCAACTCTTAGTTTTTAAATTATCACTGTAAATGCAAAATACTGAGAAGTGTGGCTCACTAATTTGTAGCACTAAAGAAAAGACCTGTGCGTTTGAAATCATCCAGGGGGAGAAACCACAACCTTGAAGTTAGCTGTCTGGTTTGTACTGGTATGATCCTGGACAAAAAGTTCTTAGTCACTCTGATTCAGTTTCTTTTAGAAAAAAAATAAATAAAAGAATTTATAATACTCAACTTAAAAACATCAAATAAGTAAGTATATGTGAAAATGTTTGGCACTACATTAGCATTAACTTCTCCTTCATTAACTGGAAATACATGTATTTGCTTTAGAAGGCTTATGTAGAAATGTGTAGGTTTTCTTCAAGATCTTTTTCCCCTTAAATTTTTGTCTATAAACTTAATATTGCAGGGAAACACTCTGGCTAATCTGTGAATATTCAATAGGGGCTGGTGGATTCACAATGTTTTATGAGTCTTAGAAAAGAAATCAGTACATTTCTACCTTACTGTGGAGCCCGGCCTTTCTGGCTCCCATGTGAATGGGAGAGCCCTGTAAGAAGGGCCATGCCTTATGTAACAGGACCTTTAATGCCATTCTCCCATCGACTTTTCTGGGGTAAGCTTTGTCTGATTGTCTCCTGTTTTTCACTAGGATGGGGAAAAATAAAACTTTTATTTGGGTTGAAATAAATTTGGTTGGAATTAAATCAGCCTCAATTAATAGGGTTGGCCATACGGCATTAAAACATAAACACAAAGGATACAGACAAATCTATTTAATACCCAGACGCTCACTATGCTAGAGAATAAAGAAAGTTAAAGGAAAGCTGTAATTGTGTGATTTCATTATTTAGGACACTGATGACTAAGCCTTATACAGCCCTTGGCTCCTTTGTTCCACAGATGGACACACGCAAACCTACGTATTCACACAGGGGAATAGGCTGCTTTAGCTGCAAATTGAATTATTACCTCCTTAATGGCCATTTGAACCTCTTACACCTAGAAAGCAACCTTCTGCACTTATGCTTAAAGCCTACTTATACAAATACTTTTATTTTAAAAATTCTTTCTCCAGAGAATTATTTCTCCCTAAATATTTGGCAATAATATGACAAAAAAAAAAAGCCTTTTTTTTTTTTTTAAGTTTGGATGTATGTCAATTCCTCTTATTTTCATTTTTTAGTTAATAAAGTATATAGTAACTTGGTGATATGGAAAAATGATGAACAATTAAGTGCTTTATGAAAATGACCATTCTAAACATTTTTTCCTTATAGTTAGGTTTCTAGAATCACAAGAGATATATTGCATTAGCAGATGAATGTGGTCAGAGTAAAGTAACACTAATAACACTAATTTATTTAATAACTAAAATAAAGTGGTATTATCAGAGAAAAAATGCCTATCACTTATTATCTCTATCTATAAAACACACAGTGGATACCATCATTATTAGAGTAAACTAGAGGCCCAGTGCATGAAATTTGTTCACAGGGATGTGTGTCCCTCAGCCCAGCCTACATCCTCTCCAATCTGGGACACTTCAAGGGATATATAACTGCCCATTTAGGCCTGATCATACCAGGACGGCTGGCTGCCAACTGCTTGCCTGCCTGCCTTCCTGATTGTCCCTAACCACTTCTGCTGGCCAGCCTGATCACCCCCTAACCACTTCCCTGCCAGCCTGATTGCCCCTAACTTCCCTCCTCTGCCAGCCTGATCACCCCTAACTGGCCTCCCCTGCAGGCTTGATTATCCCCAACTGCCCTCCCTTGCAGGTCTGGTCTCCCCCAACTGCTCTCCCCTGCTGGCCATCTTGTAGTGGCCATCTTTGACCACATGGAGGCAGCCATCTTCTGTGTTGGAGTGATTGTCAATTTGCATATTACTCTTTTATTAGATAGGCTATAGAGGCCTGATGCTCAGTGAGGGCCAGCTGGTTTGCCCCAAAGGGTATCCTTGATCAGGGTGGGGGTTCCCTTGGAGTGTGAGGTGGCCTGGGTGAGGGGCACACACTCCTATGCCAGCCAGCCACACCCCATGGAAACCCAAGTGGAGGCCCTGGTATCTGGATTTTATTTATTTTCTATAATTGAAACTTTGTAGTCTTGAGCAGAGGCCAAGGCCAGCAAGGCCAGGCAGGAAGCTTGCCTTTCTCCATAGCCAGGGCAATACAAACCTCCTGCTTGTTCCAGCTCTGTGGCTGCTACCATATTTGTTGGGATAATTTGCATACTCACTCCTGATTGGCTGGTGGGCATGACTTTTGGGAATAGTGAAGGTTTGGTCAATTTGCATGTTTCTCTTTTATTACATAGGATAACTTAAACCTATTTACCACTTCAGATTAAATCATAAAATTTAACCTAAAATGAGATCCAGAATATAATCAGTTATCTTACTCTGTATAAGAGACATTGCATTAGTCAAGTCCTTTCTTAACATAAAATATACTTCATACAAGTTAATATTAAACAGAAAACTGCATTTAAGTAAATGAGATAAATTAAAATAAAACAAAATTGATATTTACTCATTCTTTTTATGTTTCATCATTTATCATTTTTCTTTTAAAAACCATCAGCTAAAAGCATAGATAGAAAAATTAAAACTAAAATAGTCCTTTGCGGTGAGGGGCTCTTTTAGAAAAAAATGTTTAGTGTAAGAAGATGATTTTTTATTTAACATGATACTATTACATTGAAATTTATACTCTAAAAAGCTAAGAGATAAGATAAAATCCATAGATAAAATAAAAAAAAAGATTCAGAATATAAACTGCTCAAACCTCATGCAATTATTATTATTAGCTGCGTGCCAGGACTTTTAAGAATTTGAGGCAGTTATAGAAATGACATTGATGGGTACCTGCCCATCAGCAGAGTAGGGCAGGTGAATTTGGTATTTAGAGATCTTTTATGTTTTTTCTACTGCAAAGCAGTACTATTGATTGGTCATCAGTAAACTGCCTCACAGTTTGATGCATCACTTGTATCTTTCTACCATGCTAGGGTAAATAGTCTGATGGTCTCCCAGTCAGCCATATCTTTTGTTTTTACGCAGCAACAGTCCTGAGGCTATTCTTTAAACAATTTCTCATAGTATAAATATTTTGGTGGTAAGTGCAATGCTATTTTTAGTAGCTGAGAAAGACAAATTAGACAGTCAAATTATATCCACACACTCTAACAGGATCCCAGCTCAGGAACCATTGTCCCATGATTTTTGCAGAGGTCAATAAAAACAATTAAAATGTGGATAAAGCATCAGCCTGCTGATTGAAAGGTCCTGAGTTTGATTCCAGTCAAGAGCATGTACCTTGGTTAAGGGCACATACCCAGTAGGTGGTGTGCAAGAGGCAGCTGATCGATGATTCTCTCTCATCGATTTTTCTAACTCTCTATTCCTCTCTCTTACTTTCAAAAAAAATCAATAAAATATATATTTTTTAAAAACACTATGAAACTGAATTAAAAAAAAAATTAAAATGGCCTTTGCCTTGTATGTGTTTCCAGATCCTGCCATTTCAAACAAGGGGAAAGACTCAAAACGTCCTGGATTGGGCTGCAGCAGGAATGATTGAGTTTAAGATTGGCTGTCATGCTGAATTAGGTGGTGAAGCAGTGGGGGAATGAGTTGTCTAAATGGTATGAATCTGTAACATCACTGGCCCCCTGCATTATGAGTGCCTAGGAATGAAAGCCTCACTCCTACATGAGAGCCCATACCAGGCCAGAGGCAGCCTCCCCTTATTTTACATAATTAAATCTGTCCCTGTTACAGAGTCAGACATTTAAAAATGATTCCCTTGGCGGCTAGGGAATGCCCTCCTTTTCCAGAGTAGATGAGGGCAGGTGTGTCCATCTTGTACTGAGCATTCAGAAAGGAAAAGGCCAGCCCCCCGCTCAGTGAGCACACGTGTTAGAAAATAGAAACTACACAGAGATCCTATCCTGAGAGGCATGCCACAAAGGACATAGGAGGAGGCAGTATCTTCAGTACCAAAGTAGGATTCCGAATTTCTTAATGTATGTCAGATAAAACAAAGCCTAAATTATAGAGTTAATATTTTGTAATTCAGATCACAGTATTGGAGGAATGCTGCTTCCATTGCTTGGCTAGTTATCCATGGCATTACCATGGATAATAACCTTCTCATCCGGTAAAGTAATAGGACAATCTACAGAGTCCAGGACACCTACTTAAAGCTATCACATCTTCTCAACAAATCACATAGCACGTATTTACATACACTTGTTATATCAATTGCCAGGGTCATGTAAATATGAAGGACATCTAATAGGATTTTTAGCCAGACACTTTATTAGCTTAAGTCAACAAAGGTAGGGGAGGTGATGGCCTGGAAACAGAATTGGGGTACCACCATTTGTCAACGATGTGAATTTGAACAAGCCCCCTGAACACTCAGTGCCTAAGATTATTTATATGTAAAAGCAGAATGGTTCCAACAGAACCTCTCTCACTTAGGGAGGACTGAATGAGTTAGCATGTCTGTGATGCCGTTGAGAATAGCGTCTGGCAGTCTACACATGTCAGCTACTAATTTCTATATGTGTGCCACAGTCATAAAGAAAGGGAACCTCTAGATTTATTTAGAATGCGTAACTATGCAATATCACCACTGTTTATAACCAACCTGTTCTCTCTGCAACTGTCTCAGTAAAATTGTCTTATTAGAAGTGCTGCCTTGCCTCCTTTTATTCTGAGAGAAGAAGAGAGAAGGTCCAGACATTCTGGGTGGGAGGGCATCTGCTTTCGCACATCTTGGTGAATCATTCCCTGCTGCTGAGGCTGAGCCTCACAGGAGATGAACGTGGGGGAGGTTAGTAAGGAAGGACACAGGCACCGGATGAATGACATTGTCCCAATTGGCCACAGTGATCAATGGGATCAACTCATCACATCTCTTATCTCTCCTGATTCTGTTTCTTCATAGGATTCCAAGCCAGTGACCTTTCAGACCCACTTGATTTAGTTCTTGATGCATTGCAAGATTTTTAAAAAGCAGTTTAACTTCTAATAGGAATTAACAACTTTGATTCTTCATTCATGCCTCAAAGAAAATTTATTAGATCCAACTATATAACACAGTGATACTTAGTGTGATTCCACTTTGCCACGCATAGTAGAAATCAGATATTTTCATGGTTGTTTCAGATAGGTCAAAATATCAGATACACACATCACTGTTTTGTAATCAAAGTCGCTCCTAGGCTCCCTGCTGGAAATCAAGATCAACAGTAATTAATATAAATTTGAGAAGTCTGTCAGAAGGCTGACCTGGGCTTCTTTAATATTCATAGGGTGAATTTGCATTTCATTACCTTCTGGTGACTCAATGGCCTAAAGCAAACCCCCTTCCTAACTTGATAATCTTACTGTTTACTAAACAATCACCTTTGATATTTCTGTTCGCATTCCTAAAAGGCAATTGTGTATTCTAGTAAATAAAGCAGACAGAATGAGACTCAATGGAACTTTTTAGTAGAACTATTTACAGTTAAGTTTTCCCTGGCTCCCCCCCCCCTAATTTCAACATTATTATTTCTTATTTTGTGTTTTAATTTGCACGTTGGCTCTTTCTCCAAGCCTTTGAATCCGAAAGCCATGCTGGCCATGGCTTTTCACAACTTACTAATATTTTGTTGCATAATAAATTAAAAATAAGCATAGGCCATATCACAATGTGTTTATGTTTTGATAATATTTAATGGAATTACTTTATTTTGAACAAAATGTATGCATATAAACTCATTATTCTGGAGAACAAGAAAAAAGGTTAAGAATCTTTGCTGTAAAATGACACTTGGGTGGGGGAAAGAGAACAGATAAATAAATTGATTGAGGACCTTCTCAGCTTGCGATTTGAAAGTCAATGCTGGGCTCCTGGTGCCTTCACAGAGGTGCCAGAGAAAGAGCAACTGAGGGAAGCCATGTCGCTGTCCAGTTGAGGACACACTGCTGCGAATGCAGTTTCTTTAGCCCACCTCCTGCAGCAGTGAATTGTACTCTTGTCCATTAAACCTAAGAAGTTTCTACTTTTTTTTTTTTAACACAGTGTTGGAGTTACAACTTTCATTTTATCAATCACCAAGAGAAGTGTGCCCATGTGATTCGGAGGCGGAAGGGGGATAAGCCAGGTACCCAGTAGCTGAGCAAGAGAGTTGAAAGAGTCTGTCCATAGTCTTTTAACTAGAACATCCAATGAGCTGAAACACCATTGCCACAAGTGTGTCTTTTGATGTTTTCTCCCTGCTGATCATGCCTGAAAAACACTTTCTAGAAATCAAATGAGTTGGAAGGGTCCTCCACCGGGCTGACTTCACAGCATCAGGATCACACGGAGCTCTGCGACCCTGGGGGTTTTGGTACACTGCTGCTGCATGTGGTGAAAATATATCCGTATTTATTCATGTATTTGTTTTATCTTTCTTCCTGTTACTGTATTTGCTAAACAATGATATTGCCCCTAGACTATGTTCCAAGAGTTAGTTGCAGAGTTTATTTTATGGCTTATATCTGTGATCTTAAGAAGAAGTTGACAGAATCACCTATAGCACTTAAAAAGCTTATACATTACTTTCCCATTCCACTGATATTCTGCATTCATAGTCATTGGGAGTTTTTCATGCAACTGTTTTTTAACAGGTGCATCTATAACAAACAACCCTAGTTGATAAAATTGCCTCATTGAGGTCATTAATAACTAAATCCAGTCTTCCTCTGTTGCTCCACTAATTAAATATGAAGAAACATTTTCTGCTGCTCCAGGTACTGTACTGGGACCTGGAGATATAGAGGTGAATGCTTAATCCCAGATCTTTAAGAGCAATAAAGAAATTATGTATCATGTGATAATTACTAGCATTTAAGTGAACCTGAGATACTGGTTTGAGGGTGACATAGGTGGGTGTGCCAGAGGAAGGGATTCCTGAATTGATTTAAAATAATTAGAGAAGCTAGACATTCAGTAGCTGTGACATATCCATCCGTTTATCACCAGCAGCTACATGATACCTATCTCTGACACACTGTGTGTGCTCAATAAATTTTAAGCTGATTTAAGAATAGGGGAAACGTGGTGTTTTGAGAATAATTATTTGGGTTTGACTGTGGATTCTAACTTCTGAGTAAATTGAGAAATGAGTTTGAAAATATGAGTTATCAAACTACTTATGTTCCCTGCCAAACAAAGATGTTTATATTTTAATTTAAGACAATGATATTTCAAGCAGGTGGAAGGTATCTGACCGAACTTTTATAAGTCTATTTGAACCTCTTACATAAGTTTTATCCTGCTAACTGGCCTGATAGTGCTTCTCCCAACTTCTTACTTGATAGATCCTCCCTTCCTTTAATTGATGGATAGATGTAAACCCCACATGCGGCCAGGCATTCTTGAGCTCTGAACCTCCAATCAGCACCTGCCAAATACCCTATCCCCGCCCCCTCACATTCCTAAGTCCCTAGGTCCTTAATCACCAATTGCTGAGTGCCCTAAGCCCCGCCCCCTATCCTTAAAGGAGATTGTACCCCTGCCTTCACTCTTTTCAGTGCCTCTCTGTGGAAGCAGCTGGCAGGGGTTCCCTCCCCTCCAATAAAGCCTGTGTGTGTCCTGCCATCCCGGTCTCCTGTCTACCTTCTCTATTTAATCTATCATTACTAAAGCTTCTACATAGATTATAAAAAAAAAAAAAAAAACACACACAAATGCAACCCAAAATAACACAAACCAAAACACCTTTAACAAAATTCAAATGCTGAGACAGAATCTATTTGTTAGAAGAACCTATTTGTCAGAATCTGTAAGATATCTTTTTCTCCCCAGATGACAAATGGAGCTGGATTGAGAGGCGGTCTATCCATAACTCCTATAACAGAAAAATGCACATGCAAGCCATCGAAATAGGGTGGGAAAGCACTAAGTTCCTCTTATGTTATCTCCTTTCCTGTTCAGAGATCCAACAATGGTGCTGAGAACAAAACAAGCATCCAGAGCAGCTGTCACTGTACTCTGACAACTGCAGAGATACAGCATTATCTTTGTGTCCTCCTTTCCTTTTCTCTGCACCATTCTATATGGTTTCATAGATAGCAATGAGAAACTCTCTCCCTACAGTTTGTAGTGTGCTATATTGAAAAAGTACTTACATAACAAACTGGATAGATTATCTCAGCATATTCAAATGACCATAAGTGGTACAGGGGACCTCAGACCACAGTGCAACACAATAAACATGAGCACAATTTTAAGAAAACATAAGCATTTGGAACAAAACACAGGTGTATATTTAATTGCTCTCTGGGTAGGCAATAACTTTCTAAGAACTTAACACCAAAAGGAAAAGGAAAAAAAATTACATAGATGACCTTATTAAAAAATATCTAGTTGGCCACTTCTTTTTTGCTCCTTATCAGCATTTTCTTGCTGTTCCAGAGCACTTACCACATTAATAATGATTCTAGGTGTGTCAGGGTCTGTATGTCCCACCACTCTGTAAGCTTTTTGAAGATTGCAAGGGTGCATCTCAGGTCTCTACCTACTGACTGGATATCTAAATATTACTTCAGTGATTTTTTTTTAATCTCAAAGATTTAAAAACCACACCTTTCAGTAAATATAAAAATATAATTGCAAGTCAACAAGAAAATATTAATAATTAGTATTCCACTAGAAAAATGTTTAAAATAGCTATATGATTAAGACATGTAATGAGTTAATAAAATTTTCTGAATGTTTAGTTTCATTTCAAATAAAAGCCAAAACAAGATAATACAAATTTTGCCTACTAAATTGGCAAATTGAGTTACATACTGTTGCACAGAAGGATGGTATAAACATAGATTGATTATGATCTTTCCTAGAACAATTGTAACAAGCCAGAGCAGGAGACACATTACTGCAATTTCAAAGGAAATAACAAGAAAAACCCAGAACAAAACTCAATCATGTTCTTTATAGCTCTGTAGATTACTATAAACTCCAAATAAAGGGGAATACAAAACTACACACTCACGAATGAAATCAAATAAGTTACTCAAAATAATCAATCCAGCCACAGATCAAAACCATTGCTTATGTTATTCTCTCTGTTCTCCAGTATAGAAAACATTTGTATATAAAATATATACCCTACTTGATATTATTGACTTAATACCCTCCTTATTCTTGAAAATACTATCATGTATTATTCTGGCAGCTTTTTTTTTATGGTCAAGAGTACAGCACAGGTAACTGATGTATTATGTTAATACTGGAGGCCCACTGCACCAAATTTATGCATGGGGGTGCTGTGGGAGAGTCCCTCAGCCTGGCCAGCACCTTCTCGCAATCTAGGACAACTGACTCTTAACCGCTTACTTCCTGCCTGCCTGCTTGCCTGATGGCCCCTAACCACTCTGCCTGCCTGCCTGATTACCCCTAACCACTAGCATGCCTGCCTTATCGGCCCTAACTGTCTCTGCCTCAGCTCCCACTGTGGCAACTTCATCTGGAAAGATATCCAGAAGGTCATTTGGCTGCCTGGCCTAATTAGCATATTACACTTTTATTATTACAGATTATTATTATAGATATGGGTTATCTATATTCATTTATTGTGTTCATAGTTTATTCCATGTACTTTTATTATAAAAAAACACATTTGTATATATTTAATTTTCAAATTGAAAAACATATATTTACTTTTATATTATATATACCTATATAATTATAGTATATTATTCTAAATATGTGTGTATAAGCAGAGAACAATTTCAATGACATTGGCAAGTCTGTTTTTAATTTTTTACTTTATTGGAAATCTGCTCATTTAAGTAGATTTCTGTTGGATATGTTCATAAGATTTTTTAATTCTGAAATTTGCCAAAAGTTACAAAAAAATAAATGATGTTTACCTTTTATAAGTACTTTTTGATATATTTCAAGATGATTATTTGATTATGTTTGAATATTTTCTAAAGGTAATCATTGCTTGCTGACTTGGAGTAAGGCCTACCTAATCAGGATGCCTTGCTATTTCAATAAACTGCTGATTTTGATTTGTTAGTACTTTATCTAGTATTTTACATATATGTCTGAGTTAGAGTTTGGTAAAGAAAGACAGATTTGATAGGTAGCTACAGGTAGACAATGTGTACAAACCTTCTTGTTTGGGTTTCTTTGGCTACCTTTGTAACCTCATGTAATCTTTTTGGAAATGTTTTATTTTTTCCTACATCCTCCACTGTTTATGGAGCCAGAAATGTGGATTAGGAAGTTACTATTAACGGGTACCGAGCTTCTTTTTAGGATGATGAAAATATTCTGAAATTGGATTCTAAAAGTATCTGCACTACTGTGTAAATATAAAAAACATGGATTGTAAACTCAAATGTTAACTTTATTATATCTAAACTAGAGGCCCGATGCACGAGATTTATACACTGGTGGGGAGGGTCTTTGAGTCCAGCCTGCACCCTCTCACAGTCTAGGGCTCTCACAGCATGGATCCCTCTCTCTTTACTGCTCACCTGCAGCAGAGGTGGGAGAGGCTCTTGCCACAGCTGCTGTACTCACCAGCCATGAGCCTGACTTCTGGCTGAGCAGTGCTCCCCTTGTGGGAACGCACTGACTTGCATTGAGTGTCTGCCCCCTGGTGGTCAGTGTGTGTGTCATAGCGACCCGTCATTTCACCATTCGGCCGATTTGCATATTATGCTTTGATTGTATAGGATGGCCAGTGCATGTCATGGCAGCTCCTGCACTGAGTGTGTGCCCCCTGGTGGTCAGTTCATGTCATAGTTACCAGTCTGATGGATGGATGCTTAGCCTTTTATATATATAGAATACATCTCAATAAAGCTGTTACAAAACAGGAGTATCATTTCTTATAGATTTAACAGACTCACCCCTACAAATGTATTTTCCTATCACATTTTCAAATCTATTTGTATAAAATTTACCTAATATTTTGTTCATCTATCTTTTATCTCCTTTTGATATCAACATTTTTCTTCCTGTCTTTGTTTATAAAATGTGTCTTCTTATTCCTCTGCCCCTATTTAAATCATGGTTATGGGAAATTTTTATTTTTTGTCTTCTCTACTTTATTGGATACATATGGGTATACATAAATTATGTGTCTTGTGATTAGAATAAGATGTACAAAAATACTTTTAAAATTTTGGTTAGAAATTCTCTTGTTTCTGAGGAGTCAGTCATTCTGTCAAATGTCATCCTTATGAAAGAGTGATGCCATTAAATAAAAGGCATGAAATTCATGTGCCTGAGAACTGTTAAAAATTTAAGTGAGGAATTCCTGTGAAGTCTGGAGAACAAAACTTATGCTGCAGCCCAAATAGATCCCCGCCCCCCATTTCTATAAAGTTGAAGAAAAAATCAGTAGATTTGAAAGACAAACCATTCAAAATCTTGGGAAGCTGTCAGGAAAGAGAGTGCATTTTTCTCAAGAAAAATAATGGATCTTCTGGTTTAAATGTGTGACATATCTGCCAGATAGATGTTTCCTCATTTGTTCCTTTAGCCTCGATCCACTTCCAAATCTCCCATCTGGTCCCATATGTCCTACACTCACAAGTTGTATATGGCTCGAGGTTGAAAATACTTGGGGATATTACTATATAATTTTATTAAGAGCTATAATTTTTATATACTGTGTCATAATGTCCACATATCACAAGGGATGTTTCCAAGTAGTTACCTCAGACTGAAAGTTTCCAACATTACAATAGCAATATTATACTAAGGCTTTAGGTGATTGATACAGTCATCTGGGTGAGAAATAGTGAGTACTGAGCTAATGCAATAGTGACACAGATGGAATAACTGGAATTAGTTTTTTGGGGAAAAAGGTAAAACTGACAAGTTTGATAATTGTCTAGAGATCACAGTAGATGTGATGGGGCAGAGATTAAAGTTTCTATGTCTAACAGGATTCTGTCTTGGCACATAAGTTCTATGAAATGGCTTATTTATGTTGAACATATGTATGCAGAAACAAATGATAGAAATAAAGTGGTAAAATGAGTTACATAATTTTGAGTTATATTGCCCTTAGAGCATATGGGTTAGGGTGACTAGTAGGTATGTAGATACCTAGTCTGGAAATCAGGAGAGTGTTATTCACTGAAAATATCAAAACCACCTAATTAAAACACAGTCATAAATGATTTGAGGCTAGCTCAGTCGTGGAGAATGAATAAAATGGAAAGAAGTCCAACTGAGAATCTTGAAAAATAAAAGGGACTAGAGATTTTAAAGTGGAAAGAATAGAGAAATTGCTATGCAAACCAAGAAAATATCAATTAAGAAGATATCATCAACAGGATTTAATGCTTTATTTTAAAAAAATATATTTTATTGATTTCTTATAGAGAGGAAGAGAGAGGGATAGAGAGTTATAAACATCGATGAGAGAGAATCATTGATCAGCTGCCTCCTGCACACCTCCCACTGGGGATGTGCCCACAACCAAGGTTCGTGCCCTTTACCGGAATCGAACCCGGGACCTTTCAGTCCCCAGGCCAACGCTCTATCCATTGAGCCAAACCAGTTTCTGTGGATTTAATGCTTTAAATAGGTCAAATTATTTTAAAAACTTAGAAAAATAATTTTGGGATTCCTCAAAGACACAGAAAAGTGTCAAAAAAGGTTGATTTCTGTTTTTATATGAGTCCAGAATGGAGAGATTGCTCAGTGAGGAATCATATGTAAATGTAAGAAAATTATTTCCAAGAGTTTGGCTCTAAACCCAAAGCCTTTAAAAATCCATAACTTATGAAATGAATAACAATCCAGTGCCATTGATGAAGTTGAGCCTTACCATTGGTTCTCCCTTTAAACCATTTTTGATCACTTACCATTCACTTATAAAGTAACCCAGTTGTTGTTGTTTTTTCCTCTGAAATATGAACCCTACTCTTTTTTTCAATTTTACTAAATAAGAAAGGTTAAGATCTTAGCAAATCCCACAGGCACATTCTCTTTTTAATTTTATGTGTTTTATTTCCCCTATCAATCTTTTGTGATATCTTTCTAAGACTACAACTATGCTCTTAAAGGGAAGGACTATATTTTACTTCTCTTGAAATAATGGCACTGAGCTAGGTACCTCCATTTCAATACGGGTGTGTTGGAATGAAAAATTTTGATTGATGTTATTCTCCCTACTTAAACTTTAAGTTTACTTTAATTCAGCATTTTCAAGTGGATTTTGTGGAATATTAGTTGCATCAAATTTCAAAGTTAAAAACAGATTCTAATTAAAGGAGTTTGAGAAATATTTTATGTACTATATCACTTCTTGGACTTTTTAAAAATGAATATTACTATAGAAAAATCTCTGAGAAGTCCTGAATAATTCAATATTTTAAAATAATGCATATTAGTATCTTAAAGTATTAGTTAGGAAACAATGAAGTCTTTAAACACCTAAAATTATTTTCAGTTTGTCCTTGAGGGAGAGTCCTGAGACATTTACTTGGCTTTACTGTCTCTCATCAACTGGTCTACATTTTGATTAATTTTATATTTCCATAGAGGGTTTCATAGTTACTATTTTTCATCTGTTCTCACATTTTTCTTGCACAGGCAGTATATATTCTTACACCTCCTACTTCCTACTGTTTCTCAATACCAAATGAGTTTAACATCTAGACTTCATTTTGAGATCCCTTATGTTTCACCCCAGTACAGAAATTTTCATGCTCTGCCATGCCAGATCTAAATCAAAATCAAAACAGGTTGCTTTCCTCCTGTCTTTGCTCCCAGCCTTTGTCTTAGTCTTGTAGCTCCTTCAGTTGAAGTTGTAACCCAATGTGCTAGTGGGATATGGAAGTTCTCTGTTCTTGCAAGGTAAAACGACTCTGAAGAAGTTTCTTGATTGTCAAGCACCTCATGTTTTCCCTTTATTTATGATGGTGTGTGTGTGTGTGTGTGTGTGTGTGTGTGTGTGTGTGTGTGTGTTTTCTGTGAAGTTTCTCTTCAATCTAACCAATTTTGATTTCCAAGAATTTTGGAAAGTTTTTGAGACATCAAATTTTCACTTAGTTATTTTGTTTGTTTGTTTTTGCTTTCCTGTGTTTATATTATCAGTGTTTTTAGGTAATTACCATAGTTTGGATGACAAACGTGCACATAAACCTTAATCTACCATATATTGTGCTCTAGTGTGTATTACAATCCTTTAACCTTTTTGATTCAAAATTCAAAGAAATCCCTTTTGTTTTAGAGTGCAAAGAATCCCAAGAATCAGTATTAAATATTTTTTATATTTAATGAATGTACGGTCCTGGGAACATAAAGATGAATATAACTAATATTAATAACACACACACACACACACACTGCCAGTATAACTTTCTAAGCATATTGTGTTTAACATTAGAGTTAAAATTCTATTTGATTATCTTCCAAGAATAGATATGGGGAAATCTGAAAACATATGTAAGGGCATTAATCACTTGGCTCCATGTAGGTAAGCTTTAACAAACAAAGAACATGTGTTTCTTTCTTCTCCCACTGACTCAATATTGTCATGATAATGATTATGCTCTTTATGCAGCTACTGGCTCTGATAATGATATATACTTATTGATGTTTTCTTTTTAAGTGCCAGAAAACAAGTTGTTTTAACGTAAAATGAAATGCATAAATCTTAAGTGTGTACTTACTGAGTTTTGACAAATGTATCCACCATGGAACCTAAACCCCATTTTTGTTTTTTACTAAAAATCATTTCACATTACCCACAAAGAATTATGAATAGAATATAAAGATTTTCCACAATGAGTTCTTATGCCCTTTAGCCTGGAGGCAGGTTTAAATGCTAAATTGCAGTATTGATTATAGAGAAGAATAGATGCTCAAAGGTTGGCTGTCTCAGGCTACCCCATCAGAGCATGATTAATTTATCCAATCTGAGGTTGGCAAGTTCAGAATGTGTAAGAACAGAATTCCTTTAAAATTCTACTCTTTTATTTCTGGCCCTTCATGTTGAGCATAGCTGGTGATATTAGTGAATCACTGAAGGGGGTTTTCTTCCTTCCACCTCTGCCTCCAGTGACTAAGACACCTGAGAATAAACAGGTAAAAATACCCCAAGCATCAGCCTTGAATTCAGGTGTCAATATAAGGTCACTTTTAAATAGAAGAAATTTCAGGTAATGTCACTCAAACATAGTCTTTCCTTAAATTCTCCTCTAAAGCACTTAGAGCAAATACACTCCACAGATTCTCCATTATGTTTATTACTATTTTAGGTCATCTTCCTTTCTACTTCCTTTCTTAACAAAGCACAGATTATTTCCAATCACACTAATATTTCCCCTTCAACCTAAATGCTCTCAGATTTTCTCATTAAAAAGCACCACTATTAATCTATTTTTCCCTAAATGTATGTACACTTGCAATCACCATTCTAGATTATCTTTTGAAGAATTTTCTAGACTTGCACTTTAAAAAATATTTTTAAAATATTTCCCCATTCCATTCATACAAATAAGAAAACCTTGACCAAATACTTCCACAACAAACTACACACACACACACACACACACACACACACACACACACACACATTTGACAACAAGGAAATAAAATTATTTCAAGTTAGTGATTTCATCTGAATTAATGTAACCTTTCTCTCAAATGTTCAATGAATGTTAAAAAGTAAAAAAAAAAGAAAAAGTAAAAAGTAAATTCTGTTTCAATACTAGTAAAACATAAATTTTATGAGACACTCAAATAATAGGACCAAACAGAGAAAAAGACCAAACAGCTCATGTGAGTGGGGGTTGGTGGGTCACCTGGAATGTAAGATAAATAAAAACTGAGGGAAAGGGGAAAAAAGAGGATGAAAACAATAAAGCTCAAAACTTATCACTTAAGAAAGTGTTACATAGAAATTTCACATTGCAATATTCTGCCAAGGATGCAAATTTAATTACTCCTCTAAACAATGATAAACTCCGATGAGACCACCTCAGATATAGGTTTTTCTGGTTACAAAAAAATACTAAGAAAGCACTCCTTTATGAAATGCCAAAGTGTTTCCAAATATCCCTGTGGCTCTGGGATGAGATTGTAGAAATTGAGTTTGTTCCTGGGTTTTAAGCTCCTTTCAAACACGTGTTTACCCTTTAATAGCACAATAGGACAGGTGGTCGTGGGAATGCTAAGCGAGTCTACCAAGGGAAGCAACCTGGAAAACAGGTAATCCAAGAATGCCTTTCTCCCCCTGCAGACCGAGTATAACTGATGGATGACATTCATCATGATGGCCAAGTACTTGGCACACTATCTCCACTTCTTCAATACATGTTCACTACATTCAGAGAACTCCTGTTTGGCATTTTAAAGTTTAATTTCAGCAGTCTAGGTTTAAATAAAAAAGCAAAACAAAACAACAGACCCTAGCAACATATTCTGATATATACATTATACAGGAACTGGTAAGTCTCGTGAGCTACATTTTTATGCTTCAAAAGATAAATTGCACTATAGTTGAAAAATAACACTTTAAGAGCTAAGTAAATTTAAAAATGTGGAAGAAATCTTAGAGAGCATGAGGCTTTTCAAGCAAAATACATTGAAAAAAAGTGGACTTAAATGATAACTTTTATATTTGAATTAAAAAAATAAATGAAAAGGCAAATCATCATCTGTTACTAAGGTGTCCATATCATTTTTTATTCTTTTTTTTCTAATGAGAGGTACAGGAGTTTCCTTCAAGTATTGCACTGGGGGAATAAGCAGTAGCCTGAATTGTCCCAGGCAAACCAGGGTGGATAGTCTTCCTATCTAATAAGAAACACAAAGAGCCGAAACCGGTTTGGCTCAGTCAATCTGCGGACTGAAAGGTCCCGGGTTCAATTCCGGTCAAGGGCATGTACATTGGTTGCGGGCATATTCTTAGTAGGGAGTGTGCAAAAGATGGCTGGTCGATGCTTCTCTCTCATTGACGTTTCTAGCTCTCTATCTTTCTCCCTTCCTCTCTGTAAAATGTCAATAAAATATATATTTTTTAAAAATGTACATTTTTTCTTCTATAGAATTAATAAGAATTATCTGATAAATGAAATACTGAATCTGAGGCAAATAAATCATTATTTTACATACTCAAAGTATATCTGTAACTTGTGTACTAAAGCAATGGGGTTTCAAAGCTATAGCATAACTTATAAAAGTTATTAAAGTACTTTTATTTTAACCACGTAATTTGATAGACTCAATAGTTGTTAATGAAAGTAGCTTAGGAAGAACCTAAGAAGAAAAAAAGTAAGTACAAATGCTTGTCCTAATATTTATTAGTAGACTAGAAAACCGATGCACAGAATTCATGGAAGAATAGACCTTCCTTTTCCCTGGCTGCCAGCACTGGCTTCTCTCTGGCACCCGGGACCCAGGCTTCCCTCACAGCCCTGGCTTCAGAAGGTCATCCAGTCTAATTAGCATATTACACTTTTATTATTATAGACTAGGGGCCCAGTGCCTGAAATTCATGCACTGGGGAGGGGTCCCTCAGCCCAGCCTGCCCCCCCCCCTCTCACATACTGGGAGCCCTCAGGGGATGTCCTACTGATGGCTTAAGCCCACTTCCCATTGGGAGCAGACCTAAGCCGCAGTCTGGCCTCCCTTTGCTTGAGGGACCGGGCTGATCAGGGGAAGGCGCCAGCCCCATCACCCCACTGCTGCAGCCACTGCCAGTCACCACAGCCAGCAAGGTGTTTTCATCAACACAGACTCTAGTCCCTTCACCATGAAAAAATGACAACTTTCTTTAAGCATTTTCAAGATGTGTCTTTCATAGGATATGACATTTATTTTTCTTTTTTAAAAAAATATATATATTATTTATTTTTTACAGAGAGGGAGGGGGATAGAGAGCTGGAAACATGGATGAGAGAAAAACATTGATCATCTGCCTCCTGCACACTCCCTATCCGGTATGTGCCCACAACCAAGGTACATGCCTTTGACCAGAATCGAACCTGGGACCCTCAAGTCTGCAGGCTGATACTCCTCTATCCAATGAGCCAAACCAGTTAGGGTGGATATGACATTTCTTTCTTTATTTTTCTTTTTACCTTCACCTGAGGATTTGTTTCCGTTGATATTTTCCCTTTCCCTCCAATCCCAAGCTCACCCCCTTCCCAACCCAAAAGCCGCTGCCCCAGGCTTTTAGGCTTGGGAAGGGGTACCCCCCCCCCCCTGCACTTCAAATTGCAGGCTCCGCTCCTTCTTAAGCCTAAAGCCTACATTCCAGGCTTTAGGCTTAGGAAGGGTTCCCAAGCAGCTCCCCAAGCTTTAGGGTTGGGAAGGGGTCCCCCCCCCCCAACCACCACCAGAACCTCTGATCACAGGCTGGGCCCCTTCCCAAGATTAAAGCCTCTGGCTGATGAGTTCCCTCTCAGCACCCCCACCTCTCCCCCCCCCCACCTCGCCTGCCCCCCACCTCGCCTGCTGAGGCAGGTGGAGCAGGTGAGATGGGAGGGGAGCTCCTAGCCCCCACCATGCCCATAGCCACCTTTGATACCATCTCTACTGCCCTGCAGGCCTTGCTCCGCCCACCAGGCCTGCTGCCACCCCCTGCAGCCACCTCTGAAGTCAGGTACACTGCTGCTGGCACCTTGCCCCGCACAGGCTGCCAGTGCTTTTCCTCCGGCTTCCCCAGCCTCCTTGTTTTCCACTTTCCCTTCCTCTTCCTTCTATGCTGTCTTCAGTCTTCACTCCTCCATTCCTCCATGTATGCAAGTTAACTGCCATCTTTGTTGGGTTAATTTGCATATCACTCTATTATTAGGTTAGATAACAGCATGCTGAAGAGTTCTTTGTTTTAATATACACTATATGCTATTCTTCTGTGGTTTCGAGAATGCGGCAAGGCCTCAATAATCCATGAAATTACATAACGATTATGAAAATCAAATTTAACCCAAAACAAATGATATAGTTTCCTTAAAAACACATTTGTGGTGAAAAGATTTGTAATAATCTAGAAAGTACTCAAAAGAATATTACATTGTAAGAGAATTTAATTAATCCTGACTTCATTAGCCCTTTGATTAAAGATAAGATTTAAGCAGGTGAATTAAGGAATTGGAGGATAGTAAATAATAACCAGCTCTGATATGGATCCTTCAAGAAAAGCAATAATAGGACAAGAGAAAATAATACAGATGATATTATATAAAAGTCATCGGAACATAAAAAGAGGAGAATAACAACACTGCTTTTATACTGGGGCAAAACAGGCTTTAAAGGAGGGGACTGAGCCAGGTAATTATTACCCAAGCTAGTTTAAACTCACAGCCACCAGAAGGAAGTCAGGTAGCACCCTGTTAACCATTATATAAATTGCTTAACGTAGGACATGTTAGACTAATGGAAAAGCAATCAAGCAAGGCATTAGAAATAATGATAACATACAGTAGGCAAGAGTCATAAGATGTATAGTTTCCACCTCTGCCCTTCAAGATAACCTTTTGACACCCATTGTCCATGTTTTGCAGCTCACACAGCAGAACAGCCGCTTAGTCACCATCTCCCCGGAACCAGACAAGGTGAGGACAGGAGAGACGCGGATGAGTAGGAGAGAGTTCACTGCTCACCAAGTCAATGACCAATCAGTGAGACTCACAGCCCCAAACACCTTACTCGTGGTTTTTTTCTCTATAAAGCCTCCTGCCTATAAGCCATCTGAGAGTTGGGGAGTTCAGATCCAAGTACTAGCGGCTAATTCTCTTGTGTGGCACCGTTTTTTTAAAAATAAAATAGCTACTCGCTTCGCTGAAAAAGCCTGGTATTGGTTCTCATTGCACACTGGCTGGCTCAAGTCTCATGTGGGTGGTTCAATTTCAAGAGGAAGAAATGAAAAAAATAAAGAAGGAAATAAGAGAGAAGATGATAAGAAAGTAGGGAAAAATGAAGAAGAGAAGAGGGAAGGAGGGAAGAAGGGAGAGAGGGAGAGAGGGAGGAAGGAAGGAAGGAAGGAAGGAAGGAAGGAAGGAAGGAAGGAAGGAAGGAAGGAAGGAAGGAAGGAAGGAAGGAAGGAAGGAGGGGGGAGGGAGGAAGGAGAGAAGAGGAAAGAGAAGGAGGGAGGCATGCATGGATAGATAGAATGAGGAAAAGGGAAGGAAGAGAAAAAAGAAGGAAGGAAGAGGGAGGAGGGAAGAAAGGGCAGGTGGGAGGTGAAGGAAGTGAATGGAAAAAGAGGAAGGAATAGTAAGTAATAAGTTTTTAAAATGTCATGAAATGTGATTGCTCTAAACCAGTGGTTCTCAACCTTCCTAATACCCTTTAATACATTTCCTCATGTCCTGATGACCCCCAACCAAAGAATTATTTTCATTGCTACTTCATAACTAATTTTGTTACTGTTAATGTATCATAATGTAAATATCTGTGTTTTCTGATGGTCTTAGGCTCTACAGCAGCAGTTCTCAACCTTCTCAACCTGTCTCGACCAACAGGTTAAGAACCGCTAGCAGGGTCACCTAGGATCATCAGAAAACACTTATTTATATTATGACTCATAACAGTAGCAAAATTATAGTTATGAAGTAGCAACAAACATAATTTTATGGTTGGGGGCCACCACAACATGAGAACTGTATTAAAGGGTCGTGGCATTAGAAAGGTTGAGAACCTTTGCTCTAAACAAACTCACTGGGGAAATAAGTTATTTGTTGAATTAATCTAGTATAATAAAATTAGCACTTGAGTAGAAATAGGAATACTTTTTTAGTTTTATTTCTAAATATACCTTCAGCTACCAGTATAATTTTAGACAAATATCTTAACTCATAAGATTCCTAATTTGAAAATTTTAAATGTTTAGACTAGCACAGGGGTGGGCAAACTTTTTGACTCGAGGACCACAATGGGTTCTTAAACTGGACCAGAGAGCCTGAACAAAAGCAACCTGACCATGCTGGCACTGTCATCTTGGGCTGCTGGTGAAGGAGCGGAGGGGAGAGCAAGAGAACCCTCTGCTCTTTGGGCTCTGGGGGCCGGATAGAACAGCCGAATGCAGGCCGTAGTTTGCCCACGGCTGGTAGCATCTTCAAGGACATTTAAGGCCCTAAATACTATGCTTTTACATATTTGCATAGTAGGAGAGAAATTCATTTAAAGAACACAATAACCAACTGAGGCAATGATACTTTTTAGATAGCAGACATGTTGTCTCCATAATGGACTGGGATTCTAAAATGTCTTCCTCATGCAACAAATGTAAATGTTATACATTAAAGTTTGTTTGAGTATGGACCATGGAATGAGTTCCTCACCTGGTGTGTCGGCAGCAGGCATGGAGATGGATAATATACCCTTAGGCTGGCATGAGTCTGACATTCATTATCAAAGATGTGGCTGTTTATGGCTTCCGTGGGAGAGCTGCAAGGTACTACTACACCTAGGAGACTGGCTGTAAACTTATATTAGGCAATCAGGGAGATGATGATAAACATTACTTGAAAGAAGCTACTGACATGAACATATTTTACCAGATGCCTGGAATACAAGAATTCAATAAGCCTGTGCATGTGTTTAGGTCTGGCAGCAGAATTTATACTCTGTGAATTAATCAAAATTGTGTAAAAATCAAGACTTTTTGAAGAAGTCTGTTGTCTCCTTTTACTTGATCACTGGAGCTCTGTGGTGCAGTTGGAGCTGCCTGTGAAATGGAAAGTGTTTACGTAAGCCTCAGATAAAACGGTTCTTCTCGGGAACATGTCATTCACAATTTCAGTTATTCTCTGGCATGTGAAATGTTTCTTCACAGATGCTTATGCCAACTATACAGTAGTAAATCGGCATTTGAAAAATGCCTTAATTTTTTAACTTAGAAATATGCATTCTGTTATTTGAATCGAGGAGATTGTCCATAGGTTTCTAAGACAATGCCAGTGAATACCTTTTCTTCATACTGCTTTGGAATAGAATTTTTAATGTGGTATTGGTTTTTGGAACACCCCTTAATTATAAGTCAAAAACAAGAGACCTAAATCTTCTCAGAGCTAACAACTCTGAAAAGAGCATAACTTCATACATATTTTCCATGGTCGATATGCAAAAGTAGAAGATTTGGAAATGATAAGAGATAAAAACTTATAAACAATCACACACACACACACACACACACAGCCCACATAGTAAAGGTAAAAATATTAAAAATTTTATATATTTTATTGCAGGTACTTTTCTATAATTAATGTATACAAGATTATGTAATTGCATAGGTAATTTCATACTTTTTATTTAACTTTATACCGAGAAACTTTGTAGAGTTGTGGTTATACAGTATTATATGTGATATGCCATTATTTAATAATTTACCTAACTGAAAACATTTGCTTCAGTATTTGGTAATTAATAATAACACTAAAAGAAGATCTTTGCTCATAAACTTTAATTTCTGGTTCTTTCATCAAGCTGGGCAGGATACTTATAATGTGATTATAAGATCAAATAGCATGCCTTTTCTCAGTTCCATTGTTATGAATTACTACATTGCTTTCCAACTCAGTAGGTGGTAAAATCTCTCATAATATTATGTCCTCTGCACCAAATGTATGCTAATTGGGTTAAAAAATCATGCTGTTCAAATTTGTATCCCTTTGATTAGTAGTGGAATTAACACAAGTTATTTTCTGTTTTGGACTGTTCATGAATCACTTTACATCTTGAATGTACAACTCAATTTGAAATTTCCTTACATATTGTTGCATATTACTATCTAATTCATATTTTGCTTCCTCTACTACTTATAAGCCCTTTGAGTACATGGAATACATCATGTTCATATTTTTGCATAGATTAAATGCTCTCTAAAACCTAATTGAATTCAATATTTTGTGGTAGAGAGTTCTCTCACCATACTAAAAGCTTTCCATTTTCTACCCATACAATTTGGTATTGATTCCATCTCCCAATGAGGAATGCTATGAAAACATATGTATTTGTATATGTAAAAAAACACAGCCTTAGTAGTTACTGTTCTGAGGATGGACACATCAATTAAGTGATCAGATGCTATCACTCTCTCTTGCCCAAATGTTTTGGTGTTCTCGATGTGCACAGAGTTATATTTTTCCACAATGAAGGAGCCTGGAGAAAGAAAGAAAGTGACATAGGACAACAGCTACATTTAAAAGAAGTTTAACTGGTCATTTAGTGTCAGCACCAAAGTAGTGTTGGGCAAAAAGGGTTTGTTACAAAGAAAATTGGCAGCCCTTAGTGAGATTTTTTTCAATTACAAGTTGAATTTGTGTGTAAAGATTTTATTGATAAGATAAGCAACTTTAATGTTAGATATTCTCCAAATATCGTTGAAAATATGTGTTATATATGTTGAGGGGAAATAAGGGAGTGGGATAGGTAAAATAAGATGTTCTAATGTCCCATTAATTCTACTTTGCCCTGTTTGGTCTTTTTACTCTTATAAGGCAATGACTGTAAACTGCAGAATATATCACTATATATCACTTTTTCTGATGGAAGTCTATCAATGAAATCTGTTGAAGTGAACATCTATCCCCTAGCTAACGCCATGGGATAAATGTTTCTACTGAGTATATCCTATATAACAAAGAGGTAATATGCAAATTAACCTTCATGCCCTCACAAGATGTCTGCCTACGACCAGGCCGGCAGGGGGGTTAGTGAGGGATGACCAATGGACGGAACAAGCAGGCTGCATGGGGTGATAAGCCTGGCAGGGGGGTTAGTCGGGGAATACCAAGTGACTGAACAACCAGGCCAGCAGGGGGGTTGACCAGGCTGTCCAGGGGTCAGTTAGGGGCAACTAGGCAGGCAAACAGGTGAGCTATTAGGAGCCAGAAGTCTAGAATTGTGAGAGGGATGTCTTACTGCCAGTTCAGGCTCAATCTCCAGGTCTAACATGAAGAGAAACATGTAATTTGCAGTAGGACATCCCCCAAGGGGTCCAGGATTAGAGAGGGTGCAGGCTGGGCTGAGGGGAACCCCCCTATGCATGAATTTCATGCACTGAGTCTCTAGTAATAAAATAAGACTTAGATTGATAGAATAGTTCCTGCAAGTCACTATGCAGGTAGTCATTCTTCTTATGTCTGTGTAAAATAGTAATCAAAGCATTAACAGTGACCAGTTTCATAACAACATGCTAGCTTCTTTTATTAATGTTGTTTAATTTACAGTGCAAGTAAATTAATATTCTCATAATAAATAACTTAATTAGCATAAATAAATATGTTCTAATGAAGAAAGAGTAAGAAGAGATAGAAAAGGGATTGAACATATAACAAAAATAAAAATTGCTGAATAAACTTAAAATACCGATGGTATTAGCATACAGTAAGATAAAGGACACTTTAATTATCTATATATATATATATATATATATATATATATACACATATATATTTTTTCAGCATACATATTTTACAGGAGAGTTATCTTTAAAGAAAAATTATTTAGATTAAAATACTCTTTTACAATAGATTCTGTAGTAAAATTTAAAACAAATTTTTAGGATATAATAAATATCAATAAAGAATTAAAAAATTAAAATTTCACTTATAATGAAGAAAATACATTCCCTGATAAAATAGTAATAATTATTCTCAAGTCTGTCATAAAGTGTGAATGTCATGTAAAAAGGGATATGTTAGTACCTGCCAAAATAACTTAATTCTAAAATGGAAAAAGTCAACTTAACTAAATTGCTACTTAATATCTACCTAAAATCTACACTGTTTTGATGACTTAAAACTGTTACATTCTGTCATTGTTTAAAGATATGTGGTATCTTGGAAAATAATTTATTAGAATGTAAAGGAAGGTGAAAAAATAATATTAAATAACAAGCACTCTCAAAAATATAGTAATCAGTCATTAATGAAGGAAAAGAGATCTGAAACTCCCATTGAAATAACTGCAAGTCCTCATATAATCATGCCATTTTCTTAATTTTATAAATCCGAATACAACTCACAATCAGAGGACATAAAATGAAGAAAGGGGAGATTAGACCCTAGCCTTTTCCTGGTTCCTTTGATAGGCAATGAAAGGAATTGGAGCAAGCTTTTAACAATCCCATTCCACATACAGAGTGATGTGTTCTGTGGGGGTTTGGTAACCTAGATTTTGGTTTTGTCCTTTTTGATTCTACTGACTGTGTTCCATTAATCATAAACCTTAGATAATTTTCCCTCTTATTATATATCCAGATATGTTACAGCACATGTTTTTGTTTTCGTTTTTTAATTTATTATAATTTCCTAGCCCTACAAAAGTAGTTCAGTGGGAACAGAGATTCTGTTTTCTTCATTACACTAGAGGCCCAGCACACAAAATTTGTGCATGGGTCCAGTCCGTAGGCCTGGCCAGCGATTGAAGGGTGAGTGTCTGGAGTGGAAGGGCAGGTCCCTGCTGACCTCTGGGACCTGGACCTCTGGGCCTTGGCTAGCACCTGGGCCACTGGGTACCCACACACCCCCTATCCACCTGAGTCACTGTGCCCAAATCTCCATGGGAAGATGCAGTGAGTGCAGCTGGATGCCGCAGTCTGGGCACAACGTGAGGCTCTGGGGACCCGAGTGGTAGTGCTCACTCCCAACCGGCCTCGCAGACTGTGGGCGGGCTCCTCATGGGTGCCGGAAGCTGAGCACAGGGGAGCTTTCCTGGTGCACCAGCCTAGGTGTCTTGGTCGCCATCTACAGGGCAACTGGTTAGGGTAGGTGCCCCCAACCAGCTCCCTCAGTGCCTGGGAGCCTGGTGGCCCCACCCCTGGCCATCTGCGGGGCAATCGGTGGGGCAATCAGGCCCCTTCTCATACCCATCTTGGCCTGGTGCTGCCCGTTTAACTACTCCACCATCCCTCTGCCACAGTCCCTCTCTCATTGGGGCCCATAGGGGCCAGCAGCGCCTCCACTGTACCACCCCCTTGCCAGTGCTGCCTTGCTGACAACCACCATGTTCTGAGCTGTCCCCTGGTGGTCAGTGCATGTCATAGCAAGCAATTGAACTTGAGGTCAAACTCCCAGTTGAGGGGGCAATTTGTATATTGCGATATATTGTATATATAGAATTGTCATCCATGCCTGATTCATCATTGGTGTGATACATATTCACTGAGTGAATGAATGAATGAATGAATGAATACATGAATGCATGAATTATATGTGCAAAAGTCCTTTTGAAGCTAAACAACCACTTTGCAGGTACAAGTATTCTCTGAAATAAATTGCCATATGCAGTATCATTGGAGGTAGTGTGTCAATTCTGGGGCATTACATGAAGACTCTAGAAACTAAACAATAGAAACATTCTCTTCTCCTGGGAAGTCAGGGTTGCATTTTCATATTGAGGCTGGATATATGGATTTAAGAGATTCGCCATCTGCTTTTAATTAAAGGCAGTCCCGGAGTGAAAGAAACAGCCGCATAAAAATTTCTAAAACGGATCTGGGGAGGTTACAAGAGTTGGCAGGTAATTTAATGTCACTAGGCTATCTAATGTCCCAAATTGCACTATATTCAAATGAAAAAGGAAAAATCAAACTGATCTCATTTAGGCTGTGGGGAATGATAAGCATGCTTCTGCTGACCCTCAGGGCAACATAATAAACACATGAGTAGCAGCTTGTCCCTCCCAGCCCAAAGCCAGACTGGTAGCACACTGCTAGTCACCAGGTGGGGAATGGCTCCTGGAAGAGGTGCAGCCTTTGTTGATGACAGGAACAGTGGGATTCTGCCCTGTCGTGGGAGGAGAGGAGGCCAGGGATTGTTCTTAAATTTAAGCAAAGCAGAGTGGATACAGGGGCCATTCATTTCCAGAAAGACCTGATACGAATGATCATAGTATCTGATCTGTATAGACACACACATGCATACATACATACATGCATATGTAAAAAAGTAAAGTACATAGACATAAATTATATATCCTAAAACTAGTGATAAATATCCAAGCAAGATTTAAGTTACCTAAAACCTCTGTTTCGGCAATAATATTATTTAAAGTTAATCTTTTATCAAATAGGTTAAAAGTCAAGAACAAGCAAGACGATGGATGATTCATGTGAACTTATCATTTGTCAGAGTAGAAAAGGATATTAGCTTTGACTTTGGAAGAAAAGAAAAAAACTGCCAAGTTTCAATATCTAGGACATGGTATACCTAGAATGGAAAATTGTCTATATATGGAAGCCTTGGTGTGAATAACTCTTCATTTCTTTCAGAGTGTGCTAAGTACCTATTTAGGTTTTCATAATCTCTGCTAAGTAGTTTTATTTGCTGTAAGAAAAGCTAACTACTTATGGATTTAAGTAGGAACTGACAGGATCGGATATATTTTTTTCGAAAGATCTCTTGGGAATCTAAGTGAGCTTCCTTGAGCAACATTCAGAGGAAGATTATCAGTTGTGTGGATCATTCATCAGTCTTCATTAGAAAAAGTAGGGGTATGAAATATGATAGTAATCGGAGAAACACACAGACGTGTGTGAAATCTTAAGAATGGTGGATAGCATTTTTTAAAATATATTTTTTATTGATTTTTTACAGAGAGGAAAGGAGAGGAGAGAGATAGCTAGAAACATTGATGAGCGAGAGACACGATCAGCTGCCTCCTGCACACCCCATACCAGGGATGTGCCCGAAATCAATGTACATGCCCTTGGCCAGAATCGAACCTGGGACCTTTCAGTCTGCAGGTCAACACTCTATCCACTGAGCCAAACTGCTTTTGGCAGGTGGATAGCATTTATTCACACATATGAGGATGTTAAAATGGTGTCTGCCTAAGAAAGAGACAAACAACAGCAATGCATGACCCACATATTTAATTTAAGCTGTAACTCTTCAACAGTAGAGATAATGCCTTGGGTCTATCAGACCCTTTTCCTCCTGGGCGCATAGCTAGCCTACATTTCCCAGGTTTTCATGCAGTTGCCTAAGGCCACAGGAGTGAATTCTGCTCAATATAATTGGATGGAAATAATGTACTGCATTTTCTTACAGCCAGAGGGCTGCACCCAGAAAATACGGTGGGAGAACTCTGAGGCCTTAAGGATGGATGGGGAGTTACTAGATGGGTCCCTGAATAAATGCAGAGAGCTAAGCCCTCCTCTCCATCCTGCCCCTACACCACATGACCTAAATTGCTCTCAAGTGTGAGAAATAAATAGCACTTTTTGAGTTTAAGCCTCTAAAATGTTACTGCATGTTTTATTATATAATTAACCTTCTTTAAAGTTGCTAAGTCTTCACATAGTTCCCTAGTGATTAGAGATGGGATATGAACTCAAGAATAATCTGCATATTATTTGTAATATATTACATATTTTTAATGCTTAATGTGGCTTTCTAGTTCTTATTTCATGGTATGGGTTTGTTTTTAAAATTATTTCTTTTTCTTGTCTTTATAAATTCTGAGTTAAATTTTTTTTCTTAGACTATTTATGAGGAATATTTGCATTAGGTAAATTCAACTGAGAACTGTGATCAGAATTTTGGAGTGGCCAGAGCAGCTAAACAGAAGGTTTTATTTGTCTGCAAGTTGCATTCCTGTACTGTATTAAGTCACCTAGAGACAGTTATTCTTTTTAATGTATTCTTATAACTTACTTTTTTTATTTTTTTAAAATATATTTTATTGATATTTTACAGAGAAGAAGGGAGAGAGATAGAGAGCTAGAAACGTCGATGAGAGAGAAACTTCGAGTAGATGCCTCTTGCACATCCACTACCAGAGATATGCCTGCAACCAATGTACATGCCCTTGACCGGAATCGAACCCGCGACCTTTCAGTCCGCAGACCGACGCTCTACCAATGAGCCACACCAGTTTTGTCTACTTTTTTATTTTAATATAATTCCTCCATTATTTGTAAGCCTGGCATTTATAAAATATTTTATTATATGACCTTTATTAAATAATATGCCATATTATCCTTTTCTGTGTTTGTAATGTTTGTTCGTTTATTTGTTGTGAGCAATTAAAAATCTTCAAGGAAAAAAACCAAGATGGCAGCCTAGTAGACTCCTAAGCTGCTGACTCATCAACAATTAAAAAAAAAAAAAAACACCAACAACTAAAATCAAAAACAACTTCACCAAAACCTCAGGAAAGCTGGCGGAGTGGAATAGCTACAACTAGAAAAAAGGAAAGAGGCTCACGGATCTGACTGGGAGCCTCAAAGCGCTGAGGTAGGGAGAAGCTGGTGTATGTGGAGAGCAAGTGCAGCTGCCAAATGCCTGCCTGGCAGCGGGAGGGGAGGAATTCCCGATTGCATGGAACCCTTTCCAACTGACTGTACTGAACCCAACCCTGGCCTAAACCCTGGTCCCAGGCTCATTCGGGTGGAGTCTGGACTGTAGAGAAAGGCACCCAGAGACTCAGAGACTGGGAGACCGGGGACCTGGGAGCTGCAGCAGGCAGGGTCTACAGTCGCAGGCACCAGTGAGTACTCGCAGAGGTCTGACAGCAGAGGCTGCTGCCCCCTCTCCGTAGCAGAAGGAGTCAGAAGCTCCAGGTCTGACAATGGAGGCTGCTGTACAAGGCGGAGACCTCTCTGTAGCAGAAGGAGTAAGAAGCTCTGGACTACAGAGACCAGCCCAAGTCTGGGCGAGCCCCTGGGGCACCCACACTTTTGTATGGGGAACCTGGGATGGTCAGGTGGAAACTCAGGGAAGCAGTGGAAGGCAGAGGTTAGGCGGAAACTCAGGCAAGTGCACAAGGGCAGGGCAGAAGCCAAGACTGTCAGTTCAGCCCTGGACTCTTCCCCATCCAAGCTGAGCAGAGGCTTCTGCAGTTTTTCAAGTCTGATCCTATAAGACTGTCTCCAATACAGAAGTTATCCCAAAGTAGACACAGCTGATACCCACATCCAATTGGCCTGAAGGTCAATTCACAACAATAGAGACTTAGCTACAACAAGGCTGTGCACACAGTCCACAAAGGGGATCACCAAGAGTCTCTACCTCAGGTAACTGAGGAGGCTGACCCTCTGGGCAATATAGGACATCAAACACGCAAAACCATCCTACCAACTCTGAAATACAGCAAAAATGCCAAGAGAAGGAAATATATCTCAAACGAAAGAGATGGAGGATATAGAGTTCAGAACTACGGTTCTAAGGTTATGCAAGAATATCCTAGAAAAGGTCAGTAAACTTCATGAGACCCAACTAAAAAGTATACATAAACTGACTAAATTGGAAAATATTATGCAGAGGTCCAACAGCAGAATGGAAGAACACAAGAATCAGGTCAAAGAGCCAAAAGACACTCCTCTGGAGAAGCTAGAAGAAAAGAGAATCCAGAAAGTTGAAGATAGTGTAAGGAGCCTCTGGGACAACTACAAGCGCACCAACATCAGAATTATGGGGGTGTCAGAAGAAGAGAGAGTGCAAAATACTGAAAACATATTTGAAGAAATAATATCAGAAAACTTCTCTCACCTGGTGAAAGAAATAGACTTACAAGTACAGGAAGCATACAGAACCCCAAACAAGAGAAATCCAAAGAAAAATACTCTGAGACACATCATATTCAATATGCCAAGGGTAAAAGACAAAAAGAAGATCTTACAAGCAGCAAGAGAAAAGCAGTTGGTTACCTATAAGGGAGCACCCATAATACTATCAGCTGATTTCTCAACAGAAACCATGCATGCCAGAAGGGAGTGGCAAGAAATATTCAAAGTGATGAATAGCAAGAACCTACAACCAAGATTACTGTATCCAGCAAAGTTATCATTCAGAATTGAAGGGCAGATAAAGAGCTTCACAGATAAGAAAAAGTTAAAGGAGTTCATCACCACCAAACCAGTATTATATGAAATGCTGAAAGGTATTACTTAAGAAGAGGAAGAAGATTAAGTGAATTAAAAATCTGAGGAATAGAATAAACTGGTGAATATAATAGAATCAGGGGCAAAGAAAGGGAGTGGATTGATAATTGTCAGGGTGAAGGTGTGTGGGGGTGAAGAAAGAGACTGGATTAAAATCATATAACCTATGGATGAGGACAATGGTGGGGGGCAGGGGTAAGGGCAGAGGGTGGGGTAGGAATCAGGTGGAGGGGAGCTATGGGGGAGACATAGGAGAAACAATTATAATAATCTGAGCATTAAAGATTTATTTAAAAAAAATCTTCAAGTAATCTAATGTGAAGGCTGTTGAACCAATTTCTTTAAAATACATCCCTATTGCCCTATTGAATCTAAGTAAATTATTCATTTAAGACCCCTTAGACTGAGAATTTTATCTTATTGGTCACAAAGGCAATTTCAAATCTTTATTAAAATATTCCAATCTGCATCACAAATTTTTTCAAATAACAATATAATATTTTGATATCTAAATAAAACTCTTGTGTTTTTATTTTTTTTAAATATATTTTATTGATTTTTTTACAGAGAGGAAAGGAGAGAGATAGAGAGCTAGAAACATCGATGAGAGAGTAACATTGACCAGCTGTCTCCTGCACAGCCTCTACTGGGGAAGTGGCCGCAACCAATCTACATGCCCTTGACTGTATCTAATTGCCTTAAACTTAACATCATCTCTTGGTTCTTCTTTCCCATCTGTTCTTTTTCCATACTTTTATATCTCAAGTCACAAACAGACTTGTACCTAGTTATCCAATTCAAAAGCTTAAAAGTGATAGATAATTCCGAGATTCCCATTATGTTTCATATCCAGCTCTTCAAGATGGTTCATTAATTCTAAATCCAAATCACATTCTAAATCCTTCCTCTTGTATACACTCACTGTACTACCTCCCTAGTTTAACATTATTTGCAGTCTCCTAATAACTTCTATAGTCCCTTAATTGGCCTGCTTGCTTCTATTCTTTTCTTGGCATATATCTCCACAGAACGTTCAAAGTTATGTCTAAAAAGCCTAATTAGATCATTTGACTACTGCTGTTGAAAACCCTCCCTTCTTCCCATGTATGCTTTAACTTAAAAGCAACATAACTTACCCTAGCCTACAAGACCCCTGAGATCTGGCTCCTGCTCTCCTCCCTGGTTTTTCTCAGACAGAGGTTCACTCGCACTGGACTTATTTCTTTTTTTCAAATGTATGAAATCAATGATTATTTGGGGGTTTTCACAGTAATGATGCCCAAGATTATCACTGCACAATTTTCTTAGCATTCAATTCTCAGTATGAATATTATTTATTTCAAAAGAGTCTTTACTCACCATCCAATCTACAATTGGCCTTTCATTCAACAATTATTATCTTTGATCTTCTTTATGGTCCTTAATTACCTATCATTTTCTTGAAAATTTGCATATTTATTGCTTTAGTTTTCTGTAACCCCAGACTGTGGAGCAGTGCCTAGATAACAGGTTCTCAAAAAAATGTTTGTTGAATAAAAGAAGAAGTTAATGAATATTATGTGTCTGCTGGGAACATGAAGTCTAGGAAGGTTTTCTGTGTTTTTATTAATTAATATATTTATTTTATAGTGATTAGTAAGACAGGAGATTCCCAAAATATTTATATGAGATTTTGGGAAAGTCACTCTTAATTGACAGAGCATGGAGGAATTCAATGGTTAGCATAAAAATAATAATAAACATTTCTTTATGAGAGTGAGGAAAAAGTAGATAAGGAAGAGTTTCAGTATAGATGAGTATAAAGCTGTCAATATTGTGATCAGAGACAATTCCCAGCAGGAGAGTGGAGGGCCATAAGTGACTTCCACTCCACTCTTCCTTTTCTCTCTTTGGGAACTAAGAGTCCAGCTTTATAAAGGAATTAAGAAGAAGGGAAAGCATCAAAGGACAGTCTGCACTGAGAGAACACTGCCCTTATCTTTTAAAGCAGCCCCTTAGATTTAATTAAATATGCTGGCTGGGACCTCTGTTATGATCCCAACCAGGTAGACATATTAGAAACTCTTAACTTTCTGTGCTAATATTTATGTTGTAGTTTCCTTTTATTATATACTTACAACTGTCATCTACAGTATTTTAATGTTTTTCTTTTTAATCCTGACTAGTATTTTTTATCAAATATACACATGGAAAAACACACTTTTCTATTTATCTAATTCTGATTCATTTTGACACTTCCAGTTTCTTCCCTGCACTAAATGGGATCTTCAAATGAAGTAATCTGTATGCTCACTTGACTCACTGAAAAGTTTACATCTTTCTCTAAATCCATTGTTTATAATTCAGAGTAATGTGATAGAGCAAAATCTCTCCACTGTGTAGTTTTCATTGAAAAAATACTAGTAATAAAATAATAATTTGACAATAATTAGCAAGTAATAGGCTGAACCAAAGTCATTCACTGTGTGATGGTTAAGAAAATAGATGAGATGGCTGATAAGGCTGCAGAATTAATCACAATAATGTGCCAGCAAATGGACAATTTACATTTAAGTATAGCACATACTTTAATGCATAAACTTGTTTACCTTAGTTTACAATTCATACTACTAGTAAACCTTTCTTTATTCTTCAATACACTCAGAAACACAGGATGAATCATTATCTTATATAATAAAGGGTAATATGCAAATCAACTGGACTGGGGAAGGACTGGTCACTATGATGCTCAATGACCACAAGGGGGCACCTAAGTGGTCATCAAAACCAAACAGATGACTCAACAGGCTGCGTAGGGCAACTAGGCCAGCAGGGGGGTTAGTGAGGGGCGACCAAATGACTGAGCAGCAGGCTGCATGGGGCAATCATGCCTGCAAGGGAGGCAGTTGGGGGTGACTAGGCTGGCAGGGGGTCAGTTACGGACAGCCTAGCTGGCAGGAGGGGCAGTAAGGGTGGACTAGGCTGGAAGGGGGTGTAGTTAGGGGTGACCAGGCCAGTGGGGGTGGGAGGAAGTTGGGGATAGCCAGGCCTGCAGGGGGGGGGGCAGTTAGGGTGATCAGGCAGGCAGGCAGGTAAGCAATTAGGAGCCAGTAGCCCCAGATTGTGAGAGGGGACCCCAGTCTATCCCCAGGATCAGGCCTAAACTAGCAATTGGACATCCCCCAAGGGGTTCCAGATTGGAGAAGGTACAAGCTGGGCTGAAGGAGATTCCCCCCGACTGCACAAATTTCATGCACTGGGCCTCTAGTATTATAATATTGAGATACAGAATTCAGTAAATATTGTAAGTTCAGATGTGTTAGAAACATCTTTTACCAACTTTACAGAAGAAGCTCCCAGGCTAAATAACTTTTCCTAATAGTCAAATTTGCAGCAATATATTGCTTCATCTTCCAGCATTATTTGTTGACAAAGGAATTTGTTTCAGCCATTTTTACTCTAGCAAGAAGCTTAATAGCATGAGATCCTAAATGCTTTTGTGGGTCTAAAAACTTGATTTTAACTTTATTTTTTTTAAACTTGACAGTTAAAAACAATTTTAAATGTCAAATAAATAAATAAATAAATAAACCAGTATAGACTCAAGTGTATTTTATGCTAAGATTAATTTCCAGATCACTAACATGTCAACTGATGCTATGTAGATTATTTTATGCTGTGTAGACCCTAGTATCTTTCACCAATAGGGCATAATTTACATATATATATATATATATTAATATGCCTTTTAGTAGAAAAAATATTAGTTCACTTTTGGTCCTTGGAGGGGGGGGAGGAGAAAATGGTATTTTCTGGATTGTTTTTAAAGAGAAAAGCCATGCTTTGCCAGAATATACTGCTTGGATTCTTTGTTGGGTTTGGATTAATGGGGTTGCATTGTCTCTGGTGTGACCCAGTACATAATTATGCCTAATTTTATTCAAAGTAATCCTAAACTGGAGGCAGCTTCATGAAGCTTTGGCCATTCTTCCCCCCAAATCACCTGACTTCTTTCTCCCAGGGGCTACCTCGGCTAATATGCAAGTTCTAGATTGGACAGTTGGAGATCGATATCCCTGCATATCATTATTTTGTAACCCAGAGTATTCAACTACTTTCTGTGCCTCCACTTACTAATCTGTCAGATGGGAATAATATAGCAAAGATCCCATACCTTTAATGAGACTGAGAGGAGGTGTAAAGCACATTCAATAACGCCTTGAATTAGATAAACACAAAATAGGTGGCAGTTACTTTTATTTTTTTATTTGTGTTAAATTCCCTTAAGATTGCTCATCTGAGCTTGAACATGGACCCAACCAGGTCTCCTGACCTAAGCTTCTCTAAGCTCTTTTGATAAATATTTAGTGTTCTCTAGAATAGCACAGCAAGTGCTTCTGCTGCTGGCATCTCCATAGCCTGTCTCCTGCCTCCCAGTCTTCAGGTCTAGAAAATAGATCCCTAACACAGTAGCAGAAAGAGTATATTTGATAGGACCATAAATGGAAACAATGTCTGTTTTACATCACAGCAGACATTGGCAGTTGACAAATTAATACACCACAGGAGGAATGATGAGAAGTATAATTCTTGCTAAAGCTTTTACCCTTTCTTCCTTTCTTTTCACTGATTAGCTAATTTTAAGTAAATTACTGTTAATAGATAGTTTATCTATGTCTAATGAACATTTATTTTAATAAAAATATTTATTGTCGAAACCGGTTTGACTCAGTGGTAGAGCGTCGGTCTGCGGACTGAAAGGTCCCAGGTTCGATTCCGGTCAAGGGCATGTACATTGGTTGCGGGCACATCCCCAATAGGGGTGTGCAAGAGGCAGCTGGTCGATGTTTCTCTCTCATTGACATTTCTAGCTCTCTCTCTCTTTCTCTCTCCCCCTCTTCCTCTCTGTAAAATATCAATAAAATATATTTAATAAAATAAAATAAAAATATTTATTAAAATTTTAGTCTGAATTAAGCAAATTAAAAAGTTAAAAGAAATGTCTTATATAACTTAATAAAAAAAGGAAAAACCAGAAAGAAAGAAATGCCTTAGATTGTTAAGAAGAATATTAAAAAAATCACGGGAATAAATGTTTATTTAGTTCCATTTCTAAGGTAGCAGTCCATGTAAATTAATTTACAATAAACACTCTCAATTTTTATTATAAATGGATTTTTTTCCCAAACACTGGATTAAAAAAAAAAAAAGAATTGCATGCTCTCCCATATTCACCAGAGCCCTAAGCACACTGTCAATGTTTCCTAAAGGATTATTTCTGGAAGGTTTGAACATAAGAAGAGCCATATTCCTGCTGGTTTGTACTATAGGAAAGCAAGGCCTGCTGAGTCCCTCACTCCTCATAGCACAGCACTCGGATTCAAGTGCAGACAACGTACTCCCTGTCCATGCCTCTGAGTCCAACAAGGTCTTCTTCTTGGTGACCCTTCCGATACACTAGGACTGTGGCCCTGCTGGCAGGTGTGCACCCAACATCTGCGTGGAGGACAGCTGCCAGGATGGAGCCACATGGCCGGCAGCCAGGAGCTCGGTCACAGCCATCACACCACATGCTGGCCCTGTTCAGTTTATGAACAAAATCAAAGCCCTGAAGACTTTAATAACAGGAATGAGGACTGTAGCTTGTCATATTACCAGTGATCAGAAGCAAAATTAACCTTTCAGAGCCAGAAGCTTATGAAGCCAATTGGCCAAACTCCATAGAAAAATTGATTCTAAGTGCGTTCATTGAGCCTAAGTTAATGTGAATGCAGCCATGGTCCATGTGAATTATAGATAATTGACTATGTAATTAATCTCCAAAGCATAAAGAATATGCGACCCCCCCTTCTCTGCTAAATGGTGATTGAAAACACAGAAGGGCTCACTGGTTACTGGCTTAGGGGAAATGAAGAGGCAGAGGGTAACTGATCAACATCTGGATTACCAAAATTTATAACTTTGTGTTAACGTCCTCAAAAAACCTTTGGTGTCTATTTGGTTAAGGTAGCACTTGTAGCATGGCTATTTCACAGAGATGTTTATTTCTGTCTTAAGATATATTTTATTTAAAATTTTTTAGAGATAGCTGAAACTGGTTTGGCTCAGTGGACAAAGCTTTGGTCTGCGGACTGAAAGGTCCCAGGTTCGATTCCGGTCAAGGGCATGTACCTTGCTTGCGGGCACATCCCCAGCAGGGGCTGTGCAAGAGGCAGCTGATGGATGTCTCTCTCTCATTGATGTTTCTCTCTATCCTTCTCTCTTCCTCTCTGTAAAAAAATCAATAAAATATATTTTTAAAAATAAATTTTTTAGAAATAACCATATTTAAAAACGTATTTTTGTTTTGGGGTTTCCCTTTAAAATTGCATTTGAGCAGGCTGGTCTTTCTGTAATTCTGCCCAACTTGTCACTAAAGTACAGGCTTACCTCATTTTATTGCACTCTGCTTTATTTTGCTTCACAGGTATTATGGTGTTTTACAAATTAAAGGCAAGATTTTCCATGAGAAAAAAAAAACTTTATTGAGATACTAATTTCATTTCAATGATATAGAACTGAACAGCCAATATTTCCCAAAGTGTGCCTATATTTCAGGTGACTTGGAAATAGTAAAATACACACATTTTCACAAAATAAAACAACAGAAAAATAAATGCCTACATCCTAGTAATTAAGCTATTCCCAGGGCAGAATCTCAGTGAAATTTCAATTAAACATGAGGAGAATGGGTTGGATTGGGCAAAAGTATTAATAGCTCATTAATTCATGCTTTGACATTGAAAACAGCGTAAACCTGTTGGTTTTAAAAAAGTCAGAAGCTATTACATTCCTTTAGCCCAGATGTCCAAGAAACAAGACAACCGGAAATTAGGTAGGGCACCTAGACATTTACCACAGAGGAACTGTTCATTGCGACTGTCTGCTGTCTGCTTTTCTCCCTCACCGCAGGAGAAAAAGAACCCGCTGAGAGGTAAAGTGACCAAGGTTAAGTGCTTTAGAAAAGGATGGAGTTAGGAAGGGGCCTGGATCCACATAGGCTGAGGAAACCACATAGTTTCCCCCTTACTCCTTTGCTGAAAAACATCAAAGAACTAAGCATCAGAGGTCAGAGGAAATATTACTCAGGAAGCAAAATAATTTTTTTAGAGAATTTGCATTTTTTAAGGTTGAACAGAGGTGGGGGGAGACACAAAGAAGCATGGCTTTGTGGGAAAAATATGGGAGGACAAAAGGGAATACAACTTCCAAAAGTATTGATTGAGATTACATAGCTTTGAACACATAATAACACAGACATTAGAAAAATATTGTTAAATTAGAGGCCCAGTGCATGAATTTGTGCATGGGTGGGGTCTGGCTGACCTGCCGGTTGGGACTTGGGGTGGGGCAGGGGAAGGGACCCCAGGTGGTTGGCGGGCTGGCCCTGCCACCTGGTTGAACTCTGGTCAAACTCCCAGTCAAGGGGACAATTTGCATAGTATATAGGATGTTTGCATGTTTTTATTATATAGGATGTTTGCATGTTTTTATAGAATGCAAGAAAGCAGATTTCTCTGAAATAATTATAAAAATTGATTAATAAAGAAGAATCCCCCTCCAAAAATAAACAAATAGCACATGGTAATGAAAAGTGGAATGTTAACAAGTATTTATGAAGACACACAAAAATGGAAAGATAGTAACATTAAAATTCCTTTATGTGCCGGTATGATAGAGTGTCTCCTACGGTAAGTCCAATCCGTGTTGTGGAGGATGAGTCTGAGATGTTCTACCAGAATTCAGAGAAAAGAACCAAGAGTAACATGAGAGCAAACAGAGCTATAGAAAACGAAGGGCAGAAATTGATTATAAAATAGCAGATTTGCCTGAGGAAAAAAAAAGCCAGAAAATTAATAGAGAAAAAAATTAAGACTGTAAATAAAGTATCTTTTATAAAAAAATCTAAACAGCTAATATTCTTCAGGGAGATGATCATGCTAAGTGAAATAAGCCAGTCAGAGAAAAACAAGTATCACATGATCTCACGCATGTGTGGAATCTACTGAATAAAATAAACTGATGAACAAAATAGATCCAGAAACATAGAAGCATGGGACAGACTGACAAATTTCAGAGGTAAGGCAAGGTGTAGAAGGGAGGGTAGAGATTAACTGGGGAATTTCTATACACATATGCATATCTCATGGGCACAGACAATAGTGAGGTGAAAACCAGGTGTGGGATGGAGGGGGTCAATGGGGAAAAAAAAAACAAAAAAAAAAAAAATAAAGGGGACATCTGTAATACTTTTAACAATAAAGATAAATAAATAAAAAAGTAACAGATAAACACAGCACATCAAAACAAATCCCTAAGCTCACAGATGAAAGCAACTCATCACTCCCCCAAGGCATCCTTTCTATAAAATCAATGTAGAACTCGCAGAAGCTTTTAATTAAAGTCAGAAAATTTAATTTAAATAATGAGCATGCTGTATTTCAATGTCTGGAAAGGCCCACACATCATAGTGTGACCTTCTCCTCCACGTCATTCCATTTCCTGAAGGGAGGAACTGAAATGCCAGCCTGATGAATACCAAGAAGCAAAGCTGAGACGGCATCGACTGATAGGTCTGATCCTGGGGATGCTACTCGCTCAGTCATCCTTACTTACGTCTCACTCCGTAGTTGAGACAAATGGATTTGCATGGTCTATTACAGGTGGGAATTCTGTGCCTGCCACCGAGCTTCTGAGATAGGGAAGCCAGGGCCACTGGATGCCTCTTGAAGTAACACAGAAGCAGATTAATTAACAAAATGGTTTGCTACTCCCAGCAGGGGACCACATATTATATATAAGCTCAGGGCTATAAGACTGAATATCCTGAGGCCTTTTATGAAACGTTTTTGTGACAGACAATACAGTAAGTGAACAGAGAACACTTTCCTAACAAGAGCACCAGGTCTCCATGAAGTCACTTGCTTGTACCCGCCCCCCATTTCTACTGCTCTCCATATTTTCTTTTTTTAATATTATTTATTAAATTGATTGGGGTGACACTGGTCAACACTAACATATAATTTCCTGTGTGTATTTCTATATGGCAAGGTCTGTATATTCTCTTTACACTAGGTCCTCTTTAAGGGTCTTTCTTTAATCCTGGAAAAAAAAAGTTTATGTTTTTGTCAGCGTAAAGTTATTACTCCCACAACTTTATTCCCATCCCAGTTATCAGTCCTACTAATAATGTTAACCCTCTCAAAGGCCCAATATGAATTGGCTAACCTTACAGCTAATTCTGGGCAATATGCTGGCAGCATAGTAGAGAAGGGTGCTCCCAAGAATGCATTTTAAGACAAATTCTCCTTGACCACATTCTCAGCCACTCCTTGTAATTTATGTCTTTTATTCTAACACGTTAGCACATTAGCAGAGGTTGTGAAGAATTTTTATATAAATTAAAATATTTTAAGTATTTTAAATAAAACAAAAACACAACAGCAAAAGGAGAATACAAAAAAAAGTTAGGTTCATCTAGAAACCACTTTTAAGGCAAATGCAATGAATATAAAGAAAGTTATTATCAGAAAATAATAAAAAACATATTTCAAAAAATTGGATTCTTTCATTTTAGTAGTAGTTGAATTAAGATTATATTTATGTTATAACACATAAATATATTATTTCCTATTTATAATATTTATAATACATTTGTATTATCTATACACAAAATAAAATGCCTTAAAATGTCCTATTCGACTATGTTAAACATTACACATTCAGAGTTTGTTTATAATGCTTCCTATATTAACTAGAAAAGTGTGACTTTATTCCCAATGCACTAATTTAGATTTCTGCCTCTCCTAAGCATTTTGTATTTGCTAGAAGACTTAAGAAGTTCCTGGAGCTCATTTCTCAGTGTCTCCTATAGTGTAGAGTTTGTTGGGCAATGAGGAAATATATAGTTTGGGGGTTTGTTTGTTTTCCAACAAATACAGATGAGAATGTCTGGTTTTCAATACCTGTCAAATTATAGGAATTTAGCTCCTCTGAAGTCAATTATTTCTCACCCCCTTCTTATGCCATATCACCGCGACAATTTTGATCTCCAAAGGGAACCTATATGCCATGTCTCTCCTTTGCCTCTCATCCCATCTTTATTTATTCTTTCATCATGAAGACATTAATAAAGTGTCCATTCTATGGGAGAAACAAATAAATAAAGTATAAGGAATGATGGAGTGTAAGAAGAATCTAGGGCATGCCCCCTTCCCTGGAGGAAAGAGCCCAGAAGACTTTGAAGATTATACCTATGGGAAAAAATTAGATGATACTTAGGGAGTCAGAGGATTAGAAGCAGTAGGGAGAAGAGAATTCCCATTCAGGCAAACAGAAAGGATAGCAGGATAACAACTTCAGGGGGTACACAGAAAATTAATAGTTTGATGCTGCTGGAATATATGGTCCAGGCATGGAATCAACTCAGAGCCTATAACTGCTTTCGTTTTCTTCAGAGCACTTGTCACTACCAGAATATATTACACATTTAACTGGTTTTTGGTCCCTCACCCTCTTTAGAATGTTATCTATACAAGGGCAGGGGTTTCGCCCCTTGCTCACTATCCCAGCACTTGAAACAAAGTTTTGCACACAGTGGGCACACAAACATGGGTGGAAGAATGAGTAAGTGAATAAATACTCAGTGTGCTAACGATTTTTCATTTGAAGCCTCCCACACTCAGATTTCAATTTATTTTTACAGTTTTAGTGAAAACTAAATTACAGACAAATTCTTCACCACTTCCAATCACTTATTTTTGTTTTTCCTAAAATTGTGTTTTCATCTCTATAGCCTCAATATTTTATTACCTTTGCATAGAATGTCTTTTGCTTAGACTCCACTTAAAATGATAATTATCTGCAAAGTTATAAAACTTCATACAATTAATCACCTACTTACCAGAACTTTTAAGAACTTAAATTTTATATTCATATGGCCAATTCCACCTTCTCTATTTCACTGTGTGTCCTTGGGCAAATTACATAATCTCTCTGTACACATTTCCTATTATGAGAAAGGCTATACCTCACTACGTCTTATTGTGAAGCATTAATTGAAAAAAATCCATGAAACTATTAGTAGTACCTGATACATAATAAGTTTTGGCTTTCAATATATTAAACACTATAAGGATGCTTGTCCATGACCCTTTTCATTGTACCCAATTTGAAGAGAGTTATTAAGACTTTAACATTTTTATATCTCCATTGTCTAACATTATTTTCTGAATATAGTTGTGATATTAACAAATGATTATCAACTGTGCTCATTTTAGAAATAGGGCTTTCTTTTCAGCAATAATTTCATTCAGTGTACATGCAATAGTTTTAGAGATTCCAAATACACAAATAACTATTTTGAATAAAAAAATTAAATCTTAAGAAAGCATTAAATATATGAGGTTTCTTTCTCGTGATTATTGAACTTTTTCACTTGTATATGGCATACTTTATTTCTAGGAACCTGCAAAGTTATTTCCACTTAATTATAAATAAAAGTATCTCAACATTATTTTTCTTTCAAGGTAATGCTCCAGTGATAACATTTTCAATTCTCAATGACATAACTTGTAAATAATGATACTTTGGTTTTAGAAATTCTGCTAACATCACAGCAGAGATGCCATAGGTAGAGTGGCTGTGAATTTATTCAGTGTTGTCTAAACTGGTTATGAAAATAATTGTACACTCTTAGGTGAGAAAGGATTTTATCTATTCTGCTAGCTTTTGTAAATAATACATATTTCACATACTTCAGAATAAAAAGTAATTTTATAGATAATATTTTATAGATATTTGATAATGAAAGAACTGAAGCTACAAGATACTGAATCCATTCATTCATACTTTCATTTTTACATTTATGCATTGAATATTACTTGAATTTTTTAAAGTATTGCTGGCAAAAGCAGGAAAAGGGTGATCAGGCTGGAAGTGGCGGCAGTTGGTTATGATCAGACTGGCAGGCAGAGTGGTTAGGGGAGATCAGGAAGGCAGGCAGGTGAGTGGCTAGGAGCCAGTGGTCCCAGATTATGAGAGGAATGTCTGACTGACAACTTAGGCCTGATCCTGGCATTCAGACATCCCCCAAGGGGTCCCAGATTAGAGAAGGTGCAGGCTGGGCTGAGGGACACCCCCCATGTACAAATTTCATGCATTCAGCCGCTAGTATATAATAAAGGGCCACAAAAGAGGGAGAGGGAGAGGGAGAGGGAGAGGGAGAGGGAGAGGGAGAGGGAGAGGGAGAGGGAAAGGGAAAGGGAAAGGGAAAGGGAATGGAGAGGGGGATGAGGAAGAAGAAGGAGAGGGGGAGGAAGAAAAGGAAGGGAAGGGAAGGGGAGGGAAGGGAAGGGGAGGGGAGGGGAGGGGAGGGGAGGGGAGGGGAGGGGAGGGGAGGGGAGGGAAGGGAAGGGAAGGGAAGGGAAGGGAAGGGAAGGGAAGGGAAGGGAAGGGAAGGGAAGGGAAGGGAAGGGAAGGGAAGGGAAGGGAAGGGAAGGGAAGGGAGAAGCAAAGAAAAACAACAGAGGCTAGAATTGCTCTCTTTAAAGTTAATTCAGCTATCAAATAGGAGTTGCAGGTGGTAGATTAAGTTAACAGAAAATCATGTTTAAATTATATTATATTTTGATCAGTCTCAAGTATTGATATGGGGAAAGAATGAGAATTTAAGCTTATTCTGTCTGAAAAAGATTTAGAGTTTTTGACTATGCTCTTGTAACTATTTTAAAATATGTATATTAGTCATTTAAAAAACTGGTTTTAGTTTATCTATTTTTAATCAAAATTTTACTTTGCACCTTTAATTTCTAAAATAAAAATAGCAAAGTATTTCTTAAAGCCTTATTTCTTCAAACTTGTTTCAGTCTACAATAATTCTACTTTTCTTACAGTTGTCAGAAATAACTTACATTTTGCAATTTTTGTGTAGCTTTTCATCCAAATATTTTACCACTACAAAAAAAGGTTTGGTATGTAGTTCATGACTATTTAAATTTTTATTTTAAAATTAATATACAGTAAAATAAAACAGAGCTTTCTTTAAGGTATACAGTTGTCTGTTTTATCTCCTATGCATATATTAATGTAACCAGCCAAAGAGAAAAGGACAAAAACAGTCACATTGCCCCCCACACACACACATACACACACACACATACACATATACACACACCTAATCTCTCTCATTTAATCCCTTCATAGTCCCACCATTTGCCACTCCTCCCCCCTGGTAACCAATGATCTGTTTTCCGTGAATAAAGTTTTATACTTTTAGGGAATATAATATTCATGGAAAAATGCAGTTTGTAACGTTTTAATGATGGCTTCATCCACTCAGCATGAGGTCTTTGAGATGCATCCAAGATGTTGTGTGTATAATAAATATGTTTCTTTAGAATGCTTAGTAGTTTTCTACAGCATGGATAGAAAACTACCAGTTTGCTTATCCACTCCAACACTGAATGATATTTGGTTTTTTTTACAGGTTGGAAATTATGAATAAAGCTGCTATAAACATTCTTGTATAGATTTTTGTGTGAACAAAAATGTTTGTTTTTCTGGAGTTCATACCAAAATGTGTAATTGCTGAGTCATATGGAAAGTGAATGTTAAGCTTAACGAAAAACTACCAAACTGTCTTCCAGGATGGCTGTACCATTTTGCATCCCTCAAGCAATGCATGAAAATTCCTGTTGTTATATATCTTCACCAGTACTTCGTATTATTGGATTTTTTAAAAAAAAATATTTAAATAGGTTTGTAGCAATATTTCATTGTTTTAATTTATAGTTTTATAATGGTTTTGATTTTGAACATTTTTCGTATGCTTACGTGACTCACATAAGTCTTTTTTTGGTAAAACATTTTTGCTCTTTTTAAATCTTATTTTTACTGCTGCATTTTGAGATGTTTTTATATATTTTGGATACAAGTACTTTATTAGATATGTGGTTTGAAAATATCTTTGCTCTTCCTATGGCCTACCTTTTTATTTTTATAATAGTGTTTCTGACAGAGTGAAAGTTTTTAAATTTGATGAAGTATTATTTATTGATTTTATGGACTTACTTTGTGTTTTTTCTTTTTTTCTTTTTTCTTTTTCTTATGGACTTGCTTTAGAAGTACAACCCTAGGTCATGAAAATTTCCTTTTATGTTTTGTTTTTTTCTAAGAATGGTATGATTTTGTGTCTTAGATGTAGATCAATAATCAACTTTGATGTAATTTTTATGGAAGGTGTGAAGTTTACTAGTGTTAACTTTTCTTTGAATTTGTAGTCCCAAGTGTTCCAAAACCTTTTGTTGAAACCTATGCTTTCTCCATGGAATTGCTTTTGCATCTTTGTCAAAAAGTTGGCCATATGTGTGTAGGTTTTCTTCTGGACAACCTCTCTCCCATTTTTCTATTTGCTCATTTCTTGGCCAATACTCTACTATCTTGATTACTATAGCTTTATAATAATTATTTAAAAATCAGAAAGTGAAAGGCTATTGCTTTCTTATTTTTTTAAAAATGTTTTGGTTACTCAAGAACTGTTGTTTCTTCCTATATACATTTTAGAATCAGCTTGTCTATATAAACAAAAAATACTGTTGAGAACAGTACCCTGGCCTTATTTATGAATCTGTAGTTCAGAGTCTGTTTTTTGTACCAGTTCAAGCCCTAATCTCCCATTTCTCTTAGGTTTTGTTTATCCCTAATATTCTGGATACCCTTAAGCATTATATAAAAATCTGTCTATCAAAGAAACAATAAAGACAACTCTTTGTTTCTGCTTCTTTCTGTGGCACAAAATAATCTTCAATTTTATATCCATAAGCCTGTTGTTTCATGTTTATCTGTTTTAAATTAATATTTCCCCCTAAATCTAGGCTCTCATGTCTGAACAATAATTAATGTGTTTCCAGAGTGGACATCATTCAGAATCAAATTAATTTTTTTTTTCTGGAGAAAAACATACGCAATTCAAGTCATTGAGGAACCCCACACACATGCCCCACTTTAACAGTCTGTTTAAACTGAATTCACAATCTTTAAAAGATTTACTGTTTTGACATTTTTTTTATTTTGACTATTGCTCTGCAGATTATAACTGTTATTGTTGATCTTTTTGCCTGAAATATTTTATTAAAATTTGCATTTTTCTCTGAAAAAAACCCCCCCACACACAATTTCTAGTATCCATGATGATATAATATAGATAGTATAATGTTATTTTCAATGTGCTGAGAGGAACTACATTCAAGACCAGGGGTGGGCAAACTTTTTGACTCCAGGGCCACAATGGGTTCCTAAACTGGACCGGAGGGCCGGAACAAAAGCAACCTGACCATGTTGGCACTCTCATCTTGGGCTGCTGGTGAAGGAACGGAGGGGAGAACAAGGGAACCTTCCACTCTTTCGGCTCCGCGGGCTGGATAGAACAGCCGAATGGGCCAGATCCGGCCCGCAGGCCATAGTTTGCCAACCCCTGTTCTAGACTTATGAAATCAGAACAAGTATGAGGGATGAGACTTCTTCACACTATCACAAACAGATTTTACCACCAAAAATACTAGACTAGAACACTTAAAGAAGGAAACTACTCCAGATGGAAAATATGAGATGCAAGAAAGAATGTTGAAGGTAGAATTGTGTTTAACTAAATTAAGTCATTATCCTTTTAATACAAAAATAATATTTCATTTCTAGGGTTAAAACAATAATATGATAAAGTTCTAGAACAGTGAAGCATAGTAAATTATAATCAGGGTTTCTGATGTTAATTAGGATATTTAAACTTGTTGTTTGAATCCGGAAGATGGTGAAGAAATTGTTTTAATTATTTTGGTAAGTCTGGATTTTAAATTTCAAGACCAATAAGGCACACATAAAAAAAAAATTGAATGTTTAATTCTCAAGCCACTAGAATTAAGTTATGAATGAGAGAACAATAAAAACTTCTGTTTTGGTGAAAAAGTAAAAAGAGGAAGCACAGAACCTTTGGTTGCTGGGAAGAGAGAGAACAAAAGAGAAAAACGAAGATTGAATCTGTAATACCAGGGTCTGTCCTCAAACCGTCTTTGTTAATGGGTTCAGAATTTAGTTATTTCTGATTTATCCATAGCTCTTTTTCTTCTTTGTTAATGACACACTAGAAGCATAGACTCATTTGCTATACAGTCAAAATATTGAGAATAATTAAACATAAATTAATATGATATGTATTTGTTTTGAGATAAAGATAATTGGTTTTAAAAAATAATATTACATAGATATTTTAATTATTTCACATATATGGTCTCCATATATTTTTGAAAAGAAAAATTTTGAATCTTAAAAAAAAAGAAATTCCACATAAGTTAATAAACAATTTGTACATAAATCCTGGGAAGCAAAGAAAAGCATATTTTTATCATTGTCTTTAAAGACTAAGAAGAATAGAGTTGAAGATGCCAAGGAGTGAAAAGTGGTGGAGTTGAAATAAGTCCATTGTTCTACAAATTCATATTCTGCATTATTAATTTTCATACCTAAACTGCATATGTATTATATCTTTGCATCCTCTAAACATATAAGAGAGAAAAAATATTTATCAAAATCACAGAAAATGTCCTAGGATGCCCATATCAGTCATTTTATTTAGTTTCCACAGAAACAATTTTTGTTATTATATCCACTTGCAAATGAAGATACTAAAATTTAGACTAGCAGTAACTCTTCATATTGGTAAAACCAGGATCCATAAATAGGTCTTCCTGAATCCAAAGCCTTTGCCTTAAATGAACTACAACCCACCACCTCAGTAGGAGCAGTTGAACGTGCAGACAATTCATCAATTCTAAAGTAAACAATAAATAACAAATTTCTGTATTCCATCAAATCTTATTAATGGTGTTTTAATATATTTTTACTGATTCAGAGAGGAAGGGAGAGGAAGAGAGAGATATAAACATTAATGATCAGAAAGAATAATTGATCGCCTGCCTCCTGCACACTCCACATTGGGGATCAAGCCCACAACCCAGGCATATGTCCTGACCAGAAACTAAACTGTGACCTCTTGATTCATAGGTCGATGCTCAACCACTTAGCCATACCGGCCCATCTAATGGTGTTTTTAATGAAGAAAAGAATGTTTCCTTAAACCATTTCCCACACTAATGAAAATGTACCTTTTTATTTCCCTGAGTATGATTGTTCTGATCAACATATAAAAATATAACTACAAAGATAAATAATGTTTGTCAATCTTTATTGCGAAGAACAAGTTCTAATTTTTATTTAATGTGTGCATTTCAGTATATGTGTTTCAAACATGTGTCATGGATGAGAAGGTTAAAAACATAATTTTTGCATAAACTCTATTAAAAGGAACACTGAATTTGTTGAGTCTGTGTTAAGAAAGAAAGAACAGCTTCACAGTCAGATCCCTGGAAGAGGGCCATTCAGTGTGGATTCAAAAGGCAACCCACGGGTTTATTGTCATTTATTTGTGGGAGAACAGTCACTGATTTGACATGCTGAAGTCAGCCTCAGGGTGAAGCGGCTTTGTTCAACAACTATCAGACAGAAAAAATTATTCCCTGTTCTCTTGATAGGGAGTCAAAGAGAACTCTGAGATAGCTGCTTATGGATGCAAGTAATGGGCAAGACAACACTGTGGGGATTAGTAGGTGCTGGCTTTTGTTTGTTTGAGAGGTTTTTTTTGTTTGTTTGCTTTTTAATACACTTCCTTTACTTTTGAAACACAAAAAATTGTGTTTCAAGATTCAACAAATTAATGATATTCACTTTGATTCAACTAAGGTTTCAAAATGAAGGAGAGCAGAAAATGGTTTGGCTCAGTGGATAGAGCGATGGACTTTGGACGGAAGGGTCCCAGGTTTAATTCCGGTCAAGGGCATGTACCTTGATTGCGGGCACATCCCCCAATAGGGGTGTGCAGGAGGCAGCTGGTCGATGTTTCTCTCATCCATGTTTCTAACTCTCTATCCCTCTCTCTTCCTCTCTGTAAAAAATCAATAAAAATTTTTTTTCCAAAAAATTATGGAGAATAATTTTACTCAGAATTGTATTTATTGATTGCTTGCTTGAGTTTTACTTTGTGGCAATTATTATCATCCCTTAGTTGAAATATTTTGCCAGATATTTTTAAGGTTTAAAGAATTAATTTCTTTTAAAAAATTAGTGTACCACTGAATTAAGAAAGGAAGGAAGGAACGGAACGAGGCTGGGGGGCAGGAACAAGGTGCAAAGAGGTCAATGTGGGGAAAGGAGACATGTACAACTTTTAACACTAGAAACTTAAAAAAATACACACAGCAATATATACAATTCAGTTAAAATAGGACTGAGGAGAACTCACAGTCTTCAGTATTTTTATCAATAATATTGAAAGAATTGAAAAGAAAAAGAAAGGAGGGACAGATGAAAGAAAGGCAACATTGACATCATTGGCAAGCTATGGGAGAATTTTTAAATACAACTTTTGTGCAAAATACTAAGTTTATGCTAAATTTATAATGTTGCTTTTGCACCTCAAGAAAAATAAAATGAAAGTCTTTTAGTCTAGATCACAGCACACACACACACACACACACACACACACACACACAAAAAAAAAAAAAAAAAAAAAAACCATCAAGAGTACGGGGGTCTGCCTCTTCAGGACAGACTCGATGTAAACTGAACTGAAATGATTTTTAAAATTCTGAGGCATAGAGGCATAATTCTGAAATTATGAAGGCTAAGAATATAGTATAACAAGTTCAATGCAAAAGAACCTCATTTGGACCAAGAGAGAAGGAAAATGAGGGAAAATAAAATACTGCTTAATACAGTATAATAATTTTATGAAGTTTAGTTTTCCTGTTGGAATTTTCATAGTCAGAATTTATCCTGTATTAACGAGATTTAGGAAACATCTCAAATGAAAGTGATAGATAGTAGCCTAAAAAATTGAATAGTTTACGAATGCATTGCCTAATATTTAAAGTAACATTCAGGAAATCAACAGAAGATTTTACAATTTGTATCTCTATGCTGGTTAGAGGACAAATACTGAGCCAGATGACCAATTGGCCACTCATTATTCTCTTCCATTATCATGTTATCATGGAATTCTATTTATTCACAAAAAATAATTCTGAGGATGTTGCCCTTGCATGTTGAGAAAATATTTGTTTTCACATGAGGAAATATTGATCAAATCAACTTATTTTGCATAAAAAGAAGTCATTGATCATAATATGCATATTGAACATTAATATATGCATTGATTACAGATTTTTTAAAATATACTAGTTTTAGAAATAGGCTCAATAGCTGACTTTTAGTTTATAAAATAATTCTGATTTTTTTCCCCTTTCATTATCAGGCCATATTATTGTGGGTTTTGAAAAACGAAAAGCCCCATCTCTTTTCTGTATAACTTGTGATTATTGTGGAAGCCATTTCTAATGTGTCTTTGGTAATCGCTGTATTTTTGCCAAGCCTCTTAATGCTGTTGCTGCATTAGTGCATTTATCCATATCAGCATGGACAGTTTTCCAGAGGGCAGTTTCGCAAATAGAATTAATTTTTGAGGACTTTGTTTGCAAAGCCCCAATCATCATGAATCAAGTGAAACGGAATGCCTGCAGGAGCCCACCACCTCTGACACAGCACTACTGTGAATTCTGAGCATGTGTGTTGTAAACATTATACTTAATATCATTATGTTTCTATCTGGCTTTGAATGAGTTCCACCCTGCAGGACTATTAGCAAATAGTAAAAATGATAGCTCTTCACAAGCCAGGGAATAAACTAACCTACTTAAATATGTCTCCCCTTTGGACATATTAAAAAAAAAAAAAGCCAGCAGTTAAGCAGCTCGTGTATCAGTATGCATTATAAGGAAGGGATTTTTGCAAGAATATGCCCTTGTATCAAATATTACTTTTCCCATCATTGCCTGGAAGGTCTGTAATTTAGATAACTTATGCTTCGGTGGCATTTTAGAAATGAAGTGGTTCTGAAGTGAGCATTGTATAGAATCTACTTGTCTTTCCATCATGCAAGACTAATACATAAGTCTAAGTCTATCATTTTATTTTGGGGGCATGTCATTTCTTGTTTATTTATTTTTACAATGGAAGCAAATCTATTGGAGTATTTATTAAACTGGCATAATTATTTGTGTCTTTGTTCATTTTGACCACCTAGAGTCTAGAAAAAGAAAAATAGAAATACACGAGGGAAACATGCTTGGGTGTACCATGCTCAATAACAGCTTCAATATAAATTAGTTTGAAAATTTGGGGGCTGTTTAATTAGTTTCTTATCTTTAAAAAATATAGTCATAGTGTCATTAGGGAAATGACAGTTTTTTTTAAATATATATATATATTTTTTTTTTATTGATTTTTTACAGAGAGGAAGAGACAGGGATAGAGAGTTAGAAACATCAATGTGAGAGAAACACCAATCAGCTGCCTCTTGCACACCCCTACTGGGGATGTGCCCACAACCTGGGTACATGCCCTTGACCAGAATTGAACCAGGGATCTTTTAGTCCACAGGCCAACGCTGTATACCAGGGGTGGGCAAACTTTTTGACTCGAGGGCCACAATGGGTTCTTAAACTGGACCAGAGGGCTGGAACAAAAGCAACCTGACCATGCTGGCACTCTCATCTTAGGCTGCTGGTGAAGGAGCAGAGGGGAAAGCAAGAGAACCCTCCACTCTTTTGGCTCTGCGGGCCGGATAGAACAGCCAAAAGGGCCGGATCCGGCCCTCGGGCTGTAGTTTGCCCATGGCTGCTCTATATACTAAGCCAAGCCGGTTTCGGCATGACTGGGGTTTTCATGTGAGGTTTGATATTATTGAATTGAACTTATTTGAACTCATTCATATGCATATACTAGAATATTTATATAGCAATATATCAGTGTTTGTATATGTCTTTTATTTTTATTTAAATATAAAAATAGAAAAGTGTCAATATTAAAAGTGTATAGTGTGATAAATTTTCACAAACAGCAAACCATGGCCCATATTAAGAAACAGAAGTTTCCCCATTCTCAAGACTCCCCCATGTTATTTTCCAGTCACTAATCTTTGTGACTGGAAAAGGCAGCACTGTCTTGACCTCCAATAGTATAGTCCTTTTCTGCTTTTGTATCAAGTTTATGTTTGAAATCATGCTTTTCTTCACAGGAAGGCAGCAGAGTGTGGACAAAAGCTATTTCACAAATCTACACAAGCCACTTGGCCTGAGATACTGTTATAATTAAGTGAGGTTATTATAAGAATTGATTTAGTTAATTTATGTTAAAGCACAACAAAACTGCATAAACTATCAAATGTAAAATTTTATTATGATTTACCTTCCCTTTAATAGTCTCTCCAGTTAATCTAAATTACTACTGCATTCTAAAATTTTGCTTATGGAAAATCCTATCTAATAAAAGAGTAATATGCAAATTGATTGCACCTCTGCTACACCCACAAGCCATACCCACCAGCCAATCAAGAGTGAGTATGCAAATTAACCCAACCAAAATGGATGTCTGGAAGGAAGGCAGGCAAGCAGTTGGGAGCCAGCAGTCCAGAATTGTGAGAGGGATGTCCAATTGCCCGTTTAGGCCTGATCATCCCTTGAGGGGTCCCAGATTGAAGACGGTGCAGGCTGGGCTGAGGGACAAACCCCCCCTTGTGCTTAAATTTCATGCATCAGGCCTCTACTATGTAATAAAAGATAACAATATAGAATCAAGAACATGTACTTTCTGATGTGAAGATCTGTTTCTTATTCATCTCTGTATTTCAGTGGTAAGCAGTAAGAATTTATAATAAAGTCTAAGGCACTAAAAATAAAACAAAACTCCTGAGTGAATGAGGGAGTGATGCTAGAAGAGCACTGACGAGACTTTCATCTGCACCACATCATAAGATGAGAAGAGGCAATAGCTTTTCACATTAGGTGTACACTTAGATTGTGCCTTAACTTCCTCTAAGTAATTTGCTTATAATTAACCTACTGAATAATCATAGTAAATCCACATAGTCAGCACTGTTATTACCATCCACATTTTATAGATGTGTACATCTGTACAACTGGGTCACAGAGTTATGAGAGCACACAACTAGTAACTAGTGGATCCAGAATTCAATCCTGACATCCTGGCTTTAAAGCCTAAACCCAGTCACTGTTCTTAATAAACAAGGGGGTATTGATACCCTGGCAAAATAGGAGAAAAATATTGATGATCTTGACATGACTCTATCTATACTAGTATCTATATATAGTATAAAGTGGTAATATGCAAATTAGGTCAGGACACCATAACAGGTCACGACCAGACTTGAGGAGTTGAGGCCCGGAGACAAGACAGAGACAGAGCCAGGGGGAGGAGGGGCCTGCCTGAGCAGGCTTGGGCAGCTCTGGAGCAGACACAGGCAGGGGGACTGAGGGACCTGCAGCGCTGGTCTGGCCTGACTCCATGGCGGCCAGTGCTGTGCAGGTCAGGCCTGGGTCCCGGGTCTCACATAAGTGGATGCAGTATTCCACTGTTATCTTGAGTTTATGGTTTCCAAGAAAACAGCCAGAAAGGATGATAAACCATCCACAAATGACAAACTGCTCAGCTGGCGCCTATCTAAGTAGGGCCTTCATTTAAATTGAGCCTTTCCTGCAGTGAATGACCCCAAGGTTCCTGAGGAGCGCCATCTCCATGTAATATGCAGTCCCAGTTTCATTCAAGTGATCTCACGTACATTAGCTCAGGTCAGCGGGGAAAGAAGGGAAAAGGCATCAATGGAATCACAACCACAACCGGTCACCAGGAGATGCATGAAGCACCTCTTGGCCCCGTGCCCTTTGGGGTCCCTCCTCGCACAGTGGGAGATGCGGTGCCTCCACGTGAAATTTCAATTATGCACTGGGCTTTGAGTCTATATATAAAAAACTCTAATATGCAAATAGACCGAATGGCAGAACAACCAAAAAACTAGTCACTGTGACATGTACTAACCACCAGGTGGTTCACATGGAACATGGCAGGCATCAGCAGAGCACAGAAATTAGCTGGCATCGGCCATGGTGGGATGGTGGAGCAGGTGAACAGAGGTGCCAGACTAAGGCAGGGCACTGGTCGCTGTCATCAGGTGGTTACTGATAAGTATTTGGTCCCACACACTGCAGTCCCGCCCAGCATTCACATCTGCTGCCAGCACCAGATCGCTCAGCCCCAAAAGCAGGTGTGAGCAGTAGCTGCCAGCCCTGATCACCCCTCAGGACTTCTCCACCCCCCCTTGTTCCTAAGGGGGCAATAGGAGCCGGAAGCCACCTCTCACACCCTTTGCTGGTATCTGGCGCTGGTCTGGATCACTTGGTGCTATCAGTAGGTGCAAGTGATGGATATTGGACCCAATTGCCCCTGAGGGCTTCTTCACCTCCCCCTGCTCCTGAGGGGTGACCGGGTCAGCACCACTGCTCACACTTGCTGACGGTGATGGCCGACTGCTGGTGCCGGCCCCAATTGCTCTGTGCCATCAGGGGGTGCGAGTGGGGCCGGCACCATCAGCACATGGGAGTGACAGCTGTGGGAATGGGGCTGCTGGCAGACAGGGCCCAGGGCCCATGGTGGGAGGGGCCAGGCCAGGGTTTGGAAGATGGGTTGAGCCCCTGTGCCCACCACAGCCTCACAGCCCACATTTCCTTTCAAGGTGCATGGATTCAAGCATTGAGCCCCTAGAATAATATAAAAACTTAATATGCAAATAGACCAAGAGTAGAACGACTAGTGGAATGACAGGTAGCTATGATGCACACTGACCAAGGGGAAGATGCTCAGTGCAGGAGCTGCCCCCAGCCCACAGGACCAGGCCAGCCAAGGCGGTGCCACTATGAGGCAACGAGCAGTGGCGGCTGATTGTGGGGCTGGTGAGCAGGCAGCACCAGGCCAGCCAAGGTGGGTGCCAGTGGGAGCTCCCCAATTGCCCCTCCAATTTCCCCACAGATTGGCCCAGATCACCGGCCAGGCCTTATCCATGAAAGAATGTTGTGTACCAGTCCTCTAGTAAATAATAAGAAACCATAAAACTTACTATTCATACCACATTCATATAGCTTATTTTTTTCTGCTAACTATATTATATGTTAGGGTAGAAATAATACTGTCTCAAGGGCCATTATAGAGTATTAGAAACAAATCAGAAAATGTAAACAATGTTTTAAATAATAATAAAGATTAGGTGACTACAAGACAACAAAGAAAACAGCTTTGTCAGCAAACCTTTGGCATAAACAACCTGCATTCCTCGGTCCAGGACTTAGAAACTTGCTTAGCACCTGGCTTCAGGGCCACGACTTTGGATTTTGTGACTTCTCCTTGGAGTGCACACCAGTATATATTTTCATTGGCAATTGACATTAGTATATATCCTATGTATAGTAACACATTATAGAATAATTCAAATTATTTCTCACAGGGGTTGCACAAATAACAAAAAAAAAACCAAAAAACAATCACTACTGACTGTGTCAACACTGATCTGATACTGTAACTGGCTCCCACTATAACTAATACCAGGATAAATTTGGGCTAACATGTGTATCATCTAAAAAAATGGTTGGGCCAGGACCGGTTTGGCTCAGTGGATAGAGCATCGGCCTGCAGATTGAAAGGTCCCGGGTTTGATTCCGGTCAAGGGCATGTACCTTGGTTGCAGTACATCCCCAGTGGGGGGTGTGAAGGAGGCAGCTGGTGGATGTTTCTCTCTCATCTATGTTTCTAACTCTATATCCCTCTCTCTTCCTCTCTGTGAAAAATCAATAAAATATATATATATATTTTAAAAAAGGTTGGGAAGTCAACACTTCTGCTGTTGGATGATAAAAAGTATTGCACTCTACTAAAGTTTTCCACTCATTGAACTAGATGAAGGCTCATTTTTTAAATATATATTTTATTGATTTTTTACAGAAAGGAAGAGAGAGGGATAGAGAGTTAGAAATATCAATGAGAGAGGAACATGGATCAGCTGCCTCTTGCACATCCCCTACTGGGGATGTGCCAGCAACCAAGGTACATGCCCTTGACCTGAATCGAACCTGGGACCTTTCAGTCTGAAGGCCAACCCTCTATCCACTGAGCCAAGCCGGTTTCTGCGAAGGCTCATTTTTAAAAGTAGCCCATCCTAAACATACCAACTTCTCTTGAATTGTACATGGTGCATCATGACAGGGCTTGATGAAATTACACCAAAGTCACAATGGAACAATTTCAGAAATTAAGTATGGAAGTAGTCTCCAGATTTCAAAGTCCCTTCTGATTCTGGCAACCATAGGTACAGATGGCTCCATTTGCCTTTGCTCTCTTGCAAACACTTGGTTATCATTTATATACCAACTGTCCCTTGAGAAACAGTTTCTCACCTTGCGAAATTCCTCATTCTCCTGCCAGCATTCTGTTAATTGCCTAGAGATGATAAACAAAAGTGGAAGTGCACTAAAGCACTGCTGTCCAATGAGACTTTCTAACATGCTAGGAATGCCCCTTACTGGAGCTAACAGAATGGTCACTACGATATTGAGCACTTGAAATGTCGCTGATGTGACAGAAACTAAATCGAAAACTTTTAAAAATTTTAATTAGCTTTAAATTTAAATAGCCACATGTGACCAGAGGCTATCATAATGGATAGCAGCCTGATAATTATATTAGGAATTAAACAGAAGTGATCCTTAACTCTCCCCACCCTTATGTACCTTTCATGGACCTAACCAAACATACAGAGAGGAAGAGAGAGGGATAGAGAGTTAGAAACATCCATGAGGGAGAATCATTGATCAGCTGCCTTCTGCAAACCCCCTACTGGGGATGTGCCTGAAACCAAGGTACATGCCCTTAACCGGAATCAAACCCGGGACCTTCAGTCCGCAAGCTGACGATCTATCCATCGAGCCAAACTGATTTCGGCATCACACACATAAATTTTTAGATAGTTTGTAAGTTAATGTGCTTCTTCTTTATTTGAAAATTGTCATATTTTTAAAGCAAGTTCTGTGCAGTTTATATTTTACAAAACTTAAGTCATAATCACTATTGTACTGTATGCAATTATAATTCTGATAACCAACTTAAAAAACCTTATGTAAGGATAGGAGGACAGAAATGTCATCCCTTAGTGTATTCTCTGGTGGGAGGCAGGCTAGAATAAGCTTTGTTCTCATTGAGATCCACCTGCCAATTTTACCTGACAGCGCCTATAATTAAGTCAGGGTGCTGTCATGTTAACCAGCATTAAATGTTTTGATTATACTGATAAATGCCAACATAAGCAAGATATCCAAGCTGTAGTGAGACATTACAGAATGTGATGGAGCATTTGTCAGTTGCTTTTATTTAATACAAGCAGAATGAGGATTCTGGATCATTCAGACCTCCAAATGATTTTGTCAGCCTGAATAATCCATAATGACTGCCTCTCATTAGTTAGTCTAAATACATGTGATTTAATTGCCCCTTTTCACTTTACCCACCTGTTATAATATATGTGTAATGATTAAAGGTGGCATCATGATATTCCATTAAAATTTACCATCCAGGAATATCTTTATTATCACACTAATAAATCCACTTGAGGTATTGCTCAATCAGCCTAATTCTGTGTAGTGATCATGATTAAAATAGAGAAATATAGGGGAGAATGATTTTTTCTGCCTCTGCTCTCAGTGGACAAGTGATGTTATCTTGAAGACAACTTTAAAAGTAATCATTTTAAACAGGTAAATAACAAATGACCTTAAAAATGTAACAATTAGCCAGGAGGGCATGGCTCAGTGGCTGAGAGTAGACCTATGAACCAGGAAGTCCCAGTTCAATTCAGGGTCAGGGCACATGCTCGGGTAGCGGGCTCCATCCTCAGTGGGGGACATGCAGAAGGCAGCTGATCGATAATTCTCTCTCATCATTGATGTTTTTGTTCCTCTCCTCCTCTCCCTTCCTCTCTAAAATCAGTAAAATATATATATATATATATATATATATATATATATATATATATATATTTAAATTTAACAGGTAACTTTAAAATTAGAGAAAAAACTTTTTTATATATGAGAACAAGAACCATATCTTTATGTTTCTCTCTTTGTATCATCTCCAGGGCTTATTTTGAATTTTAGAATTAATTAACACTCAAAACATATTTGTTGAACATATGTTGAATAAGTAAGTATTTATTGGTATGATTGTACCTGAAATTTTAACTTCCTGTAATACCATTAAAATAATATAACTCATATATTCAGAAACAAAATACAAACATAACCACAATTAGAATTATTTGCACAGGTTTGCAGTGTTTGAAATCTTTCACAGCCAGGCCTTCATTAAACTTCTAGAATTCGTTTCCCTTACACCCTTTTGTTCTCTAAACCATGACAGATTATATATCTGACTCAATCTGCCATATCAACCTACATTGATTCATACTTTTCACTGTGCCTAAAATGTTTCTTCCTCCACCATCCTCTTACCTGCATCTTTAAGGAGTATATTCAAAGCACATCTGATCTCTAATGGTAAAAATTTACACCTTCTTTCCTCCAAAGAATGTAGTTTTATCATTTTATTAGTCATTTCATTCTTTCTTTCCCACTGGATTAGAAAGATCTTAAAGATGAGAAATGTTATTTTTTCTTGATTTATTGACTCATTCTTCATTCACTCAACAGTTGTAGTTAAAGTACAATATAATATAATAGAGGGTGAATTTGGTTTCAGCTATAGTGGAGCTCATAACTTAGAATAGAGGCATTCATTAAATAATCATGCAAATGAGTTCATAATTACAAACTAAAATATAATTATATGAAGAAATCACTTCAAAAAAATGACCAAAGCTGAAAAGAGGGATGTTCTTGAATCTGTTCCTTGGTAATCAGTGCTTTAAAAGAGAGGAGTAAGTTGAGGACTTTTGTCTTAATTCTAATTTCAATAAGGAGTTATTAATCAAGAAACAAGGGGTTGCCTGGCTAGAGTGGCTCAATTCGTTGAGCATTGTCCCATGAATTGAAATGTCACTTGTTCCATTACCAGTCAGTACACATGCCCAGGTTGTGGGCTTAATCCCCAGTAGGGGATGTGCAGGAGACATTCAATCATTGCTTATCTCTCATTATTGACATTTCTATCTCTCTCTTCCTCTCCCTTCCTCTAAAATCAATAAAAAAAACTTATTAAAAAATAACAAGGGGTAATTCTTTTAATAAATTATTCTGGCTGCATAATGGTGAGAAAAAATAGTGATGAGTGTTAAGCAAAACAGATCCTAGGAGAATTAGAAGATTAATTTAGTAATTCAGAGGAAAGATGGTGTTAGATTGCAACAGAATGATGGTTTTGGACAGGAAGGTATTATGAATTTGAAATATATTTTTAAAAGAAACAATGAAGCTTACCAGTAGATGGGAAATGAGGGGGGGTATTATGGCAGACACAATTTGCTACTCACCCAACGTCCCCATACCTTCTTATACCCAACATCTTCTCTATACTCTGTTTTGACATCTGCTATACCTCCAGTATCCCAACACCTGCTGTTTACCCCCACATCTCAACACCAGCTACCTCTCTAAAGCTTATTCCTCTTCAACCCGCTTCCTTCCTTCCCACACATTTTTTTCCTGCTAATGACAGATATAATGGATTTTACAAAGAAAAATATATTTGCCTCAGGTCCAAGTCATAGACTATGGTTGTCTAATCTAATACTGCTAGGACAATTTAATTATTTTTGGCTAGTGATTGATTTAGGGTAGTCATGTGACCCACTTCTAGGTAAGAAGATATAAGCAAATGCCAACTCATTAGAGTTCCTTGGAAGGTATTTGCTTTCCTAGTATAAAGTGATAAACTCAGCTGTCACTTCTCTTCCTCATTTTCCCCATATATTAGTATCCTATTGCTGCTGTAACAATGACTATAGACTTGATGGCTTAAAACAACAGAAAAGTGTTATAGTTCTGGAGGTCAGAAGTCTGAAATGAGGGTCACTGGCTAAAGTTATACAGAGGTTCAAGGGCAGAATCAGTTTTCCCCCACATTTAGAGGACACCCATATCCCTTGACTCTTGGATCAGTTCCATCTTTAAAGCTAGACATTGTCACTAGTATCATTCTCAACCTGCATCATTCCCACTGCATTTCCATCATCATATACCCATCTCTGAATCTCCTGACTCACTCTTTTACTTACAAGGTCATGTGATTATGTTGGGCCCACCCAGATAACCCAGCATTTTTAACTTATTCTCATCTAAAAAGGCCCTTTTGCTGTTAGGCAACATATTCACAGGTTCTGAGCATTAGGACATGGATACCTCTGTGCATTTAGAACATGAGGAAGGCTGAGCCTACCACATACTATGCCTACCACAGTGTTTTCATTCTTTGAATGGAAATATGGTGCTTCAGAATGGAACAGTCTATCATCCGGGGACAGCAAGCATGAGGAAAGACCATATCCAAATGCAAGTTCTAATACTACCTTGGCCATTGAATGGAGACTAGTAAATGTATATCTCAGTGACATAGTGAACTCCCAATTGGTTAAACTTTAATAGAGTTTTCTTTTGAAGCCATCCACAGTGAGAAATAACATTTTACATCATTACCCAGTAAAGGGCCATGGGCCTTACTTTGGAAAAACGTTGCCCTAAGAATAAAGATTATTTCAAGTCACTTAATTTTGTTTATTTTTCTGTTTCTCCACATTACACTTCACTTCTTCATTTGAACTATGTAAACAAAGCAATGTTTACCTCAAAATTTATTTTTAAAAAGATCACCTCTTGGCACTGAACTCCATAAAGCTCTCAGCAGCACCTGATGTCAATCAGCTGCTACTTCCTGAAATTCCCCAGGACTTGTATTGAAACACTGCTACAATTCTATTTTTCTCTGGTATTCTTTCTTATGTCTTTCCTCCTTTTGTCTTCTTACTTTATTTATCTCAAGGCATTTTACTTTTACATTTTTAGACTAGAACTTATAATGGGAACCACATTTAACATTACAGCTTAGGTCTAGCCTTTGATTCTCAACTATATTTTATCAATTAAATTTCCTTAGAAAAGTACGTGTTATATGGAAAAAGCCACTCTATTTCTATAATAAGCCAGCCCCTCCCTGTGCCACAGCAATAGCTTTGTGTCCTCTGAAGATTTATGTATCTTGGACAATAATCTAATCTTTTCCCAGCATCATTGTTTCTTGTCAATTGTACTATGTTCTATTTTTTTATTGCACCCATCAAAAAAAAGGTAAAAGATGATGAAGTATGAAGAAAAGAAATTCCTTTAATTGCACATCCTTCCCCAATCTGTTCCAGTTTTCTGCTGTCTTTAAGAGTAAACTTCTAGGAATTCCTATCTAGTACATATTCTCTACTTCATCAACCCCATTCTATGATTCAAACTATTTTTAATTGGACTATCATTGTCATTTCTGATTGGACTTCCACTGTCATGATCCAATTTTATAAAGCTACAAACACCTAAAGCCCAGCGTTACCTTTTCTGTTCCTGTCCATGATGTTTTAGACACATTCAACCCAGTTTATCACCCGCTTCTATGTTAAAGGCTTTCTTCTCATGGCTTCAGAAATCTCATCTTCTCCTTGTTTCCCCCCTAGTTGTCAATGCTCTCTTATTATTCTCATTTGCTAGCTCCTCAACCAATTTTGGCAAGGTTCTAGACACCTTCTTGGATCCTTTCTTCTTTCCTATGTACAAATATAGCTTCTTGAACCCATCTAATCCCTGAGTTTTAATCAGCACCTAGAGAAATAGGACTTTCATGTCAAAACTCCCTTTCTGAACTCTCTTTGGAAGTCTAACTTGCATAAAAAACTGCAGACTTGACATCTCCACAAAATTTAGAATTTTGGAGGGGCAGATGACCTTCTCAGTCTTCTTCATGTTCTAAATAGTAAAACTAACATCAAAAGAGAACAAGGGAGTAACTTGCTGAGCCTCACTCAGTTGTCTGGAATAGAGCAGACACGCCTTGAATCCAGCACCATCAGCTGCGTTTACTGGAACCGTAAAACCACATGATGTAAACTTCAAGTACTCAGAAGCAAGAGTGTGAGATTCCTTTTGGTTTTCTGGAAAAATCTAATGTTGGACAAAGCCCCATTGGCTAGACTCCTGGAAATACAAACCCTGAAGCTCATTCTGTCCCTTGCTAAGTGTCAGGGCAGAGACAAAAGTACATTTCTTGTAAGCTTTTTCCAAATACTTTCATCTAATTTTTATACCTTTTTTTTCTCTTTTCTCCCTGATGGCATGTTTCACTGGACTGCTACAGGTGTATATGTTCCCCAATCTGGTTGTATTACACTTTATTGATTAAAAAATACCAATGTGATATCAGGTTCTCAAACAGTTTGACATAATCCCTTGTGAATGATCACTTTTGTAGATAGTGATCACTCCAAGGGGAGGCTTTCTTTAAATTCTCCCATCAAATAGTGTCTGTGCATTCAGAGCTTTCTGAGATTCAAATCATTTATGCAAATTCTAAGTCCTCAAGACTCAAAGCCTATTTCCAAAAATATTTGGATTTAACAGTATACCATCTTCAACTGAACTGTCTTCATTGACAAGACAGATCAGGGCCATACTGCAGCTTTTATGCTCAACATTTGAAGGCTTATATTAATTATTAAAGAATGAATTTTCCACATATTTTTCTCTTCTGAGTTTTCGCCCACTAATGTTAATCCTCAGAATAAACAATTCAAAATGAGATTACTGCTAAACATTGCAATGGCTAAACAAATTCTCCATGATCACAGAGATGACTCAATTAGAGCAAATTGCAGCTAAACGCAGGGCAGCAATGAGGGAAACAGGAAAATAAGAAGAGAAATTATCTGTATCAAAAACAAAGCTCTAAAGCCAAAATATTTAAGAGTAGTTCAAAATGGTCTGGCTCGAGAAAATGAACCAAATGCCAACAGTTTACAATTACAGTGATCACAAATGCCAGGTACTTTGGGTACTTAGCATTTTGCATGCCAGATAGTTTACTAGGGAACAGCAATTACATGAATGTGGGCTGTATGGTGAATGACTATGGTTTTTATTTTTCCCATAGCAATACCCAGCTATAACTCTGCATGCTCTTTTATGCCTGTAACATCTAGAGAGTCTTTATTACAAGGTGTCAGAGTGCTAAAAGGACAGATTTCTGGGACTTAAACTTTATTAACTTTACAGAACAAATGTATGACTATTCTTGTGATTTTCTGTTGTTGCTGTTGTTAATGCATTTTATTTTACAATGGGCCAGAATTTTTCTATAGAGTTACTTTGGGGGTGGGTTCAGGAAAGAAACCTAAGGTACTCATTTTATGCTATCAAATTCAGACAGAAATGGCTATTCATCACTAGTCATTTTAAATTCACAGTGGGGAGGGAGAAAAAAGGCTTGGTCCCCAGCCTGCTCTTCTAGCAGATGGCAGATTGGAGGGAGAAAGGAGAGAACCATGCAGGGTAGGAGCGTTGCTAAAGAAGCACATGCCTTGGTTCTTCTGGCAAACACATCCGCTTACTATTAGATATTACGCTTAGGATGGGTCAGGTAAGGTATTCTAAATAATTTAGGCTTGAAATAGAAGACTGTGTGGAATTGTCAAAGAAAAAGCAGGACCCAAAGGAGTCAAAGCATCAAAAATCCACTAAAGACAACCAGGGCTGGATAGCAGTTAAAGAGGATGAAACAAAGTTAAAGGATTTGCCAAAACACATATATGCATAGACCATGGACACAGACAACAGTGTAGTGATGGCCAGAGAGAGGGGATGGAGAATGGGTGGAGGTGGGTAAAGAGGGGAAATGAGGGACATCTAGAATAATTTCAACAATGAATTCAAAATAGGTTAGGACAAAACTCAATAATAATAAAAGTGTAATATGCTAGTTTGACTGGACAACTTTCCAGGTGGAGCCAGGGCTGTGAGGGAAGCCTGGGTCCCTGGTGCCTGCCAAGGGTTGGGGGGAAGCCAACCCAGGTATCGGGTGTCAGAGGGGAAGCTGGTGCCAGCAGCTGCGGGAAGGAAAGCCTACTCTTGCATGAATTTCGTGCATTGAGCCTCTAGTGTATTAATAAAATGGAGAAATAGCTCTTAAGTCTGAACAAAATAAAATACAAGCTTTTCCAGGTTCTTAAAAAAAGAGGTAAAAATATTTCTTCAGAAACTCTCGAAATAAGAGAAGAGACCCCAACACATAGCTGAGATCAATTCTCAACACAGCATGGAAAAATGGAGATTTATAGCCAAGTACAGGATGGATAATCAGTGGAAAGAAAAGTACTAAGACTGCACACCAGGGGTCAAGGGGGAATTCTGGTTAAACATTCTTGACTGAGGTGCTGAAGGAAGACCAGGGTAATCACATATCACCTGGAGGATTGTGGGAGAAGAATAATGTATCAATCACCATGGGTGATCAGATATTGAGTGTGGAGGGTTCTGGCTACAGTTGGGTGATTCAGGCCTAATAAGGATGGATGCCAAGGTTAAGGCCTAGAGATCTTAAATGAACTTGGCTGAAGTTTCATCCAGAAGACAGTCTTTGTGAGAAGTGTTTTCCAATAAGGGAGGTGACCAAGTTGCCCATCACCCATAAACCCTTTCCTTTTGCTCTCTAAGGCATAAAGCCATGATATCCCAAGATAATAGAATATTATTCATTTGTGCCTGAATATTGTGAAGTCCAAAGGGTATGTGTTCATTATTCAATATGTCAAATTATTTTACCTTCAACTGTTTATTTTTGGCACCAAATTTGGTCACATATCTTTAGTCTTCATAATTTTTAAACACTTCATAGTTATAATATACAACTTCAAAACAAAGCTGTAGATAGCACTGTTTCCTATTTCCAGTATGATTAGAAAAATAGTTTACTGGTTTCCTTCACATTCAAAAATTTTAATTTTATGATTTTGTGCAAGGCTTGAACTAAGGACATAATATAATTTTTTTCTGTAATCACTGTGTATTAGGCTTCTAAACTCAATAACAGAGAATTCTGCATGAGTATATATGAATAATTTCCCATACTCTTCATACTTTCCTCACTTTGTTCAAACAGATGGAACTCAATGAGTTTTTGGACTGCCTACCCATTGCAATAGAAGACTGTTTTGGGATTAGGTAACTGAAATATTTTCTAAAGAAACTCAATTTTACTGGATCAGCATGCACTTGTAGTTTGCATTATGGTTTTGAGAACATATACTTGACAGGTGACAGGTGTTTTTTTTTTTTCTCATCATAACTAAGAATTTTAATTTTGTGTCTCAAAAATTATGTGATAAAATAAATTCCCCTCAAAGCCATTTAGTATGAAGCACTGGGCATTAAAAGCAAGCTGAGCTTTTGAATATATATTCTTTATCTCTCCAGGGACACCCTTTCTCAGTAGGTCATAATTTGAAGATTTAGTGTTACTGTAATTAATATAGCTCCTCCCAACCAGTATCTGAAAGAAATTCAAATAGCCATAGTAAACACAATTATTTGAGGTTTTCATTTAAAAACCTTTCCACTAAGAAGCCAAATATACAGTAAAGGTTACCTAGCTCTGTCTGACAGACCTTCAGATGGATGGACCTATTACAGTCTCTCCAAACAGGAAGGCCAGGTCACTCATTAAACTACGATCAATAAAAGGGGTGAAGTGGGTTTTGTCCCAAGAACTGATAGCTGGATAATTTGACAAAAGGGCAGAGAAGAATTGTGAAAACCCAGAAGATCAATGGCTATTAATTTAAAAGCAACACATATCCTAGAATGAAAGACCTTATGTTGTTATGTAGGATAATTACCACTTTCAATTAGTTGACATTTCAAAGTAGCTTTGGGACTATCACAAGACAATAACTCCCAGCATCTAATCTTAGCTCTGCCTTTTGTCAATAATCTGGTATTTCTTCAAAGGCAAACCCAGTACTTTGTGGGCAATGGCTTTCTTTGTCATAAATAGCAAGAAGTATGCAGAGTTCAAAGGAAGTTCAAGTGATATATGTACTTAGGCAAAATATATCATGTTAATACTTCCCTGACTGAATGAATATTTTTCCTGGCCATTTCACTAATAAATAGGTACTTTTAATGCAATAGAGGATTACTTTTTTGTATTATCATGATGCTATAAAAAATAGAAAGGAATAAGGATTTCTATCTTATCAGTGTGTTTATAATTTACATCACCATTTTCTCTCCATATTGCAAAACTTAAATATTCACTTCCACTTACCTAATATCATGTTTGAAATTTGAAAGTATAATGTTTTTTGTACTTTAAATCACCTATTACTATTTGGAAAAAGAAGTTCTCTAATTTGTTAAAAGAACATGTAATAACATTGATGAAGTTCATTTGTTTTGAAACGTTCATTTGAAATAGTTATTTGCCATAAAGAACAGTGACTTGAGTCTATATCTCAAACAATACAGACAATATCATTGTAGGTAAAGTAAAGAAACATGTTACACTTTACTCTATTGCGCTTTGGTAAATTTTGATGCATCTGTTACAGACCTGGCAAAATAAAGATATCATTTTGGAGAAGGAAAAAGAGAGAGAGAGAGAGAGAAAGAGAGAGAGAGAGAGAGAGAGAAGGAAGGAAGAAAGGAAGGAAGGAAGGAAGGAAGGAAGGAAGGAAGGAAGGAAGGAAGGAAGGAAAGGAGGGAGGGAGGGAGGAAGGAGGGAAGGAAGAAAAGAAAAGAAAAGAAAAGAAAAGAAAAGAAAAGAAAAGAAAAGAAAAGAAAAGAAAAGAAAAGAAAAGAAAAGAAAAGAAAAGAAAAGAAAGAAAAGCTCTTTGGGCCAGAACAATAGGCCATTATTATAGAGACACAATTTTCATTCTAGTCTATTCTGGGACCCATGAGAACAGTACTTAGTCACCTAGTCCTCTACCAATACAAGACACAGATCACAAAGTTGGAGCAGGGGAGAAACAGCGTAAGATAATGTAAATAATGCATTACAATCACCACTCCTGAAATGCAAGACTCAAAGTCCAATCTCACAGTCATAGATCAGCAGCATGGTCTCTGTATTTGAGAATACTGAGATACTAGTAATAATTTAAAGTATAAACTTATAAAAATATCTTAGTCCTGGCTGGTTTTGCTCAGTGGATTGAAAATCAGCCTGCAGACTGGAGGGTCCTAGGTTCAATTCCAGTCAAGGGCACATGCTCAAATTGTGGGCTCAGTCCCCTGTAGGAGGCATTCAGGAGGCAGCCAATGGATGAGTCTCTCTCATCATTGATGTTTCTATCTCTATCTCCCTCTCCCTTCCTCCCTGAAATCAATAAAAAATATATATTTTTAAATATCTTAAACATTGCATCTGTCATAAAGATTCAGACAGTGGAAAATACCCTTTGCTTTCCAGACCACAATCCTCAGAATCTAGATGTGAAATGCAGCTCTGTTCTGAACTGAATTTTTTAGAAACATCACATATATCTACTTTTGTTTATTGTCACTTAGGACATGCATAAAGAGAGGAAGGTAGAGAGAGAGAGAGAGAGAGAGAAAACAACACATTGATGTGAGAATGAAACATGGATTGATTGCCTTCTGTATGTGCCCTCACTGGGAATCAAACCCACAACTCAGGTAGGTGCCCTGGCCCGGAACGAACTGGCAACATTTTGGTACAGAGGACAATGCTCAACCAACTGGGTCATTCTGGCAGGGCATGGATGTCTATTTTTAACATTTTTTTCTTATTCAGATCAATCTTACCATTCAATACTGCTTTGGTTTGAATGTTTGTGCCTCCCTAAAGCTTCTTTGTTGAAATCCTAATCCCCAAAGTGATGATATCAGGAGGTGGGGCCTTTTGGACATGATGAAATCATGAGGATCCTCATGAATATGATTAATACTCTTATAAAATGACCCCACAGAGAAACCTATCCCTTTGTGCCATGTGAGGTTACAGTGAAAAGATGACTGTCTAGGCAGTAGCCCCTCACCTGATGATACATATACCAGAGCCTTGATCTTGGATTTCAAAACTATGAGAAATACATTTCTGTTGTTTATAAGCCAACCAGTTTATATAATATTTTATAGTGGTCCAAATAAACTAAGATAGATACAAAGTAAAATTCTGTAGGTATGAAAAGCCAACCAGAAATAAGGTGCTTACAATGTCCTTGCTTTGCTCACACAAAACTTTGAAGCACTATTATTTCACACATTTTTTTTAATCTTTTAATTTCACACCCTTCTGAGTCATGATTGTATTGTCAATTGAGTTTGCCATTAGCAAATGCGCTGCTGTACAGTTGCTATTAATACTAACTTGATAATATCTGCCAGGCTACCACTCATAACATGTGTCCCATTATATAGCCCAAGGAGTCAATGTCATGTTTGTCCCCTTCATAGTCATCTACAAAATAGCAACAAAATAAAATCATTTAAAGCCAAAGAATTAAATATACATTAATACTGCTATATGTTGAAAAGTACGAACCCACTGACCCTATTCTCCTACCCTCTGAATAAGGTGCATGGTTTGGACAATAGACAAGAGGCACCTGGGTCTTTTCTATAAAGAACCCTAATAGATTCTTAGGAAGGAAAAAGGAAGAGCCCCAATACTTACTGAGAAACTGTAAATGAACTGACATGCACTATCTCATTCCATCATCACAACAACCTCAATAGCTTGAAATCTTCAAAAAGACAGACAGTATCTGTTTGCTCAATGCTGTATGTTTGAGGAGCCAGAAAAGTGCCTAGAAAGAGAACAGACTTTTTAAAATATATATATTTTATTGATTTCTCACAGAGAGGAAGAGAGAAGGATAGTAAGAAACATTGATGAGCGAGAATCATCAATCAGCTACCTCTTGCACACCCCACACTGGGGATGTGCCCGCAACCAAGGTACGTGCCCTTGACCGGAATCGAACCTGAGATCTTTCAGTTTGCAGGTCAACGCTCTATCCACTTGAGCCAAACCGGTTTCAGCAAGAGAACAGACTTTTAATAATGTTTTGTGGTTTGTTGGTTTTTTTTTCAAAAGGAGAAGGAGGGAGGAGAAAGAAAAATTGAAGTTGATATGTTTATACTCTGAAAAAGCTGAGATAAAGAGAGCATAAATAATTTTCCTAAGGTTATACAGCAAGGAAGGAATGGGCCTAGAATTCAAATTCAGATCTGTCAGAATCCAAAACTCATGCTTTCTACTCTAAAAAAAGTTCTTCCATATCTATATGAATTATGTTTCTTTCCATTTGGAAACAGTGTCCATGACTTCATGCATGCTAGCCAGCAGCTGAAAGGGTTGCAATTACCTGGAATCTAAGACAGAAGAGAAAAAATTTTGAACACATGTAGTGTCAAAGTATTTCTGCACTTTTCATTCTCTAAAATAACAAAACTACCTACCGTGGAGAGATTGGAACAGGTGCACACTTAGTTAACCCCCTCCACCCCCTGTCTCTGGATCTACATTCCGCATCTCCTGGTGGGTCAAGTATACAAATGACTGGGCTTCTTCCCTATGATCTAACACAGCCATTCATACACATCTTCACTAAAATAATTTGCAAATAAACAAATACTCAAAAATTGTTTTAACATTTCAGAACAATAACTCATTAGCACCTGCAATTCCTTGGCATTTCACCAATTACTCAATTTTAAGCAATAAATAACTATCTGCCATTCAATTAATTAGGTTTTCCTTCTCTGCCTGAATACAGTGTGCATCCCTTATTACTAAGGCAATCAAAGGCTTCCCAGTTGCCAACCCTGGATGACGTATTTAAAAGAGGAAGAGTTGAGTCATCAAATGATTCATCGTGGTCCCCTGGAGTGCCCCTTTCTATCTGCTGCTCAGAAAGTGATAACCAGTTCCACCTTCTTCGTGCTGTTCCTCACAGGTCTATGTACACCTTAAATGTCATCTCCAAATTATACAAAAAATACCTTCACTGGTTCTCTTCAATAGAGCTCAGAGAGTCTGATATATTTTTAAAAAATGATAACGGAAAAACCATCAGCAAATGGGGGGATAGAGATAAAACTAATAGCTGAGCTTAGTTTAAATTCAAACAGCGATTTTTTAAAATATTGTACCCTTTATATCTTACTTCTGGATCTCATTTCCATCTCTCTTTCTACAATCTGGTTCAGAGAAATGTCCATTCCCTAGTTCCACCATTAAGGGCAGAGTCAGCCCCGCTGGAGGGAGAAGGGCTGCTTGCATATTCCATTCCTCAACTCCTTGGAGGCAAAATCAGGAAAGAAGCCTCTGGCTCACCAACCTGACCCCTTCACTTTAACCTCTCACCAAAGGAGCTGGCCTCTGCCCCCACATGATTGGTACATCTATATAGAATCATATATTAAAAAATAGATGTTCTTTGTTATATTTATAATATTATGTGGGCCAGAGTAAGTCCCCCAAAGCCTTTTAAAAACATAAAAACAAAGCCCTATTTAACCCACATGTTAAAAGGATATCCTGTGTCAGTATAGAGGCTGAAGCTGCATAATCAAATTGGCTTTCAGACCCACAATAACCAAAATAATCTTCTTTTTTTGCGAATGTCAGATAAGAATGATTGGGGTGAGAATTCTATTGCTCAGCAGTGGTCAAGGGAAGAAGATGCTGAATAGAGAGGTCAGTGTGAGGCCAAGCACATTATCCTCCGTATCATGTTTCCCTCATTACTGCTAGCCTCTCGTTTCTTCTCAGAATGGTCTTTTTCTTCTTCCCAGATGTTTTAGGGCTACAGTAAATCATGTCCAGGTAAAAGGAGAAAATGGATTGAAAATGCAGTTGAAAGCCAATATATATGTTCAGGTAAAATTCAAGCTTGAATTCCATGCAATCTGCTGTGAAATACAAATTGATTTGCTATAGCAGGAAAATACAGTAAATATTAAATGTTAATATGTTATCTATTGTACAGTAGGCTTCCTTGTGCAGAACCTTTTCATATACTGTTGACTCTTGAACAATATGAGTTTAAACTGCACTGATCCCCTCAATACCTACATTTTTTTCAATAAATGTACAGTCAGCTTTCTACATCACCAGCTTTCCCATCCATAGATTCAATCAACTGTAGGTTGAAACCATTATTTTTTTTTAATTTACCTTTATTATTGAAAGTATTACAGATGTTCACCCTTCCCCCCCATTGACCCCCTGCAACCTGCTCCAGTCCCCTTCCCACGCCTTCCCTGCACTATTTATTGTTGGCCAATGGGCTATGCATATATCCAAAACCTTATTTTTTGAGCTGCAGTTGGCAGCCCATGGATGCAGCGGGCCAACTGCATGCATTGTTCTATGACATTTCATATGAGGGACTTGTGCCTCTATGCTTTCTAGCATCCATGGGGGACCTGGGCCAATCCTCCATGGATACTGAGGGACAACTGTAGTTACGTTTAGGGGAGGAAAAAGTATTCCTTTAACAGAATGAGTAACAGCTGTTCTTCATTTAGGTTATAAATATATGTTGCCAAGCCCTATGAACCCTGCCCGGTGTCAGGCACAGAAAAGTAAAAAAAAAATAAAAAAAATTAATAAGACATCAGGGAACAGTTAGACAATTTCTAGGCAGAGTATTCATTCATGTAATAGAGACAGGATGCTATGAGCACATCAGTGAGGCCACAAGGGAGGCTCGCTGGAGGAAGTGAGGCCTAGAGCAAATACTGGAGGGCCAGCAAGGCGAGAGCTGAAGACGGAGAGGGCATGGCTTTGCCAAGAACAGGGAGGAGTTGTGAATGACTGGACCATGATTGCAAAGATGCAAAAAAAAAAAAATGAGGTACTCAGCCAATTCTGCTGTGTGCTTCCCTCAAACAGCAGACGGACAATGCGTGTGTGTGTGTGTGTGTGTGTGTGTGTGTGTGTGTGTGTGCATGTGTGCATGCATTTCAGTCTTCCTGGGTTGCAAACACATGATGTAAGAAATTTAGCTAAGCACCCTTTTTGTAAAATTATGGAAGATTTTACTCAGATAAATAAACATACTTTCCAAAAAAAGTATCTAGCACACATTCCAGTCTATTTACATCCCTGCCTCCTCTCAAAATCTAGGAAATATCCAGTTCATGTCTACTTGCTTCTTTTCTGAACAGACTTTTGCTTGCATAATACAGATCAGCAGAAATTGAAAAGACAAGGGCTGCTTCCCCAAACCAGGCAGGCTTTGGGCCTGCATCCCAAACAACCAAGAATGCCCTCCTGAAGTGAGATGGGCATTTCAGATGCCCCCACTTCACTCTCCATATATCTCTCTTTTGAAGGCACAATTTGCTGTTTATATTTTTCTTCCCTTGAAGGGAAGCAATAGCTTTGTCTTCGAGTTTGCTGCTTCTGGAAACTTGTTTAGAGGAATCCTTGAATCTGTAATTGAGTCACCCAATTTATTAGATGCCCCTCCCCCCAGGTATGACCCTATTTTTGCCTTTTGAAGGGTTGGACTTCATAATATCAATACTGTCTCAGAAACACTTAGACCATGTTTACTTTAAAGATACAGAGAAATAAAAGGTGGAAGAGAAGCTAGAAACATCGATTTTAATCTGTGACAGGAATAAACGCTTAGCCCTCTGGGTCAGGAGCTTATTTCTTTTAATTTTTGTTGAACCCCATTTTGTGTGGAACGTTTCATATCTTAACATTTCTACACATCTCACAAAGGTGCATCAAGGTTGTTTAAAGGTCTTGCCTCTGACAGATGTTCAAACTGCATATAATTTCATCATTTAGGAAATAAATTGTTTTGGGAAGGGGATTTAAAGTCTGAAATTATCGTTGGGCTTCAAAACTAGATCTACTTACAGGCATATCTGAACAATAGTGTAAAAAAAACACTTAAAAATGGGACAATGGAGATAGAAGCTTGCTCTTTCTACATACTTGTACAGAGTTTGGGGATGTGGAGCAAGTTACATGAACTCTCAATGACTTAATATCTCTATTTCAAATGCTGAAATTGAAACTAGCAATATAAATTCAATATTTACTTTGTGTGTGAGAATTAAATAAAAGAATGCATGAAATGTATATGGAAAAGTGATGGATACATAATAAATGCTCAATATATTCATTATTGGGATATCTTTTTCTCTGCAAGCTTGTACTTAGGAATAGACATGTGGCAAGCGTGCAATACACACACATTCACACACACACACACACAGTCTAGCCAGACTTATCTATAAGCATAAACTTATACCGTTGTGTATCAATGTAATTAGCTTTCCAATTTGATTAACCGGTAGTCATTCTGTGCTGACTTAAGGTGGATATGAGTTTCTGTCCATTATCCCTTCTCTTTTTTCAACGTGTTCAAATGAGACCACTAACGTCTGAAAAGCTTAGAAGATAAAGGTGAATTGGTTCAAAGTCCTTATTAGCTCTCTAAATAGTCTTGTAATGTTCAAACAACTTCTAAGAGTGTCTTCAAAAGCCACTTACGAAAGGCTGGCTCACATATCAGATCACACGGCACTGCCGAGGGGAACTGGAAGCGCTGCCTGCCTGTGGGGAAAGAAGGTCGCTCTCCTCCAGCTTTTATTAGAAAGGACAGACAGAACAGTGTGAAACCTGTTTCACATGGTGGGCACCAAAGCTTTCATTAACACCTCCCATTCCATACCTCTTGTACCCTCTCAATTGAATCCAAATGTAAATTGGCCTCGTTTTTTGTTTGCTGTTTTAGAAAGAACAATACTTTCTACAAGTCTCGGTGCCTATGCCAGCTTTATTGTGATTTTAAACTTAACCCAATATCTCTCACCACGACCCACAAAATTTCCAGGTACCACCATTCTGCTATTGACTACTCCTTAAACCTTCATAAAGAAAATGACTAAGAGCAACATAAAACTTTATTCTTTTTTTAATTGGCTTTTGATTAGAAGAGAAATCAGCTATACTCAAAAGCCCTGGCTATTATTGCTTCTATAAAATGTACATTTCACTGCCCCTGTAGGAATTAGATTTACCATGAAGAGTGTTCTGAAATAAGATACGATCTCAAGTGATAGATTGTAAGCCAGGCATTTTAATCCTATATTCTTTAATTTACACCATCATGGTTTGAGATTACTTAGAGATAAACTGAATGCATAATTTTCTCTGAGGGTAAACAGGAAGATGAGTCCGAATTACTACTCAATGGGGAGATTTTATACCAAAACTAAAAATCACTCAGAATTCTGTTATCCTCCTAATACTTATTTTTGGTGTCATTAAGATCTAAGTCAGCTCATTCAGATATGCAAGACTACTTCATCACTGAAGTTATCCCGGTGTCCACAAAGCAAGGTTATAGTATTTAAAATGAAATGTTATTCTTAAGGATGATCACTGGGCTAAAGCTTTGTGACAGAATCCTCTCTGGTATAGGTATGGAGCTTGGGGGTTTTATTCAGCTCTTGCTCAGATGCCAAAATGAAATAAAAGTGACTTTGAGAAACAATAGCAGCAACAGGGTGCTGCCTCGAGGAACCTCAGTGAATCAATCCACGTGGAAATGTGAGGCCATCCACCTCAGGAAAACAAAAAAGAACAAAACCAACAATACAACAATGACAAGAAAACCCACTCTCAAGCAAAAAACATAGTTGGGTTTTCAAGTATCAAAACAAATTGCTGACTCTAGATAAGCTCATCTAATTTGTAACATATATGCAAATTGTTTGATATCCAGATAAAAATTCATGTTGAAATAAATTTCAGTTAGCCTATTTTAAAGAGCATGTTTTTCATCTCTTTTTTCCTCTAAACAGTCTTATGACCCATATGTGAGATTATCTCATCAGAAGCATATTCAAAAATACTGGCTTGAATTTGAAAACAAATAGCTTCATAAACAATTATTTCATACCAGGGGCCCAATGCATAAAATTCATGCAAGAGTAGGCCTTCCTTCCCCCGGGTCTGGCACCAGCTTCCCTTTGGCACCCAGGACCCGAGCTTTGTTCTGGAGATTGTGCACTGTGTAACTCCAGAAATGGCACTGATTTCATAGGTTAAGTAAATAGCACTTCTTGGGGTTACTCCATGCATGAGTTATGCGACTGAATGTTGGCCCTACTATATGCAAGTGCATACCACTCCAAAGAACTTCGATGAGGTTCTATTGCATTAAAGTGTTCTTAACTCTGAATACATTACTAAATTCTGTTTATCACAGTGAAATTGATGGGAAATAAATGTAACCAATTTTTATTTATTAAAACTTCTGACTATTTTAGGATTGAAGGGTAAAGATAAAGTACTATTAAAGAAGACAGATGCTCACTAGAAATTTTTACATTTGCTCCCTGGCTGGTGTGGCTCAGTGTGGTTGGAGCAACATCCCATACAACAAAATGTTTTGGATTTGATTCCCAGTCAGGGAAACTACCTATGTTTCAGGTTCGATCCCTGGTTAGAGGTGTTTGTGCAAAATATATCTATAATAATTTGTATTCAAAATATGGACATTTTCATGGTAGACATAAAAGATGAAAAGATAGACTGATTAGGAATCATTTGATATTATTGGTTCACATATATGAAGTGGGCCTTAAAGCAATGTATAAAACTTGGGACATGAAGTAAGTATGGTGGCTACATTAAAGTATAAGGGGTAGTAAAAAAAATACCTTGGTGTCTTGAGTCAGATCTGAGTGACAAATTACAGAACTTTGAGCAATTATTCAACTTCCTGATTCTCATTTACATCCTTAGAACACTGATGACACTAATACTTCCCTCAGATTGCACTTGGTAATTAGGGTGATACCTGCACAGTTGTCACCACCACTTACCATATACCAGCTACTCCCATGCTTCCTCTGATTTTCACGTGTAACCAAAAATTATACAAATATAATAAAATAAACAAAATAACAACTGAGAGTGCAAAGGGTAGACGTTTCTTCCTGAGAAAACCTTAAATCTAATAAATTGAATTGCAAATTGTTTTAGAATTTTATTTCAAAACTACATCTCTACATAATAACAATTTTGGAATAGAGATGTAACATTTAATAGATTAAAAAAAGTTTTGCTGAGCCGAAATCTATTTGGCTCAGTGGATAGAGCATCAGCCTGCGGACTCAAGGGTCACAGGTTCGATTCCGGTCAAGGGCATGTACCTTAGTTGGGGGCACATCCCCAGTAGGGGATGTGCAAGAGGCAGCTGATCAATAATTCTCTCTCATTGGTGTTTCTAACTCTCTATCCCTCTCTCTTCCTCTCTGTAAAAAACCAATAAAAATATATTTTAAAATGTTTTATGTCTAATAATTAGTAAATATTTGTGGAAGCATATCTGGGAAGATATTAAATATAAATTAGGAAAACATAAATAGAGATTAATAAATATTAAGGACAGTCTATAATAAACATCTATAAGGACAACTATCACAGTATACTCTAATTTAGATATTTAAAAATTGCTTTTAAAATCTTCCCAACAGATCATTTAACCTGCAAATATAGTTTACAGTCAACAGTAACTTTAGCCTAAGCAATGATGGCTGTTCCATTCAAAGTGTAGTTAAAGCAGATGTTAATGAGTGATAAGGGGTGGGAGGAACAGACTTCAAAGACTGGAGAGATGTGGCAAGCCCTCCTCTTTGCCAGGAGGAAGATGAGACTGAAAAGAGGCCAGGCGGAGTGTCTTATCCAACAGTAGAGGGAGGTCCTGACCTTTGGGCAGCTCATCTACTTCCTGTGTGTAAGGAGCAACTTAGGCAACTGTGCTGCAGGGAACTGCAGCAGACCAAGCTCAAACAAAATCTTCTACTGCAAATCCAACTTATACTCACAGTTGTCTTATAAACCTTAAAAATGAATGTGGATTCAAATCTTTGGATAATTTGGATGTTTTCTTCAACCAAATCTGGCTCATCCGAGATCCCCAGGAAAGCACTAGCTCTGAGCCTCTATTCTCTGAACTAAACGAGGTCCTGAATGACCCTGGCACAGGTCCTCCTGATACTGGTACTTACTAAAACTCGAAAAGTAAGTGTACAGTGAAGTATGTTCTTCATCTTTGCCATGCACTTCTTTATTGAAACACACTACTACTACTAGTAGTACAACTACTACAAAAGAACATTCCCTTGGAGATCTCACAGTTCCTGTTGCTTTATATGCCGCCTACACCGGGATAGCTCTCAGATTAATTTCTCTAGTTCAGTAGGCATCTGAAATTTAATATTCCAAAACCAAAATACTGCTCTTCCCCCCCCCAAAAAAAAAAAAAACTGCTTCTGCAGTCTGTCTCATTTCAGATTATCTCAACTCCATCCTTCCATTTCTCAGACCAAATACCTGGACTTTTCTTTTAGACTCCACATCTCATCCACTGCCACATTGTCTCCTTTCATGATGGATCCAATTCTAAACACCTTTCCCCTCCTCGACTGACATCACGCTAGTCAATTTCACCATCGTGCCTCACCTGGTGTGTTACAAAGCCTCCTAAACATTTGGGACCTCTCCCTTCACCTTGAACCTTGCATTTATTCTCAATGAGGAAGCCAAACAAAACGATCCTTACCTTTTGTCAAACAAAATGATCCTTACCTTTTGTGAAAGTATGAATGGATCTGGAGCTTATTATGCTGAGTGAAAGAAGCATCCAGAGAAAGACAAGTACCATACGATTTCACTTATATATGGAATCTAATGAACAAAATAGAAACACACTCATAGATACAGAAAACAGATTGATAGTTGTTAGAGAGGGAAGGGTGTGGCGGGAGGGGTGGTGGCAAAAAAGGTGTAGGGATTAAGCAAAGAAAAAGAAAAGAAAAAAACAAAAAACAAACACAACTCATTGCCACAGAAAACACTATGGTAATTACCAGAAGGAAAGTAAAGGGAGTAGTGGGAGATAGAAGAAGGTAAAGGGGGAACAAATGGTTATTGAAGGAAACTTGACTTGGGGTGGTGAGTTGCATTTTAATGACCACATCACATAATAAGGTTATGTCTGGTTAATTCTTGGTACCAGAAATCCTTATATACAAGTATAGGCACCTGATTTCTTAAAAAGTCACTTTTGAGCAAAAATGGTAGATAATTACTATTATAATTGTGATAAACCAATCAAAATTATACCTCTTTTTTTTGTCAGATTGCGAAAAGTATATTTTTTGTGTGCTTCATAATTTTGATAATTAGGTTATGTGTGCCACGAGATGAACAAGGTTGAAAATCACTGCAATATACAGATGATGTATTATTGAATTGTACACGTAAAACCTATATAATTTTATTAACCAATGTCACCCTAATAAATTCAATAACAATTTAAAAAAATAATCTTGTGAAAATGTAAATCAGTTTACACCAGTCTTTTGGCTCAAAACTATCCTATGTCATTCTGATTAAACGCCCAAATGTTCATTCCCACAAGCAAACCCCATACAATTTGGCACCCTTGTATTTCTGACTGCATTCCCTAATCACTGCCTGGTCCTCCTCTCAGGTCCAGCTACACATGCATCCCAGCTGCCCCTCAGACCGCCTGGACTTCAGGCCTTTCACTTGCTGTTCATTTTACCTCTCTCACTCAGATCTTTCCTCAAATGTCACCTACTCAGAGAGGCACTCTATCTTAATCCGATCAGGCTGCTATAAGAAATTACCGTAAACCGTGTGATTTAAACAACAAACATTTATTGTTCACAATTCTGGAAGCTATAAAGTTCAAGAATAGGGTGCCAGCAGATATAGGGTCTGGTGAGGCCCACTTTTTGGTGTGCACTTGGCCACCTTCTCATTGTTTCCTCAGGTGACAGGGGACAGAGGGAGGCAAGTCTATATCTCTCTTCGCATAAAGGCCACATCAGGAGGATCCCCACCAGGAGGGTTCCCACCTGCACGAGTTAGATGATGAGGCTGCATCCCCAAGTACCATCACAGTAGGGTTGATTAAGGTTTCAAAATAAGAATTCTGGGAAGACATAAACATCCAATCCATAGAAACTCCCCTGACCAGTCTATTTTTAAAATTAAACTTTCCCTGTGTGCACAATTTCTATTCCTTTCTACTTTATTTTACTTCGTAGCACTTATTGACTTTCATCACATTATATATCTTAATTATTTTGTTATTGTATGTCTCTCAACTATGCTATGAGCTCTATGAGAGTAGGAATTTTTGTCCATTTAATTAATTATTTTTCCCCTCCAGGTCAAACCAGGGCATGACCTACAGGCAAAGCTCAATGTATATTTGTTGGTCAATTAATATACATTTCTGTTCCCAATCAATCCTCTCGTTATTTTCTTATTTTATTTTTGTACTTCTGTCTTAGAATCTTTTTCTGTAGAGTTGAGTCTACAGAGAATATGCTTTACTTTATTTCACCAAATACAAAGTTTATAAGATTTATTTTTTATTCTCCTTGATGTTTTTGATTGATTTCCAGGAAAAGAAGAAAATGCTGACTTATACAGCCATGTGTGTGGAGAAAATTTTACTAGTCTGTTTTCAGACCAATTGTTTCTTCCTTTGAAGCATCTCTAAGTTTCACTCATATTTCATGGTTTCCCAAACTCTAACACCTTCCCTGTAATACATATTGCACATTCTACTGGGGAAACACATTTTTACTTATTTTACCTAGAATATAGAATGCCCTATTGCATTTTTAGATGCATCTTTCTAGGATCAAGGGTCCCTAAGGTTTATATTCCTTTCTCTAACACATTTATTTTTTAAAAAAATTTTACTTTCTACATAACTCTGGTATTCTTCTCCTACTTTAATTAGGACTTTTAGCCTTCTTCAAAAGGCCCTCTCTACTCCCTCAAACACTAGCCAGTTTTAAGATTTAGTTTAACTGGATCCTCTCTGTGCCTCGCCAGCACAGCCAAGGGTTCGGGGAGCCTGGGAAAGGGCCAGCGAAGGATGAAGAAAAGACAGACAAAGAAAATAAGCTGGGTCTAGGTGGATCTTCTGTGCCTGCCGGGACCACAGGACAGATCTAGACTGCAAGCTGAGCCTTTATTTTATAGTCAAAGGTAAACAAGGTAATTTACAATGTTTTTATAAGGTTTCACTTGTTTTGGCAGCATTTGCTATACCTCCCACAGCCCATTAGCTACCCAGGAAAGATCTAGGGATAGGAAGCAGTCCCAAGATCAAGCTTAATTATGCTAAGAGGGCTGTGCACACTAAACTGGGGCTTGCTTGAGGCTTAACCCTATAACCGCTCCCTACACCTCTCCTTATAGCAATTTCCAGTTGTTCTAGGTAACACTGATCTCTTCTTTAGATGGGTAACTACTGTATATTTAGTGTGAGACATAATTGAGCATTCACTTATTCTTTAAGACTACCTTATAAGATGGTGTAGTGCTACATAAGTATTCAAATTTCATCAATATCATCTGGGACATGCATTCTTAAAAGCTACTGCTTGTTTTGTGTATTATTATTTATCTAACACATAAAAGTGCGTAGTGTGCATTGGCCACTTAAATTTCTTGAAGAAAACAAAAGAAAGGAAAGAAAGAAGAAAGAGAGGGAGAGAGAGAAAGAGAATGAGAAGGGAGGGAGGGAGAAAAGGACTGATAGTGGTGTTATTTTTTTTTTTTTGAGTTCTATGTATTTTGTTTGATTGGAGGGTAAATTCATGCCTGTGTATTACAGACTTTGCTCTTTAAAGTGCACTGACTTTAGTATGAAAAGGCACAAAATTAACAAACACATATTAACTTTTAAGGACATTGCAATCAATAGGATGTAAATCACACCTTTTAAATGCCCAAAGTACCAAAAAGTCATTGGTAATTGGTATAAAAGTAACTGACAAGAATTTTATTGTACAGTAGCATATGGCATTTTTATTTATTTTTTAAAAATATATTTTATTGAGTCCTGCCCTAGCTGGTTTGGCTCAGTAGAGAGAGAGCTTGGGCCTGTGGACTGAAGGGTCCCTGGTTCAAATCTGGCATATTCCTGGGTTGTAGGCTCAGTCCCAAGTAGGGGCCATGCAGGAGGCAGCCAATCAATGATTCTCATTGTTGATGTTTCTACCTCTCTCCTTCTTTCCTCTCTAAAATCAATTAAAATATATTTTATTGATATTTTACAGAGAGGAAAGGAGAGAGATAGAGAGCCAGAAACGTCGATGACAGAGAAACATCGACCAGCTGCCTCCTGCACACCCCCTACCAAGGATGTGCCCGCAGCCAAGGTACATGCCCTTGACCGGAATTGAACCTGGGACCTTTCAGTCTGCAGGTCAACGCTCTACCACTGAGCCAAACTGGTTTCGGCAACATATGGCATTTTTAAATGGAGATTATATTATAAACCAAATTAAGATTGTTTATACTCAAAGTATTTATTTAGAATAAATGATTGTATTATACTATTTCTCTTAAAAGTTCTTCAGCCAAAACTGGTTTGGCTCAGTAGATAGAGCGTTAGCCTGTGGACTGAAAGGTTCCAGGTTTGATTCCAGTCAAGGGTATGTACCTTGGTTGTGGGCATATCTCCAGTAGGAGGTGTGCAGGAGGCAGATGATTGATGTCTCTCTCTTATCAATGTTTTTAACTTTCTATCCCTCTTCTTCCTCTCTGTAAAAAAATCAATAAAATATATATATTTTTAAAAAGTTCTTCAAATTATATTCCAGGAATTTTTCAATGGATATTCTAATAATTGCCGTGCTATTTGATGGAAATGTAAAAATAAATTTATTCAATTTCAATAAAATAACAATGATAAGGGACAGATAAATCTCCCTACTTCTACATCATGCTTTTTCTTTAAAATAAAAACCCAGCATTCACCAAGTATTTTAAACTAGAGAGATGAAGAAAAAGGTGGAATTTCAGTGTTTAAATAATAATGAGAAGCTTCAGGCACACAGGTTGTGTATCAAAAGCAGTCATAGATGAAATATATGCATTTCATAGGACTTAGAATAAAGGTAGAAAATTATTAAATACAGCAAGACAAAATCGAAGAAATAATATATGCATTCAGAAGCACATTTTAGAATGGTAAAATATTTGGTGCATCCAGCCTGTCTATGCCCTGCAACAGATTTCTCATTTGGCCACAGTGAACAATTACCCAGCTGTCAGGAGAGAATTTGTCATATTTGAACTAACTTCCTCTGTGCCAAGAACAAGGTCGGAAGGGAAGGGATATCCTGTCACTTATTGGATTTGACAGTGAATTACTCTTTGATGAACAGATGGACTTCAAGCGATTTAAATTCATAATCAAAGTGCAATCATGAGGAACATTGATTTGGAATTTTCTCTCAACCCATCGGTGAAGGACGTACCTTGAACATTAGTCACTGGATTGTGTGTCTTGCTGCCTGAGAGCTGGTCCACCATCATATAAAGTGGGCCTATGTTCTACCAATATTATTAGAACACTTATGCACCTGTGTGATTCATTTCTATATGTTTCCACATTAACTGAAAATTATGTTTTTAATAACACATGGAGACTTTCAAAAGCAGACCTGTAGCTGAGAGGTAAGGAAAGATTACCTAAATATTAACCTGCAGACCATCTATTGCAAGACTCAAAGCTCTTCTTTAAAAACTTCTTTCTCCTTTTTCTCTTCTTTATTGCATCTCTCTTTTCCCTCCTTTCCCTCTTTCCTTTCTCCTTTCCATTCTTTCTTTAAACAAAAAATAAGTAATAGCCTACTACTTTGTGTGTTAATATGCTATAAGCCAGAGATATAAATACGTATAATGAATGTTCCCTAGTTTTAAAGAATACAGAGGTCAGTATATTGAATTAGGCCTGTAGAAAATGAAGTGTAACAACTTAGGAGTGACACAACAGAAGTTTTTCTACTTAGAAATATTCCCTATATGAACATACGCTCCAAAGTAAATTGGACTGTCTCAATGTAATGTTTCTGAAGATGGACACATTCCTCTAAATTTTGGAAATACTTTGAAGGACTGAAAAGTTAAACCTCTTTTAACCACATGAGATTTAACAACAGCATGCTGATACAATATAGTTGCAGGTATAATACAGGGCAAAAGGTAACAATGGTTCTGTGTAGGATGGCATACAGAGAGGAAAGACTTCCGAAAATAAAATTATATTCTAGCTTAATCTTAAAAGATAATAAACCAGAATTTGGAGATGATAGGAGATATGAATGGCAAGATCATGTAACTAGAGATATTAATAAGCACAATTACAAAGATGGTAAAAATAATGCAAATAAAACTAAGGAGAGAGTAGAGAATTCGAGAGAGAAATAGGTGCCATTTTAATTGGAGTTGGAGTTGGAGAGATACAGGCCAAGTTATGATAACCATTAAAAACCATGAGAAAGTGTTTTAGTTTACAGTATAGTCTTGGGAGAGTTATTCAAATGTATCAAGAATGGGAATAGCATGACCATCTCCATGTGTTGTAAAGAGAATTCTGATAAGAGATCAGTGATTCCCAAGAAAAAGTGTTGCCTTTTGAGAGCATATGGAGGTAGCTGGAGATATTTGTGATGACGAAAACTTTTCTCAGTAAGGGAAGGGGCTGTGGGTATCTAATGGGTAGAGACCACAGATGCTGCTTAGCATTTTAAATGCACTGGATAGCCCCCCACAACAAATAATTCTCTAGTCCAATATATGAAGTTGAGAGCCCGAATGGAGAGGATAGACTATGGGGGCCGAAGTGGGGGGAGGGGGGAGTGAAGTGAGAATATAGAAAAAAGAAAGAGCAGTTTCAAGACTGTAGGACAATAGTTCTGGGAATCAGATAATTTAAATAAGAGGTGATGAGACTGCAGGTGAGCACACAGTTGGTGTAGTCACACAAGACCCCAAGCTCAGAGTGCCCGATTTGGCTTAATGTTCTGCTACCATGGTATATAAATTCTGAGTACTTTTAAACAAGGAGTCCACAGGGCTTATAAATTATAGAACCAGTCCTAGGTGTTGGATTTTAGCATCCTTAAGGGTGATGAATGATAGATGTGGGTGTTCTGAAGAAAAGGAAGAAAACTTAGTTAATGCAAGTTATCTGAATAGTACCCTTATTCGCTAGGAGAAAAAGTAAGTTCAGGTTTTTTAGGAAAAAGATAATGAACATACTTTGGTATATTGATTGAAATCCACCTGCTGCATAGGATGAAGAGCAAGGTCACATCTAGGCAACATTCATTAATGTTAGGAATTGCAGTTTTATAGCAAAGAGGAAATGACCTACAGTGATGAGACAATCAATATCTGAGGGAAATCAACTTTTGGCTAACTTAAGCACTTCAATGACAGGATATAGAGATAAGAGTCAGATACTTAGTTAAAAATGAACAATGATTATTCTATCCTTTTTCTAAAAAATATTACAATATGGTGAAGTATTTTTTTCAAATCAGAATGTATTAGAATGTCAGTGTATTCTTTATTTTAAAAAAATAAAGTTTTTTAAAGGGTATTTTATGAATGGAGAAGACTTCAAAGTTTGTGTTTCAATAAAAGAACCCAGAAGGAATTTATTCTCCTTCCTAGAAGTAACACATTTTTAGAAACCTCTAATATCCAGTGAATATGAGGAGTTAGCTGAAATGGTGATATTATTTAGGTTTATTTTTTATGGGCGTTGAGACATTGCAACTACAAATGCTAAACTTGATTAAAGCTAACATTTTAACAGCTGCTAAACCTGAAATGGACTTTAAAGTGTGTGTGTGTGTGTGTGTGTGTGTGTGTGTGTGTGTGTGTGTACAATTTTTCAGAAATAAAGATATATTAAAACAAATAGGGTGTGTGTTTTTTTAATATCTCAGAAAGTATCTGGGCAGTAATTATAGCCTTACTTTAACTGCTAATTTTTTCCATACCTCTGATCAGTCATGCAGTATCATTTCTATGTCGTGCTCCATTAAAATCCATTTGTAGTACAGAATAATTACCATAAAATTAGTATGATTTTGTGTTCCATGAATACTGCTTACATGAGTTGTTTTCAAAATCTATTTGCAGAGACATTATAAATTGATTATGCCTGGAACTTATGCTGGTATTAGTTGAATTTTTACAAATAACCCATTACTTTTCTCAGAATGCACATATGAAATATGTATAATGTATTTTTTTAGGGAAAATTCAATGTTTTTACTTTTGAATATTTCTATTGTGTTCCCTTAGAGGAAAATACTGAGATAAGATGGCATAACATAATTTTATTTATGAATAGTCATAACTTGTGCTAGTAAGAATGGCTACTTTCAGTTAAACTATCGGGGTCACCAAGACCCTTCAGTCTTTAGCACTCACCATGAGCGAGGGAGTATTTCCTGTCCAAGTGTGCAGCTCTGATGTTTACATTGCAATTTGCAGGGTGGGGAAGTTGATTGCTCCTCCATTCCTTATTCTGACTTCACTTTTCTTTCACATCATGTATTAAATCTATAGCATCTGCAAATTAACTGAATGATTCTGAGACAAAAAAAAAATTACAGCTCCTCTTCCTAAGAATGTAAGTACTCAGTGGGGTTATCATCATCAGAGCCTATTTTATTGTTAAATTAAGTTCATTGATCCAGCTGTTCCTTATAATGTCTTTTTAAGTAAAATGGAATGTTTCTTTTGCTTTAACTGAGGTTAAAATTTACTGAACGTGTAAGAAGGAAAATAATGAACAATGAAATCCTTTTTTTTATTTTTTCTCAACTTGTTGAGTCTTCTTCGTTGTCTAGGATGAAGTCTCCATCCTTGGGTCCATAATCAGACTTCAAGTATGGGAACATTATACCATCTCAACAGAGATCTCAGAAGCATAAAAACTCATAGAAGACAGAGACCATGTCTATCTTTTTCTTCTTCGTCTTCTTTTTTTTAAAAAATATACTTTTATTAATTTCAGAGAGGAAGGGAGGGGGAGAGAGAGAGAAACATCAATGATGAGAGAGAATCATTGATCACCTGCCTCCTGCAAATCCCCCACTCTGGGGATCAAGTCCGAAATTTAGGCATGTGCCTTGACTGGGAATCAAACCATGACTTCCTAGTTCATAGGTCAGTGCCCAACCACTCACCCACACTGGCTGGGGAACCATGTCTATCTTGCCTATCAACTGCATGTTTAAACACATCTACTGTTAATTTAAACCACCTTTGCCGGGCTTACAGCAAAACAGAACAAAAAACAAAAATACTTTGGTAATTTATCTGTATGCCTATCATGAGTTATTTATATTAAAGGCATTTGTTCTTTGGCCGAGTTCAAGCATTGTTTTATAAGTATGATGTGGACATTTACTAGAAGTTTATTTACTTTGTTGGTATTTTTGTTTGTTTGCTTACATGTTTTTGATCAGAAGTTTTTTTGTTTCTGTTTTTACTACTCCTGTGACCTTGTGGAATTTTCACTATGAATTCATGAATGTAATCCCAGATTTAAGGTCCAGAAATGGTCTTTGCATTTTCACAGCCAACTATCTGAGCAAATTCAATAACAAACATGATGGCCTGGAATTTATTCTCATAATAAACAGAGAGTGTTTGAAGTATGCAACCTCAGTGTACCAAGACCTGGACTGATGGCAAGATAGATTTGGTCACCCGGACGGTGTTGTTCAGTGAGTTATCTTCATGCCTATAATGAGTTGTAGGCATGAAGATAAATTACCGAAGTATCTTTGTTTTTTATTTTGTTTTGTTTTGTTGTGAGCCTGGCAAAGGTGGTTTAAACTAAGAACAGGTTTGTTGAAACATACAGCTTTTTAAAGCCTTGGTTTGAGCTGGGTATCCTGGGATTCAGTTAGAATTCCTTCTTACCGTGACCCTGAAAAGGATGCTATTAAATACTGTGGAGGCAGATGGATCAAATTAGACCAGATTGCATGCTATTTACATGACAATTGAGATTTCAATCATTAATGAGGATTATGTAACCTAAATACAGATATGGCCTGCCTTTGCTGCAGCAAGAAATGTGATTTTAAATGAAAGTAGTGTCACATTTTCTAACATTTACATAAAAATGACAGTCCAGACTAACTACAACAACAAAGAATGTAGTGCTACAATTTCACCTTGACATCCTTTATAATGCCACGTTTCCATTTTATTTAAAGACATGCACACATTATTTTTAAGGGAGATTGGGGAGAAAAGACAATTTGACCAGGAAAGTATTATGCTGAGAAAAATAAGCCAGTCAGAGAAAGACAAGTAGTACACAATATCACTCATATATGGTATCTGATGAACAAAATAGTTCCAGAGGTATAGAAGTATAGAACAGACTATGGAATCTCAGAGGGAAGGCAGGGGAGGATGGATGGGTGGGTGGGAATTGGTCAACTGAAGAACTGGTGTAAATATGCATACTCCATTCACACAGACAATAGGTGGTGAACACCCGGGGTGGGGAGCAGAGGCAGACTAGAAGGGGTCAATAGAGAAAAAGGGGGGACATATGTAATACTTTCAACAATAAAGATTTTTCAAAAAGAAAAGACAATTTCATTTGCACTGTATATTTGTCCTTTTTGTCAGAATATTTTAGAATCTTCAAAACACTTTGATGTCTTTAGTCAAACCTCCATTCTCATACAAAATTATAAAATCCTAACAATAGTTTATGTGATTTCTTTCTGTTCAATTGATTTTCTCATCTTCTGATCAGTCCAGGGCTCAGGACATGCTGGGTACTGGTGGGATTTCGCTAAGCTATAGCTCTTGTAAGGCTTGCTTTCATTTCAGCCTATTTCTCATGTTTCTGTTCGCAACATAATCTATATGTTGATATGGATCAAATGCCCCATAAATATCAAGATTACATTAGTAGCAAACAGTATTTAAGGGTGAGGCAGGAGGGTAGAGAGAGAAAAAAAAAAGACAGATGTGAGAGGGACACATTGATTGGTTGCCTCCCACACACACCTGACTGAGGTTGGGATCAGACCTGCAACCCAGGTACTTGCCTTTAACTGGGAATTAAACCCATGATGCTTCAGTGCTTGAATGGAGGCTTTAACCACTGAGAACACAGGTAAGGGTAGTTTACTCTCAGAATTAAATGTTAGTTAAAGCAAAGTACAAAGCTGAATCACAATGTCAAATGGTAATTATGATTTCTTTTTTCCCAAATTTTAAATATATTTTCAGTAAGTCTTATTTATTAAGGTATTTTTATTCTATGCCTTTTAAGAACTTTAGCTGGTTTTATTGTGGTCACTGTTGATTTAAAAGCTCACTTTTCTGCACAGACTTTGTTTTGTGTTTTTTTTAAAGTGACTTTAACAACTAGATTTCTTTGGTAACTAGGACTTCTTAAAATAATCATAGTTATTTTATCTTTACACATATAAGTAAAAGTCCTATATATAGCCTTTGTTTCTATAATTCCTAAGTCTTTTAACCATGCAGAAACTTTATTTTTTTATTATGACCTTTTCTACTTTCTTTTTATTTTTTGTTGTTGTTAATCCTCACTGGATGATATTTTTCCCATTGATTTTTAGAGAGAGTAGAAGGGAGGAAAGAGTAAGAGAAGAGAGAGAGAGAGAGAGAAACATTGATGAGAGATGGATTGGTTGCCTCCTGCATGCAACCCAGCCAGGGACTGAATTGAACATGTAACCCAGGTACATGCCCTTAACCAGGAATAGAAACTGCAATCCTTAGGTGTGCAGGTCAACACTCTAACCGTGGAGATACATGGCCAGGGCATTCCTTTCTTTCTTTTTGAATAGAATTGGCCTTGACCAGCACCCTGACTCACCTACCTTCCTCTCCTTTGTAGATCCACTCCTAATCATTAATCCCTCAGGACAATTAGGTTCTCATCAGCATCAGTCTAGGGAACAAAGCCTGGGTTCTGTTGACCACAGAAATAGGAAACAGTTTCAGTCAAACTAAAGATAACAGCCAACCCCACAGAGAACATCCTTAAGAAACAGAAGGAAAAAAAAAACTATACCTTGGCTGAAATCATAGTCAGAGGCAATGACCAACTACCCCCTACCCTGGCTCTAACCAATCAGTAGAGACCACAACCCTAACACACTTAGTCACTATGATTAATTATCCCCACTCCCCACCCCTAATTCCTACCCTAGAAATCATTGGAGAGCCAGGTCTTAAAATGATGGACTCACCTGTGACTCTAGGTTTTGAATCATTTCCTTAAATAAACTTTTACTTTCTTCACTGCAAACTCCTGTTCATGTTAGTTTGGACTTTGATGCATGCAGGTGAGCGAAGCACTTTTAAGACTGATAACAGACTCAACTTGTCTTCGTACCTCCCCTCCAAATTGCTTCCACCACAAGTTTTAAAATATAAATTCCTATAGTAACTGAAATATTTATCTAATAGAGACTTACTATTTAATGTACTATTATTTTTATTAGGATCGTAGCATATTTGTCTATGGCCACCAACATTTTTCAGAATGGGCTCCAATCAGAAAGCATTAGTCCTATATTTTTAAGTGCATGATGTTACAGAGTAGAATACTTTTTTGTTTGTTTCAAACACATTTATTACTACATAGCAAAAAATCAAAACCAACTATTTGGACTATACTTGAATTCCTAGAAGATGAATCCATTTGAGGGCCAGTATATCTTACCTGAAATTTTGTTAATTTTTCAGCAATTTCAAAGTTCTGTGTTTCCATAGTGAATATAAAAATAGCTGAAACTCAAGCCAGTCTCTTCTGACACTTATTGACTACTCTAAAAATAAGACTGTGGTAGAGGCTTTTATTATTGAGTGTAATTGCATAATTTTAAATGCCTAGTGTTGATCTTTGCAAATATAGAACTTATCATTATTTAGACTACATCTTTCTTATTGTGATAGAAGTCTCAGTTGTCATAAAAATGACACTACTCCCTCTTATTCCCATCCTTCATGCCACTAAACTTATTTTGGTGGTTATTTCTCTGTTTAAGTGTTGAGTTAATGTGCTACTTTTTGCACAAATTATCTCTTTTAAAATATATATATATTTTATTGATTTTTATAGAGAGGAAGAGAGAGGAATAGAGAGCCAGAAACATCGATGAGAGAGAAACATCGATCAGCTGCCTCCTGCACACTCTACACCGGGGATGCAACCACAACCAAGGTTCATGTCCCTGACCAGAATCAAACCTGGGACCCTTAAGTCTACAGGTTGCTGCTCTATCCACTGAGCCAAACCGGTTTTGGCTGCACAAATTATCTTAATGTAAATAGTAGGGTGTATGGCATGGAGGAAATAATAAAATTTCTCATAGAAAGCTAGAAAACTACACAGATACCTTAGGTAGACCTAGACCAGACTTTTCATCTCATTTCACCAAGAGAACAAGTCAGTTAACAAATGTATAATGCACTACGGAACCCAGGGAGTCCATCAGGCCCCTGGCACTTGGCACTCAAAACCAGAGTGGCAGGAAGTGATTTCAAATCCTGCTTGTCACTGAAGGACAGTAACAGTTTATTGTTTCAGCTAGGACCAGAAAAAGATTTGAGTTAGCAAGATAAATGCTAATATGGGGTGTATTAGCACATGTACACATTTATATTAAGAAGTACAATTCATTAATTATTTCTATTTGTGAACATGGAGTAAAAATAATAGATATCCCAAGAATCAATATTTTTCATAATAAAGATAAGAGAATATCTTTCTGGAGGAGTTTCTCTGTGCCAGGAGCCAGCTAAAAGCTCCACCTTCCTATCTCATTTTACTTTTCCATAATAACTTGTTATTCCACGTTAAGGATGAAGAAAAAAAAAACAAGATAAGAGAAGCCTCTTGACTATACAGAGCCTCTTCTAGAACCTCGGTTAGGAATCAATGTCTTAAGCATAAGGCTTTATGACATGAAAGAGCTCTGGTTGATACACTGTACAGCTCACTCTTGAATAAAGCAGGGGTTTGGGGCACCAGCCACCCGCACCATGGAAAACCCTGGTATAACTGAAATATCAGTTCTCCATAGTTGCAAGTTCCCAATTGCAAATAGAAAAAAAGAAAAGAAAACATAATCTGCAAGTTGGCCTTGTTTTGTATTCAAGAGGTCACTTTTTCATGTTCTTCTCTCTGTCACTTCTGTTGATTATGACATCAACTAGCCTGTTGCTTCCAAACAGAAGTTGCCTTTAGTTCCTGAGTATTCCTAAATTAAACTGAAATACTCCTTTTCCGCTTATTTTGCTTGGATGGGAGATAAAACCCTGTGAATGTACAAACCCCCTCCCACTTTTTCTTCCTCAAAGTTCTCACTATTTCAAGGTTTATTATAAATATAGATTGGATAGGGGGAGGGTATGTTTTATTTCTGAAATTCTCTAAACAATTCACAAGTTCTTTTTAGTTATATTTTCCTTTTACTTAAGGTTTGACATCCTGATCTTTGTGCTCTTGATTTTAATTTATTACACTATGATTAATATATAATAACAAAAAACTGTACTTAAAATTTTCTTTTGTTAAAGGGTTGAAATACAAGTTTTTGAAGCCTTAGTTTTTAATTTATTAGACTATGATTAATGTATAATAACACTGCAATATACATAAAAAATTTTAGTATTGTTTTCACAGGATGGTTATAAAAACATATGCTAAATTAATGCTTTTGTTTTTATTCCATGGATCTGGATAAAAGTTATTTTCAAAGTGTGGTACTAAGGTAAAAATTTCATTGTGTGGGTCTTTCTATTCTTGCTTTTCAGTATTCATTAAATATTATAAACTGACAACATTTTGCTCTACTCAACTTTTCTTTTAGCACTCTTTTATAATTATTTTATTTCACTTTTGTCTGTAGCTCATCTATTCACTGTATTACATAATGATTATTGTCTAAGCTGGAAAATTAAAACTGTAGATTTCGAGTTTCATTCTAATAAAAAAATCTTAGGCATAATGTATCAAATGCCTATTTAACCTACATTAATAATTATGCTAATATTTAAATGTAGAGAATAGACAGTATGGTCTCCCATAACCTTTTTTTAATCTTTAATGTTGAAACTATTCATTAAGTCCCCCTTTTCCCTATTGACCTCTTCCAGCGCGCCCCCAAACCCAGGCTTTCACCACCCCAATGTCTGTCATGGGTTATGCAAATATGCATATAAGTTTATTGGCTGATCTCTTCCTACCCTCCCTAAAAATTGAAAGGGGGTTGGTTGATGACCCACATGACTCAATGAGACAAGAGGACTGCATGTGAGAACTGGAAACAAGGGAGAGAATCACAGGCAGTGGCCAAGGGCCAACCTTTCTGAGCCCAGCAGCACCATGATAAGTGGCTGGGACTGCATAAGTTTTAAAAATGATAACCTCTACTGTTATTTTTGTTTCACTTTTTGTTTGTTTGTTTGAGATGTGCCTGGCTTTTTCACTTAAGTAAGAACATCACCCTTGGGATATCTTTAGATTGATAAGAACCTTGGGGAGATCTGTCAGTAGGAAAACTGAGCTTTCATACAATTGGTAGTATAGAGAGTCCAGAGCCTGCACTTTACCCGAGAATGATCAGAACTGTCTTAACACAAATGGAATAAGGTACGTTATATGACAAATGACTTGACTTTGCAACTCTTGATCCTTACAGGTCATCTCTTCATTTTTCTTAAAAGCAAGTTGCCTGGCCTCATCTCTAGTCTCTTTCAGTGGCTCCTTTCTTCCTCCACCTACTCCTCAAGCATGAAGCTTCTTAGAGCAGAAGACCACTTAACTCTCCTCTCCCTCTGCCCAGTAGGCACTTTATAGTATCCAACAGCGTTAGCTTTATTGGGGTATAATTGCATTGGCTCCATTACTAAATAATGTTTCTTTTTCATACCATTAAGTAGCAATCTGTTAAAGTGAAAAAGCTAGGATAAATGGAGTTTTAATATGGATTAATTCTATATGTTGAATCATCAATTTTAAAAAGAATTGCCAATGGCATTTTGGATGAGCAATTTTTATACTAAAGTGAAATTTTAAAACCAACAAAATCTAATGATAATTTTTCTTAGAGTTGAGTCCAATTTGATGCCCATCAATATCAGTGATTTTTCTGAAGAAGCATCTAATTTGTTTTAAAATATAGATAATATTAATATGCATTACTACAGTATTTACTAAGCATTTCTAAAACACTTTTTAAGAGTTTGAAATTATTTGGACACCGTTTAGTTATTTCATATTACTTTATATAGTTTTTGTTTAGCATTTCATGTATCTCATATCTAACCAATTTTAAAAATAACATATAGCTGGTTATTTCTAAACCAAGTTGAGTTTATTTTTATAAGCACATTGTATCTGAGGAATAATCCTAAAGTGAGTCATAAATTTGCTATACTCTAACTTCCACATATCCTTTAACAAAATCTCAAAGAAAATACAAGTATACACTCCATTACTTTTAAATAGCAAAGTAAATAAAACCAAGTTCAATAAAAATGAAGCTATTAAATAGGCTAGGATGCATTTATTCTTTTGGATCTTAAAATTGTTTTAAAAATGTCATTCATTTTTAATTTCTTTAAAACATGACTAAAAGAATGAATTTGCCTTACTCTTCAAGTAATGTTTTCTTTCAGGAAAAAAAAGTAAAGCTGAATTTTCTGCAACCATCTTTCTTAATTGCTGTTCTATATATGCCACAGCATAAAAAGAGATTTTTCACTTACTCAAAGCGAAGTTTGACCAGAAATAATTAGCAAATTGTTAGAATATAATAACTATAAAAATTGAGGGGAGGTAATATAAACTCCTATACCCTTAGATAAATCACATGGAACATCTCTAGCTTCGTTTGGATACACAGTTACACGACTCCATTATGAGGAAAATATAATTGCATTCTTAAACCTGTATTTATTTCCCCAAGCCCTGGAAGGTCATCTTTTTTTTCTGAAAATCAGAAGTCATCTGTTAAATTTAAAAGAAATCCACATTTCATATTACCTTTAAAATGTGAAAGCAGTAACGTGTGGAATTACTTGTCCATGTCAGAATAATCTATTCTTTTACTTTCAAAGACATATAATTTCACTCTTTGCAGGACAGATATCATTTGAGGTTTTTGGATTTAGATGAAACTATCAAGGTGTGTGTTTTATTCTTCAATACTGTATAATGAAACCAACTTTTTAAAGCATTCTTATTCCCACAAAAACATATCTGTACTCCCCAAAAATTCCATTCTTACTGCATTTTAGTTTCTCCTGTTTAGGTTTAAGTTCATTTTAAATCTTATGTATACCCTATACTTATTATTTCTCTAATAAGTGTATATATCTTCCTTTTCACTTACAATACAAATTATATACAGCCTATATTTCATAATCATTCAATAGCCCTGAGATCTGCAGATTGTCATTGAGAGTAAAGAATTCCATTGCTTTTTCATGTATTCCTTCACCCATAAGAATGTCTGGCACTCCAACCCACTGAAACTGCACCTGCTAGGATTATTGATGCTTTTCTATTTTCCAAATCTATGCAAACAATTTGTTTTTACTTGTCTGGATCTCTGATTTATTGGATTTATATTGACCAACTTTCTTTTGGAACTCTCTTCTTCATTTTTCTTACAAGCAAGTTGCCTAGCCTCATTTCGGCTCTTATTCGATAGATCCTTTCTTTCTTCACCTACTGCTCAATCTTGGGAGTTTCTTACAGTAGAAATCCACTTACTTCTTTCTCTGCATGCTTTCTAGGGGCCATCCTAGGTCTTTCCTACTCAGCAATGATTTCTCTTCATGATTAAAAATTCATCTCTCTAGTTTGTTTGGTTTATATTGCCATTTGGCCTGCCATATCATTTACTCATTATAAATGTGTACTAATGATGCACTGCCCTTTAAAACTGCCACTCTCTTGCCGAAACCAGTTTGGTTCAGTGGATGTGGTGGATAGAGCGTCGGTCTGCGGACTGAAGGGTCCCAGGTTCAATTCCGGTCAAGGGCATGTACCTTGGTTGCAGGCACATCCCCAGTGGGGGGTGTGCAGGAGGCAGCTGATCGATGTTTCTCTCTCATCGATGTTTCTGGCTCTCTATCCCTCTCTCTTCCCCTCTGTAAAAAATCAATAAAATATATTAATTAAAAAAAACTGCCACTCTCTCTCACATTGTTTCTTAATTTGGACACGTCAATCTTTCAAGTAGACTGGAATAACTGAAAAACAAAAACAAAAAAACAACAACAGCAAACAAAAAACACACTAAAGCTATTCATTTCACTATCTCCAGTATCTCCTGACACATAGATGTTGCTCAAGAATATTTTTAAATAAATAAATTTACTCTCCGTTTCCTCTCATATCCAAAATGACTGTATTGATTTCCACAGATGGTTCTTGAATATAAGCACTGTGTCATCTCAAAAATCAATATACCTGAACAAGTAAAATCCCTTTTCCAGATCATATATGGTATGCATTCATTTCTCCTATACCTGTGTCTAGACTTGAATGTTTAAAACTCCAATCTCAGTATCCCTATAATTTCTCCAATTTGTCAGATCTCTGTATCTCATTCCCTTCTTACAATTTGAACCCTTGCAATTGGTCAGATTTTCTTCTTCTTCAGAGAGTATTCAAATCTATTGCTTTTCTCTGCACCCCTTTCTCCATCTCTTACCCAGAAATGATCATTTTACTGGTTATTTTAGAAATTTGAAGCCACTGGCCATATAAGCCACCATCCCCTCCAATTTCACAAACTCAAGTTGCTACTTGTGGATAGTTTAGTGATGCTTGCCCTCCAGTCTCCAAGAGTAAGGTCTATCCATTGCCAACCTGTCCATGATAGTCTCAAACCTGCCTACTCCTTAATCCTCTAACATTTTGCCTTATAGGTCATATGTCCCTTCCTTTAATGTCTCCCTTTATACTTATTATTTACAATAAGATCAAATTACAATCTTCAGTTTCTGCCTCCCTCACCAAATTTGATACTGAACTTGGCCCATAAATTCTGGGTCTTCCCAAGTTCCCATTCTTTTCTAACCTTGATTCTTTAATTAAGTGATCTCGTCTCCCACCTATGAGTTAAGAACTGTCAAATCTGTAGCTCTAGTTTTGACAAAATCCATGAATTCCAAGTATAACTACACAACTGCTTACTGGATTAAGTCATCTATATATATATAAAAGGCTAATATGCTGTGTCCCTCCACCCATCCAACCAGTTGCTATGACATTCACTGACCACTAGGGGGTAGATGCTCAATGCAGAAGTTGCCATGACATGCACGGGCCATTTACAGAAAAACAGCAGCAAGGACCTGGTGCCAACAAAGCAACACTCAGCTTCCCCCCATTGGGACACAGGTCTCACCACTACTCAGAGTGATAGCCCGCCAAATCACAACCAATGCTGCCATGGTGTAAAATTCCACACTCCAGAAACCATGGCTGTGGGCACCAGGTAATTATGTCACATAGTAACACCTGGCTTCCTCTCCCTAGCAACTAGCCTCCTTGCAGTTTCTTCAGCTCAGGAACACAATTTGCTTTATAGCTAGGTGGAAGCATTTAACACTTTAACTAAATATCTGTGAAATGATTTTCATGCCTCATCTCATTTGAGCCTCACAGAAGTCCTGAAGCAGGTAGATAGGAGATTTGGTCGAATCCTATTTTCTTTACATTAGCCAGAAAATGGAGATTTAGAAAGCTTAGAAACTTGACCCAACTGAAAAGAAAAATGGTGGACCTTGAAAATGACTTCAGGTTTTCTCACTGTGCATAATATAGTCAAACACTGTTGCAGTTAAATATTTTACCTTTTGTTCTTCTTGCATGATCTACAATAATAACCTGCTTCATGTTGATATTTACTGCTGTGTTGCTGACAATTCCCTGAAAGAGAAGTCGGGGTGCTTCACTGGCTGGAAAAAGTTTAGCTAAATCAGAAAGTAGGTCTAATTAAGCATATATATATATATATATATATATATATATATATATATATATGCAAATCAGACTCAATCCTTACTTTTATAAATATTAGACTAAAATGGAAGGGTGCCAAAACCAGTTTGGCTCAGTGGATAGAGTGTCAGCCTGTGGACTGAAGGGTCCCAGGTTCAATTCCAGTCAAGGGAATGTACCTTGGTTATATATACATGTGTAAGTTGATTTGCACAGGTGCAATACATATAAAGCTTTCACCTGCACCAATGGCACATGTGTGTTTCAATCTGTCATCATTAATTGTGAATTTGGTTGACACTTCTATTATAGAGAAAGGGTAAATAGCGATATCACACTATTTCCTCAATTAATTTTCTTTAAATGTGCATGAATTCGTGCACAGGGCAACTAGTATGAAGTATAAAAATACTTATAAATACAATTATTCATGCCCTTTATTCACACCACCAAAAACTTAAATACTTCTTTGTTCCTTATCTCAGGGACCATCTCTATTATCCAGCCAATGGCTAAGCCATAAATTCTGAGACAATTATTGACTGCTACCTTTTCCTTGAAAAATTTTATTTTTTTTTCTTAGTACCATCCATAACTATCTTTTTAAAAAAAAAAAAAAGAATTCTATATTCAGGTGTTACTTTTGAGTAAAAATATTTTTAACACAAGGATAAAAAATACTGATATTAAAGAGTATTGATTTGTATTTTATTTAACATCCTAGTTAGGACAGACCATTTGCTCTAAGATAGTCTTCCTTAGTATAAATTATTGCAAAGTTTATTCTTAAAGGACCCTGTGTATTAAATCTACATTATATTCTCATATTTCTCTTAAATTTGCCATCCCATAAATTCTAGGATATCTACATGAAGCCCACGTAGAGCAAGAAATAATGGGATAACCCAATAGGGGAGAATTAAATATTATCTTATAAATGTGGGGTTTAAGGAAGGGTCATCATACATTACATACCATTATAGCTTGGAGGTTACCCCAGATCAAAAATAGTTTTTCATCTTTTAAAAAAAAAATACATATTTCCTTAAAGTCAATAATGCAATAGCCCTCCACTCTTCCTTCCACTCTTCCTCTCATATGACACCATTCCATTGTGCTCTCTAGTATCCATGGTTTATGTTAAAACAATTCCCCTCCATTACAGAAATCTTCTTTGAACATCTTTCCTACTCTTAATCTTAACTCGAAATGGAGTCTACCAAAGATATAAATGATAAAAGAAGTATTATTGAAAAATAAATTTCTCAGCTTTTAATTATTCCTAAATCATTCAGTGTATATCACACTGTACCACTGTATAATACTTTATCAAAGTCACCAATGAGCCCTTTGTCACCAAGTCCACTCCACTTACCAATCTTCTTTTAAATGACTTCCCTATAAATATTGGCCACTGTTTCCAAATTTGTAACATTTTAAAATTTCTCATTTCCTTGTCTTTGTTAACAGCAAGGTGTCCTGGTTATTTTCTATCTACAATCTGCTATGAATTCTTTTCTTTGATCCTTTTCTTAAGTGTCAGTGGACCTGGGGGTTATGTCTTAAATCTTCTTCTCATGCTACATACCTTCCCTCTGGGACAGCTTTCACTCTAGTGACTCCAATTAACCTTATGTACTGAGGTTTGTCCATTGTATATCTCCAGCCTAGATCTTTCATCTAAGCTCTAGATTAGTATATCCAACTGTATGATAAATATCAACAGCTGGCTGTCTCAAAAGGAGTTCAAACTTTTCATGTTTAATATTAAGATACTCATCTCTTCCCTGTGATTACTTTCCTTTTTATAGAAAACAGCTCATCTTCCTCCAGTGTCTCAAGCCAGAAACCTGGGCATCATTCATCACTTCCTTTCCCCTTCACAACTAGATATATTAATTAACTCTTTTTGGATCCACTTCCAAAATTCCCTCAATATGCCCATTTATAGGTATTTTATAGTGATCTTTATGTCACCTAACGGTCCCAGGAACCATCATCTCCCACCCAGACTACATCTCATGGTCTTATAACTGGCCCCACTCTTTCAAATGTTATACTTCTCAGAGTTGTTTTGGACACCACATCCAAGGATAACCTTTCCAAAACATACATTTGATTAGATAGTATCCTGGATTAAAAACCTTAAAAATATTTTCCCATTACTCTCCTCTCTCCCAATGTTAGCCATCACTCTTCTCTGAAGACATTAAAAACTATGACACCCATGTTTAAGCATAACTTCTTTCAAAAGATGACTTATAATTTTATTTTGTTTTGAACACTATCTTATCCTTTCGCCCTACAATGATCTTCATTTACTGAATAAATGCTAGTATTTCCTCCAGGAAATAGCTTACATTGTGTTGGTTGTTCCATTTACATTCTTATATGTATGCAATGCCTCCTTATACAATGTATACATTATTGAATACCATTTCATTTTATTTATTTTTTATTTTTAAAATATATGTTATTGATTTTTTTTTAGAGAAAGGAAGGGATAGGGATAGAGAGTTAGAAACATTGATGAGAGACAAACATAGATCAGCTGCTTCCTGCATATCCCCTACTGGGCTGTGCCTGCAACCAAGGTCATGCCCTTGACTGGAATGGAACCTGGGACCCTTCAGTCCACAAGCTGACGCTCTATCCACTGAGCCAAATCGGTTTTGGCACCTTTCCATTTTAGTTTAATATTTATAAAAGTAAGTGTTGAATCTGTTTTGCTTATCATTATTCCTAGAACTTAACACATGTAATGTGGTAAGCAGAATTCTAAGAATGACCCTTAATGAATGACCCTTGCCCTTGTATGATTTTTACCCCTTCAGGGTGAATGGAAACTGTGAATATGATACATGATTCCTGTGATTATGTTACATTGCATAATAAAGCAATTTTCACATATATAATTAAGGATCATGATCAGTTGATCTTAGGTTAATCAAAATGGACTTTGGCTATATAGGATCACTCTAATCCCATGAAACATCTAAAAACAAAGTTTTTTATGGCTTGTAGTAGAACAGAGAGTTAGAGAATCTAAAACATGAAAAGCATTCCAGCCAATTCTGCCAGTAACCTGAAGGAACTTGAAAGATTGTTTTTCACCTCTAAAACCTAAGCTAAGAGTTCAGCCTGGCTGCTCTTAAGCAGAAAAGCCAATTGAGCCCAGTTGGACCTCTAACCTCAAGAGCTTTGAGATAATAAATGGGTATACTTTTATGCCACTAAATTGGTGGTAATCTATTACAGCAGCAATAGAGAACTAATACAACACACTTCCTGAAACAGTTGGAATTCAATATGTGTGTATAGAATAGCTGACTTTAATGCAACGTTAAAAATAATAACAACTCTAAACTTTTCTGTTCTTTGGTGTAAAAGTTCATTTGTTAAAGTGTAAAATGTTAAGTGAAAGAGTGATTCATTTTTAAATTAAATAATTTGATGTTCCCTGCATAATTTAAGCAGCATCTCTAAGCCAACATTCCTCAATGTTAAAATACATTTGACAAGTCTATTATAGGCTTGTTTATTTAGATCTATCTAAATAAAGACTCTGATAACAACAGCATTATTAGTAATTCAATGAATGATCCAGCCCTTGTTTGAATGCTTGTCACTGGTTTGAAAGGGGTTGATTCTATTGATGTCACACACTTCCCTGGGTGACTGTCTCAGTGTTCTTGTTTTGCCTTGCCATTTTTCCCACAGGCAACTCTTTAAGCTATGTCAGAGCAATGTAGACTGCTTATTCAAGCCAAGTATTCAAATCACCTGCTGTTCTGGGATTGTGGTTTGATTGCTGACATTTATTTCTCTTTCAGTCTTAGTCTATTAAGAAAATATTTCCTACAATAATAAGGAAATGAAAGTCACGCATTCCTACTGTTTTGATTCTGTTTCCCTTTTAAATAATTCAGGTTATCCAGAGGATTTTGTAAAATAAAACTTAGTTGAATCTTTGAAATATTCATTGTATTGGTTGATTTAAATTTTCATTGAAAGCTTTGGGTCAGGTACAGTGCTGGGCACATAGAATATAAAGATGAATTTTGAATATATTTGCTCAAGCAAAGGAAAAAAATAAGCAAATGGGAACTACTTGACACTAAAAAGGTTTTGCACAGCAAAGGCAACTATTAAAAAATGAAAACATAATCTACTGAATGAGAGTGGGTACTTGAAACTGCTATATCCAATAAGGAGTTAATATACAAAATATAAAGTACTAAAACAATTTTTACACAAAAACAACAACAGTTCAATTAAAAAAATGAGCAGAGGACCTGAATTGACACTTCTCCCAAGAGGACATACAGATGGCCAATAGATATGAAAAGATGGTCAATGTCACTAACCATTAGAAAAATATAAATTAAAATCACAATGAGGTATCACCTCACACCTGTCAGAACTGCTATCATCAATAAATCGACAAACAATGAATGCTGATGAAGATGTAAAGAAAGGGAACTCTTGTGCACTATTGATGGCATTGCGAATTAGTACAGCCACTGTAAAACAGCATGAAAATTTCTCATTTTGCTCACATATGACCGGGCAATTCCATGTCTGGGTTTTATTATAAGAAAACAAAAACACTAATTTAAATATACATATATATATATATATATATATATATATATATATATATATCCCTAAACTCATTTCAGCATTACTAGCCAAGATATGGAAACAACCTAGATGCCCACCGATAGGTTAAAAAAAATGGCTACAAAAGATGTGAAGTACATATGTATTATTCAGCAATAAAAAAAATAGATCTTGCCATTTTCAACAACATGAATGAATCTAGAGGGCATTGAAAAAAATCTAGGGACAAAATAGGTAGGATTAGGAAATAAAGAGGATTCACAAGGGAAGAATGCATAGGACCTGAGGGCTTGGAACTGCAAGAAGGCATACATTCACAGAGAACAGAACAGTGCCACAGGATAAGGAGTGAGGAAGGCCTACATTCACAGCAGATAAAGAAAAGTCACAGACTACCAGAAAGAAGAAAACTTACTTTTTATAGAGGATAGAGAAATGTGGACAGATGTTGGAAAGAAGGAAATATATTTTCACAGGAGACAGAGAAATGTTGCAAGTTAAGGGGGGCAGAGAGGGGGACACCACATGGGTTTTGGACTTTGAAACAAAAGAGTGACTGATTGGGAGAGCACAGGGTCATAAAATGGGGAAGGGGTCCAATTGGAAGGGAGTATGAAGAGACAAACTACAGCCTTCATTAACCTTAGAAGAAGGGGCTTGGCTGGTTTTCCGCTTGGGAACCCCTCCCTATGTGGGAGTCTTCATTTGCTTCCAACAAATCTCCACCCTTTTACTAACAAGTCCTTTTAGTCTGCAAATTTTATTCTTCTAACTTCATGTGGCAAGAACCCATGGTGGGAAGATCTTTCCCAGGACCCCATATTTCAGTATTATGCCAAGTGAACTAATTAAGACAGAGAAAGAAAAATGCCATATAATTTCTTCTATGTGGGGTCTTAAAAACATAAATAAAACAATAACAGACTCACAAGTATATAGAATAAGCTGATGATTGTCAAAAAAGAAGAGGTGCAAGGGGTGTAAAGAAAGGGAACTCTTGTGCGCTATTGGTGTAAACATATTTACAGCTTTTGTCCCCCTGAAGAATGTAACACAAGCTCAAAATCTATCACTGATTTTTTTTTTTGTGTGTGTGTGTGTGTGTGTGTGTGTGTTTTTCTGAAAAATGTATGAGAAGCCCAAAAATATGTATTTGTGCTCATTTATTTAAAATGACTACATTTTTACTCCTTTATATCTTTGCCTCATTGAAAAATAAATGCTGTTGAAAAAAAGAAAAAAAATTAAAAAACAATAAAATTGTGTGTGTGTGTGTGTGTGTGTGTGTGTGTGTGTGTGTGTGTACTAGAGGCCCATTGCAGGAAGATTCCTGCAATAGGGCTTCCTGCTGTGGTCACTGCCCCACCTGCTTTCCTCCCTTCTCCCAACCCGCCTGCTTCTCTTCCTTTTCCCCTGCCCCACTTGCTTGCTTCTCCACAGCTTCACTCCCCTCTGAAGCACTTGGCTTCTTTCTATGCTCTCTTCAGTCTTTGCTCTGGCCTGGATTTGCAAATTAACTACCATCTTGGTTGGGTTAATTTGCATACTCACCTTGATTGGCTCGTGGGTGGGCTTCATAGCAAAGGTGTGGTCAATTTGCATGTTTTTCTTTTATTATGTAGGCTATTAATACCAAGCAAATGAGTCACTAAAATCAGGACACCATATGTTCCTCATCCTGAAAATCATCTAAAAATAAATCTTCCCCTTGTAACTTTTACTATAAGAGTGAACCTTCATTAGCACTAAAGTATTAAAGCTGTAATAAACAAAGTGTAATAAATATCAAGGAGGATACAGAAATTCACAAATAGATCCCAGAAACACAGGCTTAGCAAAATTGATAGAACCTGTCCCCATATTTGACAGATTAGATTTTCCAAAAATGCCCATCTGTACTTCTTAGAATGGATGATCCACATTTCTCTAAATGAGAATAGGGTCTATGTTCCCTCCCCTTGAATTTGGTCTGGTTTGAGGTTACAGCATCATTTACGCTTTGTGACTTCTGAGACAAGCTCATAAAATATGAGTCAGTTTCATTCCAGAGCTCCAAAGTCTAGAGATGCTCATCTTGGAAGCAAGTAGGTCATGATGGTGTTTCAGCTGGCAACCAGAACCGGGTCTCGCAATCAACCTCCAGATGCGTGAGTGAGTGAGCTCACTTTCAAATGTCCAGTCTCTATCCACCAACTCACTTTCAGTCTTAGAGTCCTCCAGCTGAGATTTAGCTCACAGATTCAATGAGCATAATAAAATATTCATAGTTTTATACCATTACATTCGGGGGCTTTTGTTATGCAGCAATAGATAACTAGATCACCTATATTAACCAAATGTTTATTTACCTCTGACAACCAAATGGGGTATGTATTTGTGGTTATGACACTACAGGGAATCCTATCAATAAAAGCCTAAGTGATCATCAGACCCTCATGAGGTGACTGATGCCCTCATGCCAGAACTAGCAATCACCAGAAGGCTGCGTGTGCAGCAGGCATGTGTGGGTGGGCGGGGCTGTGTGTGTATGCAGGTGGACGGGGGCTTGACACTGTTTGCTTGGTGCAGAGGCAGGTCCCTCGGTTCTGCGTTGTGAGGCCTGGGGGACCCCAGGCTCCAGCCTACCTCTTTGGGGCAATCCATCAAGGAGCCCTGGTTGAGTGGGTGGGGTCTACCTCTTTGGGGTGATGGATGGCAGGGCTCTCACACTGTGAGAGGACACAGGCCAGGCTGGGGGAGACACCCCCCCCCCACAACAAGTGCACAAATTTCCTCTAGTTAATAATAAACAGCTTTATTTTTCATGTTTAAAAATATCAAGTTACAATGCTGATTTTACTACATGACTAATGCCTTTTTGTCTATTAATTGTAGTACAAATTATATCCATTAAAGCACCACTTGATAAAATTATTAATTATTTGTCAAAACTCATAATACACTAATAATAGTAAATTGATTTGCTTTCTCAGACTTAAATTCTGCCATCTGCAAAAGGCTGCCTCAGCAGTAACCAATAAAGATTCCTTCATACTTGCCTGCTTTTCACTTCACTTTCATTCCATTTAAAATGCCCCTCAAAACTCTCAGGGAAAAGCTTTGATTAGGTTATTATTTCAAGATGAGGTAGAACGTCCCTAGTACTTTCTATCTACTTAATCTTGACATTTCAGCCCCTAAATTCTCCCATGTCTCTCCATTTGACACAATAGAACCAATTTCTCCTTCAATCCAGTGTTGGACTAAGTGAATCCTGCCTGTCCATCCCTCTGCTCTATTGTCCTCCCATGATGCTCCTTCCTCCTCTTTGAGCTGAGAATGTATTGTTCATTGAGAGGATGCTTTTACAGCTTCGTGAACATCAAAATATTAACAATGGCTCTTTGAAACTGAAGAATAGAAATGAATCAACTATACAAATACAGGTTTTCTTTTTTTTAGTTGAGATACTAAAAAATATATGTAGAGGGTTAACTTTAGGTGACAGAATTTATTTTAGAAGTAGAATCCAGCCTGCTAATATCATTAAGAGAGGATGGAAGAACAAAACAGTCTGATCACTAATAAATAAAAATAAAAATCTTACTTTGATGTTTAGGTGCTTACCTATGTAACTTCAGCCTGACTCAGAAAACAGCAGAGTGCCATCAGCAACTATTAATTTTTGAGGGCTTACTACATTTTAGACCTTTCATTAGGTACTATTTCTTTGCTCCTTTGAATTCTTGCAACATGCTACATTGAAGATATCAAAATCCTCATTTTCCAGATGAGTTTGACCTAAAAGTGTTAAGTAGCAATCTAAAATCAAAAGGCTACAATATTCATTTATATTTAATTCAAAGATACTGCTTTTTTGTTACTTCAAGGGATTTTCTCTTCCCCTGCCAGTACAGTTACAGAAATAATCCCATTTCTTTCTTCTTTCAACATTGCCTCCATTTTAAATGCTACCGTTCTTTCAGTTTGCTAAAATATAATGCCTAGTTTTATTGAAAATTCCTAATATGCTTAATAAAAGTTATAACAAGTCTTATTTTTATTGATTATATGGGATGATATTGAGTGATGATATTCCTACTTTATTATTTCTCACTTAATCATGCAGGAGTGATTATTCAAGTGAATGACTGAGTAGTGAGTGGTGTGTGTGTGTGTGTGTGTGTGTGTGTGTGTGTGTGTGTGTGTGATCAATGCCTAGTATACATTCAGTCACTCCCCTGCAGAACTTTCTACTTATTTGTAAGATGAAGATAATTCTAAGCTACATTTAAAATAGGTTACTGAACATCAGTTCTTGAAAATCCTGCAGAAAATCTTACCACCACACTGACGGCTTATTTTAAGTTAGTGAAAATTTTCAAAATTACCCTCAACATTGCTATAGACAATGACTATACAACCCTTTTACTTTTACTCTCCAATCTTCCAAGATGTATACTTCATAGCTTTACTTGTCTCCTCAAATCTATACTTGGTTGCTCTGTGAGAACCTTTTTCATGTGCAGCTTGTTTCGAAAGGCATACCTCTTGTTCATGACTACCTAGAGATAGGTGTCATTCTTTGCTACTTCCAAACCCTTTCTTTCCCCTACTCTTCCCTAAATCCTCGCCCCTTTAAGAATATAAGGCACCAGGCACATCATCTTTTTTGATATATTCTACTAAGCTGTTATTTATTTATTTACAATTCACTTATTATTTCTAGTTTTCTGCTTTAGTCAACCCTATGTCTTATCAATTATTGAAGATAACATTCATATAGATGATCAGTCTAGTACTTTGATCTATCAGTTCTTGACACCCTTAGCTTCAAGTATCTATTCCTTCATGTCTCATCAGTCATGAACTGTCATCTCCAATAGTGGCACCAAACCTGCCATCATGACCTCAAACATTCTTCATTGAGATCAAAATTGTCTATTTAACATATTATGTATTATAGAATTACTAGAGGCCTGATGCATGAAAATGTGTGCAATACTAGGCCTTCCTTCCCCTGGCTGCTGGCACTAGCTTCTCTCCAGCCCCTGGGACCCAAGTTTCCCTCCTCTGGCTGCCATCAGGTACCCAGGGCCTGGGCTGGCTTCCCTTCACCACTGGCAGCAAGGCATCCTGGACCTGAACTAGCTTCCCTCTGGCTGCTCATAGGCACCAGGGACCCTGACTTCCCTCTGGCCCCGGCTTTGTCCAGAAGGACGTTCATAAAGATATCCAAAAAGACACCTGGGAGGATGTCCAGTCTAATTATCATATTACCCTTAATTGTTATAGATTATTCATTCAAGTCTCATATCTCATCAGAACTTTTAAGACATTAGTGCTACCCAGTTTCCACTCTCAGATGATAACCCTACCCTCTAATTCAGAGAGAGAATAGATGTGATCTATACTAATAAAAGAGTAATATGCAGCCCTAACCGGTTTGGCTCAGTGGATAGAGCATCAACCTGCAGACTCAAGGGTCCCAGGTTTGATTCTGGTCAAGGGCATGTGCCTTGGTTGTGGACACATAACCAGTGGAGGGAGTGCAGGAGGCAACTGATTGATGTTTCTCTCTCATCAATGTTTCTAACACTCTATCCATCTCCCTTCCTTTCTGTAAAACATCAATATATATATTTTTAAAGGGTAATATGCTATTTAGATCAGACATCCTTCTGGACAAAGCCATGGCAAAGGCAGTTAGTTAGGGGCAATCAGGCCAGCAGGGGAGAGCAGTTAGGGGGATCAAGCCTACAGGCAGAGTGGTTAGGGCAGGCAGGCAGGTGAGAGGTTAGGACTCAGTGGTCTCAGATTGTGAGAGGGATGTCCCATATTGGCTGAGAGCTTCCATCTTGTGCACAAATTTTGTGTACCAGGCCTCTAGTTATATATACAGTCTATCCTTGCATTCACCAAGCCATCTATCTGGTTGCCTCTATATCCATATACTCTAATTTCTCCTTAGTTTATTATGGAAAATGGGTCCCCATTTTCATCTCTGATCTGAATCCCATCTCTTATCACCTTCTCAATGTCTCCTACTTCTGTGAATAGTCTTTTTTTCCCTCTGCACTATACATTTCTCCCATTTTGTGGTTTTTTTACCATCAGCACACAATCATGTCTAAGTATTAGCCACTTAAGACATTTCTTTTAACTGATTATCCTACAGCTACCACCTAATTTCTTTGACAATAAAAGCATATTTGACAATCAAAGCAAAATTTGACCTTTTGAGAATATCCTTGTTATTCTTCTCTATATGTGCTTTCTCTAATTATCTTATCTAGTCCCAAATTTTAGATATCAGATTTATAATAATAACTACCAAGTATTCATGTTAATCTAGAACAGGGGTGGGGACCTTTATTCTGCCAAGGGCCATTTGAATATTTTTAACATCATTCATGAGCCACACAAAATTGCCAACTTAAAAATTAGCTATATTTGGCTGAAACCGGTTTGGCTCAGTGGATGGAGCGTCCGCCTGGGGACTGAAAGGTCCCAGGTTTGATTCCGGTCAAGGGCATGTACCTTGGTTGCAGGCACATCCCAATGGGGGGTGTTCAAGAGGCAGCTGATTGATGATTCTCTCTCATTGATATTTCTAACTCTCTATCCCTCTATCTTCCTCTCTGTAAAAAAATCAATAAAATATATTTTAAAAAATTAGCTATAGTTGGTCAAACATTTAATTAATTCACCCCCAATGCTCAGCAGGACCAGACCAAATGATTTAATGGGCCTTATATAGCCCACAGGCCAGAAATTCCCCACCCTTGATCTAGAACATCCTCCTAAGATCTACACAACTACTACTACTACTACTAATAATAATAATAATGATAATAATATATTTTAAAAATCTAACTCTCTAATAAGTTGGAGATTGACATTTTATTTTTTTAAATATAGTTTTATTGATTTCAGAGAGGAAGGGAGAAGGAGAAAGAGAAACATCGATGATGAGAGAAAATCATTGATCGGCTACCTCTTGCACACCCTCTGCTGGGGATCCAGCCCTCAACCCAACCCGGGCATGTGGCCTTGACCAGAATTGAACCTGGTACCTTTCAGTCAGCAGGCCAACACTCTATCCCTTGAGCCAAACCAGCTAGGGCTTGACATTTTATTTAAACACAGTCATGATTTTCCCTCATACCTACTCTTCTCCAAGTCTTTTATAATTTTGTAAAAGGCACCACCAGGATTTTTATGGTAAAACCTAATGTATAAGCCAGCTCAGGCTACCATAACAGAATATTCTATAGACTGATTTGCTTAAAGCTTACTTTTCTCAGTTTCAGAGGTTGGAAGTCCAAGATTCTCAGGTTCTACATGGCTACCTTCTGGTTGTGTTCTCACAAGAGAAAAGGAGGAAGGGAGAGAGAAAAGGAGAAGGGGAGAGAGGAGGTAGAGAGAGAGAGAGAGAGAGAGAGAGAGAGAGAGGAGGAGGAGGAACTAATCCCATTATAATGGCTCTATACTCATCATCTCTCTAAATCCAGTTACCTTTCAAAGGCCTATCTCCAAATAACATCACAGTGGACATTAAGGCTTCAACATATAAATGTGGGGGGACATGAATTTAAAGTTTTTGCCCTAAAAAACTAATTGTTGTCTTTGAGCCATTTATTAGTGATTCTAATTTACTCTTTCCCCATAGGTATATATACAGTAAGCTTAGCATGTAAGGAAAATTGTTTTCTAAGAATTTCTTGAAGTCAAATATTTGCTAGACTTATTTTCTAGCTGTAGGTATATTTTTATTTATTTAGATGCATGAGTTCACTTTCAAAAGCATTGATCAGTAGGATCAATTACTAATGATTAGCTGTACAGGAGCATTCTTAAATTCCACCCTAGAGGTTGGAATAAATAAAGTAGATGTCAAGCCTTGTGTATAAATTTTCTACAGAAAATGTCAAGCCTTTGGGTATACTTGGTATAAAATATAATGTGAATTAGAGATAACTCTAAGTTGTCACTACCAACTAATCATTTGAATATTTTGATGTTTCTCTTCATTCAAACTCAGTTTCTGTGGCATATTTCAGCTGGCAATGATCACATATCCACTCTTCAGAGAGAGAACTCACTCTATTGTAATAATCCTGGGAAATATAAACCAATCAGAGGTAACCTGGCACCAGAAACACCATGATTTTTGGTTGGACTCTGTAAAAAGGGCCAAGGCAGTCAGAGGCAGTGGGTTGATTGTCTTCAGGTATATCTTTTCCAGATAACACTTTTAGACTTGATATACTTAGAATACTTTTCCTGTCAAAGCAAGACAAATAATTCAAAATATGGCTTAACTCAATGAAGACATGGTCCAAGACAGGAGATGAGATCCTTATCTTTAGATCAGAAACAGCCTTATCCATTGTGATAGAGACATATCATTATGTGGGCCAAGAAAGAGAAAAACAGATGATATTTGAAATAACTTAGATGATAGATAATGATAGATAATAGAAAGAAAGATGATAGATGATAGATAGATGATAGATAGATAGATAGATAGATAGATAGATAGATAGATAGGTAGATAGATAGATAGAGATATATTTTACAATGGTAGTATTAGGACTACTCTTTTTTGTTGACTAATATATTTAAAAATATTTTTATAACTTATTTTAGAGACAAAGGAAGGGAAAAGTATAGAGAGATAGAAGCAATGATGGAGAGAAACATTAATAGGCTGGCACCAAGATGTCCCCCATTGGGGATTGAGCTAACATGATTTAACTAGTTCTCTCTTCTTTGCTCATTATCACAAATCCACTATAGTTTAATTCATTATAGTTAGGTACAGATGAGTCTGTTGCACTGTAACTTGAGTCTAATATATGGTCTGTATTTCATATTCTACTTTTCTAGACTTTGGCCTCCATTCTGCAATGATATCCCTGAATTTCTGATTTTCATTTCTTTTTTTTTCTGAATTGTATATATTATCACATCTGATCAAAGCTTGTGTGAAATATATGTAAAGAGAAATATACAAGCAAAATTAAACATGTAAGCAAAGCATAAACATAACCCAGTAGAATGCTAAAACGTGAAATTTCTTCTTTTTTCTCCAATGAATAATGCAATAAAATATTTTGTTTAAAAATAAATATGACATTCCATTACAAAACATATTCTTCTTATCTGTATTTCTAAGAATAAATTAAACTAATATAAACAAATTAAACTAATATAAATATTTGGAAAGGTTGTTACTGCATAAAAATATAATTTTTTTTAAATACATAACGCAGGTTGAAACTTTGGGGAAAAAAATAACATAGCAGAGGAGGCCACTGTGGGGGAAGTGGTGCCAATAATTTTTGAAGGGCCTGCAAAGAACATGCTCAGTGTTAGAATATAAAAATTAGGAGTGAGAATCAGGGTTAAACTGGGGTATTCACTAAGGGTCCTAATACCTAGTGATTTGCAGCACTCTGCTCCACTTCCATTCATGGGACTGACAACCTGGTTTCTACTTCAGGTGGGGAGGAAGGGTGAGAAAGGTGCTCTTTGTGAAATACACTCACAAGAGAATTAAAGCTTCCACTGTGAGTCTGGGTACCTCAAATAAAAGTATTCTTAAATCTATATCACAAGTGTCCCATATGCTATATTGTATTGTTTGTGATAGAAGAGTATAAGTGCCTAAATGTCCACCAGTGTGGGACTGACTGAGTAAATGAAAATAAATTACAATTAGTATAGAATTTTAGATAACCTTTAAAGATAACACAATTGGAAATGTACAGACATAATATTGGGAAAGATTGTTTTAGGTGAAAAGCAAGGAATAGAATAATCCTATATAGTAAAAGGCTAACATGCAAATCAAATGGTGGAAAGGTTGGTCTCTATGATGTGCACTGACTACCAGGGGGCAGATGCTCAATGCAGGAGCTGCTCCCTGATGGTCAGTGTGTTCTCCCAGGGGGAACGCCACTCAGCCAGGCTCATGGCTGACCAGTGTAGCAGTGGTGGCGAAAGCCTCTCCTGCCTCTGCAGCAACGCTAAAGATGTCCTACTGCCAGCTTAGGCCCACTCCCTCCCTATCAGTGGGACATCTTCCAAGGATTTTTGGACTGTGAGAGGGTGCAGGCTGAGCTGAGGGGACCCCCTCCAAGTGCATGAATTTCATGAGCTGGGCCTTTAGTATTGTATAATATGCCACTGCTTGAGTTAAACAAGTTGAAATTAAGATATCAATAAACTACAAAACATTGATGCATTTAGAAGAGAGAAGCAGGGAAAGGTGGATTAAGAGGAATGAACTGAACCCCTTTCTTTCCTTGTGGGGATCCTATAGGCATTGTCTAAAGTTAATAACAAATACATAATTATGGGCATAACTACAAGAACAAAAGCCAAAGATAATTTACTATTACACTCTACAGAGGATAAGTGAACAAAGTAGGTTCCAGAATCTGTCCTCCTGGTTTTAAATCTGGATAGCCACTTAGTTATATGACTTGCAGCAACACACTCATTTTCTTACCTCTAAACAGGTGATAAACGTAGAATCTTTGTCATAGAGCTGTTTTGGTAATTTATGGGGGGATGATATAGAATGGGATGAAAAGACCTTGCTTAGTCCAATACCTGACATATACAAGAGAATCACTAAATTTTAAAAATGTTAGCTCATATTATGGTTTCTGAGAGGTGTATCTATGTGTAGGTATAGGTAGAAAAATAATAAGTTTTCACTATACATAGACATTGTATAAATTTATGTGTTTTTTCTCTCATGACTTATCAAAATAAAAATTTTAAGTCTATCTTTTATAAATATGGACATTTTTTAAACCGAGTGGTTCTGATGTGAAGTAATAAAGAACTAAATAATGAGGCAACAGGGGAGATTGATTGGATGGGCCTCATGGGAAGAACGGGGTGAGTAAATTTAACCTGAGGGATTAGAAACATGAAATAACTATGAACAGAAATTGAAAATGTTGTCTTGAGATACAGTCTGGGATAAGAAAGGACAATTTTAATATGTTGAACTTGAGAGAATGTCAGACTACCCAGATAGAAATTTCCAACATTTATTTGCCCCTTGAGTCAGGAACTGTGTCTTATTCATCTTTGAATTCCTACCACTTGTTTCACTTATCTAAAAAAAAAAAAATAGTAGACTTAATAGATGTTGAATGAATAAATGTTTGGATGAATGGATGGATGGATGGATGGATGGATGGATGGATGGATATATGGATATATGGATATATGGATATATGGATACATGGGTGGAAGGATGAATGGATGAATAGATGAATTTTGATTTAATTATTAATTATATAAATGTGATAGAAAAAATGGAGTGTGTAAGAAAAAAGAAAGGGAGTAAGTTTTAAATAATATCTATATTTAAAGGAAAGAGAGCAAATAAAGAAATGAATGAGAGAGACACCAGAGAATTGGAAGACAATCAGAGACCCTGGTATGAAGCCAGAGAAGAAGAATTAACTTACTGACAACATTTTGGTGCTTTAACTTGTTTTCTTCTCATAGGTAAAATGGATGACCCCTGCCTTTGATAAGAAAAAATGAATAGAAAATGCCTGTATAACAAAAAATATAAAGGTTTATTATTTCTACAATAAAAATGAAAATACTTAAATTTCTACTTTCTTAATTTAAAAATAAGTAGTACTGTCATATTGAGGGCATACTTGTATGTAGATAGCTACTGGATAAATATTAATTGGACTAGAAACCTTTGCTCAAAGACAATAAGATAACTTATTTCTCAGCAAAACTACATGTGCTAATTATAAGCAATTGAAAACAGAAAATTGGAAGGTAGAATAAATAATTGGTTTAAGTATAATGTTTTGATTATGTTTTTGAATTTCTATGGCTGTTATATTTCATTGATTTCTGAAAAAGCTATTAAGCTAGTAGTTGAATATTTATACCATCAAAGGCATTGACATTTGTTGAGACATGATCATTCCTGGGTTACATTAGAAAATATTCCTACATTTCTTATGGTGTAGGGGACCTTTGGTAAATTTTAGATTTTTGTGTTTCAAATAATTTTTATCTTACACAAAACTTCTGATTGATAAATGATTTTATTACATAACTAGAGGCCCAGTGAACAAAATTCATGCATGGGGGCGGGGGTGTACCTCAGCCCAGCCTGCACACTCTTCAATCTGGGACCCCTCATGGATTGTCTGAGTGCCTATTTAGGACATCATTCTCACAATCCAGGACTGCTGGCTCCCAACTGCTCCCCTGCTTGCCTTCCTGTTTGCCCCTAACCACTGCTGCCTGCCAGCCTGATCACTCCCTAACCACTCTCCTGCCAGCCTGATTGATGCCTAACTGCTCCCCTACCAGCCTGTCTGCCCCTAACTTCCCACCCCTGCAGGCCTGGTCCTCCCCAACTGTTCTCCCCTGCAGGCCTGGATCACTCCAACTCCCCTTTCCTGCAGGCCCAATCACCCCCAACTTCCCTTCTCTATCGACCTGGTCACTCCTAACTGCCTTTCTATGTAGGCTTGATTGCCCCCAACTGCCCTCCCTTGTAGACCTGGTCCCTCTCAACTTCTCTCCCCTGCTGGCCATCTTGTGGTGGCCATCTTGTGTCCACATGGGGGCAGGATCTTTGACCACATGGGCGCAGCCATCTTGTGGGTTGGAGTGATGGTCAATCTGCATATTACTCTTTTATTAGATAGGATAGAGGCCTGCTGCATGAGTGGGGGTCAGCTGGTTTGCCCTGAAGGGTGTCCCAGATCAGGGTGGGGATTCCCTTAGGGCCTGGGGTGGCTGGCCAAGGGGCCTGTGGTGGTTTTCAGGCCGGCCATGCTCCCTGGTGACCCAAGCAGAGACCCTGGTATCTGGGTTTATTTTAGCTTCTATAATTGAAACTTTGTAGCCTGGAGTGAAGGCCTAGGCCCACCAGGGTATGTGGAAACCTTTGCTTTTTAAAAAAATATATATATATTATTGATTTTTCACAGAGAGGAAGAGAGAGGGATAGAGAGTTAGAAACATCGATGAGAGAGAATCATCGACCAGCTGCCTCTTGCACAACCCCCACTGGGGATGTGCCCGCAACCAAGGTACATGCCCTTGACCGGAATCGAACCCAGGACATTTCAGTCCAGAGGCCGACGCTCTATCCACTGAGCCAAACCGGTCCCGGCGCAAACCTTTGCTTTTTATTGGCTTTTCACAGAGAGGAAGGGAAAGGGATAGAAAGTCAGAAACATGGATGAGACAGAAACATCTATCAGCTGCCTCCTGCACACCTCCTACTAGGGATGTGCCCGCAACCAAGGTACATGCCCTTGACCGGAATCAAACCCAGACCCCTCAGTCCACAGGCCGATGCTCTATCCACTGAGCCAAACCGGTTTCGGCTATCATTTGTTTTTTAGATGCAAGTATGTGATACTTGAGAAACTTAATGTATTTTCTTATTTTCCTAGATTTTATAATTCAGTTGTTATTAACACAAAATACAGAATTTACAAGTCAAAAGTGTGTGGCTCAGACTGGCTAACTAGACTTGCTAGTTATGTGAGCAATTTGAAAAAAAATAAAGAAAGAAAGAAAGAGAGAGAGAGAGAAGAAAAGAAAAGAAAAGAAAAGAAAAGAAAAGAAAAGAAAAGAAAAGAAAAGAAAGAAAGAAGTCAAATTTCTTGAAGAATACATTCTTGGGTCCTGGAATTGTGAAAAATGACCACATTTTTTGTTACAGATGTTGTACACAAAGCCCACCCTCATCCTATATAATAAGAGAAGGGAGAAGTGGGGAGATAAATGCAGAGGGAGAGAGCAGCCTCACCACCCCCAGAGGGAGGAGATGATTTCCTTCTCAAGAAGTCATGTGTGCGGTGGCAGTGGTGGTGCAGAGGGCTTAAAAGAATAATCTCATGACGTTTGCGGGTACAAGTTACTATGGGAAATTGACTTCTTGATTTGGGCTGGATACTTGCTAAGCCTTAGAACCCACAGATTCACCCTGGTGCAGAGTTCTTGGAAGAATCTCCTGGATACCTCCTTCCAAAGTGTGTTGTCTTTATTTAGACCCCACCTGCATTAATGCTGGGAGAGGGGGACCCTTTACATGTCTCCCTGGCAGTTTAGGGAGCTGCGAAACCTCCAGAATGTCAAACCCTGAGATTCCTGGCCGGGCCAAATGCAGGCAGAGCTCTTTGGACCAAGGGAAGGTGAGATGTTCAGTTGTGTTGTACTTGGGGTGCAGGTAATCATCACATGATCCGTAGAGAGGCTACAATGGACAAAACATCTTAGCCAAGTGGCCCAACTTCAGGGAGTGATCTGCTATGAAAGGAAGAAAAAGTCACTTGTCACAGCGAGAATAATTAAAAACTGTTAAGAACCAATGCTTCACAAAACAAACAGAATACAGCTCGGTCTTGCCTGTGGCCTAATGAGGGATGGGATTTCTGCCTCCTTGTGATGAAAGCTCTGCTCTGTTTTTCCTGTAGTGGGGATGGTTCCCTTGATGACCCAGGTGGCAGTCTTATTGATTTTTATGACTGAATGAGTTCCTGCAGCTTCTCTGCATAACTAGTCTTAAGTGCTTCCCTGAGTAAAAATGACAGTTCATTTTATTTGGTGTGGACCGACTTCTTGCCCTTTGCTTTGCACATCGTATAAGCAATGTGCAAAGGAGTTGATATTCTCTTAGTTACGTTAGATGGGCCATGTTCACTCTCCGGGGCTGGGGGTGGGCTCTGCAGAAGGCTTGGGAGGTTGGGTGTGTGTTTTCCTAGTAATAACCTTACGCTTTCTTCAGGCAAGCAGCCTGTAGATAGAATGCTCTCCTACATCACTACCTATTTCTCTAAATATGTCTGGCAACTTGCCTTTCATTCTGGTCAACATACAAATGTTGAACATGCAGCCAAATGGTTAAAAGCTGAAGCTTGAGCTGCCCAATTTCCATGGACACAATAAATGCTGACAAACTCGGGTTAAAGTACAATTGGTTGTTCTTACCTAATCCTAGCAGTATGCCACCAGGCTAAATGTAACATTTCGAACAGCAAAAATTGATTGTTATACATTATAAGCCCAGCCTTACATGGCATATATTTTACACAGTTAGGAATTTGAATATGGTAATGATCTTTGCTGCTTCACTGACCCTCATCTCTCTATTGACATTACTTCCTCCCTTTCTCATGTAGATTTTTAAAAATCTACAGCTCATTCATTTTCTTTCCTAAAATACCTATTCCAAATCTTCTCCCTAGTCCTCAACCTTCTGTTCTCCCATCTCTGCTCACTATTAAGTCCATAATCTTGTCTCTGTGGCTTTTTTTATATCATAAGATATCCATTTAAAGTATCCAATTCAATGATTTCTGTGATTTCATGGAGTTAAGCAGCCATTACCTAATCTATTTTAATGCATGATCATCACCCCACATAGAAATCCCATACGTAGGAGCAGCCACTTCTCAATTTCCCACCTCCTCCCAGTCACCCACCCTCCACCCCTGAAAACCACTAATCTACTTTCTGTCTCTATAGATCTGCCTATTCTGGATATGGAAAATAAATGGAATCATACAACATTTGATTTTTTTGTGTGTCTGACTTCCTTCACTTAGCATAATGTTTTTAAGGTTTATCCATGTTGTGTCATATATCAGTACTTCATCTTCTTTAACTGAATAGTATTTGATTGGAGATACATACCACGTTTTGTTTATCCATTCATTAGTTGATGGACATTTAAATTATTTCCACCTGTTAGCTATTAGATCTAGTGTTGCTATGAATATTTGTGCATTAGGTTTTTATAAATATATTTTTTTTCTTTTGAGTATATAGCTAGAAGTGGAATTGCTGGATTTATAACTCTGTGTTTAACCTTTTGAGTCACTGCACCAAGCTACATTTCCAAAAGTAGGTTATTGGGTTTCAATTTCTCCACACCCTCTCCAACATTTTTTATTGTATATATCTTTTCTATTATAGCAATTGTATGATATATAAAGTGGTATCTCATTGTTCTCTTGCATTTCACTGATGGCTAATTGTGTTGACATCCTTTAATCTGCTTTAGTATGTATCTCTTTTGGAGAGAGACCTATTTAGATAATCCACCTAATTTTAAAATTGGTTTAATTGATTTTTTATTGTTGAACTATAATATTTCTTTGTGTGTTCTAGATATAAATTCTTATTGGATGCATGTTTTGCAAATATTTTCTCTCATGTTGTGAGTTGTCTTTTTCTTTGGTGATCATAACCTATGAAGCATAAACCTTTTCAACATCAATAAAGTTAAATTTTTCTACTTTTCCATGCTATCATTAGGGATTTTTTATGCCATATTTAAAAGGCCTTACATAGTCCATGGCTATGAGGATTTATTCCTACATTTTCTTCTAAAAGTATTTTAGTTTTTAAAACATATTGCAGGTGTATCTGGGATATATTGTGTTAATTTTTATGTGTGATGTGAGGTAGCTGTCCAACTTCATTCTTTTGCATGTAGGTATATCCATTTGCTCCCCAACCATTTATTGAAACAACATGTTCTATCCCAGTTACATTATATTAACACTCTTGTTGATCCTATTTCATGTAGGAAATTAGAGAATCAATTTTCACTACAAAATCTACAAAGTCACTTCTATTTACCTCGTTTTGACCTCATTCTAGTATGCTATAAAAGCAGTTGATCTTCCATCTATGTTCAGGATTCATTCTTATAACTTAAATTATTACCTCCTTCTATATCTGGGATGATCAAATACTTTATTATCTACTAGTAAACCCATGCACTGTCATTGAAAAGACCCATTATTAATTTTGGTGTGACAACAAATGTCAACCTAAATTTTAAGAGAAAACTAGTATATAATGCATGCAGTAAACTGTGTATATGTGTGGTTCCCCAAAATTCTTATGCTGAAACCCTAATCCCCACGTGTGATGTTATCTGGAGATGGGGCCTTTGGAGGCAATTAGGTCATGAGGGTGAAGCCCTCATGATGGAATTTGTGCCCTTATAAGAAGGGTCACAAGAGATCTTGCTTCCTCTCTCTGCCATAAGTATACAGAGATAAGGCAGCCATTTGAAAATCAGAGAGTAGCCTCTCATCAGATACCAAATCTGCCAAGTATCTTGATCTAGAATTTCCCAGCCTTCAGAATTGTGAGAAGAAATAAATGTGTTGCCCTGACTGGTTTGCATCAGCCTGCAGACTCAGGGGTCCCAGGTTCGATTCCAGTCAAGGGCATGTACCTTAGTTGCAGGCACATCCCCAGTAGGAGGTATAAAAGAGGCAGCTGATGGATATCTCTCTCTCATCAATGTTTCTAACTCTCTATTCCTCTCCCTTCCTCTTCATAAAAAAATAATAAAATATATTTTTTAAAAAGAAATAAATGTGTTCTTTTTAAGCCACACAGTCTATCGTATTTTGTCATAACAAACTGAACTGAGTAAAACTGTACTATTTTGTTAAAACTCCAACATCTTCCTTTCTACTGGATGCCATTTAGCACTGAAATATATATTATTTAAATGTGCATTTAAATATTTATTCCAGTACCTTTTATTGTAAAAGGTTCTGCCCACATTACTCTATTACTAGTATCAATACATACCACATATATAATACATCAACTAATATCACTATCAAAGTTCCTTTTCTTCACAGATAGACATTTCTTAAAAGAGCTACCTATATTTGCTTTCAACGTGTCTTTACCTATAATTTATGCCTGAACTAGTAGCCCCGCCCATGAATCTGTGTGCCAGTAGCTCTCTGCGGGGACTGGCCACTCCGTGCCCACAGCCAGGGCTCTCCGTGGCCCAGAGGCCCATCGGCAGCCAGGCACTGAATGCTTGCCTCATTGCTGGGGTGACAAAGCAAGCATTCCACCAGGCAACTCATCCCATCTGCTCTCAGTGGCTGCCCCCCTTCCCCAGGATTGGGGGACTCCAGCAGGGCTGAGATGACTAGGCACTGCCATCTTGTGGCTATGGGCATCACCATATTTTGTGATGGAGTGACAGTTAATTTTCATATTACCCTTTTATTAGATTACCAGAGGCCCGCTGCATGGAATTCGTGCACAGGGTGTGAGGGTGTGTCCCTCAGCCCAGCCTGCATCCTCTCTAATATGGGACACCTCGAGGGATGTTAAACTGCTCATTTAGACCGAATCCCAGTGGGTAGGACATCCCACTCACAATCCAGGACTGCTGGCTCCCAACTGCTCCCCTGCCTGCCTTCCTGATTGCCCCTAACTGCTTCTGCCTGCCAGCCTGATCACCTCCTAACCACTCCCATGCCAGCCTGATTGATGTCTAACTGCTCCCCTGTCAGCCTGATTTACCCTCAACTTCCCTACTCTGCCGGCCTGGTCACCCCTAACTTCCCTCCCCTGCAGGGTTGATCACCTCCAACTACCCTCCCTTGCAGACCTGGTCCCTCTCAAATGCCCTCCCTTGCAGGCCTGGTGCCTCCCAACTGCCCTCCGCTGCTGGTCATCTTGTGATGGCCATCTTGTGTCCACATAAGAGCAGGATCTTTGACCACATAGGGGCAGCCATCTTGTGTGTTGGAATGATGGTCAATCTGCATATTACTCTTTTATTAGATAGGATAGAGGCCTGGTGCACGGCTGGGGGGCGGCTGGTTTTCCCTAAAGGGTGTCCCGGATCAGGGTGGGGGTTCCCTAGGAGCAGAGGGTGGCTTGGGCAAGGGGCCTGTGGTGGTTTGTGCGTCAGCCACACCTCCTGGAAACCCAAGTGGAGGCACTGATATCTGGAATTTATTTACCTTCTACAATTGAAACTTTGTAGCCTGGAGCAGAGCCAAGCCCCCTGCTCACTCCAGCTGCCGCCATTTCTGTTTGGTTTTATGTATGTTCTATAATTGAAACTTTGTATCCTTGAGTGGAGACGTAGGCCTGGTAGGGCAGGCTGGAAGCTTGGCTTCTGTTGCTGGGGAGACCCAAGCCTCTCAACTGCTCTCTGTGGCTGCAGCCATCTTGGTTGGGGTTAATTGGCATACTCGCTCTGATTGGCTGGTGGGCATGGCTTGGTTGGCGTGGCTTGAGCAGAGTGATGGTTAATTTGCATATTACTATTTTATTATGTAGGATAATATATGTTTCAGTCTGCCCCTTTCAATAAAAATATGTCTTGCAAAGTCACCAATAACCTCTATGTTGCTATATCTAAGAGGTATTTTTTAGTATTTATGTTCTTTGATCTCTCAGCAGTATTCAAAACTGGCTCATCTTTCTTAATATGACCTGGAGACCTTCTAAATATGCTTCTAAATATGTTCTCACCACTCAGTGCATTCTGAAAAGCCCACTACCATGCCTATATTATTACTTCCCAACTTGTATCTCCTGTTGGGACTTTCCACTACAGACTTGCATGTAATTAAATTCTCAGTCTCTTGACTTAGATATCACACAGTCACTTCAAACTCAGTAACTCAAAACCTAAGTCATGATATAGCCCACTAACCTCTGGTGCCAGGACAGTAACTAGTATATTCATTCATTCAGTCATAGAAAACTACAACCATTTTTTAACTTCTTTCTTACCTCCCATATCCAATTAATGACTAGATACATATACTATTCTCTAAATATTTCTCACACTTGTCTACTTTTCTTGCCTCTGCCACTGCTTCTTTATTTAACTTCCACCTGGATATCTTTATTTACTGCTCAGTCTTTCACATTTACCCTGGAGTTCTTCCAATTCTCTCTAGTCTCTGGAGTGTCCCTTCAAAAATCCTGCTTCTGTTTAAAAAAATCACTGAATTCAATTTGTTGGTAGGATAAAACTTTTAAAATCCTGGGCATAGTTCTAAAATGCATACATGACCTCACCCTGCCGAGCTCCTAGATTAACTTTGAGAACTTAATTTGATAATACAGCTAGCACATTTGTCACTTAGTAAGTTACCCATAATTGTTATTTTAATGCAAATCATAGTTTGAATTCTATATTTAACTGACAGTATTTTATCCACTAATGAAGATAATTGGTAGACCAGATGGGCTATCTTTATGTTTCTTATCAGAAAAAAACCCTATATTTGAATTTTCATTTCTGCAAAGTGAAGTTTTCAGCAAAATTAAGTACTAATAAACTGAAATCTACATATCAATGCATCTATCTCTAGAAATACTTATTAACTGTGAATTTTGGCAGAAAAGTAAAATATTACTAAGTTATTTAGTACAAGGGTCAGCAAAGTTTTCTGTACAGGACAAGATAGAATAATTTAGGCCTTGAAGACCACATGGTCTCTGTCTTAACTACTCAATACTCTCAGTACAAAAGCAGGTATAACAATAGTTTAACCAATGATCATGGTTATGTTCCAATAAAACTTAATTTATGTACATGGAAATTTAAGTTTGTATGTCAAAAAATCTTAAGTTTTCAAGCATTTAAAAAATATATAAAGATAAATAAAAGAAAACTTAGCTCACAGACCATAAATGCAAGTATCAGGCATGATTGAACCCAATAGGTGAGGGTTTTTGAGTACGCTTTATAATTATACTGATTAATTATATATGTTCATTTTTCATTGACCCTCTATCCTCCATAAGACATAAACATTGGGTTCTTTGACTGTTTTAATTTCTGATGTTTTCCAAGTGAATAGTAGCTAGCATAAGGTAGATAATAAATATTTGTTGAATGAATAAAATGTTATTTTTTTCTCCCAAACTCTTTACAGAAGGAATTCTTAGAAATACAAGAGTATTCACATGCTCTTGACATGTCCTTATAGACAGAGGACTGAAAATTTCAAAAGGTGAATTTTTACTTAATGACTATTATTTCAAAATAGTACGATACTTTAAACCATGATATCAAAAGAAATATAAGTTAAAGGCTGATAACTTTTCTGTGCAGTGCACAGAAAATGTGCAATTATATAATATACATGCACGTATATACATATAATGCATATATATATATGGATATATACATCCCTGCAGATATATAAACATGCATGACTATTTCACACATATACATACATGACTATTTCATAAATATACACAAGTTTTATTTTGATACTTACATGCTCCATAACTAATTTAATTTAGGTTTATATAAATTGTTATACACAAATTATTTGAGTATGGTACTTAAACAGATGTTTAATCAGGGCAGTTAAGTGGTAATGACACTAATTAATCACAAAATGAAAACACATTCACCTTAGAAAAACCAACACTATTAAACTCTAAGATTAATTGGCTTTATTTAAAAAGAAGCACATTGCAACATAATTATCTTAGGACAATGTCAAATGTCCTGTTGAATCTATGTTTGTACTCAGTAAACATAAAGTCCAAAGCACTTATCATAAATCATAATTTCCATTGGCGATAAAAGGTAAAAGAATGTTTTCACATAGTAATACTTACATAGCATGATTTCTCTGAAAAAAATATTTTAAAAATATGTGTAGTTAATCTTTAAACTTATAAATGTAAAATTATCCCTGAACTTTTAAAAATTGATTATTTTATATTATAGATAAGCTGATTGGTTTATGTATAAAATTCAACATAATTTTATATAAAACATCAAATAGTTTCCTCATCTCCAGTACTATGTTTTAAATTTTTTATTGAGTTTTAGAAAGAGATAAGAGGAGAAAGAGAAAAAGAGGGAGAAACATCTATATCAGAGTGCAACATTGATTGGCTGCCTCCTGCACTCCCTCTTCTACAACCAGGGCATGTGTCTTGACAGGGAATCCAACCAGCAACTTTTCTGTGCTCAGGAAAACACCCAACAAACCAAGCCACACAGGCTAGGGTTCAAGTAATTTTTGAATAGCAATAGTAGACAACATTCACCTATAATATGGATGAATACACACACACACACACACACACACACACACACATTGAAGGCCCAGTGCATGAAATTCATGCACAGGGTGTGTGTGGGCGTGTCCCTCAGCCCAGCCTGCAGCCTCTCCAATATGGGACCCCTAGGGATGTTAAACTGCCCATTTAGACCCCCATCCCACCAGGATCAGGCCTAAATGGGCAATCAGACATCCCTCTCACAATCCAGACTGCTAGCTCCCAACTGCTCGCTCACCTGTCTTTCTGATTGTCTCTAACTGCTTCTGCCTACCAGCCTGATCACCCCCTAACCACTCCCATGCCAGCCTGATTGATGTCTAACACTCCCCTGTCAGCCTGTTTGCCCCCAACTTCCCTCTTCTGGCGACCTGGTCACCCCTAACTGCCCTCCCCTGCAGTGTTGATCACCTCCAATTGCCCTCCCTTGCAGGCCTGGTGCCCCCAACTGCTCTCTCTTGCAGGCCTGGTGTTTCCCAAATGCCCTCCCCTGATAGCCATCTTGTGGTGGCCATTTTGTGTCCACATGGGGGCAGGATCTTTGACCACATAGGGGAAGCCATCTTGTGTGTTGGAGTGATGGTCAATCTGCATATTACTCCTTTATTAGATAGGATAGAGGCCTGGTGCACAGGTGGGTGCCAGCTGGTTTGCCTTGAAGGGTGTCCTGGATCAGGGTGGAGCTTCCCTTGGGGTGTGGGGTGGCCTGGGCGAGGGACCTGTCATGATTTGCAGGCTGGCCATGCCCCCGGTCACCCAAGCAGAGGCCCTGGTATCTGGAATTTATTTACCTTCTACAATTGAACCTTTGTAGCCTGGAGTGGAGCTAAGGCCCCTGCTCACTCTGTGGCTGCCACCATTTCCGTTTGGTTTTATGTATCTTCTGTAAGTGAAACTCTGTAGCCTTGAGCGGAGGACTAGGTCAGCCAGGGCAGGTGGAAAGCTTGGCTTTCGTTGCCGGGGAAACCAAAGCCTCTGAATTGCTCTCTGTGGCTGCAGCCATCTTGGTTGGATTTATTTGCATACTCACTCTGATTGGCTGGTGGGCATGGCTTGAACAGAGTGATGTTAATTTGCATATTACTCTTTTATTAGGTATGATAAGTTTAAGCAACTGAACAACCAATCACTCTGACGCACATTGACCACAAGGGGTCAGATGCTCAATGCCAGAGCTGCCCCCTAGTATTCAGTGCACTTACACAGTAGGAGTGTAGCTCAGCCAAAAATCAGACTTACCACTGATAAACACAGATTCAGCATAGCGCTCCTCTCCTGCCTCTGTGGCAGTGCTACCCAGAAGCAGCAATGGCAGCAGCAGCGACAAGTGCAGTGGAGCCAAGATGAGTGGATCTGGCCCCATCTCGGGCTCCTCCCTGGGCACCTGCTACTTTGCACACTGCTATATCCCCCATGGGTTCTGGATTGCACGAAGGCACAGACCAGGTTGAGGGACACCCCACTGGTGAACGAATCCGTGCACCGGGCCTCTAGTCTTTAATAAAATGAGAACTAAAAGGTATTAAGTAGATGTTAGTACACAGAGACCCAGGGAAAAGCCTGGAGACTGACAATGCAGCTCTGTAAGCAGAGGGCTGGAAAAGCACAGAGAAAGAAGCAGGCCATTCCAGCCTGGTAACGAGCAAGGAGTATATTGTGGAAACATTGGAGGCTCAACTTTGGCAGCTGCAAGATGGAGAGTATATTTCATGACGGGTGCCAGAAAATTTTATAGAGTAAAAAGGGGGATAGTTACAGGTACTAGTACATCAATGCTACCAGATTGAAAAAATTACTTTACATGCTTGACCAGGTCAGGACAAAAACCTGTTTAGGAGCTGGCACAGAACAGGAGACAAGGGAGGGATGCTTATTTATGTCAGAATGAACATCAGTTGTAATAGGCAGTCTGTAAAGGGGGTTTACAGGAAGCAACTCTGTTCTGTCCAGGGTCCAGCCCCCAGGTCATGTCATAGAACAGTCTCTCCTCCACAGTAGCTCTTAGAATTATTATACAGTGGTGTTACTGCTGTGAGATTTATTTAAATAGTATTAGCCCAAATCATAATCTAGAATTTGCAAATTCATTGTCATAGTTCAATGCTTGAGGAAAGCAATTTAATCCACTTTTAAACTCAAGTCAATTAAAACAGTTTATTTGCAATAAAAGTCTCACTACAATTTTGCCACTCTTTTTGCATCACAGCAATTCTCATTCATCATCTTTCTGTGTTTCTGTTATCACTGCTAGAAAGCTTAGAAAATGCAGCATCTGTTTGTCTTTTGAACTGGAAAAAAGCATTAAGCTTAATGGGTTAAATAAAAAAGGGCCAATTTGTACTATGATTTTGAACATATTCAAGTGTAACATCTAGTTCCCTTTCTAGTAGTAATATTATTGCCAAATGTGTGAACAAGGAAGAAAGCCCAAGTCAAAGCCAGCATAGTTAAGAGCACCTGTGTAGTAGGTAACTGATTAAAGCAATACATGCAGATTAATTATCCAAGGTTCACATTTTGAATTATAAATTAAAATGTATCAACCATCTCGTTTCCTAGGATGCGGTACCCCTTCCATGGCATCACTGATAGATTGCCATCTGCCTTCAATGTGAACTCCATCAGTACCAATATATACTATAGAAACCATCCATGTTGTTTCTCTGTAACATTTATTCATTGGTGCTTATTTTGGCCTATGTCATAAACTACAATACTCCATAAAAACATAAGTGACTTAAAAAGTGTGCTTAATCTAGTAACAGATAAATTATTGCAACATATTCAAATAATGATATATATCAGCAAGTTGGGAAAGCTCCTTTATACATTCATATACACACACTATCATATATAATAAAAAGGTAATATTCAAATTGACCATCATACCCTCATACAAGATGGCTGACCCCATGTGGTCAAAGATGGCCACCCCTATGTGGTCACAAGATGGTCAGCAGAAGAGTAAAATTAGAGGCGACCAGGCCTACAGGGAGGGCAGTTGGGGGTGATATGGCTGGCAGGGGAGGGCATTTGGGGGTGATTGGACTGGCAGAGGAGCAGTTAGGTGTCAATAAGCTGGCAGGGGAATGTTTAGGGGGTGATCAGGCTGGTAGACAGAGTGGGTAGGGGCAATCAGGCAGGAAACAGTTGGAAGCCAGCAGTCCCTCATTGTGAGATCCATAGGGATCAGGCCTAAACTGGCAGTTGGACATCCCCCAAGGCCTTCCAGATTGGAGAGGGTGCAGGCTGGGCTGAGGGACACACATCCCCAGCGCACAAAGATTGTGCACCAGGTCTCTAGTTTCTATATAAATAGTTACATACTTTATAGATTGTCTTCTTTTTCTTCCTTGACCTCATATCTTAGAAATGGATACCTGCCAATATTTATAGTTCTGTTCCATTCATTGCTAAGGCAATACTAGCTTAGCTGCATCAGGATTTATTCAATTATGACCTTCTTATGGACACTTAGTTTGTTTTCTATTTCATAGAATAATATACAATTCTGCAGTGAACATTCCATGCACACATTCAGGTAGCAAAGTGTGACTATTGCTCTATGATGGAGTCCTGAAGAGAAAATTCCATGTCAGTGGGATGCATATATTAAATTTGAAAATAGGGCTCTTTCCCCCAAATATATAGCCTATGATTTTGTATCCTTAATAATAACATATATCAATCTTTATGGTGATGGTCAATAATATGGATTAAAATAAGCATTATTGCTTAATTATATTTCTTAAAATATTATGAGGTCAAGCAACAGCTCATGAATGGGAATTTTTATAATCCATGTACTCTTAACATTTATTTTATATATAAAAAATATATATTCTTATTGATTTCAGAGAGGGAGAGAGACAAAGAAACATCAATGATGAGAGAGAATCACCAAATGGCTGCTTCCCTGCATACCCCCACTGGGGATCAAGCCCACAACCCCAGCATGTGCCCTGATCTGGAATTGAATCACATTCATGTCCACAGGTCGACAGAGCCACACTTGTGAGCCATGCTTGCTGGGCAATATTTGTTCATTTTAAATTGGATTATCTTTCTCTCATTGTTACACAGATGATGATCCTATGACTATGGTATGTGTTGAAAATATTTTCTTCTACTTGGTATTTGAATATTTAAAGTTACACTTTTCCATTGAGGATTTTTAATTTTGCCTCTGTCAATTATGTAAACATTTGCATTATGGCATCTGAAGTTTGGTTCTTATTTAGGAAAGTCTTTCTTATCAAATATTCTAAAACTATTTTCCACTATTATTTCTTAATTTTTAATGTACTTAATTTTAGTTCTTGACTTCATTTGAAATGCATATGCGAGTCTGCAATGTACGGATGTGTATGGTGTAAGAAAGGTGTTTATTTATTTACAAGGTGTTTAACTATTTATTTACCAATGTATACACAGTCCTCAAAGAATTGTTTATCGAATAAATTACCTGAAGAAAGAAAAAAACAAAAACAAAAACTCAGACACAGACAAAAGTATGATGCTATAAGAGGGAAGGCGGGTGGAAGGTGGCAAAGGGTAAAGAGGGTCAAATATATGGTGATTGAAGATTTGACTTTGGGAAGTGAGCACACACAGCAATGTACAGGTAATGTATCATATAATTCCACACTTTTGCACCGCTGGTGGGAATACAGACTGGTGCAGCCACTGTGGAATATACAGTTTCTTTAATTCTAGGTTAATGGACTTTTTGGGAATGTTTCAAGGGAAGACCATAACACTGTACTTTTTTGTAAAGAGTCTTGATTATTCCTTCATACTTCTTTATTCATATGAAATATAAAACTGGTTTCTAATATTTCATTAAAAATCTTGTGATTTTTGATTGGTATTGTGCTAAACATATAGGAAAAATATTTTATATAGAAAAAATATGTATAAATCCTTCAAAGTGTTTGTTGTCTATAAGAACACTGGATCACAGAAGCTGAAACATCTTATAAAATGCCAATATTTTCCTCTGAGAGTGTAGGAGGTAAAAAGAAATAAAAACCACTGGGACTGCGGTGCTACCCTGTACTTGCACAAGTCTGAATTAGACAGAGAGGATTATTCAAAGGCAACTCAAGTAAATAAAACCTGTTACTATTTTAAACTTATAATGAAAAGGATAATTGAGTGAGTTGTCTTTATTTCTCCTACATATCATATTTTCTCGATGTAGCAAGCTACAGGATAACACAAATTATAATCAGAAAGCTGATTGAGCATGAAATAAGAACAAAGGAAGTCCATTATTTAATTCAAATATTTAATGATGCAATGGATCCAACTATTCAGTATTCACAAACCAATTAGCTTGGACAGATAAATTTCTGTGCTATATTATATTCTTCCATGGACATTCTTAGAGGACTTTTGACAATATTTGCCTTTTTCACTCTGTTTTCTTAATTCCATTTCATAGCAGGCCACCCCCTGGCGGACACAGATTTTTCTTACAGGTATTTGTGTCTGTGAATGTGATAAGCTACCAGTAACTGAAATTCTGATAAACAGCAGCTGATTTGACTCAGTAGTGAATATGGCCAAGGCGGAAAATGGCTGGGTCCTGATCCAATGGCTTTCCTAGGAATAGCAAACTGACCAGCTCATCAGAAGTTACCGTTCTGCTAAGAAGATTGGAAATATCCATGTTAAGAGTGCTAGATGTTATGTTTCATAGCTTCAGTAGATATCTATATATATAAAAGCCTAAGCAACCATTAAGACAGAAGGATATGCACTGAACACCAAGAAGCAGATGCTTAACACAGAGATGCCCCAAGACCACAGGCCCGGAGAGCTGATGGAGCCTGCTGACCAATCTCTCAGTCTCTTCCCCCAGCCAGCAGGTCCCAATCGCCTGATCAGGGCTAGGCCCCAGGGTTGGGACAAGGAACCAGGGGTGGATGGCAGTGGGCATGGCTCCTTTTCCAGGGGGACTGAGGGCCGGCTCTCTTCTCTGGGCCTGCTGGCCAACCTCCTGGTCCCTCTCCTACAACTCCCCAGCTGGCAGGTCCTGATCTCCAGATCGGGGGATGGCTCTTGGGCTGAGATAGGGAACTGGGGTACATGGCAGTGGGCACAGGCAGTGAGGAAAGAAGAGGTGGGTAGGCAGGGAGGTGGAGAACCATAGGATGACATGCACAAGTGGTGAGGGAAGGAGGAGGCAGGGAACCTGATTGGCCCTGATTGGCCCTGATCACTGGCCATGCCTAGGGACCACAATGATGCAAAAATTTCATGCACTAGGCCTCTAGCCTAGTTAACATATATTATTCCAATGTTCCTGAGAAGCATTTAATTTATTATCTCATGGTTTAAATGTTTTTATATGTAATCTTTCAAATTAGAGGTGTTCAGTTAATTAAAAACAGTTATCCTATCTCCCATGGTATTATTTTATTTTTGGATATTTATATGTTTTATCAAATATTTTTATTGTTTTTAATATAGTTTATTGACATTTTACAGAGAGAAAGGGAGAGAGATAGAGAGCTAGAAACATCGATGAGAGAGAAACATCGACCAGCTGCCTCTTGCACACCCCCTACTGGGAATGTGCCCGCAACCAATGTACATGCCCTTGACCGGAATTGAACCCGGGAACTTTCTGTCCGCAGACCAACGCTCTACCACTGAGCCAAACCGGTTTCGGCTATCAAATATTTTTAAATTGGCTTTTGGAGAGAAAGGGAGAAGGATAGCGAGATAGAGGCATCAGGGAGAGAGAGGCATCACTGATCGGCTGCCTCCTTCATGCCCCCACCAAGATCAAGCCTGCAACCTGGGCATGTTCCCGAACTGGGAATCAAACCAGTGATCTCTGGGTTCCTGGGTCAACGCTTAATTGTTGAGCCACACCAGCCAGGCTATTTTGCCAAATATTTGATTACATGATATGATGTACAGAAACCTCACCATTCTAGTCACCTTGTTCTATTTGAACTTTACTTAGTATGCACTTTAATTAGTATGCATCAGAAACATGGCACCCATAACTAGACAAAGTCCTGGTTTTATCCAGCATGGGATCTTATTTTATTTTCAACTATCAGCATAGTGTGTTATTACACAATTTTACCTACACACACTGTCATGTGTACTCATCTTTCACCACCACAAATATATTTTTACTCAGAAATGACCTCTCAATTCTCTCCTTCCTTAATGTTTAAAAATTTCACAATAATATACAGAAATGAAAAATGTCACAATTATTGAATTCACAGGTTTATAGATGCATGACTGCACAAGAGTGGAATGCTAAACCTCAGAAATACATCAAATAGCAAAAAGACATATTGTCCACTATATACCTAAGCCCACTCTCCTCTCATGGACATTTATTTTACCCTCACAAGAGCTGCTTCTGAAGAGATGGGCCTAGATGATCTTGTTCCACCTAAATAAACCCATTTACTGCTCACAGTCGAGTGCACAGTGGATACCTGACATAAGTCACTCGCCTTAGGGGAATTCACTGTATTAGCTCAAGCTTATACAAGTAGAATTTTCTTTTCATAAATTTAGAACTGGAAATCAAAAAGCCTGAGATGGTTAGATTCAGGTCAGTGGTAGAAATGAAGCAACTTATAAAACTAGGTCTAGACAAATCGCATGCAATTCAAAGCTGTGAGGTACAATGAAGACAAACGAGAAAAGTTAAAGATATTTGAGGAAAACAGAACTGCCTCTGAGAGCCTAGGAGGTAAAAAGAAGTAAAAACTCGTGACTTTTCATTTGGCCATGGATTAAAAAAAATGTTTGGTAACATGGATGAATAAGTTTTGTTTTGTTTTTGTCCATTGAAAGCTAAAAGATTCCCTTATTTTACATTATTAATGCCTTTTTTAATTTGAGCTACTCTGATAGACTTTTTTTCATTATAATAACACCATGAGCATTATGAAATGCAACATCCAACTTTGGGATGTTAATGAATGCTTTATTGAGAAGGTAACATTTTTTTCTTAAAGAATAAACATAATTTTGTAAAGAAATATATGGAAGAGTTAAATAAAAAGGTAAATAATAAAAATAATCTGAAATATATGTGGATTAGTAAAGAAATATGTGGGCATGTTAATTTCAGTAGATAACTAAAGTCAGTTAAATTATTTCTAATGCAGGCAATCCACAGGTGACTTTGGTCAAAGACCTGAAAGAAATAAGGAAGCAAGTCATATGGATATCAGGGAATAGAAATAATAGAGCTCTACACACCATATATTTAACACAGGCCTAATATAACATTTCAAAGTATCCCAATGAATATCTGATGAATAAATTCAAGGGTCAACAAATAGATATTTAAAACTATAAGAATCAAAATAGTTGATGTTTATTTTAGAAAAGTTTGATCCAAAAGGGATTTTATACTATTTAAATATAAGTGTTTATTTTATATTATATAAGATTTTGGTCACTTACCTTGCAGTTGTTTTAAATAAATAAGCAAAATAAAAGTATTTTAGATTCTTTAGTACTTTTGGGATATCATGTTATAAATCATATAAAACTAAGAGATAAATTATATATTTGTTACATAAATATTTTTTTAAATCTACAATAATTTTTATGGATTTTCTCATCATTAAAATTAAAATAATATTGGGATTTTATTTTTGCTCAGTCCTTAGTTCATGTGTTTGCATTCTACTATAGTTGACTTAAATAAATATTAAATATTTAAAATAGGTCATTAATTGCCAACATTTATTTCATTACTCACAAGGGACTTATATCTTTTTACAAATAGCTAGACATATAGATAGGCCATAATCTTTATTTTCCTAAAAAATATTACAAGTTAAAATTTCTTCACTATTTTGTAATGATTTACTTTTTGGATTCAGTTATGTGGTTTAGTAATAGAATCTCCATATAGAATTTGTTTTGTGTTTTCATTTTTTTTAGGTATTTTATTTTAAGTGATTTTTTTAAATGTACACTTTTTATTGTTTAACTTTATTATTATTGTTGACACTATTACAGATGTACCCAAACCCTCCTTTTCCAAATTCCACTCATCCCCTTACCCCCTTCCCTCTGGCCATCCCTTCACTATTGTCTGTGTCTATGGTTTATGCACAAATATCCATGTATAATTTTAAATTACTTTATCTTTAGTAATTTAAATAGTATTTAAACATATGCCTAATATATGTTTCTCTGAAAGTCATATGCAAGACAGAATCAAATATAGAGACCTTCTAGTATATGTAGCTTAGTCTGTTTAATTGTACATTGCAGGAAATAAAGGCCTGTAGAATCAAGTAAATTGTGCAACTTTACAATGCATAACCCAGTAGAAAGGCAATTGAGTCTTTTCTAAATAGCATAGGAGAGTTCAAGATGTAAGAAAATATATTTATATTTCAGTTGGCCATAAAGTAAGTGTATTTATAACTTACTCTCTGGGTCAGAATTCTGAGAGGAATTTAAATGAGGACATTTATAAAAGTGAAACTTTCAGCATATGCTGCAATTTGGTGTAGCATTATTTAATACTATATCTGGTTTTCAATATAAGCACAATAATAATAATATTAAATTAATTATGATCATCATCAAGTACTTTGCTAAAATCAATACTTATTAAATTTGGACCTTCTTTTTAGAGACCAATCTTTTCTATAAAGTTGATTGATTAAAGTTATTTTTTACTAAGTGTCTATTATTTTTCAATGTTTATCAACCTCAGCTAATTCATTCATAGATTTTTAAATTTATTATGTAATAAAATCAGACTAATATCATAGTAACTACTGAGATTTCCTTTAGGTCTTATTCTATCAGATTTTTCTGTTTCTATTTCTCCATTAAGTCTTCAAAATGATTTTGTTTCTCAATAATCTATATGTCCCTGATACAGCAAAATGCTATGCAACAAGTTGTGCAACTACATATAAGAAGAAAAAGATACATCACAAAATTTTGTTGAGCAGTAACAATAATTTTTAAAAAGAATAATTATGAAGCACATGTCTCAAGAAGTAGCAAGAGGTTGTATCAAGAGGATATGACAAAATTCAAATCCATTTATGATTAAAAAGTCAAGAAAGTAATAAAGGCCATATATGACATAATAAAGGCTATATATATATGACAAATATATAGCTAACATAACTCTCAATGGTAAAAAGCTGAAAGACCAGGAATGGTTCTCATAAAAAGAAATAAAAGTTTTCAAATTGGAAAGAAGTACTGTCACTATTTGAGGAAAACCTGGTTTTATTTTAGAAAACCCAAAAGACTCCACCAGAAACTATTAGAACTAATAAGTTCAGTAAAGTTGTAGGGTACAAAATTAATATTCATAAATCTATCCTAAATAATAAAGAAGTAATATGAAAATTGACCATCACCCCCCTCACAAGGTGACCATGCCAGCAGGGAGTTAGTAAGGGATGACCAAATGACTGAATAAGCAGGTTGAGGGGGCCACCAGGCCAGCAGCGGGGATGAGTGAGGGATAACCAAACAACTGAACAGAAGGCTGCATTGGGTGACCAGGCCAGTGGGGAGGGCCATGAGAGGTGACCAGGCCAGTAGGGGAGACAATTGGAGGCATCGAAGCCAGTGGAGGGTCAATTAGGAGCAATCAGGGTGGCAGAGGGGGGTGGGCAGTTCAGGGTGACCTGGCCAGCAGTAGGTGGCACTTAGTGGTGACTAGGAAGGCAGGCAGGCAGGTGAGTTATTAGGAGTCAGTGGTCCAGGATTGTGAAAGGGATATTCGACTGCTAGTTTTGGCCCTATTCCTAGGATCGGGCCTAATTCAACAGTCAGACAATCCAAAGAGTCCTGGATTGGAGAGTGTGTAGGCTAGGTGGAGGGGACCTGAATTTCATCCACTGGGTCTCTAGTATAACAATAATAAACAATTAGAAAGATAAATATTTTTAAATCCCATTTACAATTGTATCAAGAAGAATAAAACAACTAGGCCAGCCACTTAACTAAGGAGCCATACTTATGCTCATAAAACTATAAGACAATAATGAAAGAAAATAAAGACAAAACAAATAAAGGGAAGAATATTCTGTGCTCATGGATTGGAATGATTCATGTTGTTATAATGTCCATATTACCCAATCTACAGATTCAATGCAATCTCTATTAAAATACCAAAGGTCTTTTTCACAGAACTAGAACAAATCAATGTTATATGGAACTACAAAAGATCTCAAATTGATAACACAATCTTAAGGGGGAAAAAAAATAAACAGCCAGGCTGGCATGGTAAAAAGCTGAAAGACCAGGAATTCTTTGAACATTGATCTATAAAACAGGAGGTCATGGTTTGATTCCCAGTCAGGGAATATGCCCAGGTTGCAGAATTCTTCCCCAGTGTGGGGCATGCAGGAGACAGCTGATCAATGATTCTCTCTCATTATTGATGTTTCTTGTCTTTCCTTCTCTATTCCTCTCTGAAATAAATAAAAATAGGTAAAAGAAAGAAAGGAAGGAGGGAGAAAGAAAGAAAGAAAGAAAGAAAGAAAGAAAGAAAGAAAGAAAGAAAGAAAGAAAGAAAGGGAAAGAAAGATAGAAGAAAGAAGGACAAAGTTAGAGGCATCATGCTTCCCAATTTCAAAGTTCATATGTGACAAAGCTATAGTAATAAATAGAGCTTGGTACTGGCACAAAAACAGGCACATAGATCAATGAAAAAGAATATAGATCCCATAAATAAACTCATGCTTATATTGGCTATTAAATAACGGGTAAATGTCAGAATCTTCAGTAAATGATTTTGGGAAAACTACATAGACAAATACCAAAAGGAATATGAACCACTTTCTGACAACATATAAAAAATAAACTCAAAACAATTGAGGCTTAAATGTAAGACCTAAAACATAAAACTTCTATAAGAAAACATAACTAAATGCTTTGACACTGATCCAATATATTTTTGGATATGTCTCCACAGGCAAGAGCAACAAAAAGCAAAAATAAACAAATGTTGCTACATAAAACTAAAAAGATTTGCTCAGCAAAGGAAACCATCAATGAAATGAAAGGCAACCTACTGAATGAGAGAAGATATTTGCAAATAATAGATCAATAAGGGATTGATATACACAATACACACTGAGTGGCCAGCTTATTATAACTTCTGAATGCATAATAATCTGGCCACTCAGTGTATATCCTATATAATAAAAGGCTAATATTCAAATTGTCTCCTCTATCAGGAGTTTGACCAGCAGGCAGGCCAGCCAACCACCCATGTCCCCTCTCCTGGTCAGGCTGGACCCACCCATGCATGAATTCATGCACCAGGCTATATATATATATATATATATATATATATATATATATATATACTGACTGAGTGGCCAGATTATCATGCATCCAGAGATCATAATTATCTGGCCACTCAGTGTATAAAGAACTCAAACGAACTCAACAGCAAAAGAAAATCCAAATAAAAATTGGGCAAGAAACTCGAATAAACATTTATCCAAAGAAAACAGATGGCCAACAGATCCATGAAAGAATGCTCAACATCACTAATAATCAGGGAAGTGCAAATAAAAACACTAATGAGATATCACTGTACACCTTTCTGAAGGGCTATTATACTAGTACTGAAGGCCCGATGCATGGAATTTGTACACGAGGTGAGGAGGTGTTCCTCAGCCCAGCCTGCACCCTCTCCAATCTAGGACCCCTCGAGGGATGTCTGACTGCCTGTTTAGGCCTGATCCCACCAGGCAGTTGGACATCCCTCTCACAATTCAGGAAACTGCTCACCTGCCTGCCTTCCTGATTGCCCCTAACTGCTTCTGCTACCAGCCTGGTCAACCCCTAACCACTTCCATGCCAGCCTGATTCATGTCCAACTGCACCTCTGCCGGCTTGGCCATCCCTAAGTGACCTCCCCTACAGGGTTAATCACCTCCAACTGCCCTCCCTTGCAGACCTGGTCCCTCTCAACTGCCCTCTCCTGCTGGCCATCTTGTGGTGGCCATCTTGTATCCACATGGGGGCAGGATCTTTGACCACATGGAGGCAACCAGCTTGTATGTTGGAATGATGGTCAATCTGCATATCACTCTTTTATTAGATAGGGTAGAGGCCTGGTGCTTGGGTGGGGGCCAGCTGGTTTGCCATGAAGGGTGTCCTGGATCAGGGTGGGGCTTTTCTTGGGGCAAGGGGCCTGTGGTGGTTTGCAGGCCGGACACGCCCCCTGGCGACCCAAGCAGAGACCCTGATATCTGGAATTTATTTACTTTCTACAATTGAAACTTTATATTAATTAGATCTGGAGCAGATCCGAGTCCCCTGCTCACTCTATGGCTGCCACCATTTCTGTTTGGTTTTATGTATCTTCTATAATTGAAACTTTGTGTCCTTGAGTGGAGGCCTAGACCCGCCAAAGTGTGTGGAAAGAGTGGCTTCCTTTATTGCCGGGGAAATCCAAATCTCTCTCAACTGCTCTCTGTGGCTGCAGCCACCTTGGCTGGGGTTAATTTAAATACTTGCTCTGATTGGCTGGTGGGCATGGCTTGAGCAGAGTGATGGTTAATTTGCATATTACTCTTTTATAAGGTAGGTTGTGTTGACAAGAATGTGGAAAAATGGAAATCTTTGTGCAATGCTGGTGGGTCAGTAAATTAGTGTAGCACTATTAATTTCTCAAAGAATTAAAAATGGTACTACCATACAACCCAGCAATTACACTTCTGGGCATTTGTCTAAGAAACATGGGAACATTAATTTGAAAAGATATATAAATCCCTATGTTCACTGATACATTATTTACAATCGCTAAGATATTGGAGCAAAGCAACCTAGGCATCCATTGGTAGATGAATGGATAAATAAGATGTGCAGTATATACATACTAGTAAATATATATATATATATATATATATATATATATATATATATTTAATGGGACATTATTTAGCAATAAAAAGGATGAAATATTGTCATTTGCAACAACTTAGGTCAACCTTGAAAATATCTGCTGAGTGAAATAGACACATAAAGACAAATAACATATGAATTCACTTACATGTGGAACCTACATGTAACAAAACAAAACAAAACAGAAACCTACTCATAGATACAGAGAATGAACTGATGATTGACAGAGGCATGGTAGGTAAGGGAATGGGTGAAAAAGGTGAAAAGGAATAAGAGTTATACCCTTTCTATTATAACACAACTAAATCAAAAGGATGCAATGGACAGCACAGGCAATACACTCAGTAACATTTTAACTGTGATACTAGATTTATGGTGGTAATCACATTGTAAGTTATATACATGTAGAATCACTATGTTGTACACCTAAAACAAATATAATATTGTATTTCAATTGTACTTCAATAAATAATTTTAATAAGAATAAACTGAGTTTTATTATTTTAAACTTGCACTTAGTACTCAGAAAGAGAATAAATAATGCCTATATTTGGGATAACAGCCTGTTAATTTAATGAAAAAGTAGCTGGCTTAACATCTCAAACAAAGTTCCATTAAAAACAGAGATTATCTTATAAAGCTTATCAGTAAGCTATTTTTTCAATTAATGGTTAAAAACAACTATTTTTCCTCTGAAGATGCATAGAGCACTTAAAGAATTAAGCCAGGACAAGCTGTTTTAGATAGATCTTCTCCCAATGCCCACAAAATCTAGATTGTGTATCCTTGGAAATAATTGTCTTTCTTTTGCACAATAGCCTAGAAACAGATGAAAATGTTGATAAACTAATTTTTAATGTCCTCCCATTTAAAAGTAAATAAATAAAGAGCTATTTTTAGTATCATAGTCTCAGGAAAATTTAAATTCATGTATCACTTGATATTTACCCATAAACTAAAATTTTTCTTGTGGGAAATTTCAAGGCCATAATTTTGAGCTCCACATTCATTATTTATTTCTTGACTAGGAGATAAGTTGCAGAGGCTAATACTAATCAGATTTTTTAAATTGAAAAATCATGAATGCATTTTGGGGCAAAAGTAGGTTTACAGTTGTGAGTATGACAGTTTATTCTTATGTTATTCTTTATTAATTAGTGTATTATTTTCCATATGAACAACTGTAAACAAGGGGGCCTCAGTATCTAATAATTGGACATTTATGTCATACTTTTCTTAAAGAACACTTAGTTCCCATTTGGAAAATGTGGAGTGTATTCAAGTGGTATCAGTATAACATACAAAGGATGAATAGTAGATTAAATAAATTTAATAAACTGTGGACTCAAAAATTTCCTGGTAAAGAAAGCCTGGTGAATCCCTTAGTCATTGTTAGTATCTATCTATCTATCTATCTATCTATCTATCTACCTATTATCTATCATCTATCTATCATATATATAATCCATCTATCTAGCTATCTATCTTCATCATCATCATCATCTTCTATCTATTTTTCTATGTATATATTTATCATCCATTTATCCTTTATCTGAATTCTAACTGCTCCCTCTGACATTTGGAGAGTTACCCTAGAGAAAGCAGCAAAGGTGAATCAACTCTAAAAACATCTTCAAGAAAGATCTAAAAACATCTGCAAGAAAGATCAATCATCTTTCTTGCAACTGTTTGTGCCAAACATTCCATTAAAGGTGAGATGACAGAGTACATGTAAATGCAGAGTTTTTTGTTTGTTTGTTTGTTTGTTTTGTTTTGTTTTATTTTCAAAAGGTTGAAAACAGTAGATATTTGAGAGATAGAAGTCTAGAGATTTTAAACTCTAGTTTCATATTACTGATTTTCATATCCCTAATCAGTTGTCATGAATAAAATAAGATATATGTCAGTATTATGATATTTAAATATTTATATAAGGACAAGAAATCCTTGAAAATAATACATTGTTTTCTACTTAAATTTTATTCCCCTTATTTTGTAGACCCAGTCCTTGTCTTAACAAAATGTTAAATGTACAAACTTTTTAATATAAGAATTGATAACTTTATTTATATTAAAAGGGGATTATATCTTTACATTGAAATGTACATTTAAAGTAAACTATCTATGGTCTGTCTGGGTGGCTTTGTTGGTTGGAGTGTTGTCCCATACAGAAAAAGTTTGCAGTGTAATTTCAGTCTGGGCACATAGCTAGGTTGTGAGTTCAGTCTCTATCCCTGGGAGCACATATGGGAGGCAACTGATAGATGTCTCTCTCTCTCTCCCTTTTTCTCTCTAAAAATAAAAATGTAACCTTGGGTGATGATTAAAATAAAGTAAAATAAGCTACCTGTGATGTACTTTCTTATCAATTGATTTTAAGGAGAGAGAGAGGAAAGGAGAGGGAGAAAGAGAGAAAGAAACGTTAATATGAGAGAGAAACTTCCATCGGTTGCCTTTCATATACAACCTGTCCAGAATCATACCTTCAACCTGGGTATGTGCCCTGACAGGGAATCGAACCTGTGACCTTTTCAGTGTAGAAGAGCCACTCCATCCAACTAAGCCACCCAGGCAGGGCTCTGTGATGTACTATTAATGTACAACCAGAATGAGTAGATTATCATCACTGGGGGTAAATTATTTATTTCTGCCAAGTATCTTTGGTGGAACTATTTTGGGAAAATATTGGCTCAGAAGATTGGGTTCAAGTTCTAGATCCACGAAGGTAAGACATTGAGAATAACAGTTTAGCACTCAGTTTCTTTCTGTAAATTAGGCATAACGAAATCACCTGTTTCCTAGTTTCTATGAATGATTATTTACTTATTAAGTTAACACATTGAAGTAAGTTGCTAATATACTTATTGGTGTTAGTAGCTTCTTTGCAGAGATTTATTCGCTCCATGAGTAATCTCTATCATTTAGCAAAATGCTATAAAAACAGTAATACTGACAAAGTCTGCACTTTCCCTATTGGCATTTGGATTATGCTCTTGCAGCTTATTGATTAGAATCCACATCCTCTTTTATTCATATTTTTTAAAAATATATTTTATTGAGTTTATACGGAGAAGAAGAGAGAAGAATAGAGAGTTAGAAACACCTATGAGAGAGAAACATAGATCAACTGCCTCTTGCACACCCCCTACTGGGGATGTGCCCGCAACCAAGATACATGCCCTTAACCAGAATTGAACTTGGGACCTTTTAGTCTGCAGGCCAACGCTCTATCCACTGAGCCAAACCGGTTTCGGCTACATCCTCTTTTAATCCCTCATTGGAAATAACAAATAAATCCTATCTAATAAAAGAGTAATATGCAAATTGACCATACCTCCACTACACCCACAACCCATGCCCATGAGCCACTCCCACCATCCAATCAGGAGTAAATATGCAAATAAACCCAACCAAGATGGCTGTGGACACAAAGAGCAGAAAAGGAACATTTAGAGCTATGCTGTTGAGTTTTTTATTTTTTTGCTGCTGACTTTAAATTCACTGGAAGAGAAGCATAGAGACAGCCACTGTTTGCCTTAATAATCTTTTGTCATACAAATGAGACACTTCAAATGTACAGTTAACTCAAGCCAGGGAGGACAGCTTCTCATTGACTTTGAAACTCAAAGGTTTGTCAAGAGCTTCCAACTGACTTTCAAGAAGACCTTTTTTGGCTTCCACTCTCATTCATTTAAAAACAGCAACAAGAAGCTACAAACTTAATGAAAAAAATAGGTACACAAAAACATTATGTTTTAATATTCTTAGAAACGACACTGCTAATCTCAATATACAAAGGAGGTCAAAATCACAAAGAAAAAAATGTGTAGCACCATTATGTTCCATAAAACTAATATGGTCCCCAAATACCTCAGAAACTTGCATGCTCTGAATCTGAAGTATGGTCAGACTCAAAGTTTGGTTGCTATGCTGAAAAGGAAATGGGTATGAAACTGCTTAGTTACAGGTTTGTTATTGCCATTACTGCATGATCACAAAAGGTGATAGTGATTTTTTTTTTAGTTTCCTTCAACTCTCCACTGTTAATAAAGAAACAACTAATGATGTTATACTGAAGAGGTTGAATACAAAAGAAGATAGTATCGTCCAATCCTGGTTAGTTTATATTCTAGTAAGTGTTCTACCTTGTTGAATAATTATGCTCACCAACTTTTTGAAACTCCATACAATACCAAGCAAAATACAAGCTTTCTGAAAAAAACCAAAAATGGATCAACCAGTTCAACTGCTCTCAAAAAGGGCCTTCTGATAGCTTGTTAAAAACAATTAAACATGGTTAAGAACAATCCCTTTTAGGAAACAGGGAGCTTTCAGACAATTTTTCCTTCTTATGTAGCAGGAAACTCAGCAAGATGTTATTTTAAGCCATTTACCTCATGACAAATGAGGAGAGTATGCAACAAAAGCAGTGAGGGGCTCTGTGCTCCTCATACTAACGATGCCATGTTTTCTTAATACACATGCTCTCTTCCTCAATTTATGCTCAGATAATTAAAGGCAAACTGTTGATGTCTCCAGAAAAATCCACCATAGCTATTTTTTTCACTTTTAATTATCCTGAATTTCTGTAAGAATTGTATAATAAAATGACTTCCAGAAACCTTTCAAACTTAATTTGGATTATATACAATTTTTCTTACATGTTGTTATCATTTCAACTTTCTCTTTTGAATTTGAACTTTACTATTCAAAAGTTGAGCAAAAATTTCACAGGACACTAGAATAATTCTATGGAGTAAATATACGGGTTGCATTTTGTCTACTTTTATAAATTTCATGCAAATTAATGTTATCTATGAAATGATATGTTTAAAATTGAATGTAATTTTCCATATCCCTAAATACTGTGCCACATTGGTTGAATTGAAGTAAATCAGTAAAAGGAATTTCAAACAGAATATGCCACTTTAATTTATTTTCATTTTTCATCAACTCTTCATCATTTATTAAATACATATCTATACAGGACAGGGCATAATGCTATGTACCTAGAGGATATGAAAGCTTCGATCATATCCTAAAGGAGCTTATAGTATTGTAGAGAAGGTCAAGTTATGTTATTTTCCTTCAATTTCCCCAAAGGAATGATTCTTTAGAAGGTTGAACAAAAAGAATTACAAAACAAAATAAGTAGTAGCAAGTTTGTAAATTATTGGCAACTAGAATAGTCTACTGTTCAGATCTGTCACTGGGACAGGAATACTTCATGATTTTACATTATTTTATTTAATAAATCATATTAAAGGGGTACTTTGAAATCAAAGCCAAGAACCTCTACCTGTCCCTGAATATACACAATTTCTTCCTGTCATAGGAGAAAAAGTTAGTCACCTTACCACTTTATTCCCCATCATAAGAGACAACATCTTCTCTTTTAAAAAATAAACCATATATGAAAGTTCTGCCAATATTTGTCAACCATTTACAGTCTGAAGTGGAGAAAGGCATACTCTCTTTATTTTGAAAATGATTCCATTAACCAAATTATATAAAAAATATATTCCTGAACTTTTACTAGCAGAATGAAAAATAACTGTAGAATAAAACAATATGATACTGCCACAGAGATATATACCCGTATACTTTGTAAGGTTCAAGAGGCAAGAGAGATAACTTTCCACTTCATGGAAAAAGAAAACTCCATAGCATTTCAGTTGGATCTTTAAAGACACTAAAATTTGGGCATATGGGGAAAGGAAAGGGAAATTCTTGGACAATGAAACACCATTAGCAAAAGAACAGCATTCAGAAAGCAGGTAGATTTGCAGAACATTCCATGATTAGTGTTAGGTGGCATGAATTTGTGCAAACATTGGGATATCAAATTGCTGGACTAGTAGGTAAATCATTAAATGCTATACATATATGGGAGATTTTTTTTTTCATTATTGTTTTTGCTACTTGGTGTTCCTAAATGGAAGATGAATACTTTTTTCGACCAGAGATGTCTTTATACACTTTGGAACTTATCTTTTTTTTTAATGAAATACATATGGACATGATATTGGCATACATGCTGCTTTTGCTGTATCTCATATAGAGTTTAGAATCTCATTGATAATGCTAAAAAGATTGTTTATCCACAATTTCTCCCACTCCATTTCTTTTAAAAATGGACTTTGTGGAAGAAGGTAATTCATGAAGAAACATGGCAATCTATGGAGCATCCCAGAGGCCAGGCCTGACTACAAATCTGATTTTTTTTTAATGCAACCAAGGATATTTCTTGGATCACATGACCTCACACATCTAGAGAAAATAATGAACAACATAGACTGGTGAACAAAACAGAACCAGGGAAAGAGAATCAGCGATCAGAGTCTCAAACCTCAGAGGGAAAGTAGGGGAAGGTGGAGGTAAGGGGAAGAGATCAACCAAAGGACTTGTGTGCATGCACATGGGCCTAGCCAGTGGCCATGGACAACGGGGCATGGGAGCATATGTAGGGAGGGGTTTGGGATGGGAATGGGGGGATATGAACAATTATATGATACTATAATCAATAAAAATGAATTTTAAAAAATAAAATAAATAAAATAAAATGCAACCAGTGCCTGACCGCAAACTGAATTATGAAAGCCTAGAGTCAGTCAACCACTGAACTGTTTATGGAGGTAAGCTGCTGTGTGAGATGCCCTTGGGAAAACAAAAAAAGTACACAATGATTGTTGTGCTGAAGTAGCTTACTTTCCTAGTTAAAGAGATGAGACACAGGCACTCAAAGTCAAATAATAATGAAAGATAAAGCATACCTAGACAAATAAATGATACATATGGGTAAGTCTAAAGGGGTGGTGGATTCTCTCCTGGGGTACCTGTGTGCCCTGGATCTCTTATGATGAAACTATGATCATTATTACTAAATGCCTAATGGAAAATACACCTATTTCTCTCCTTCTTAGAATCATATGAACTCACCATGACAACACTGTCTATAATTAGGGGGAAAATGGGGCTCTGTTGCAGGTTCCCATTTTGTACGTGTATGTTGGAGGGTGGAGTGACTGAAGGTGTTTTAGTCTAGAAAGAAGCAACTGAAATTTAACTTGGAGAAATGCCTGAAATAAGTGTTTCATGTAATATGTCCCCCCTTTCTATTATGGGACTGAGAGTAGTATATACAAGGTCATATAGTCATAATATAAATTGCACATAAGTGTACTAATACACTTATCACAGTTTTTATTTTAATTATTAGAGGGTTGGTGCATGAAAATTCATACACTGGACGGGGGAGTCCCTCAGCCTGGCCTGCCCCTCTCACAGTCTTTAATCCCTCTGAGGTGGGAGGTGACCCCACAATCAGAAGAAGGTGACACCCCATCACACTTCTGTTGCTGCCACTGATGGCAGCACAAGCCTCAGCCAGCCCAGGTTACCTGAGCCTCAGGCATCCTTGGGTGACTAGGGGACTAAGGGACTGGGGGACTCCGGAGGTAGGCACGTGTAGTGCCCAGGCCTGCCTGGGGGTGGGCCCAGCCTTGCCATGTGCCTGCCGCCCTGGCAGGGCTGAGGGGACTGGGCACCACAATCTTGTGGCTGTGGGTGCCCCTATCTTTGAGGGTGGGGCAGTCAATTAGCATATACCCTCCTTATTGGCTGTGGGGTGCCACCATCTTTGCTATGGTATGTGGGTCAATTAGCATATTCCCTCTATTAGATAGGCTTTTGAATAGTCTAGATTTCATCTCACTAAACTATGCTATGCCTTCAGAACAACACTTGGTATGGCACATATCCTGTATAAAAAAAACAGGTAATATGCAAAGTGACCCTCAAGCCATCCCAAGATGGCTGAGCCCACAGTGGAGGCAGGATTCCTGTAATGAACGATCAGAAGGGAACTGAGGCTGTGTGGCACCGGGCCAGGGCAGGGGACCTGAGGCTGTGCCCCCACTCAGTGGGGCTTGACAGCGGACCTCAAGCTGCACCGCCAAGCGCCAGTGCTGGGACAGGGGACCTCAGGCTGCAACCCCTGCCCAACAGGGCTTGACAGGGGTGGGGCTGGCCAGGTCTGGGTCTCAGGTGATTTCAAGGTGTGTGCAGGTGAGTGGACTCTGACAGGAGGAAGATTTTCATATACATTTTATTAATTTTCTGTCATCTCTGACACTTCTATTATAGAGAAAGGGCAAATCATAGTACTAAAATATTCCCTCTAATTAATTCTCTTTAATGTGAATGAATTTCACGCACCAGGCCACTAGTATAATGCAATTATACTATATATATATATATATATATATATATATATATATATATATATATATAATGTTGCTGTAAAAATATTTACAAAGATTAAAATTGTTCTTTTAAAAATCTACCTACACATGATAAAACATATCAATATACTTAAAATTTATTAGTCTACAACTTTAACACCTGTTTATTTTTATTTAAAATAACTTTCATATGTAATATACTTAAGGACGATATGTATAGGTATCTGTATTGTATGTATACACTTAAAACAAAAAATACAGATCAATAAACTGTTTGGCACTTGTAAGGATTGCATTTGCCTGTTTAAATGAATGTAGTGATATGTTATACACACTTAGATAATTGAGTATTTGAGGGCCAAAACTCTGCTGTGCTCCCCATTTGGAAACTCTCTTCTCATTATGATTCAATCTGTGGTTGAATACCTCCAAGCTTGGGAAACTGACGTCATGAAATAATCCTGAATGGCATTTGGAAATCTCTGGATACTACAAAATTATTCCTGGATGACATTTGAGAAAACAACAGAGAGAACAAAAGGCCTCTGTTACATAAATTCCTTTGAATACTAACAAAAGTCATATGAATGAAAGATAATGAAGTGAGAAAAATTAATCTCAAGGAAAATGAACATGTGAAAATTTTTGTCTTACTGTGCACTATTAAAAGAAATTTTCAACCAGTGTGCTGCAAAAAGCACACTGGTGTGCTGCAAGAATTTTTAAAACATTTACATTTAGTCCGGGGCATTGATATCTTTTCCTTGTCAAATTAAAAAAAAATGATAACAACTAACATAACAATAGCCATCTGGTGTCAATGAATCAAAATTATATTTTTGTTTTTGACAATACAAGCAAAAAATATATATTTCTTGGTGTGCCATAGGATTTTATAATTGTTTGTATGCCATGAGATGAAAATTCCTACCATATACAGATAAGTATAGAATTGTACACTTGAAGCCTATTCAATTTTATCATACAATGTCACCTCAATATTTTTTTAATGTCATTTTAGAATAAGGAAAAGAACAAAAAAAGCTTGTATGCCCTAAACTGGTTTATCTCAGTGGGTAGTGTTGGTCCCCCAGACTAAAGAGTCCCAGTTTGCTTCTGGTAAAGGGCATATAGACCTTGGTTGCAAGCTTGAACCCCAGTAGGGGGCATGCAGGAGGCAGATGATCAATGATTCTCTCTCATTGATGTTTCTAACTCTCTGTTCCCTTTCCTTCCTCTTTGTAAAATCAATAAAAATGTGTTGTTGTTTTTTTTTAAAAAAAATAGTTTCATAGCATAAAAAAATTTTGACCCACCCTAAATGTCTCCAATGGCCATGAGTCAAAGATAACAATATAATTAAATGTTTAAAAGCAGTTGAAAATTGCTTTCTGAGATTAAAAAGAGAGAGAGAGAGAGAGTAAGTCATTACTTAGAAATCAGATTTGTAAAAGTATAACAACTGCCAATTTAAAACACATCTGATTTTTCAATTTTGGTCTTTAGTTCTGTCCTCTGAAGTAGAACAGGTCATATAGCTCTTTTCTCAAATGACAAAAATTTTTGTTCCTTTTTTTTGTTTTGTTTTGTCTTTTTTTAAAAATATTTTATTGAATTTTTACAGAGAGGAAGGAAGAAGGTAGTTAGAAACAGATGAGAGAGAAACATTGATCAGCTGCCCTCTGCACACCTCCTACTGGGAATGTGCCCGCAACCAAGGTACATGCCCTTGACCATAATCGAACCTGGGACCTTTCAGGCCACAGGCCAATGCTCTATCCACCAAGCCAAACCGGTCAGGGCTCAAATGACAAAATTTTACATGAAGAACAATATTTTTTTAATTAAAATATACATATTTTCCTTTCAGAAATACTGTCACAGTATGGATGCTTCTTTATCCTTAGTTCTAGTACACTAACTCTTCCTGTTTTGCTTTATTATCTATCATTGATTTTATATAACCACATACATCCTTAAGTTTTGGGTATCTCTATACTCGTGTAACTCTTTGCTCTTATAAAATCATGAGGGTACATGATAGAAGGCCATTTACAGCCTCCCTACCTCCCATCCACTTTTGCCATCATCACGTAGCTTAGCTGTTTGGAATCTAATCTGACTTACATCTTTCTAACCATGACCTTCAGAAAGTCATTGTTAATATATCTTAAATTCTATATGAATGCCTAAAGGATTTGGTGGTGGCTTCTTAAGAGAGCCAGAAGAAAAGTGGCCAATTTCAATAGAAAAAGTCTTTACAAAAGGCCATTAATAAATATAGTATCAGATATTAAGGTAAAAATTAGAATATATATTATTCATGTAAGAGTAGCAATCCAGAAGATGGATATCATTCTAGCCAATGAATGAATCTGTAGTATAACATTATAAAATAGAGCCTTTGAAATATTGTTAGACATAGGGAGGATCATAATAATATATATGAAGTTTTAAATAAGAATATAAAGTCTTTAATAATGTATACAAATCTCATTCCTTACTAGTGCAAATAAAATATACAAAGTTCATTTTCAATCAAACAAAAACACTGTAAATCACCCAGTATTTTAAACAAATTACTGTGAAAAATTTATTACTATAACTTACTCTTCACAAAAATATAATGTGTGTTCACAGCTGGGCTGTATCTAAATGGATAATCGTATTGCATTAATGATAAAAACTCAAAACTGATATAATTATGAAGCAGGCATGTATCTGCAAAATTAGCATTTATAGCTACAAAAATATCAACAAAAGTATTATTTAAAATTTAAAGACAATATAAAATGTGATTTTTTCTGTGTTTCATAAATATATAAAGATTTCTATTAATGAAAAGATCTTTCCAAAATAAAATCCGTGATGCCTCTCAAGCGACATAAAGAGGCTGCTAATCTTGCTTATATAGATCAAATAAAAAAGATAGAAATATACACTGAAGAAAATAAGTGAACATTAATTTCTCATGTGAATTCATAATTACATGTTTATATTTATCATATATCATAATTTAAATTTCATTCTAACTCTCAAACTTGTAAATAAAATTAATACATTGAAAATATAAGTACTTGAACCAGTGCCCTAAATATTTTTCAATATTTTGTTAAAAAAATAGATGTCACTAATATACCTAATGTAAAATGAAACCTTTTTTGGTAAAATATATACATTTGGTAAAACATATCCAGTTTTGAAAAATTGCTTCTTTCCTCTTGTTAGCCTTATACACAGATAAAGATAAAGGTTTGCATACAAAGCCAGAAAGGAGAAGAGAGGCATGGTGATGAATACAAAGAGTCTGAGCCAGAAGGAAATCTAAGCAAATATCCTGAGTCTGGTCGTAAATACAACTGTCTACAGGAGCCCAGTGTGGATGGGGAACGTGCAGGTGTGTGACTATGACCACAGCCTCATAAAAGGCAGCTGCTCCTGAGCTCCAGCTGATTAGGTCATGCAGCCACATGGGACACACAGATGTCTTCATCACTCCCAGGCTGGCTCATTGTTTATCTTTGTAGAGATCAGCTTATGTTTTTGCAAAAAAAAAATTTAGTGGATCAATACTCAGCAGACTAAACAAAACATGTCTGCAAAACACATTTTTTCATAGGCTGATGGTTTACCACCTCTAATCCAGACAACTCCGGTGCTCATATAACTCATTTTCCTGACATAAATCCTTTAGGAATAATATTAGTGGTGTTATTTTCATTAGCTACTTTAAGGTCTAATATAAAATGATCTTTCTTCAGTTTATACCAATTTTATCCCACCTTCAGGATAAACTATTATATTTGACTTTTTTTTGGATATTGGGTTTACATTATAAATTGTTATTTTCTAAACTTTCATAACCACCTACATAATTTAAACAAATCCCCTGAATGAAGAAAAAATTCTAATCAGTAGTAAATGGTGATAAGATTACTTGGTTTCTATCTTTAATAACCATAATGTCAGCTTTATCTGACAAAGTGATGTTAAAAGTAGTAAATTTTCTAGATTATAGCATTTTATCCACTGAGCAATCAGCATGTTCTATTTCAGACCTTTTAATATACTTTTTAAAATGTATTACCTTCATCAACTCAATGAAGAGGAATGTTATTTTATACTTTTTAAAAACTTAGTGTAACTATGATACTATAATGGCAAACATGATGACTATAACAATATCAGGTCATTATTATGTTCATACATTAATGGTGTTAGAGATTGATTATGCTATTTGTCTTTATACTCAAAGTATCAAACTAATTTTGTCATTGAGAACATGTGCTTATTAATTAGGCTTTTCTATCCTCTCCCAGTAGTTATCAAATGTGCTTAACATCCCGCTCTACAGTGATTCACATTTTGCCTTTTGGTACATATTTTCTATGATTTGGGACTACACATAGTTAATTTATTAGAAAAACACCTAAATCCCTGTAAGTACACTCTAAAAGAGAGAATGGTTCTAATTAGAGGTCTTGTTTCTATAATAGACTAGGGGCCTAGTGCACAAATTCATGCACCTTGAAAAGAACTGTGAACCACGAGGCTCCAGTGGGCACAGGGGCAGGTCTCAGTCCATCCACCGCACCCTGGCCTGACCCCTTCCACAGTGCTCCACCCCTCCATCCTCAGTCCCCTGTCTGTCAGCAGCCCTACTCCACTCCCATACGCTGATAGTTCCAACCCTGCTCACACGCACTGATGGCATGGGGTGATTAGGGCCCTGATCGCCCCTCAGGAGCAGGGGGAGGTGGAGAAGCCTCAGCAGCTATTGAGGCTGGCAGCCACCACTCACACCCACTGATGGCATTGAACGGTCAGGACTGGCACCAGGCACTGGCAGTGGGTGTGAGAGGGGGAAGCAGGCGCAAGTGCCAGGCAGGACCATGTCACACAGGAGCAAAGAATTTTCAGTAACCACCAGAGGCTCACCCCAATGACAGTGACCAGCGCCCCACCTTGGTCTGGTGCCCCCACTCACCTGCTCCACTATCCTACTGTGGCCAATGCCCACCATGTTCCATGCTCTTCCACCTGTTGCTGATACCGACCATATTCTTCACGTACCCCTGGTGGTCAGAGTATGTCATACCCACCGGTTGTCCAGTTGTTCGGTTGTTCCACTATTCCAGGGGTTGGCAAACTTTTTGACTCTAGGACCACGATGGGTTCTTAAACTGGACTGGAGGGCCGGAACAAAAGCAACCTGACCATGCTGGCACTCTCATCTTGGGCTGCTGGTGAAGGAGCGGAGGGGAGAGCAAGAGAACCCTCGGCTCTTTCAGCTCTGCAGGCTGGATAGAATAGCCAAATGGACCGGATCCAGCTCCTGCGGGGCCGTAGTTTGCCCACGGCTGCACTATTTGGTCTATTTGGATATAAAGGTTTTATTTATATAAATGGTGCTGTTTTTAAGAGAAACACCCAAGTTGTTTCATATGAAAGGTCCTACCTCTCTCTCTCCAGCATGCTTATTAAAACACATGAGGAAGAATGCCATAGTGGAAAGAAGATGCCTTTGGGAACAGATAGTTTGGAGATCTAATCCTTACTGTGAGTGTAACCATAGGTAAATCATATGATCTCTCTGATTCTGTTTCCACAGTTGCAAATAAAGTTAACATTCTTGTTTTATAAAACTAAGACTTTGGTGCAGTACAAACATAATCATGTATTTGAAGCACCCAGCGAAGCTCTGGTACTTTAGTTGTCACTGAGTAAATACTGGTTTTATTTGCCAATATCTACTGACCATGTATATTATGAACAGTGAGAAAGAGAAAAGTGGTGCCTGATTGCCTTCGGTCACTCACAGCTAGATCACGGTATTTTTCCTTGGAGATAAACAACTTCACAGAACATTATGATCAAATAAAGTCACTCTGTGACCATGATGGGTCAAGACAAAAAGCAAGGCAACTCGGCAATTATTTTTAAACACAAACAAAAGTATTATCATATTTCTAATAATAATAAAAAAAGTTGACCAAACCTCTCTCTATCCTGGCTAATGTAAAGAACTGCTATTTTATTTTATTTTTTTACCAAATACAATTTAGTCTCGGTCTAGTGTCCCCTCCTTCTAGATTAGGCTTATTGAAATACCCAATCATAAAGTTACTTTGGCTTCCTGATAGTATCGAATCCACAGCAAAGAGCTACTTCCTTAAATGTCCCTCAAGTCACCTAATATGAGCCCAAATCTTATGTCTTTCTAACAACCTCTTACTGAGATGCCCATGATTTCCCATGGTGTATGTTCCTCCTCACTGCAACGAGCAATGCTTCTAACTTGTTTAATCACAGGGGGATTCCTGGAAACCTTTAGCTGGAGGAAATTCACAAAAAATACCAGGGAAAGTTCCAAAATGGGGAAGCCATTTTGTCAGAGATGACATTTATAGTTATGTTGTTCTAACCACTATATGAACTCCAAATTCCTTCATCAAAAGTGGCATATATTTCAAGTTAAATATCAAACACTTAGTTCCCAGAGATTATAATAAATTAATAGAAAGCTTATTATTTTTCTCAGGCACAAATATTTAAAGTATAAAACTATTTCCTTTCCCTTAATCATACACATATGAGTGAAAGATCAAGGTAATTGGCTTCCCTTTTTGAGGTTCCATTAACTTGAAGTATTAACAAAATGGAAAAAAAATCAATTACTTTAAAATTCTAAAATTGATTATTTACAATAAAAATACAGTTCAGAAGGAGTTTTAAAAATATATTAAAGGTATATTTTGAAGTCTAACTTAAGAACAATGTACTTTAAAAGTAAAATATACATAAGGTTAAATTTTATTTTAGTAATTTGATATATTAAAATATTCAATAAATATGGAAAAAATCTAGAGCAGTAGCACCACATAAGTTATGTAATACAAGTTGTATCAGGCAAACAATTTAATTAATAAAACAGTAATTATGCCTTATTTTAATTGAATATTATCTGGTAGACACTATTCATTCTACATGCCTTACAAATGTCTTCTGAATTAATTTACCCATATCTCCACTTTTTTGGTAAGGAAATAAGGGCTTCAGAGGACATGAAACTTGTCTGAACTTAAATAATTTGATGGTACAATTGCAATTCAAAAATCATAAAATCTAATTCTATATGTTTAACCTCTATGAATTACTTCTGAATTCCCAAGGATTCAGGGTTCTAGGAAAATTTATTTTCCACACACAAGAAACTGTATGTATAATAAAAGTGTTTTAAACACTTCAGAGAAACAACCATGTTGAAGAACTCTTAAACCTTTCTGGAAATGCGAGAGTAACTGCTTAGCAAAGTGCATTGACTCAATATCTAGTGTTCTCATTCCTGCCTTATTGACTACAACCTCATTGAACATATTTGCAATCACCCAGCCAGCATGGCTCGGTGATTGAACCTAGACTTATGAACCAAAAAGCCACAGTCAATTCCTGGTCAGGCACATGCCCAGATTGTGGTCTCAATCCCCAGTAGGGGATATGCAGGAGGCAAAGAATCAATTATTCTCTCTCATGATCGGTATTTCTCTCTCTCTCTCCTTCTCCTTTCCTCTCTAAAATCAATCAATCAATCAAACAATCAATCAATAAAAATATTTGTGATCAAGGTAAGCATAGACCCTGCAATACATTGTCAATAAAAGATAACTAGGATGAAGTGCCAGGACACGGGTTATTTTTTTATGGCATTTATTTATGTTGCAGTGTGTGTCCCCTATATTCCCACTTCACTGAGAGTTTTTATCACAAATGGGTGCTGCATGATATCAAATACTTTTTCTGCATCTACTGATATGACCGTGTGGTTTTACCCTTCATTTTGTTTATGAGACATATCAGGTTTATTGACTTGTGAATGTTGTACCAACCTTGCATCCCTGGAATAAACCCCACTTAATTAGAGTGCATAGTCATTTTAATGTATCTCTGGATTCCATTTGCTAATATTCTGTTGAGGAATTTAGCATCTGTGTTCATCAAGGATATTGGCTATAATTTTAATTTGTTGTACTGTCTTCGTCTGGATTTGGAATTAGGATGCTGCTGGCCTCTCAAAATGAACTAGGGAATCTTCCCTTTTGTTGAATTTTTTAGAATAGTTTGAGAAGCATAGATGTTAGTTCTTCTTTAAATATTTGGTAAAATTCACCTGTGAAGCAATCCAGTCCAAGATTTCTGTTTGTTGGGAGTTTTGTGTTACTGCTTTAATTTCATTAGTTGTAATCTGTCTATTCAGATTTTTTTATTCTTTCTGATTACATTTTGGATTCAGTTTTGGAAGACTGTTCATTTCTAAGAATGTATCCATGTCATCCAGATTGGTTAATTTGTTGACACATGGTTGTGCACATTATTTACTATCCCTTGTATTTCGGTGGAGTAAGCTGTTGCATTCCTCTTGCATTTTTTATTTTCTTTTTGGGGGGCCTCTATTTCTTTTTTTTTAAGGTGTACTATTTAATTGAGGTAAAACTGTTATAAGACATTTGGTCCAGGTGTACAGTATTATAATTCGACACCACGAAAAGTCTAGCTGCCACCCATCACCAAGATAGCCTTTATTTTTATTTTATTTTTTTCTTTATTGATTAAGGTATTACATATGTGTCCTTATCCCTCCATAGCTCCCCACTCCCCGCTTCATGCCCTCACCACCCTAGTGCCTGTGTCCATTGGTTAGGCTCATATGCATGCACACAAGTCCTTTGGTTGATCTCTCTCACTTAACCCCACCCTCCCTTACTTTCCCTCGGAGGTTTGACGGACTATTACTGACTCTATTGAAGGCATTGGTCAAGTCCAGTAGCCTACACATTTTCATACTGAACAGATTGGAGGTTAAATTTCAAAATAGCAAAAGGTTGACATTCAAACTCAGAGAAACATCCATGTCGAAGCATGTCCAATACACTGAGACATTATTTCTAATAATTCTGTTATTATAGTGTGTATACCGTATTTGCCGGCATATAAGCTGATTTTTTGGCCCTGAAAAATATGCCTCCAAGTGGGGGGTAGTCTTATACGGCGAGTATATAACAAACTCTGTATTTTGAGTGGAAATGTTAGGGGGTCGTCTTATACGCCCAGTCTCTTATACGCTGGCAAATACGGTATTTTTCAGGGCCAAAAAATTGTCTTATACGCTGGTAAATACGGTATATATATATATATATATATATATATATATATATATATATACTTAAGCAACCCTTGCAACTGAATGGACAGTGGAACAAGCTGTGTGGGGCGACTAGGCAGGGGGTTTAGTGAGGGGCGATCAAAAGACCAAATAGCAGGCTGTGTGGGTTGACCAGGCTAGCAGGGGAGGCAGTTGGAGGCTACCAGTCTGGTAGGGGGCAGTAAGGGTTGATCAGGCACATGGGGGGGTGCAGTTGAGGGCAATCAGGCCAGCAGGGAGGTTAGTGAGGGGTGACCAGGCCAGCAAAGGTGGGAAGCTGGGGGTAACCAGGCCTGCATGGGAGGTAGTAAGGGGCAACCAGGCTGGTGGGAAGAGTAGTTGGGGATGACCTGGCCAGCAGGGAGGCAGTTAGGGGCAAACAGGCAGGCATGCAGGTGAGCAGTTAGGAGCAAGTGGTCCCAGATTGTGAGGTAAATATCTGACTTCTGGTTTAGGCCTGATTCCCAGTATCAGGCCTAAACCAGCAGTCAAATATCCCCCGAGGGGTTTCAGATTGGAGAGTGTGCAGGCTGGGCTGAATGGACCCCTCCGCCCCATGCACGAATTTCGTGCACCAGGACTCTAGTATTTAATAATAAAATAAGTTCTTTAAGAAGGGCAACAAATTAGAAGTTAAATAGTAAATTCACTGGCGAATAATAAATAATTATTTTAAACATGTAGAATCTATGTCTTTTGGTAAAACTGTGGGCCATATTTATATTTGGGAATGACTGTGTGTTGCCAAATATGCAGCAGTTGTAATTCTACAAATGCATCCTTAGAAAGCAGATGGAAGTTTCTATTTTCAATTAGCAGATAAAACACATTTATAAAAGAATTTTTTTAGAGCTGACACTGTACTAAACACAATGGGTATATTAAAAATAATTCACAGGATAATAGTTTAGTGTCCATGAGTTAAGATTCATAGAAAGTGAGAAAGACATTCATTGTATGACTTGCATAATCTACCTTTATAATGCATAGTTATGCCTCATGGGCTGGTCATGTACATGTACATATGAAAGCACATTTTTTCTATGCAAATATTATTATCTCTGACCCCAGGGAACCAGTAAAAGAGAAATTGTCAAGATCCCTTTGGTTCTCCACATATAGCTAACACATTTATTTTTGCAGAAGGTTTAAGCCAAACTGGCAAAAAAAAATATATATATATATACTATACATAAGAACAGCAAATGGCCTGGAGCTAACATAAGCGAATTCCTCATCATTAGTTTTTAAATGTTTCTGGAATTCTACACCTTAAGAGTTTTCCTAGATTTTTCACGGACCATGACTTTTCTCATGTGTTGAATCAAGAATTTAAAAGAAACTTATGTCTTACTAGGTTTGTAAAACTTTAAATAGGCTCAGTTTAATTTGATGAAGTAGGCCAAGTTAGTTATAGTGACAGATATTCTGTGGTTCGTTACATTGCCCTAGCTAAAAATCAGCTTGTTTTATGGCGTATAGCCTCTCCAATGGGAGGCCATAGACTACTTGGACTGCTAAAGCTTAAGTGAGTCACTTGGGCGTGATTTTAGGTCACTAAATGAAGTAGTTTATGTTTTATTTCTCCCTCTTTCTCTCTTTTTACCCCACCAAATTCTAAACTAACCACTTTTGCCATAATAGTTGAAATATAATGAATATATCAAATGTATCTGTATAGCATTTTTATTCAGATTTAATTGGCCAGCAGTAGGCTACCACTGATATGTTTCAGCATATTGAAATGAAAGACTGATGTTTTGTTCCCAAAATAGCAATTAGAAAATGAAAGGCCATTTTTGAGAAACGTTTCAATAGTTGTTTTGCAGAGAAACCACACTTGTTCTAGTCATTTATTCCTGTAACCCAGGTGGTCAGCAACCTGGAGTCATCCATTCAGCAGTCACATCTTTACAATGTAGTCAGGGTAGATATGACCTCAAATGAAATTTGCCTTGGTCATAGTTCCAGAGTGAAATTTGGCGATGGGAAAGGGAATTCTGGCATCAATGATGGTCTAGCTAGTGCTTTAGTGGACATGTGTTATAAAAACAACCCAATCATTGACATTAGTTCTCATTTCTGCCTCTATCTATTTTATAGTAGACCCTTGCTCAGAGGTGAAACAAGACAAGAATCATTTGGGGTGAAGTTATTGTTCCCTCTCTAAACCCCCTCATGTGTAACATACTACTATTTATTTGGGACCAATTTTGTACTGATTTTCCCTGCCCAGATGAAAACAGTTCTATTTGTGAGGTTACCTTGCTCTGCCCTCCAAACGCAAGTTCACATGCTGGATTTATCTGCCTTTAGGTTACTCTGTGGGATTTTTTTTTAAAGAAGAAAAATATCATACACTGCCTTGGTACCACTGAGATGTTTATGTCTTAGAAAATTATTATAGGATAGGACTATAAGTTGATTACATAAATAATGGGAATGTAATTACATTTCCTTAAGTCATGCTGTGTCTTAATAGAGCTGACTAAAATAATTTGATTTTTTAAAAGCAAGTTTTTGTCCAACATAGGAGAAAACAAACAAAAAAAATTACAAGAACAAATGAGTTCCCATCCTCAGTCTCCAAGTGAATTTCAGAGTCTTAGAGCAGAAAGACGGGATTGATTACAAACTGGGCACAAATGCCATATTTGTATAATCATCCATTCATCCACAAATCTTTGCCCCAATTCGCATGAGGTTTGGCTGAACTGCCAAGTAGTTGTAGTCACTGATCAATCAGTGTTTGAAAGAATTTGCACTTAAAGAGTAAAATAAAAACACTATATATATCTACCTTAATATGGCATTTTGTGAATATATTTAATTAAAGACAAATATGGCATAATCTCACTTATATGTGAAATCTAATGAACAAAACGAACTGATGAACAAATAGGTCCAAAGGCATAGATATACAGAGCAGATTGACAAATCTTAGAGGGAAGAGGAATGGGAAGAAAAGGAAGAGATCAATCAAGGAACATATATGCATAACCCATGGACACAGACAATACTGTGGGGAAGGCCTGGTTGGGGTGGCGTTGTGGGGAGGGGGAATGAATAAATAAACAGAAAAAAAAATGGGGGACATCTGTAATACTATCAATAATAAATTAATAAATATATGTATTTATCTCTTCACTGTACCTAGTATCTTATTTACTGAACTTCTAAACATCAAAGAAACTGCTGAACATATGAAATACTATATGTAATACTTTAAACAATAAAGAATTTTTAAAAGAATTAAAAGAAAAGATTGGCTTAAACATTCTTTTATTATTATTATTGTTGTTTAAAGAATTACACATGTCTCCTTTTTCCCCCATCAACCTTTTACCAGCCACTCCCACCTCCCCAAGACAAGCCCCTAACAGCTCAGTGTCCATGTCCATTGGTTATGTTAATATGCATGCATACAAGTCCTTTGGTTGATCTCTTACACCCTGCCTTCCCTCTAAGGTTTGACAGTCTGTTCAGTATTGCCCTCTCTCTGGATCTATTTTTGTCCATCAATTTATGTTATTGATTATATTCCACAAATGAGTGAGATCATGTGATATTTAGCTTTCTCTAACTGGCTTATTTAACTTAGCGTAATGCTCTCCAGGTCCATCCATGTTGTTGCAAATGGTAAAAGTTCCTTCTTTTTTTATAGTGGTGTAGTATTCTATTGTGTAGCAACACAATTTACAATAGCTAAGATTTGGAAACAGTCTAAGTACCCATCAGCAGATGAATGGATCAAAAATCAGTGGTACACCTACACAATGGCTTAAGCATTCTTTACATTTAAAGTAAAACATTTGAATGTTCCTTCTGGGAAGCAAAGTGGCAGGTAAAGAGAATGGGAGAGCAATGAGCATCATGCCTATTAATATGAAATTGTCTTTTTTATGACCAATGAACACTGCTCTTATCTTCTATCTCCCAATAATGTATCAATTCTCTACATGTTATCCACAAATGGACACAAATGTCTTCTATAAGCACTTTGCTAATATTTTTGCTTAAGTTAAACTTGAACTTGGGTTGATATCATGAAGCCAGGTGTATATGACTACCACTAAAGAAGTTGTAAGAAATAAATGTATTTAAACCTATCTGAGAATATGTTCTCATTGTGATCAATAGTACTATAATTCAAGTATAAAAAGCAATCATCTTTGTAATCATTCTCTAGACTAGTGAGACAACCTAAATCCCCAGCCAAATCATAGAACATATATGAAATCAGGCCTTCCCAGCATTCGTTCATTCAACATTACTGCAAGGTAGGTAGGAACAGATAAAAATCAATGACAATGCAAGTTACCAAGGACAGGAGGTATAATTTAGTTCCCAAAATTGGAAGCTGCTAGTGTTTGGCAGACCTCTGATCTTACTAGTATACAGCACTCTGAAAATTGGTCAAAATAAATAGGAAAAGACATACAGGGTTTCAGCCACAACATGTATTCAAATCAGGAAGCATTTTGAATACTTCCTCACCAGTCCCAATTTGGTTTTCTAGAGAGTTCTGTGTTTACATTAAAATAGCCAATCATTTCAGTAAGAATGGAATAATGTGATTTGCTATTTAAAGAAGGTTGTCAACCTTTGAAGCAATGTCAAAAGGAAATTTTCCAGAGGTCTTGAAAAAAAAAAAGGATAAGCCCTCAAAAATGGAAAACCGTGGGCATGCCCACATTTTAAAGAGCCATTTCCAGATCCATTCCTATAAAACCTGCTAAGTTGGCAGATCTGGTCCAGCTACTATGAGCAGAAAACACTCCTCCAGTATACAGAAGCAGAGCTATGAGGAAGAATCAAGTTGAAAGCGTTCTCAGGAGTGTAATGTTCTTAGTGAGAGATTTGGGGATGGAAGGAATTGCCTCTCTCCCAGAGGCCACACGAAGTAAAGAAGGCGCAGCAAAAGGGGCTGCCAAAGAAATGGATACCGATATCTTATTTGTATTCGAAGTCTTAGGCAGTGGGGCTTGCAACACTTTGTACTTTGCCAAGCCGAGAAGGAGAAATAGGTTAGGCTGAGATGGAAGGAAGGTACAGCAGCAAAACACTCTGTAGAACAACAGTGTTTCATGGGAAGGGCAAGTTGGGTGGCCCACTTTGGGTGGGTAAATGAGACACTGTTTACAGTAACCAGGATGGAGACATCTTTTAGGCACCCAAACCAAGAGGGCTGCTAATCAGGTGAGGGCCTTCACAGGTAGCAATTAGCTGAACAAGAGAAATCAGTGAACCAGAAAGTAGCAAGCCAGAGAGGAGCTTTCCTGTTAGAGAAATGCGTGTGAGAAAGACACTCTCCTCCGTCACCATAACTCACATGGGTGAGCCATGAGAGAGCCAACGTTTTGTTTATCTACTTTACAGAGGATACAGAAAAGAACTAACGATGCCAGTCAAGCTAGTGGCTTTTGCCCCTTTTTACCTAACCTCTCCTTCTTGCCTCAAAAATGGAGGATAAGAGAAATAATAAAGAAAAAGTCTGGCCTTCTCCACATTGTAGACCTTTTTGCCTGGGCCTGGGTAACATCAGAAAGAGGGGAGAAGATGAGCATTGCTTAGAAGGAACAGTGATGAAGTAGGCCAGAGTGAACTGGAGGAAAGAGACATGGGATCTGCCACAGATACTATCCGTGCACAAGACAGGGAGCTTCAGCAGAGTATGTTTGAACTCAGTGGACCAGGTCTGAATAAATGATCCATGTCTGAATGCCCCCAAAATAATAAATTCATTTCATGGGCCATCTTTAAACATTTCTTGCCAAAACCGGTTTGGCTCAGTGGTAGAGCTTCGGTCTGCGGACTGAAAGGTCCCCGGTTCGATCCCGGTCAAGGGCATGTACATTGGTTGCTGGCACATCCCCAGTAGGGGGTGTGCAAGAGGCAGCTAGTTGATGTTTCTCTCTATATATCCCTCTCCCTTCCTCTCTGTAAAAAATCAATAAAATATATTTAAAAATAAAAATAAATAAACATTTCTTAATATTGCTGGGTTTCAGTTACCTCACTTGAAAAATGAAGATACTAGCGTTTATTCCACAAACATCTACTAACTGCATATTGTATGCCTGCTATTTTTCTTCACACAGAAGCTAATACATGTGCCCAGAAGACTGGCAGTTTGGCAGCTTATTATGTGGCGCTGCAGAACGAGGCTTTCAGCAAGTAACCACCTTCAAGAAGTCAAAGCAAGTTAAGAGACACCTATCCTTTCTACCTCCTATACTACAGGCCGGCAGCTGTATCATCCACTGCGGGGAAGATATCCCAGCCCTCAAGATGCTTACAATCTAAAAGCAAAAACATGCATTTTATTTCTAATTACAATAAATGCAACAATAGTTATGTTTTCTATTTCAGATGTCAACAAAAATGTTGTAAAGGAGGTCTTCTTAAACCCAGTTTTATAGATGGGGAAATTAACTCCTGGTGCTAAGAAAAGTTATATTATGGTTTTGAATAAAGGTCTCCTTGGCTCCAAAGTCCACACTGTTTTGATTATATTATGAATCTACTCCCAAAGATAAATGGGTTATTGAGGGAGACTAAAGATATTTGAAAAGAATAATCCCGACCTTCTTTTAGTGATGGCGTAAGGAACAGCCAAGGTTTTTGTCGTGGACATTCTTTTTTGGTTTGGCTGCCTAGCCCTCCTTTGTATGATCATGCCACTGCCATTGCTAATATAGTATGTTAGGTTAGTCTTAGTTAAGTCTCATCCTTAGTTAAGTTATATATATATATATATATATACATATATATATATATATATATATATACAAATAGTCATATTCCTCTGTAGTTGTCATTTATTTGAGGGTTGGGCCAATCCAAAATCTCCCTTAAATTACCAAAGAAATGACTTATTTGTGTGTGTGTGGTGGGGGGGGGGGGGATCCTTAGATGCCAGGGGTGATTTAAACATTGAGTTCTTGGTGGCCACATAGCGGCCATGTTTTCTACCTTTAGGGAGACATACCTGAGAATATAGGCATCAGAGAGAAAAGAAGATATGGCAGGGGGGGGGGAGAAAAAAAGAGAACAGAGATTGAGATGAAAAACAGGGAGCTTCCCTAGCCTTCTAGCTGGACTTAGAATCACAGTATGTATAAGGAAAAGGAAAAGCGAGAGAATTCATCTTCCCTAACTATAAAATTCATTAAAGTAGGATTAATGAGTACCTACTATATGTCTGGTCTGCACAAAACACTCAAATGTGTTAGCCTAAGAAAAAGTACATTAATTTATGAAATTCTTATGTTCTTATCTGAATTTCCTAGTCATCTAGAACATACTAGTGTTGCATTTCAATTTAATTGATAAAGGCTGTATCCTATGTTTATGACTTGAAGCTCAGAAAAAGACTACCAATACTCAGGTTTTGACAATTTCACAATTTTTTTCTCTCTAAATCATTATGTGTTTCTTAAATTTTTATAATTTATGACTGCTCTTCAAAGAGATTTTTAACATTTCTTTTTCTGAATTCAGTCTAATTTATGTAATTATACATATATGTGCGTGTGTATATGCACACATATATACATGTATATGTATATACACAAAATCTATCTATAAAAGGGGAATTAAAATGATTTATTTTTTATATTTTGAAAGTAAGTTTTTAATTGTATTTTTAATCATTTAGAGGTTCAATCTCTGCATACAGATGTTCATTGTTCATTCTCTAACACATTCTATCCCTGTCCCTCTTCCACTTGTCCTCCTTCTATTTCCCTGTTCTTGTCAATCTCTCTAGATTAATAAATTCTTAAACTGTACATTTTTTTAAAAATTCTTTTAATAAAAATTTTCTGGTTTAATTTTCATGTAATATTACACAGTTAATTTGCTTCCATATCACTTGGTTCTTTCCACTATATTGTCTTGTATATAGTGTAAAACTAGGTTTAGTAAACATAGCCGGCAATGCTTAGAATACTATGCTAATGTAAGTGTAATTCAATAAATAATCAAAAACAATTAGAGAAAAGTCCTTTCTTCCTTTTACTTCTGGACATTTTTCAGAGTTAAAAAGTAATTAATTATTGGGAAAAAAAAGTATCGGGCTTATATCTGTGAATCCAGGTAGTGAACAGTTTGTTTTGTGAGCTGCATCATCTCTGTCACAACTACTCAACTCGGAAATTGTGGCTCAAAACTTAAAAGAAGCTGTAGGTAATAAGTAAATGAAGGGGCATTCATGTTCCAATAAAACTTTATTTGTAAGAAATAGGTGATGGATTGAATTGGGCCACAGTCTGCAGTTCTTTAGTATACAGTTTTTACTATAACACAAAAAATCTTTAATTTCAGCCATTCTATGTACCAGTGATATGATATTCTAGAGAGGAAAAAAAAAACCATTTATATTAAATCATTGAAGACTCCTTACTCGGGTCTTCCTTTTTGAGCTCAGATTCTAGGTACATGGTCTATTGCCTTCCTATTTCAGTGTGTCTGGGGAAAGGACAGAACATTCTAAGGCCTCTAATTAGTTTTCCAAATGACAACAATTTAGGGAATTGAATAAATTTGTCACAGGATATGTTAAAAGCAAGAAAATGTATTTAAGGAACACTTGGGACAACTCTTTGAGCACAGAATAAAAATTATTACTAGATGTGTATTTCCTCTAAAAAGCAATAATCCCCAAATTCTTTGAAGTTATATCATTCTATAAAACAGAATTTTCAAGTCCCTTAGTTACCACATACAAGAATGGAACTTAAAATATATAAAGACAAAAATAAATAAAATAAATGTACTTTGTTATTTTTATTTCAAACCAAGGCAAAGAAAGAAAGATGGGAACCTAAAATATATTACTGGAAAAAGAATTATACCTTGTGTTGACAAGTATACATACAATTTTTCCTCAAGATAACACTAATTAAAGTAATTTATTATATTCTTTTATTTTTAAAAAAATAAAGAAATGAATTGTGGTAATTCTCCTTATTTTAAGATATTTTCCCCTAAGTTCTTCTAAATCACAGTATATTATGCAACAGTACAGTTGTATTAAGTTATTCTATTTCTGTTTTTATATGTAGAAATGTGTTAGTAATTTTAAAAAGCAGCCAGCAAACAAAAACCTACTAATCCGTGCAACACAGAGACCTTCAGGAAGAAGCATTTTATTTTAAACTTTAGGCTTTGAAGTCTTTAAAACTTAGTTTATTAAATGCTCCTACTTGTGGGCCTTAGGAATGTGGATTTTTTAAAGCTACTATATATATATATTATTGATACTTTACAGAGAGGAAGGGAGAGAGATAGAGAGCTAGATACCTCAATGAGAGAGAAACATTGACCAGCTGCCTCTTGCACACCCCCTACCGGGGATGTGCCCGCAACCAATGTACATGCCCTTGACCGGAATCGAACCTGGGACCTTTCAGTCCACAGACTAACGCTCTATCCACTGAGCCAAACCGGTTTCAGCAGGAATGTGGATTTTTGAAGGTCATCTTTCCAGGTGTTTCTGATGCAGGTCACCACACTTTATTAAAAAAAAAAAATAAAGTAAAACTTTCTTAGATCTAAATGATTAAAAAAAGACAGTCCTAGCTGATTTGGCTCAGTGGATAGAGCATTGGCCCTCAGATTGAAGGCTCCAGAGTTGGATTTTGGTCAAGGGCACATATTGCATTTGCAAGCTTCATTCTGCACCTTGGTCAGGGCACATGGTTGATGTTTCTATCTGTTTCTCCCCATCCCTTCTCCACCCTCTCTAAAAAGTCAATGGAAAAATATCCTTGGATTAGGAATAACAAAAATAAAAGATAGAGACAAATCTCACTTTTCAACTCTGTTAATAGGATACATTTTATTTCTACTTAATATTGATGCTCTAACAATACTACTTGGACACATGTCCTATGGAATCATTCTCTCAATGGACTATTTATATGTTAGCAGTGATAAGGTTGGATTTAAATTAGTATTCTATTTTAATATAAATTTGTAATATTTTAATTTTAAGTATTTCATTTTATTTTACCCTGTTAAATGTATGTAACTTTTGTCACTTAAGTAATTATGTGGCCCTGGCTGGTGTGGCCTAGTGGTTGGGGTGATATACCTAGACTGTGGGTTTGATACCTGGTCCAGGCACCTACCGAAAGGCAACAGTTCCTCTCTCCATGGATGTATATATGTATGTCTGTCCCTCCCTCTCCTCCCAGCCCTGATACTCTGTCTCTAAAATCAATAGCATGTCCTTAGGGAGCATTGAAAAAAAATGTGGTTTGTGGTAAAAATGACATAGACAAATGTAGTTTTCTAGCTATATTTATATTTAACCTATGTTCATTTATTTTAAATTTTATATTTTGTTTTAAATTTCATTTTAATCATTTAGGTAATTTAGGGAGAGATTGATTATATCAATGGACATGGCTAGACAGGATATGACAAGTGAATCCACACACTCTATAGCAACCATCCTGGAAGAAAACCACAACCTCTCCAGCAAACAGATCTGATTATTCATGTCAGTGTCTTCTAGCTTTTCTATTTTGGGCCCTTGACTCCAACTAGGACCAACAAGTGAAAGCAGAATACGTACCAAAAACATTTAATGAAACTCTCTTACTTCCTCCCTCACTTGGTAATTTTCACGATTACAACACCTACCTAAATCCTGACACTTTTCTGCCCTTGCCAGGAAAAGGAGTACAGTAAATCCATACCTTCAGGAATTGTTACTTGCTTTTACCTTTAGTGTTGAAAGTATTACAGATGTCCCAGTTTTGTACCAATGACCCCCCACTCCGTCCCCAGGCCATCAAAGCACTGTTATCTGTGTCCATGGGTTATGCATATACAAATTGTTTGGTTAATTTCTTCCCGCCTCCTCCCCACCCCTTACCCTTTCAGATTCCCCAGTCTGTTCCATGCTTCCCTGTCTCTGGATCTATTTTGTTCATTAGATTCAATAATTACTTTTAATATAAATGGACTGAATTCTCCAATCAAAAGATAGAGTGGCTCAATGGGTAAAAAAGGAAAAAGAAAAAAAGATCCAACTATATGCTATTTACAAGGGACCCACTTCAACTTAAAAAAAAAACACAACACAGATTGGAACTGAAGAAATGGAAAGAGATACTCAAAGAAAACTGGAAACTAAAATAAAGTAGGGATAGCTATGCTTACTGTATATTAGACAAAGTAAACTTTAAGCCAAAGAGTGCAATAAGAGACAAAGAAGATCATTAATGAAAGAGCTGATTTTTTTAAAAGATGAAATAAATAGACAAGATTTTACTTAACAAATCAAGAAAAAAAGAGAATATTGAAATACAGCTATACATGAAAGAGGAGACATTATAATTGATACTACACAAACTCAGAATCCTAAGCTGTGAACAGATACATGCTAACAAATTGGACAACCTAGAAAGAAAATGCATAAATTTCTAGAAACATACAACCTACCAACACTGAATCATAGAAAATAAAAAATCTGAACAGACATATTACCAGTGAGGATCTGACACAGTCATAAACCTTTCACAAAAGGAAAGTACAGGACCAGATAGCTTCACTGGTGAAATCTGTCAAACCTTCAAAGAATAATACATACTAATCCTTTACAAATTCTTCCAAATAAGAGGAGGGATCATTTCCAAATTTGTTTAATGAGGTCAGAATTACCTGTATACTAAAGCTATGAGGGGACAGTATGGAAGAAAAAAATTACAAACTAATATCTATGGGTGGAAAAATTTGTAACAGAGAATTAGCAAAGTGAATTCAGTAATACATTAAAAGGATCCTACACCATGATCAAGTGGATTTTTTTAAAGGAAGGGTGATCCAAATTCCCCAGAACAATCCATGTGATACTCCACATTAAAAATGAAGGATAAACAAAATTGATCATCAAAACAAGAAAGCCCACTGCATCGGAGAACATGTTTGCCAATGATATTTCAGATAAGAGTTTAAACTCCAAAATTTACAGAGAACTCACACAACTTAACAAAAGGGAGATAAACGATCCAATCAAAAAATTGGACAAAGGACCTAAATAGACACTTTTCAAAAGAGGACATCCAGAAGGCTGAGAGAGATATGAAAACAAGCTCAAAGCCACTAATCATCGGAGAGATGCAAGTCAAAACAACAATGAGATACCATCTCACACCTGTCAGAATGGCTTTCATCAATAAATCAACAAACTACAAGTGCTGGTGAGGATGCAGAGGAAAAGGAACCCTCGTGCACTGCTGGAGGGAATGCAGACTGGTGCAGCCACTGTGGAAGACAGTATGGAGTTTCCTCAAAAAAGTGAAAATGAAACTCACATTTGACCCAGTCATCCCACTTCTAGGAATATATCCCAAGAAACTAGAAACATCAATCAGAAAGGATATATGCACTCCTATGTTTATAGCCACGCAATTTACAATAGCTAAGATTTGGAAACAACCTAAATGCCCATCAGAAGATGAGCGGATTAGAAAACTGTGGTACATCTACACAATGGAATACTATGCCGCTATAGAAAAGAAAGAACTTTTGCCATTTGCAACAGCATAGATGGAGCTGGAGAGCATTATGTTAAGTGAAATAAGCCAGTCGGAGAAAGACAAATATCACATGATCTCACTCATATGTGGGATATAATGATCAATATAATTTGATGAACTAGAATAGATCCACAGACAAATGGCAGGGCGGGGAGGTTAGAGATCAAGCAAAGGACTTGTATGCATGCATACTGTTATTAGCATAATTAATGGACACAGACACTGGGGCGGTGGGGCTTGCCCAAGGTGGGAATGTCTGGGGTGGGGACCGGGGCGGAGTCAAGCAGGGAAAAAGCAGACATATGTACAATCTCAGACAATAAATTAAAAAAGGATAAAATCATATGATCATCTCAATGAATTCAGAAAAGGCTTTTGACAAAATTTAACATCCTTTCATGATGCAAACTCTTAACAAACTGGGTAAAGAGGGAAAGTGTCTCAACATAATAATGGCAATACATAGCAAGCACACACAACTAACATCATAGTCAATGGTGAAAACTTAAGTTTTCTCTCAAAGATGAGAAATAAGATGAGAATGCCCCTTCTCATTTATTCAACATAGCTCTGAAAGTCCTTACCAGAGATATTAAGCAAAAAATAAAAGCAAAAGGCATCCAAATCAGAAAGAATAAAATTTGCATAGTTTCTATTTGTAGATGATATTTATTATATAGAAAATCTTAAAAGTTAAAAAAACAAAACTGTTAGGACTAAAAAATAACAATCATCCCAGAATAATAATAAACTGGCCAATCACTTCCAATTCCGACCAACCAAAGAAAATAAAAAATTATCCTCAAACCAATCACATGCCCTGTTCTAATTGGCCTTCTTCTAGCTTCCCCCTGCCGACTATCTTCAACTGGGGTATACCTGAAGCTTTCCTTTTTCACACTATAAAATATTTCCATTCGTTGGGCCCTTTGAATATCTAATGATTGATTTCCTTATTATAATGAACAACCTGTCTCTTCTCACTTGGCCAGTATTTATTCATTTCAATAAGTAATATATTCATTTTACCAAGAAGAAGAAAAAAAATCTGATAGTTATATAATTAACAATTTTCATAGCTCCCACCACTAATTTAGACTAGAATTCCAAGGTCTCACAATACCTGTGTGTGTGTTGTTGGTTGTTTTTTTTTGTTGTTGTTTGTTTGTTTTTGTTTTGTTTTGTTTTTACTTTCTAAAACAACATGCTTGCCCTGGATTTATTTCTTAGAACCTTAATGTGAGAATATTTTATAAAAAGTCTTCAAACTGCTAATAGTGACCTCTCAGTTCTAAGATGCATTCCATATTAAAAATTTCTCTGGGACTTAATATTATGAACCATATTTCCCACCTAATGTAGTTAGACATCTGGCTGATCACCATATCTCTAGGTAACCTAAATAATCACCTTCCTTCATCATTTCCCTTATCGCTTTTACTTAATACCTACATAATCACACTTCAGGATTGATGAATTTTCTTATACATCTTCTATACTGCTGTCATTTGTTCCTGGTTAGTGTTTCATGATAGACTGAAAATTCCCAAAGGCAATGAATAATTTCTTTAAATTCTACTCTAACTCTCCACAGAACATAGCATGATGCTGTAAATCCTATGGATAGTCATGTCATGCTGGCAATGGTATGATGGGATGACTGAAAGAACTAACTTATTGATTCAGAACTCTAATTGTGCTCTTTGTACTTGTACTTTTAAAAAATATATATTTTTATTGGTTTTTTACAGAGAGGAAGGGAGAGGGATAGAAAGCTAGAAACATGGATGAAAAACATCTACCAGCTGCCTCTTGCACACCCCCTACTGGGGATGTGCCCGCAACAAATGTACATGCCCTTGACTGGAATCGAACCTGGGACCTTTCAGTCCACAGGCCGATGCTCTATCCACTGAGCCAAACCAGTTTCAGCAGTATTTGTCCTTTAAGTTAAAAGACAAAGTTCAACATTTCTGAGATATCTTCATACCAGTGGTTCTCACGCTGTGGTCTCTGGACCAGCATCCCCAGTATCCCTTGGAAGCTTATACAAATGAAAATTCTTATCCACTGAAGCTGTCCCCCTGCCCCACACATACTGAATCAGAAACTCTGGGGCCAAGAAATGTTATAACATTGTTACACAGTGAATGATGCATGCTAACATTTTGGAACCAATGTTGTATCCTCTGATTACTCTAAGAGTGGTCCATGGAACCAGAAGTTTTTGTGTCATCTAGGAATCTGTTAAAAGTGCATTATTTTAGGCCCTATCTCAAGATTGCTGAATAAGAAATTCTATTTTAAATGAAAATTGGCTTCGGTGATTTGTTTGCATCCTATCTAATAAAGAGGGTATATGCTAATTGACCCTCATGCCATTGCAAGAATGGCAGTACCCACAGCCAAGAAGGAGGGAATATGCTAATTGACTGCTATGCCCTCAAGGATGGCAACACCCACAGCTACAAGATGGTGGTGCCCAGTCCCTTTCGCCCACCATGCCTGTCTCCAGAGTACCCCAATACTCTCAGGTCCCCAGCCACCCAGGGCCAGCCCAAGGCATAGGAAAGCCTCAGATATCAGCTGCCCAGGGCTGGCCTGAAGTGCAGGCAAGCCTCGGGTGACAGCTGCTCAGCTGCCCATGGCCACCCGAGGCTCAGGTAACCAGGGCTGGCCAAGGCTTGTGCTGTCAGCAATGCAGCAGCAGAGGTGTGGTGGGGGCATCACCTTCCTCTGGTTGCTGGGTCACCTCCCTCCCCTGAGGGCTTCTGGACTGTGAGAGGGGGCAGGCCAGGCTGAGAGACCCCCCACTTCAGTGCATGAATTTACATGCACCGGGCCTCTAGTATTAAATAAAAGTTTGAGAAACATTGGTCTAGAAAATTCCATTGGGCAGAATCTATCAGAATTATAACAAAACTATCAACAATTCATCTCTTTTTTTTCCTTGCTCAAGGGAGTGTCTTACTGGCTCCACTCATAAGAGAGAGTCAACTGCACATCTCTTAAGTTAGAGTGCCATCATGTTGAGAGTTTAAAAGCAGTTATATGAAACCATTTACATCACAGAAATCAGCAAATATTACAATTCACAGCTTCTTAACCTGCCCTCAATTATTTTACCTGCATTCTAAGGGTAAGAGGAGCCTTTTTATTAAATTTTACTAAATCTAAGTTGTGGAATAATATTTAATAAGGAGTCAGAACCTATTGGAAAAGTGTTATTTTATTTTTGAACATTCTACTGGCTTATTATAACTAAGGTTTGAATATATACTATGGTTTCTTTTTTTGTTAAAGGAAAATTTGACCAAATTTGATTCTATAATTAATAAGAGGGTTAATAAAATAAAGTCATAGGTAAGTTCAATGTTTTAATAAATTTATAGGAAAATTGCAATCAACAGTATGCTATAATATTAATAGAATTATTGAAAAAAATTCCAAGAAAATCAGAATGGTATTATATAACTACATTATACCAATCTTATTATTATGAATTATTTATAGGTTCTATGAAATTCACCAATCTCTTTCCTTCACTGTTCATCAGATGAAAGAACATTATTGTGACCTTGGTGAGTTGTGGTGGGATTTGTCCCTCTTACAGTAAAATGAAACTAGCTAGAGCTGATTTCATATAGAAAAATATATCTATATGAAAACTTTTTCTATATGAAAAATTTAATTTGTGATGTATAGAATTTACCCTCATAACCTTCACTTCATTCTGTGCTTTAAAAGATTTTTAATGAGGTATGTTCAATAGCAGAATATTATCAGGGATATGAATGCCTGTAAGTTAGACAGAAAGGTTTATAATCATAGGACATGAATAAAACATCCACCAGATAACAGAAGGCAGAGATCAAGCTTCTCAGAAGTTTGGATTCATATACCCAAGGGCTTGCCCTGGACTTCTCATATGAGGACTTACAATCACCACAGCGAGTGAGGATAGAAAGAGCTGGTAACTGTTTGCAGGATTTATTGGTTTCAATGGTCAATGGCTAGCATTTCTTTTGTAGAGAGAACACGGTATATAGTTTATGAAGGAGTATTTATATCAATTTCAAGGGAACCTCTGACACAATATCAAAAGCAGTGCACAAAGTGTGCTATGCATTTTCTATTTTTTACTTTAAAGCATTGTATATATTTTCTAAATATATGTGTACTTTAATACATTAAAACTAGAATGTATTACAGATATCAATGTGCTGATCTAGCTGACTGCACTGTCACTTATGCTTGGGAAGCATGCAGAACGTCATATTAAGGGATTATTCACACCACATCTATTGACTCTGCAAATAGAAGAGAATATATTTGAACAACTGCTCTAGATTTAGAGCTAATGTGCCTTTACTGTTTACATTGCTAAATAAACAATGGAAATATTCTACATCCAAAGTATTTAAGAATTATAATTAATGTCAGACATAAACTACAGACTTCAAAAAAGATTATGTGTTGTAATGATGAAGTTATGTTTTGCTGTATAACATAATGCAGGCACAAAAATTAGGAACTGAAGATGTTCAGAGTTCACCTAGTGCAGATAGCTCTGTTTTAATAGCTGCAGGGGCCTTTTAACATGAGATGTAATAGCAACAAAATGATTAGTTGAGGCCACAGTGCTCAAACAATATCCCTTCTTTTTAGGTTCTTTGTCTCTCAATGCAATTATCCTCACTACAAGGAAATCACTGACTTTTTGGATAGAAAAATAACAAGGTCAAGAATGATGGAATTTAGCAGATTAATCTTCATCTCTGATACTTTGAGTCCGCACTGAAAGCCAACAAATAATAGAATAAATTTGTTCTTTTATACTTTGAATATGTAGCAACTTAACAGCAATTTCACTTGAAAAAATTCTATTTAATTTTGGGATAAATCACTGATATCATAGAAAGATATGTTTTTAATTAGATTAGAACAACTTTGGAAGGTAGGGGTTATTTTTATTTACTTTTTCTTTTATATTCATGGAATAACATTTCAGTGTTTCACATTTTGAAATTTACAGAAAGTATCCTATTCACTGAAGAGAATATTTTAGCCAGAAGTTTGTAATCTAGCGTCTCCAAGTACTGAAGATTCAGTGCATTAGTTTTCTATTGCTGCTGTCACAAGTTACCACAAATTTAGTATCTTAACAAAAAAAAACTCATTTATCATCTTATAGTTTCTGTGGGTCAGAAGTCCAGCCAGAGAGATCAGCTGGATACTCTATAATTTCACAAGGAGAAATCAAAGTGTCAGCTAGACTGTGTTCTGCAGGCTCCAGGGGAGAATTCCTTCCTGCTTAGTCAAGTTATTGGCAGAATTCAGATCCTTGTGGCTGTAGAAAAGAAGTTCCCATTTCCTTGCTGGCTGTCACCTCAGGGTTATTCCTCTTATTGAAGCCACTCATATTCTTTGATCCATGGTCCTCCCTTCATCTACAAAGCCAGCAGTGGCAGGTTGAGTTTGTCTTATGTTTTGAAACAATCCTACCTGTTTTTCCTTTGCATCTCTCTGATACTCCTGCATTCTTTTACTTTTATGGACCCATGTAATTACTTAGGCACACTGGATAAAACAGGATAGGTGTTATATTAAGATGAAACTTTATTCCATCTGCAAAGCCACTCTGCCTTGCCTTATTAACATACATATGCAAAATACCACAGGATAAAGCATATGGGGCCAAAATCCTATCTATCACATGCATAGTTCATAATTAAAAACACACAAATATCTTTACCAAAAAAGGAATTCTGAAATGTACCATTTGGTGAATGAGAAGACAAAATTAATTTCTCAAGAAAATATTATAAGCTAATCATATAAAGTACATATTCTAAAAATAAATTATTTTGGAGTGAAATGGGGAATGGTGATACACACACACACACACACACACACACACACACACATATATATATGTATATATATATATGTATATATATATGTATATATATATATATATACACACACACATATATATATGTATATATATATGTATATATATATATGTATATATATATACATATATATACATATATATATATGTGTGTGTGTGTATATATATATATATATATATATACTCAGTACAGTAATTGTCTCCTAAAAATGTAAACTGCAACTTCTAAATATTTCAGTGTGAATAGACAATGCTTTTTAAAAATTATATATAGAAGTGTCTCAAATATTTTCCATTTAACAGAATGATAATAGAGGTAATTAACATGCTGATATTATTTGAAATAATATAAAATTATTTCAAGTTTTAAAAGGAAACCATTGCCAAAACAGGTTTGGTTCAGTGGATAGAGCATCGGCCTGTGGACTGAAAGGCTCCAGGTTCGATTCTGGTCAAGGGCATGTACCTTGGTTGTGGGCACATCCTGAGTAGGGGGTGTGCAGGAGGTAGCTGATCGATATTTCTCTCCCATGGATGTTCCTAACTCTCTATCCCTATCTCTCCCTCTCTGTGCAAAAAATCAATAAAATATGTAAAAAATAAAGTAAAATAAATAAAATAAAAGGAAAGGAAAGGAAAGGAAACCACTGATTTCTAGGTTTTAGAGAAAATTAAGTAGGTGGAGTTTCCATCCTATCTTAAGGAACCATAAACTTTGCTGACAAAGGCTTCCTAATTCCATCTGACAATTACTCTAGATAATGATTCCCTGTGTGTTTTACAATTTAGAAACTACAAAGCTATTGACCACTTAATGGAAAAGAAAATAAACAGTTGCAGTCAAAGTTCAATAGATGAACAGTGTAGTCCTTCTTAAATTCATGAACTGAAGACCCAGACATAATGGATGGGGGTAAAAAAAGACAAGTTTTAATGGCCTTCCCCAAACATACCTGTGAAGCTTGTTTTTAGACTTATTCCTACATGTTTCATCAAGTTATTTCATATTAATATTTTATAAGAATATTTGAGTTTGTTTTAATCAAACTAATTTATAGTATTCACTAAATTGTCCATATTCCGATATAATTATATAAATACTAGAGGCCAGCGTGCACAAAATTGTGCACGGTTAGGGTCCCTAGGCTATCTTCTGCCCACTTACCAGTCTCTATCGCCACCCTCTGGTTCATCGTGGTTCCCTAATCACAGCACAGCTCTGGTTCCCTGGAACCTGCAAAGGAGGGGGTGGGGAGGAGGTGGGAAGGATCAAGAAATCGCCATCTGCCCCACCTGCCCTGCTTGCCAGTCCTTCCCTGCTGCTCCTTTCACCATGGCTCCCCATTAGCCATGCTGCTATCAGAGACTGTGGGCCAGGAGAAAGGGACCGAGAGGTGCTCAATGCATCTCATGATGACCAGTTTTTTGGTCATCCTGGTAGTTTCGGACACTGGCTTTTTATATATACTACCGAGTTTTCCTGGAAAATAAGACATCCTCCGAAAATAAGACCTACTTACAGGTTTCCTTCTGAGTGAAATATAAGGCATCCTCCCGAAAGTAAGGCCCCAGGTTCTGTCTTAGAATGAAAATTAATTTACCATAAACTGGTCGCTAGGGCCGCCCTGACTGGCATCTAGCAACCAGTGACGTTATGCGGAGTCCTGACGTCATGCTGTGTGAATGGAGAGAAATCAGTGTGGAAACTTTGTGAAACCTAAACTGCAACAAGTTGTGACTTGGGTGAAGAATTCTTGGGAGAAAATCACTGACAGTTGCATTGCAAATGCACTGTGAGCAGGCTACCTTGACAAGAAGTACTCATTTAAAGACAGTGCTATTGCTAAACATGAGAGATTTGGTCCACTGATTCTGAAAGAAATGGAGTCGCAAAATTCACCAGGAAATTCAGTAATTGGATTGTTATGATGATGTTTCAGAAGATGATGACATGACTGTCATTGAATAAATGAGTAAATTCTTGATACTGTAGGATTCACAGTTTGTCTGGTTTGTGTTGACAACTACCATACTACCGTACTGTATACAGGCAATAAATTTCCTTTATTTTCATTTAACAATAAATGTATACTGTATTCTTCTTCATGGAAAAATAAGACATCCCCTGAAAATAAGACCTAGCGCATCTTTGGGAGCAAAAATTAATATAAGACACCGTCTTATTTTCAGGGAAACAGGGTAGGTATATCAGTTAATAATGCGGATTTGTAATTAAAGAAAACACGATAATTTCAAGAGAAACATCAAAAGTGCTTCATTCAAAGTAATGTCCATTGCTAGCTACACATTTCCCCCATCTTTCAGGTAATTTGTGGATACTGTCCCAATAGAACTTTTCTTATTTTGAGGCAAACCATTCAGAGACCCAGTTTTCCACTTTTTGTTTGTTTTGAGGTGCTTCTTAGAAACTGTGTGTGCCATTGATTGGAACAAGTGGTAATCTGAAGGAGCAAGGTTGGGTGAATACAGTGGGTGGGTTAATATTTCCCAAACAAGAGCTTTTAACGTGTCTTTGGTTTTGAAGTGTGTGATGGTGCATCATCATGAAGCAAAATTACTTTGCTGTATCTTTTGGCACATTCTGGTTGTTCCACAATCAAAATGTGGTTCAAATTGATTATTTGTTGTTGGTAGCAATCATTATTAATGTTTACACCTGGTTTTAGAAGCTCATAATGCACCACACCTTCCTGATCCCACCAAAAGCAGAGCATTGTCTTCTTTCCAAAGCAATTTGCCCTTCCAGTTGATGTTGATGGTTGACCTGGATCAACCCATGATTTTGTGCATTTGGAATTCTCACTTTTCATCACCAGTCACAATTAAATGCAAAAAAGACTTTTTTCATGCCATCGAAGCAACAGTTTATTAATGACTTTTAGGTTTTTCCATTTGTCTTTCATTCAGTTGATGTGGCACCCATTTTCCTTCCTTGAAAATCTTTCCCATTGCTTGTAAACAATCAGAAATTGTTCCTTGAATAACATGTAATCTTTCTGCAAGTTGTTTTTGAGTTTAACTTGCTTCTTTATCCAATAATGCTTGTAATTATTGGTCTTCAAACTTTTTTTGTTGACCTGGACATTCTTTGACTTTCACATCAAAATCATCACTTTTAAAGCATTTAAACCAGTGTTCACAAGTGTCTTTAGATGGAGCATGTTCATAACCTTCCCGAAGTATACGATAACTTTCAATAGAACTTTTCTTCTAAATAAAGTAATGAATTAAAATTTCCCACAAATACTCTTTTTTTTTGGGGGGGGGGGCATGAAATTTGACATTTTTAAGTGTAAAAATATCTATGATGTTAACTAAGGTGACCAGACATCGCGCTTTTGGCAAGACAGTCCCGATTTTTAACAATTTGTCCCACATCCCGTGGCATTTTTAAAATATTACAATACTATTTTTGCATTCTATGAAAATTTTTGTTGTTCCATATATACAAAATGTTTAATCAAGAACCCCCCCCCCCGCCCTGGTCAATGGTGTCCTGCTTTACCAATGTTAAATTTAATGGTCAATTTAATGTTAACACCTTCAGCAAATAGCAAATTTGACATATGAAGTTTTGAAGTTTGCTGTCAATACAACAAAATAGCATACATGTCAAATTGCATGTATATCAACATATGCTGTAACTCCATCTATTGAAAAAAAATCCGATTAACTGGTACACCTGGTATAGATGTTCAAATTTTAAATGCCAATAGGTGACAGCAAGAATCTTAATTTCTAAGAAAATTTTATCAATCTTAAATTTGAAATGATGTTTTGATTCTGAAGCAGTGGGGAAGTTATCTAAAGATATTACTTGCTAAAGTAGTCTTAAAGAACATGTCTGAAAACGTTGACAGGACAATGCATAGATGAGCACCATACTGCATGGGCTTATTAAACATTTGCTGATTTTCCTTAATGGAAGTGTACAGTTAACATTGGAATGCATACCATAAGTCTTCTTCTTCCTGGTCTTTAGCAGAGTACTTATTTTGGTATCTTGTGAAAGTATACTATAAAAATCAATTCTAATTACTACAGGCAAAAGATAAGGAAATGAAATATTAATGGAGATTGTGCATTAAACTTAAAGGACTTTTATGATGGGATGCTCTGAGATTTGGTGTTATCACTGCTTTAAATTAATTTTTACTGAGGTTCATTGAGTGAATAGCTTAAGACTCATAAACTAGTTTTCCTAGAATAGTTTATAGTACTTATATTCACAGTTTATTCATTCAGGCTTTGCTTATTGAGCTCATGTTCAATTCTGTATACTATGTTGGGTACCAAAGGAATACAGCAGCAATAAAATCATTAGAAATAGCTCTAAAGATATAGTGATGACATGACAGTATTAGTTTACAGTATATTATTTAACTATCCTAATTTTATACTTATTTCAATCTCTAGGCCAGTGTTTCCCAAAGTGTGGTACGCATACTACCAGGGGTACGGGAAGAGTTTGGTGGGGATATGCACTGCACCATGCTTAGCTGCGCCTAATTCTACGTTCTCATGAGTCAAGTTAAGACAGTCTTGTGAGGTGTGAGATGGTCCGGTGTGCAAATAAATGTTATTTATAATATAACTTTTATTTATATTTTATTATGAATAATTTTATTTTTCATTTATTATTATTTTGTGTATGTACCAAAAAAAAGAAAAACTAAATATATTTTTATTGTTATCAAAATACATACTTTTTTTTTGATGAGGGGTACTCAGTGTTACAAAAATTATAGAGGGGGTACAGATTTGTCAAAAGTTTGGGAAACAAACACATTGATTGGTTGCCTATCCCAATACCTGGCAAATAGTAAGTCTTCAGCAAATATTACCTTGATGAATTTGTTTTGTATATGAATGATCCCAAATTTTACCTGTACAAATAACAGCAAGACGGTATAAAAGTTGAGAGAGGACAGTGGCATAAGCAAATGCTAGACTATAACATTTAAAGGCAGTTTTTCACCTCATTAACAAAAAGCTAATAATTACTTTTTTCCCTGGAAGAACAAAGGGAGTTCTTGATTCAAAAATGTGTATGCTTGGCTTTAATTAACTCTAATAAATTGGACACTAGTCTTTCAAATATACATAAAATTAATACCAAGTGTTTTAAAGTAGTTTGGATTGTAATTCAATCATAAATTATCCAACATATTACTCTAACAATTTTCATAATCCAGACCAATATTTTATTAACCTCACCCAAGGATATTTTTTTCCATTTTGTTTTGTTTTGTTTTGTTTTATACATACAGTGAGGGGAGGGAAGAGAGAGACACATTGATTGGTTGCCTCCCACACCTTCTGACCTGGACAGGGATCAAGTTTTAGCAGAAATCAAACCCTGGACCCTTTGGCCCTGGGTCCAACCCTCTAACCACTGAGCCAAACCAACCAGGGCTAGTCCAGTATCGTAAAGTGACACTTCTAACTTTTAACTTTTAGGATTCTATTTAAATTTTACAGTTTTGTTTCTGACACAAAGGAATATAGCTTTAAGCTTATTGGTGATTATAAAAGATCTTTCATAAGGAACTTGAAAGCTATAGGGCTGATCATTCACACAAATATAACTGATTTATCAGCTCATGAAGAGGGGTCTGGAAATTCTTTGCATATTCACTGCCCTTATTTGCCAGCACTGAGGAAAACTCAGTACTTGGCTATTTTTTATATTTCATTCCAGGTCACAGAAACCCTATAGAAATTGGGGTTGGGGTGGGGTTGTAAAATTGCCTTGTATGTTAAATAGAAAATCTCCCTTTCACTTCCTCATGTCAAAACACTGTATTTATTCAATTACATAAATATGTAAATCTAGAATTTGGGAATGTTGAAGTTGGAGTAAAAAAAATGAAAAATAATTTCAAAATAGAAAATGGCAGTATCAACTAACTTTGTTATATAATGAATAGGGAATACCTCTTTCCAACCTAAGACTTATATCACTATATAATGAAAACTGTAAAAAGTTACAATAGTTTGGACAGACAATAGATAAAATAACAAAATTCTTTAGCTGTTGATATTTGTAGCCACTAGAATAGAACTTTTTTAGGATATCACTCTTGATGAGTACATCATGGTGATTAAAATTATATGTTGTTTGTGTGTGATATTGACAGACCTATTTTCAAAATCATGTAAAATATGAAATAGATTAAATCTCATGGCTATTCAATTATCACTTTCTGTTGTTTTAGAAGATGGCCTAATATTACCAACTCTCCATTTGAGAATTTACAGATTAATATGGTTTTCCTTGTTTTCAATTTTGTATTTGGTTCCATGTTTATGTGCATTACAGGTATAGATTTTGATGAGTCAACCTTTCATGGAATCCTATATAATAAAAGCCTAATATGCTAAGTGTCTGATCATCTGTTCAACCAATCAAAGTTTAATATGGTAATGATATGCTAAGGCCACTCAATTGCTCTCTATGATGTACACTGACCACCAGGGGGCAGACGCTCCAATCAGTAGGTTAGCTTCCTGCTGGGGTCCAGCCAATCATGAATGAGTGAGATAGGCTGGATGTGCCCTGAAGCCCTCCTGTGGACTTTCCTCAGCTGGAAAACCTCCCACGTCTCTCCCTGGCCCCAATCATGCACCAGTGAGGTCTCTTGGCCTGGCTTGCACCCTCTTGTAATCCAGGCCTAGGACTCCCCATCCCCCGGAGTGTATGAAATTCATGCCCTGGGTCTCTGGTATCAATAAAACTATCCTGTCTGAAATGGGTATAAAGTGATGATTCACTATTGAGAAGTTCAAACTATGCTTTGAAGTAAAATAAATCTAGGCAATAATAATGCTGAAAGTATACCAAGTGAACTGCAAATTAAATATTTTTGCAATATGTCAATTCTCAAGTCTACTTTACTTTTCAAATAACAAATTTGCATTTATTTCTGTCATATATGCACTAGTCTTGAAGTGCTAATGCCAATGTCTGAATAACAACACTACCAGAGTTTTAATTAAACAAATAAAATTTCTGTTGATGTCTTAGTTTTTCTTAGGTGTAGTGATGAATATACAAAGTGTATGAAAAAATGTATTTCTCTGACACATATTTAATAGAACAGCAGTAGCAATAAATGCTGGTGGCTTTAACTTGGAATTGAAATGTCAGATATAGCCATCAAATATGAGTATGTCTGTTTAGACATCACATTTTTTAAAGAATGAAACCAATATTACCCTTATAAGGAGATGCACTCAAGAAATAAAGAATTTCAGAAAAAAATCTTAATGATACAACAATGTTAACTTTATTATAGTTTGTTACTCCTTATGTTTACAGATGTCAAAGAAAGTTATTCATGAGGCATTCATTATTAAAAAGCACTGAGTCGCTAATGAAATATTTTATTTTTAATTTAAGGGAACATTTCTTTGATTATAGCAATGAAATAAAGGCATGAACCAGCAGCACCAGAATTGGAACACAGAATCATGCAGCTTTATATAATTCTAAAATAATAATTACAAAACTTTGTTTGTTGTCTGTTTCAATATGTAGTATATATCCCAAAAATGTATACACAGAGTTTGAATTATAAATACCTGCTCATATGTTTGTTAAAATATATTTCATTTTCAAAGTTGAGCTATTAACTGTGAAAGTGTCTATACATTTTTGATATGCCCTATACTTATGTATTTTACTTATAGAATATACTTTGTTTTATATCATGATTCTTCTGGGGATGCATCTCCAGTTGCTTATTCCTTATTCTCACAGATTTGACTGGGATAAAATAAAGGTAGGAATTAAATTTATAAGAAGACTGTCATAAATCTATTCAGGATCAATGCTCTATTCTTTATTGGCAAAATAAAAACGATGAAAATACATTTCCAAAATCAATGTTGAATCTCAAGAGAAGTGTATTATAATCACAAATTCTAAACTTGATGTTCTCTATAAGTTATTAAAATTAGGAAAATGTTATTTGAAAACTAAGTTCACACCTGTAACAGAAAAAAACTCAAGGCCAGTTTTGTGTTTCTGGCATTTCTTTAGGAAATAGTGAATACTTAACAATATGCTTAGTATGGTATTTCCCAATGTAGAGCAAAATAGGAGTGAACATCTATTCTACTAAGCCCGTAGAGTATCTTTGCAGAATATTATACATGCTTTCCTCTGAAATCTACGGTTTTAGGAAACTAAACTTTCAATTTTTAAATTTATAAGCTTATTTAAATATTTCTCAGCTACTCTTTTTTAAAATCTTCCATTTCTCTTCCAAATCATGCATGCTTTCCTCTATTTTTCTAAACATATGGAGAATAATTATAAATACTGTTTTGCTGTCTTTGCCTGCTAGTTCTATCATCTTTATTTTTATTTGTATAAATGTATGATTGAATATAAGTGTATGATTGAGTGTTGGACATTGTATATTCTGCATTGTTATTGGACTTTGATGTGTCTTTTAAAAGAGTGTTCACTTTGGTCTGGTAAACAATGAGGTCACTTGAAATTAGTTAATGCTTCCAAGGCTTGCTTTTAAGTTTCATAAAGGCCAGTCCAAAAGAGCTTTAATCTAGGGTTAACCCCACTGGTAAGACAATAATGTTCTGACGGTTCTAAAACCCATGTATTATAAAATGTCCACTTTAGTAGGTGGGAATAGGAACTATTCCATTGGTTTTCCCTTTGCTTTGGATAGTGGCACATGCAATCAGCACTGAGCCAAAGACTTGATATAGGTGTCAGTATGCCAAAAATGCCCTTCCCTTGATTTCCATATGACTGATTCTTCCTTATGACTTAGATCTTAGTTTAAATGCCATCTTCTCAGATATAATTCCCTGATCATATAGAATACAGTTACCTACCAATTCATTATCACAAACTTTTAAGTTTTCATAGCATTTAATTTTATGTTTGTTTGCTTACTTACTTATTAGAGGCCCAGTGCATGAAATTCTTGCATGGAGGGGTCACTCAGCCTTGCCTGCAACATCTCACAATCAATGACCCCTCAGGGGATATCTGACTGCTGGTTTAGGCCTGATCTCCACAAGGATTGGGCCTGAACAAGCAGTTGGACATCCCTCTCCCAATCTGGAACCACTTTCTCCTTACCACTCACCTGCCTGCCTGTCTGCCTGGACACTCCTAACCGCTTGCCTGCCCGCCCCTTCCTAACCTGTGGCCTGCTTCCCTGTTCCTAACTGCTCCTCTGACTACTTACTCAGTGTGTGTCATAGTGACCGGTCATTTCCAGTCATTCTGGTCATTCTGCTGTTCCAGTAGTTGGGCTTTGATATAGGTAGACTAGAAGCCCGGTGCAGGAAATCATGTACTGGGGGGGGGGGAGTGTCCTCCAGCCCAGCCTACATCCTCTCCAATTTAACCAGCAGTTGGACATCCCTCTCACAATCTGGGACTGCTGGCTCCTAACTGCTCACCTGCCTGCCTGCTTGATTGCCCCTAACTGATTCTGCCTGCCAGCCTGATCACCCCCTAACCACCCTCCTGCCAGCCTGATAGAAGCTTAACTGTTCCCCTGCTGGCCTGATTTCCCCAATGCCCTCCCCTGCCAATCCGATCACCCCCAATTGCGCTCCCTGTAGTTCTGGTCTCCCCCAACTGCCCTTCCTTGCCAGCCTGATGGCCAGAACTGCCTTCCCCTGCCAACCATCTTGTGGTGGCCATCTTGTGATGATGTAGGGGCAGTCATCAAATGATGACATGAGGATGAAACAGCACATAGGCTTTTATTAGTATAGATTACCCACCCCAGTAGACAGAATCACCAGCAGCACTGCCTAGAAGAGTGTCTGTCTGGTACATAGCAAATTATCTGTAATACTTGATGAATTGAGGAATACATAACTAGCAATGTTAGTCTGAAAATTGTGAAAAATAGGTTCTTGTCCCATTTCTAGTATTGGTTAAGTGAAATTTATTATCTAATACATCTCTATTTAACCTGCAAACAACTGATAAGGGGGAAAAAGCAAAAAAAAAACAAAAAACAAAAACATGATAAACCTGCTTTGAGCTATTTTTAAAAAATGTTATGTGTAATATTAGCTATATTACTATGGTTCTATCAATAGAAAATGACAAGTCAGAGAAGCCTTGACTTAATATGAAATAGCATGATTCCTTAGTGGAAAATTATTTTAACCAAATGTGTGATCACAATTACTTGTCAAATTATAGCACAAAATCTTTACAGGCTATGAGTTTAGGGCATGTACAACTTTATAATCACATTGAGAACGATGTTTTGACAAGGTCAAGTAAAATAAATGTTAAAATGTGGGTTACTAATAGAATACATGAGAAAGGATGACAAGCCTGTTTATGAACTTCATTCTTCTGAACATTAGTCATAAAAGGGGTTCTAAAATATTATTGTTCCAAATAAGATTTGTATATTTCAATTCAAAATAGCTAAACATTCTCAGTTGTGTATGGTGTGTGTATACATTTTTATAATCCCTTTATTCTCTACAGAAATAAATTTCAAAATGCATTAATATATTAGTAGTTTTTGTTTAGAATAGAGAATCATTTAGTGATAACTGTTTAGTGTTCCAGCTAATAAAGTCAGGGTTTATTCACATCCCTTCAAAAATACTAACACTGTAATAATTATTTATATTTGAAGCATGTATGGATACATGGAACAGATGACAATTTTCAGAGGAGAGGGAACTTGGCTGACTGGATGGAAGAAAGTGAAGGGATTAAGCAAAGATACTACATATATATACTAGACACCCAGTGCACAAAATCTGTGCATGAATGGAGGGTTGTCCCACAGCCCAGGCCTGCACCCTCTACTATTTGGTACCGCTGGCTCCTAACCACTTGCCTGCCTGCCAGCCTGGTTGTCCCTAACTGCTCACTTGCCTGTCTGATCACCTCTAACTGCCTCTGCCTCAGTCCCTGCACCCAGGACCCAAGCTTCCCTCCTCTAGCCAGCCAAAGGCCACTGGGACCCAGGCTTCCCTCCCTCTGGATGGCTCCAGACACCTGCGACCTGAGCTGGCTTCTCTCAGGCTGGCCGCAGGTGCCTGGGACAGCGGGCAGCTTCACCCAGGCCTAGCTTTGTCAGGAAGGAAATCCAAAGGTTGTTTGAAAGTCATATGGTTTAATTAGCATATTACCCTTTTATTATATATACTAGAGGCCCATTGCAGGAAGATTCCTGCAATAGAGCTTCCTGCTGTGGTGGCAGCCTTGCCTTCTTTCCTCCCTTCTTCCCCGCCCTGCTTGCTTGCTTCTCCTATGCTTTGCTCAGTGCTTGGCTCCTTTCTATGCTGTCTTCAGTCTTTGCTCTGGCCTGAATATGCAAATTAACTGCCATATGTGTTTGGTTGATTTGCATACTTGCCCTGATTGGCTGGTGGGTGGGGCTTGTGGGCATGGGAAAGGTGCTGTTAATTTGCATGTTTCTCTTTTATTAGGTAGGATATTGTATAATACATAGACCCAGACAACCATGTGGTGATAGCTAAAGGAAAAGGGGTGAGGAATGGTGGACCTGGGCAAAGGGGAGGGAAATGGAGATGGAAAAAATCTTTGCTTGGGGTAATGGGCACATAATACAATATGCAGGTGATGTTTTATTGAGTTGTACACTTGAAACCTATATGGTTTTGTGAACCAATGTCACCCCCCAAAATTAAATTTTTAAAAAAGCATTAGAATACCATAACCTTGGTGTATTATATACATTTGTCACTTATTTATGCATAGACTGCTATATGTATTTATTGATTTACTGAGCAATTTTTAATAAAGAATTTTTCAGTACCAATATACCCCCCAAAACAACATATACGATAAACCAGATGGTTCCTCATTAATTCTACTCCTCTGTCTTATAATTGGGGAAAACCTCAGAATTTCTCCATTCCCTTGTTTGCCCTTTCCTTTTCATTTTCTTCAGTTTTATATGAATATGTACTAAGTATACACTTAAAATACACTTGCTTATATTTGAGATGCTTCTAACTTTATAGGAATAATTTGATACTGCAGGAAATATTGAACATAGTTTTTTTTTCCATTTAATATTATATTTCCAAGTTAACTGCATATTTCATGTATCACTGATTTCATTGGTTTTTACTTCCAGGAAGCATTCATCAGATGAGTATTTAGTGGTATTTCATCCACTCTTGTACTATAATTTTATAAACTGTGATTTTACAAATATGATGGATGTTTGATTGAAATGCAATCAATGTTAGGAGGGAGTTATTGAAATGTTAATTTTATTTTAAAAATCATGTTAAGATGGGTTTATTTTTTAAAAAGAAGATATCAATATAAATCACAACAGTCATTGTGTTTTAATACATGTCTCACTCAAATCAGAAGAACAGTGTTTGCTAGGTATATCAAAGTAAAATTTGGGAACTCATGAAATAAAGCATTTTTAAGAAAAATAACAGTATATACCATAATTTTAGTTCCATTTCAGAGGGAATGGAAATAAAAGAAGTTGCTTAAGGAGAAGAATATTAGCACAACCAAAAAATCAAAACCAAAAGCACCACACTCTTTCTCATAATATAGGGCAATTGAACCTCACTTGATCTTCCAAACTCTATCACTAATTAGCAATTTGCTACTCTTCCTGGCACCTGGGATGTAGGCGCAGACATATTGATCTAAAGAATGATGACGTGTGATTTTGCAGTAAGTGTCTAAGTGGTGTTGCAACACCCACTACTTGCTGATATCGTGAAAGACACCACCAGATCCATCCAATTATCAAAAAATAAAAAATGTTGGTCCCTTGATAAGTGAAGCAAAAAAACCACAAATGGTTATGAGCTTCACATCTCACCATGATACTGTTTCATGTATTATCTATTTAAATTTTTAATTAAAATATTAAATATATAATATTAAATATATAATTCTTGATGGAGAGAAAATATACTAAATTATGGTGTAATATATTCAAGTGCAAGAAAATAAAATCAAATTATACTTAAAGGTTTAAATAAATCCCATGAAATTGAAATTTAAATACTTGACTTCGGCTGGAGTAATAGAAAGTGGTGATATCTTCTAGATTTTTTTTTTTTTTATGACTTAGAACATTCCCAGAAAAGCAATGAGAAATAATGAAATAAAAGTTTTCACCAGGAGATTGACATTAAAACCTTCATATTTTTTTTAAGACAGCATTTGGTATCATTGTGACCAATATTCACCAATAGTGGGTGCAAAAAACAAACAAACAAACAAACAAAAAATAGTGAGGAGGTTACAGCAATACTGCAATATACCAGGGGGGAAATGTTTCTCTGAACAACTGATGGGAAATGATGATGGTTATACAGGAAGGGGTGGGGGGGGAGACACGTAGTTAAATAGTGTAATCTGAAAACAGGAAATTAGAGCTCAGGGAAGTGGACACTATGGCCCAAAGAAGGCAACTATAGAGCTTATAGTTGAGAAAGAAACTGCCCAGGTAAGAGGCTGTGATGTGGTTTAAGATACAAACAATTAGAGGTGATGAGAGGTTCAAAAAATGATAAGAAAAGATAACTGGAAAAACATCTCAGCAAATTGAAAATCAAGGTATCAAACTTTCAAATTCTAAAAATAGAAATATTAGGATGTTAACATTACAATTTATAAATATATGTGTCCTGCAAAAAGGAAAAGTGATTCCTCTCTCAGATAAACTCTATCTCCCCTTTCATAAATATCATAACTTCTAGTGTCTTGCATTTCATGTTTCAGTGGGTAAAACTTTCCCTCTCAATAAATGGTACCCTGTAAAATTTTGTAACCTTTCATTGATTATATACAAAAAGGTTTTTTAGTGCTTAATAACAAAAAATTATTTTAATAACTAGTGACTATGTTTGCAAAAATTTTATGATGATTATAATCATTGAAGTTTTACTTTTATACAAATTTAAACTTACTAAATCACTACCTCAACTCTTAATTATACAATCAAAATATTTTTAAAGAAAACCTGAAAAAAAATTTGTTGTAACAAAAGTCCCTAAAATATTTACTGTATTACTTTAAAATTGCCAGTACAAATAGTTTATTTTATTGTTTTAATTTAATCCAGATGTTTTCTTCTTTAATCTTAATTATAAAAAGAAAACTAAACCTAGGCCTTTTGTAAATCTCATCAAAAATTTAGAAGCTGGTAGGATGATATGACTCAGCAATGTGCCTTTTGAGATTAGGCCCAGTATAAATACAACTGAAGCCTGAATTTATTTCCTCCATAAATGCTTGCTAAGATAAAATTTATTGTAAAATATCAAAGGAAAGCTCTTGAAAGTCCTTTATACTGGAAAAATATCAGTAAATTAATGATGCTTGTAATTTGGTATTTTTTAACAAAATATTTTATCATCTAATCTCTTCTCTGATTGAGAATGTAGACACATTTCTTTTTATCCAAACTTTCTTCAAACTAAAATATAAGTGAAGTATTATTTTCAGTATATTGCTAACAAATATTTCTTTAAATGTGCCTGTTATTAAAATATCAACAGTTTTAAAACTAAGAAAAAATAGAGAAAGCAAATTCTGAAAAGCACAAGCTAAATAGAAAATAACTCTGTTGCTTTGGTGCTTTATGATAACGTTCATTACATGATATTTTTGTTTGTTTGTTTTACAATCCAGTGGCCTATCTGATGATATTAAGTGCTGTATAGTAAGACATATAAAGATCATCTTTTTATTATTTTATTAAAGCCAAACATGAGTTCTTAATAGTTGTTAGGAGTAGAAGTAAAATATTCATACTGTGGATTTTATAAAATCCACAGTAATGTTTTTTTATTGTTATTACATCCATGTGAGTGATTTTATTTTCATACCTCGACAGCTTTCATTTCAGCCCTTTCAAAAAGTAAACAGTGATCGATTAAAATTACAATGCTTTAGATTTTTCTTATCTGTGAAGCTCTTTAGCTGACCTTCAATTCTGAATGTCAGCTTGGTTCATCATCACCAAACCAGTATTACATGAAAGGTATTCTCTAAGAAGAGGAAGAAGAAGAAAAAGGGAAAGATAAAAATTATGAACAACAAATACATATCTATCAACAAGTGAATCTAAAAATCAAGTGAATTAAAAATCTGATGTATAGAATAAAATGGTGAATATAATAGAATCAAAGGCATAGAAAGGGAGTGGACTAACAACTCTGGGGAAAGGGGTGTGGGGGGTGTAGGAAGAGACTGGACAAAAATTATTCACCTATGGATGAGGACAATGGGGTGGGTAAGGGAGGAGGGTCGGGTGGGAACTAGGTGGAGGGGAGCTCTGGGGGGAAAAGAGGAACAACTGTAATAATCTGAACAATAAAGATTTACTGAATTTAAAAAAGAGTAATAAAATAAAATTAGAATGCTTAAAATAGTAGAGAACTGTGTCAGAATGAAAAGTTTTAGATTCAGTCAGATTTCAAAAATAAGGCACAGATATGATAAGTTTTAATTTCATCTGCTTTCTAAACATTAATAATATTTGTTTGGATTATAATTATTGTCATTGAATTGAAGGCTTCTTTCCAACATTTTACCCATTTTCATCCTTGCTATTACTGCTTCTTTGAATGTAAATAACAATTATGAACTGCATATAATTTTATTGTGGGAATGTGTACTAAGTAATTTTCTGATTGTGACAACTATTAAGCCAAAATTGCATTTCTCCTCTAACATTAAATACTAAGGTAGTATTAATTATTCTCTAATTTTTGTCACTTAATTTTTATCCTGAGCATAGCTTGGTAATATTTGTACAGATGACAAAAAAAGTAAACACTGACTAATGTATGTGTCTTCATATATTTTTTGTTCATAGGTAAAAGACTGCATATTTATAGCTGAATTTTTTTAAATGTCGATATTTTTGTGTGTGTGTGTGTGTGTGCGTTTATCAGAATAAATACAATGAATTCATTGTGAAAACAAACCTATAAATTAACTACCTAATAAGTATAAATAGTTGATTAGAAAGTACATATTGTTTTAAATAAAATAGTTATAATTATGAAAATACCTTGCTATGAATGTCTTTAATGGTTCTGAATATGTCCAGATCAAGTAGAAGTGCCTGGTTTTATTTTTAATTAATTTAAAAATAGCACATCTGTAGAGTTGAAAATTCTCTAGTTAAAATGTATAATTCCTAATTTTTATATACACTTAATATTTTTCTGTTCATATGAAATCAAATATTCTTAAAATTCTTTTAAGTGCACACTGCTAACTAGTTGATGATAATACCATTTAGTTCATTCCTAAGTGGAAAGTAGAAATAATCATGGCAGAAGTCTAGTTAATGTTTTAAAGTAAAAGTCTCTAAATATGCCTCACCTTTTCATGAAATAATGTGAATAAATATTACAAAACACACTAATGGCTCCTTAAAAATTTCCAGTTTAAATGTCATTGATTACTCAAAACACAAATGGCCTTTTCATTTAAAATCTATAAAGCAGACATTTACAAATAGAAAATTATTCCCCAACCTTGACACATTACAGACATAATAAACCTTCTATACTTGAAGGATCTTCTTTATCACTAGCAAAATAAATATGAAAAAATATATTAGAAACAGAGATGTTGTGGAAAAATAATTTCTCTCTCTTGGTCATGTATCCTTTCGATAGAAATAATACTTAAATGCCATAACTTGTGTCAAGGAAGCACTTTTGTCTCATGGGTATTTTAGGAAATAAAGTATCTTCTCTGTTGTCCTGTCCTTTATATCAAGGCTGAATCTCCATCAGGGCTCACAATCAACTTAAGAGAGTGATTGCAAATCGCTATTTTCTTAGAGATGAAAATTTCCTTATTTTTCAAAACAAGATGGGTGATCTGCTTCCAAATTAAATTGAAATGATCTTGAAATAATCGGAATATGTTGATTGCTTAGTCTACATTATGCTGTTACTGCTCACAACATTCCTATGAAGTACTCCCACAGCTCTCATTTTATAATTGAGAAAACTCAGGATGGAAGCAGTTACATTAGTGAATTGTCTCAAACCATTCCAGTATTAAATGATAAAGCTGAGATGGCGCATAGATATCTCTCCATGACCTCAAAGCTCATGCCATTATTATTATATGCCAATCCTCTGCACTCCTCACTGCTAGAAGCCACGTGCAGGACAGGTGAAAAACAATGCAGAGACTGTCAAACCAGCATCCTCAACTTGTTTATTCTGGTCCCATTAAGCAGTATTATATTTCAAAAGGTATAAGCAACATCGATGCATAAAATGTATTTTTGAAAAAGTTAAATGATTTCTTTATAAGTCTGAGCAGGAAGCATTTGAGAATGTGGAGAACGGGGCGGGGCAGAGATGAGGTGGGAAAATCTGACATGAGTTTTGCTGGTAGAAATTGTGTTCTTCCACAGGATCCTGAGAAAAGCATGTCAAGGTTCCATGCATTTCGGAGATTGTGTGTGGCAAGATTTATTTGGTTGGAAATAGAAGTCTTTGCCTGGGTCCCATCTTCATTTTAAGGTGACCAGACATCCCGCTTTTGGTGGGACAGTCCCAAATTTTTAACTATTTGTCCCGCGTCTCGGTGCAGGATGCGGGACAAATCGCTAAAAAGCGGGACGATCTGATCTGGTCACCTTATTGATCCAGTCATGGAAAGAGTCCAACCCTATCTTCAGCGAGGCTGAAATAGAGGCCAGCGGCCAGCTTGTCTGTTTCACATTGAAGCTTAGTCCTCTGGAGCCCACATGGTCTGCTAAGGGCCCCTGGGGGCCTAGAGCCTCATGGTAGCATGTGTTCCTGGGAGCGAGGTGACTTCTTTGTTTCCCTGGGGTTCTATTATCTCGGGGCTTGGGAAAGGCCAGGCACTTTTTTCAAAATAATCAGTCCCCTTCCCAAGCTTTCCCTGGCTTATACTGGGCCCGCCTCATTTTGACTTCTACTGCACTGGTGCTTACCCTACCTCCCCATTCATTTTTCTACTAGAGACACGGTGCATGAATCTCATGCACCGGGTCTCTAGTCCACCAGGTCTCATGCACCCTCTCACAGTCCAGAAGTCCTCCGGGGATATCTGACTGATGATGGTCGACATCGTCAGTGCTGCTGCGGAGAAGGGACGCTGCACTCAACAGCCATCAGCTCACCTTCTGGCTAAGCAGTGCTCCCCTTGTGGGAGCATACTGACCACCACAGGGGGCAGCTCCTGCATTGAGTGTCTTCCCCCTGGTGGTCAGTGCACGTCATAGCAATTAGTCCTTCCTCCGTTTGGTCTATTTGCATATTAGCCTTTTATTATATAGCAATGATCGGCAAGCTCATTAGTCAACAGAGCCAAATATCAACAGTACAACAATTGAAATTTCTTTTGAGAGCCAACTATTTTAAACTTAAACTTTATAGGTAGGTACATTGTTATTAACTTAATTAGGGTACTCCTAAGCTGGCTTTTGCTAAAAACTCAAGGGGCCAAAGAGCCGCATGTGGCTCGCGAACTACAGTTTGCTGACCACTGTTATATAGGATGCCTTCCCGCAGTGATCTGCAGGGAAAGGGCCAGTGATTCCCTGGGGAGTGTGTGAAGCTGTGATGTCCTGGTGAAACAAGCAGGCTCATGCTCTCCAGTAGATTATGCTCTATAATGTCTGATTCCCTTCGCCTCCTTTATTTATTACAGTCCAGTTAACTACCAATGCTCACATTGGCAACAAACTTTCCAGAAAATATTTCAAAGCCTGGCAGTGTTAGAAAGAGGGGAATTTTCACATTTTCCTCTAATTGCACAGTTTATATACCCAGTTGATTGTGTACTGTTGAAACTGTAATTACTTCTTACTTTGCTTTAGTAATTGAAAATTTATTTAGTGCTGCGGTATTTCTTATTTTTGCCATTGCATTGAAATTATAAAAGAACCCTACACTGGATACATATGAGTAAGCATACAAAACACTCATCTGTAGTATAAGCTATGCTAGTCTGGCAAAGACATCGATGAGACAGTGATTTAGGTAAGACCGTTATTTTGATGAGGGAAAGTTTGTGCTGATATACTGATACCATTGTAATTAACTAGTTATCAATAACAGGAAAGGAGCAAAGGAAAGGCCAAATATCATAGGCATGTCATTTGGGCAGTTTTACCAGGAAGCTGAAGCTTTATACTCTCCAGGGAACCACCGATTCTCCCCTCCCCCTCGTACTCCCCTCAAATCTTTGGAGGAAGGTTCTGAGCAGAGGGAAGATAAGTTGGGGGGATTTAGCAAAGGTACGTTCTGTCAGTCACATCTGGGAACAGGTGATTGGCCAGAAAGGGCATTGCCACTGCAAAGGTGCAAAATGTAGGCTATGTAATCCCCTAATACAAGGAGTTTGTACTCTGCTTTGCTCTTGGCTCTCTTGGGACTATTGTTGCAGGGGATGCACTCTCTTGCTCTCCCTTGCATTCACCCACGTGGTCCACAGCCATGTGGACCCACACACACACAATGGACTAACGGATTGTAACTTGCATTATGCTGACCTGGACCCAGCTGTAACATGGAATGGAAACTCTGGACATTGGCTTTGCTTTTAGCTCTACTGAAGGTATGTAATTCCATGGAAAAAAAAAAAATTACTCCTTTTCCTGTGTGATTCTCATAAAATTATTTTTTCAGATTATCATAAGGATTCCACCTCTAACATTCAGTGATGAAAAGGATACCTCAATTTCCCTGATGAGAATACAATCAATATATATAAAAGGCTAATATGCTAAGTGTCCCTCTGCCCCTTCAACCGCTCACTCTGATACGCACTGACCACCAGGGGGCAGATGCTCAAAGCAGAGGCTGCAGACTGCAGTGACTTGGCAGAGGTCTTTCTTGGGTGACACACCCTGAAACCAGAGAGGAGGGAGCCCAATTCCTGGTGGGGCCACGTGATTCCACCTCTGGCCATGGGTTATGTTTTTGCTGGGGCACTCTCATCCCCGAATTTGGTTTACTGCACACTTGTGTTTGGGTTCCACACTTTATATGAGCGCAACTTTGCAAAGTGCCCTCTCGCACCCTGGGACCCCTCAAGGGATGTCAGAGAACTGGTTTTAGCCCAATTCCTGCAGGCCAAGCCAAGGGACCCCCACCTGCTAGAGGGACCCTTCTCACTCTGCAGACACCTGAGAGAGACCATGGGAGGTTGACTCCAGGATGTGTTTGGCCCATCTCGCCCAGTCCTATCCTGCCAGCCACCTTCTAATTAATTTTCTTTCAATGTGCACAAATCTGTACACTGGGTCACTAGTAGGAAATAAAATGTATATTTCAATTTAGCATTCAGATAAAGAAAATTAACATTTTAGTAATCATTTTTAGGAATTATTTTATCTCAAGCTGAGTAAATATTTATACTTGAGCCAAAGGAAGGCAAATAGAAGAGAGGCAATTTGAAATCTTATCTGTTTTCAACACAGCCAGTGTGTTGTGGTGCTTATATTTCAACCAGACACTGCTATTTTGCTTTACAATTAGCATTATTGTGAATATAAAAATGGAGAAAACCTGTTTTTCAATTTAGTCTTTTCTTGGTGAACTTCAAATTTCACCATTCATCAACTTCTCATTATGTGACAGAGGATGCGAAGACAAAGAGAAGAACAGGATGAGAGGAAACAGCTTTAAACTCACAGACTCGATGCATTTTGGGAAAATTTACACCGGAGGCAGTTTGTAATAATTATGTGTTAAAATATGTTTCTACTTTGTTTTCTGTCTCACTGAATTTAGGGTGTGCTCGTACTCGTGCATTAAAATGTTGAGGGGGGGAAAAAGATTAGATTATTGAAGACATTATTCACTCAAACTTCATTGAAGAATGAGCAGAGATAATATATAGACAATTAAAGATTCAACAAGCAGTCTCCTTATCAGAATGTTAAAAAAAAATCTATTCAGCCTTTTTTGTTGTTAAATTGCCGGAGATTAACTCATAGCAATGGGATCAGTACATGTTAATTTAAATGACCTTAACTGGAAAGAATTACCTGCTATTTTTATTTAGAACCAATTAACTTTGAAAACAAAAATAATCTATTGTTTTTGAAGCAGAAGCAAGGGAGGAAGGAGACCCTGGAAGGATCCCTTGGAGTGTGCTATGGCTCATGGTTGACCAAGGAGTTTAACTGCAGGGCACACCTGCCCCTAAAGGCTCAGCCATGCCTCACACCTGAGTAAAGTGCTATGTGTTCTGCACAAGCATGGCCAAGTTGGCCTTGTCCTAAGAGCCAGGTTCTCTCTAGTTGCAGCTTCTTCTCTGGGAAGATAGGGAATACTTCAAATAAATAGAATTACTTTTTATTGTTATTTTTAATATATTTTATCGATTTTTTACAGAGAGGAAGAGAGAGGGATAGAGAGTTAGAAACATCGATGAGAGAGGAACATCGATCAGCTGCCTCTTGCACACCCCCTACTGGGGATGTGTCCACAACCAAGGTACATACCCTTGACCAGAATCGAACCTGGGTCCCTTCAGTCCTCAGGCTGATGCTCTATCCACTGAGCCAAACCTGTCTCTGCTAGAATTACTTTTTAAATTGAAAGTAATATATAAATACATTGCGAATGCAATCAAACATTTTAACAGACCCCCACCTTCTGAGTCTCCTCTCACTGGGCCAGGAAAACAATGCTAAGAATATTTTTATATATGTCTAGTCATTTCCCCATGCCTTTAACAAATTTACATTCATAGCATTACAATATATATGAAAAGTGCTTATTTGCTGAAGAGATGATTTTTTAAAATAGTGAATAAAGAACCAATCCTCTGCAGGCAACTGTTTTACCTCTAAGATATTCCAAGAGCTGGTATTAATCAAGATCTGAGGTTAAGGGACTCAGAAGATGCATAAAGATGATTACCGTACTCTACCACTGGCAGCCTGTCTTAAACAATGGGGTGAGATCATGGGGATTAGGTCTAAGGATTCTGTAGGACTTTCCTTGGGGCCAGAGCTTGAGCCATCTCAGTAGACCAACCCATTACATTGCTAAACACAGTCTCCTATCTCCAAATGGCGATGGATGTTTTTCATGCACTGCTAAGTACTCAATAGCCTTCTAGCAACTTCATTAGGTCCCCATCTGACTAATTAGGAAAAATTGGCTTGAGGCATGGATACATAGGGAGGGAAAAGAAGATCTTTGTTTTTATAACTTAATAGTCTCATAAATGGTTCTCTTTTATAGAAGGGGAAATTAAAAACATCAAGGCTTTTTCCAACTCCAAAACGATTATGCAGAACATTTGCCTAGTGGAAGTGAAGCAATCTCAACGAGAGCGCTCCACAATTTACATCCTTCTTTGTGGACTGCTTTACCAAGCTGAGTACTGTGGCTGCCTCATCCTGTCTTCCTGGCAGGTGTTAATGCACTGCAGTAGCCACAGTCTTCTTGCTTGTCTAAGCCCAACATTTTTATTTCAAGAAACTCAAGTTAAAAGGAGTGAATATACACAGTGGGGATAATAATTTCTGCCCTTACTTTGATACTACTTGAGTTTTCTTTTTAGTTTGGCATCAACAATTGATGATGAGAGGATGCTGAGATAACCAACCTAATCTTTGATGCACGTTTGGATGGAGGATGGTTGTAACCTTCTTCACTCCTAGAATGTTCCACATCTTCAGCTTCTCAGAAATTTAAGGTGGCAAGCCCTGACACAGGTAAGTGCACAAAATCCTAAGAGGTTAAAACTGGCAAGGGGTAAATAAAGAGTTGTCTTTGCACCTAAGTACATATGTTCAAAGCGGGGAACACAAGAAAGACACATCCAGGGGCCCTGTGCCCCAGGTGAGACCGTGTGTCCCAGGAGAGCCGTGTGCCCCAGGGGGGCCATGTGCCCTGGGTGAGCCGTGTGCCTCGGGGAAGCGGTGGGACCCCGGGGGGAGGGGGCTGATTCTATTCGTGTGGTCCTGAGACATTTGGACAGTCTGCAGCCATTAGCTACAGAATACTTTGTTATATTTCTCTACAAAAACAAATGAGAGAGAGTGCCCCACTTGAAATTCATATAAGGAAAAAAAAAAGAAAAGAGAAGGAAAAAAATCTGAGGAACATAATAAAGTGGTGAATATAGTAGAATCAGGGGCAAAGAAGGGGAGTGGACTGATAATTATCAGGAGGATAAGGGGGTGGGGAAGCAGTGAGAGAGACTGGATTGAAATCTATAACCAATGAATGAAGACATTTGGGGGGAGAGGGGGTAAGGGCAGAGGGTGGGAAGGGAACTGGGTGGTAGGGAGCTTTGGGGGAGAAAAAGGAGAAACAATTGTAATAATCTGAGTAATAAAGATTTATTTAAAAAAATAAAGAAAGACACATCCCAGAAGAGAAAAAATAAATTGGTAATTGATCCAAAGCTCCTAAGTACAAAATGCAGAGTTGATTTTAAAAGTACCACCACAAAATGGAACCTAACCAAAACCAGAGCATTTGGCTTACGTAGCCATCTGGAGCCTAGAGAAACTCTTTGAAGGGCAGAAATGAAACGACAACCCTTGTTTTCCTTTATATGATTATGGAGAAATATGAATTTGACTAGACATAGACACCCCCTGGGATAAGTCTGCTCCTGGGGTTGGGTGGTGTGAGGAGCACCGTATTATGGTACTTTGTTACTTGTGTCATTTGGACTATTTACTCAGATTCTTTTCAAATAAACAATGCTTACCACATAGCCTTGTTCCAGCAACATGCTCATTCTAATTCCTCTGTGACAGAGACCTCAATTTAATACGTTTCCTAATTTTCCCATTTATTTGGGACTAACACTCTGAATTATTTCACTTGGTCTCTTAGGAACGGGGAAACTCTCTGATGTCCCCAGACCCTACATCTTGGCCTATTTATGGGTATCTTTTAATCTCTTTGGGGGAACTTCCTACCAGTTTGGAGATCTGCATTTTGAAACCATCTACAAAGTTGCCGAGCTCATTTTGCTTTCCCATGAATATCACCTCACTACATGCATCAGTGCTAATATATATATATATATATATATATATATATATATATATATGGAATATTTACTGCTATGAACTGAATATTTGGGTCCCTCTATAATTTATATAAAAACCTAATGCCCAGTACATTAGAAGGTGGGGACTTCAAGAGATGCTTAGGTCATGAGGATGAAGCCCTCATGAATGAATTAGTGTCCTTATAAAAGAGGAAGAGAAAGTACCCTTGTCCCTTCCACCAGGTGAGGTTACACTGAGAAGACTACAGCCTAGAAAGCATGCTCTCACCTGTCAGGTTCTGCCCTCCAGAATTGGAAGAAATAAATGTTTACAAGCCATCTCGTTTATGGTGTTTTGTTATAGGAGCCTAATTGGACTAAAATAGCTCCTATAATACATTTTAAAAATGTATCCTAGCTGAAACACTGAGCCTAGGTTTGGCTCAGTGGTAGAGCATCGGTCTGCAGACTGAAAGGTCCCAGGTTCAATTCCGGTCAAAGGCATGTACATTGGTTGCAGGCACATCCCCAGTAGGAGGTGTGCAGGAGGCAGCTGGTTGATGTTTCTCTCTCATCGATGTTTCTAGATCGATATTTCTCTCCCTTCCTCTCTGTAAAAAATCAATAAAATATATATTAAAAATGTATCCTATATAATAAGTATAAGGTTCTCCCTCCTCCCAACTGGTGGGCGGAGTTATGACATTACTGGCACCTGTCACAGAGACATCTCCAAGACATTGAGCCACCAATCAGTGCGTGTCAAAGTGTCCTGTAGCCCACCCCTTCCTGTTCTGCCCTGGGTCCGACCCTCTCCTGTTCCTCCCTTTAAAAGGACCCCCAGGCCAGCCACGTGCTGCTGCTCCTCCATGTCCATGAGGCAGCCCGGCTGGGTCCATCTCCATCTCCCCTGCCCCCTCCCCACTCCTTCAATTCTGATGTATCTACCCCCCCTTAGAGAGTCCTGCTCATTACTGGGGAATAAACTTTACTTTAAAATTCCTTGGTGGTCTGTCTCCTGCACCTTCAAACCTTACAATAAGTATATCCAGCAACTGAACAGCAGAATGACCAGAATGACCGGTCAACCAGACACTATGACATGCACTGACCACTAGGAAGCAGATGCTCAAGGGAGGAGCTGCCCCCTGGTGGTCAATGTGTTCCTACAGTGGGAACGCCACTCAGCAACCAATCCCCACAGGCCACACCCCTGTGGGGATCAGTTGGCATGAATCCCATGCATGGGACCCTAGTTTAAAAAATATATATTAATAGTAACTTAGTGGTCCCAAAAATGTTTATAAACTTCCAAAGGCTCAATTTAAAAGAGACAGTTATTTCATTACCTTAGGTGAAGGTATTTCCTGTACTTAAAATAACTAAGTTTTTACAGGGGCCTTCCACTATGATTGCTGAAATGATCATCTCAATGGAGATATAAATTAGTGGGGCCACTCAAAAGAAATGGAAACAGAAGATATCATCATGCTACATTTCACCAGCTTGGGAAAACATGATTTTTCAAACCTTTGATGTTTATTAAGTTGCTTTTCATGAACACTTAAGTAGTTATCAATATTGCAAATGTAATGTGAAGTCAAATAGATTCATAAGATATTTAAAAACGAAATCATTAAACTACTCAAATCAAACAAACATGAAAGCATAGACTATCTGGCTGAAGTTTCTATAAAAAAAGTATGCCTCACTTGAAGAAAATGTTATAACTTCTTTTCAGTCCCAGACTATATGCATGCAGGCTGTTTTTTAAAAAAGATTTAGAGAGATGCGGAGAGAAAAAAACATAGCACATTTCTTTTGTTGTGCAAGTCTGTTTTATCATATATATGTGAATGATTTATTAGTAAAAGGTATGACACTTGAATAACATCATAAATCTGTTTTACTTTTTTCTGATTAATAGTTTTATCCCTCACTCATAGTGGCAACATAACAGAATGACTTATCTTAAAATCACATCTTCAGATTAACTTCCATTTGGAATCTTCCTTTGTCCCTTCCAAATATGACAACATATTTTGTAAAGTTAATTTTTACTTCTGCCAATTAAATCATATAACTGTGTTCTCAGTTTATAATATCTTTAATATTTTATGGGATATCAAGCATTTTAAGGATGCCTAGATAAAAATAAGTTATTCCAAGAAGACTGGGAAACTCTTCTTCTTTTTTCTTCTTTTTTTTTTTTAACTGAATTGATTCGGATGACATTGCTTTGCAAAATCATGTAGGTTTCAGGTGTACAATTCAATAAAACATCACCTGCACAATTCATCATATGCCCTTCACCTTATGGAAAGTCTCTCTCAGTCCTCATTTAACCTGTATTTGTCCACTTCTAATAAGCCCTCACCCCCATCCCTGCCTTTGCCTCTGGCTATCACCACACTGTTGTCTATGTTAATGTGCATTACACATACACATATGTATACCAGTATATATATATATATATATATATATATATATATATATATATATAATTTATTAGAGTCCCAGTGCATGAAATTCATGCATGGGGGAGTCCCCTCAGCCCAGCCTGCACCCTTTCCAATCCAGGATACCTCAGGTGATGTCCAACTGCCAGTTTAGGATCGGGCCTAAACTGGCAGTTGGACATTCCTCTCACAATCCAGGACCACTGCCTCCTAACTGCTCACCTGCCTGCCTGCCTGATTGCCCCTAACCACCTCTGCCTGCCGGCCTGGTTGCCCAACTGCCCCCCTTGTTGGTCTGGTTGCCCCCAACTGCCTGGGTCACCTCCCTGCCACCACCCCTCTCCCGATGGTCTGGTCGCCCCATATAGCCTGCGGTTTGGTAGTCCCTCTGGTTGTTTTGGTCGTGACAGCCCCTGACTATATATATATATATATATATATATATATATATATATATATACTTTTAGGACAATAATAATATGACACCTTATTGATGTTTGTTGTAGTACTATAACCTCTAATCAACATTACCTAAGTTAATGATAATGCTGTAAAAGCATCCTGCAAATTACTGTGTGTATGGTTTTCAATTTTCTCAATATTTTTGCTGAAGAAATGTTAAAGATCTGCTGAATATTATCATAGACTTCTGTGTCTCAAAAGGAAACAAACTTTGGTGAAGAACAGTATCGGAGAGGCAAGGATACATGGAACATACTGACAGCTATCAAAGTGGAGGGGAATGGGGGTGCTGGATAAATGAAGTTGAAGGGATTAGCAAAAAAATCACCATATATATATTCAATTTTTTGTAAAATTCTACTTTTTAAATATAATGAATTACTGTCAGCTTGAGATCAAATGAATTGATGGATTTATTTTCCATTACTATGACATACCAAGTACACTTATCTCTGAAAGAAATTGTATTTTGAGTACATTTTACAATCAGAGAACACAGATTTTTATAGAACAAAAGACTCATTTGATTTACAGGTTTTAAAACTATTCTTAAGATCAGGAATCATCAAATGGAATCATTTGATGTTTTAAAAATATCCAGTCTTTCATATCAGTTTAAAATCACATTTTTATTATTGGATAGATTTAACATTTAGCACACAATTGAAAAGTTTTTGAAATATGTTCTTTGGAGGATGTATCAGTATAGTATTTTTAAAATAAGATTTTATTAATTTAGAAAAAAAAATCGTAAGTGAATGCCTAATATTTTCCAACTGCTTTAAATATCTTCTCATCATTTGATTCATTTGAAACCAAGTATTCTGGCTCTATTTTATGAAAAATACATCTAATATCAAAACTACTAAGTACCCTACTTGGGGGCACAGAAATATTTACAAAGTTGATGTCGAATTCTGACATATCTGATTTCATAGACTTGTACTTTTGATTAAACAGCTTCCTTCTAAGCATGCTAAACTTATTAACAGAGAGAGATGGAGAGAGAGAGGAATAGAGATTTTAGAAAGTTTAAAATTCAACCATTAATTTTTTTCCCTAGGAAGATGCTCATAATAAGAGAGAATATGCTTCTCTATAATTTATAAATGTCTTGGTGCTTTGTCTCCTCTCGTGATGGACACAGAGTTAATGCAAAGCTTTACTGGCCTCCCTCTTTTCCGGTGAGTTTGGAAGCTTCCTGGCTAAGGGCACACACTTTTTATCTTTTCAGAGATACCAAATTAAGTAATTGCCTGATGGGGACAAATTCATTAGATAGTAAATTGATACTTCCAATCATTTTGTCCATACTTAAATTGAGCATGATACCTTATTTCTTTCAACCTGAAAGGCACAATGGAGTTGAGTCCATGAAATTCCTTTCTACTTAAAGATATGCCATTGCACATACATTGAAACCTTAATAAAGTCACAAGTACTTATTGAATGCCTACTAAATTCAAAGAATTGAATTTAATCTATAGAACATTGCTAAGGTACACAATCTAGATAATGAGATTGTATTAAGCAACCACAAAACATATGTGCTTGTAGGTGTTCTTGCATTCTGTTTAGAAGGCAAGTATTTTCCAATATTTTTTTTCTTTCTATAGAAATTAATTTCTATAGAAAGAAATTTCAAAGTTGTGCTGTACTTCTGACTTCACAAAAAACTGCCTTTTCTTTGTGATATTTGTGATACAACTGTTGTCAGATGTTCCATAAAATTTTCTTTTAATTGAATTATTTAAGCCCTAAATTAACCATATCTGGTGTCTATTCACAGTTTGTAATCTTCTCTTTATTCACCATCTACATGCCTCTGCTCATCTCTCTTCTAAGGTTATTCTCAAGCTCCACTTCTTATATATGAGTAGCCCTGCACAACTTACTTAACCTCTCTGGGCCTCAGTTTCCTCACTTGTATTAACACAGGCTATGCATTATCTTTGTATTCCTTAGCTTAGCTGATATATCATGCATTAAGTATTTGTTACCTGGAATATGCATTTAATCACCTTGTGAATTGCAATTGAAAAGATAGATTAATGATAATCACAAAGACTATTTCAGCTGTTAGCATCCATGTTGATTGCTGCTTATTGACAAAGTATCATGGCAGGTAAAACTATTTCAAAGAAAGTGAAGGAGCAATATAACAAATTTTTTTCAACCTATTATAACATGTCTGAGAGACAAGAACTATATATAATGGCCACATAAGTTGAATGACAGCATGAAGCACAATAAAAAAAAATTCAGTGGTGAAGTCAGCATAACTGCAACTAGAAAAACGTCACTGCTCCTGGACTATTTTATTTTCCCCATCAGCAATTTCGTTTGATTACTAACTCAGCTTTGTACTCCAATCTTTAACCTTAACCCTTTTTCAATTTATACATTTCAAAGTCTTTATATTTAATGTGTATTATACTTAAATGTAATTTACTTAGAAATGCATTGATATGAAAATGACAGTATCTAAACCAATGGTACATTTATCTATAGTTTTAAATGGATATGCTGTCAAGACACTGCCATTTTTTAATAGATGGGTGGGCTGAATACCTTACTCTAGACATACCTTCCACAGATTTTTTTTTTAGGAAGGTGATTTCTAATACTATTATTCTGCATTGTTCAAAAAAGAAAAAAAAACACACAAGTAATCTGCTACTATCAAATAAAATAACTAATATCCAAATTCAAGTTTAATAAGATACCATGGCTTTATTATGAATAGGCCAAGGATTTAAGAAGAATCATGAGTTATATATTTTTGTGGATCATTATTGATTTTAAAAATCCACATTTTAAAAAAAATACAAAACAGTCTCTTTCATAAATCATGTTGTCCTTCAAATCTTTAAAACAACTTCATGAAGTTCTGGCTTTGGGGACCTTAATTAATTTTCTGTCTGCAGCCTAGCTAATTGTTAATCAGATTTGGCATTCTCCTTGTGTTTTGATGTAGCTTTGATTAAAAAGAGATTTTAGACAAAAGTATATTTTCCCTTATCAAGGGTCATTAAGAAATAAAGTATCCAGCAAAAGACAAGCTGGAACTCATTAGTTAGTTTAATAAAACACTTATGAAGAACATCGTGTACTAAAAGAATGACTATATTTATATGGCCTTTTAAATAAACAAAGCAAAGCCAAAAATTACAAGCAAAATGACATAAAATAGATTTATTGAAAGGTAAAAGTTGAACAGCTAGAGAAAACACCTGCATGTCATTATCCTATATATTATAGAAATATGTTTTCCTTCAAAAGAGTAAACTAGATCTTTATAAAATTTGTTTCATCCTGTATCATGTTTTATTTAACATAATGATTGATATTTTGGTATTGATTTTAACTTGCCCCTCAAGTAAAATATTTGAGATAATAAACACTTTGAGTTGCTTAGATTGATCAACACAAGAATGCATGAAACTTCATATATCAACAAGGCTTTGCATTTCTTTCATACCTCAGAAGAAACTTTAGACCAAAGCAAAAGAAAGTGAAACTAAATTTAATCTTCATTTATAAATTACATCCTGCATTCATTTTTTTTCTAATTTAGACTATGGGGTACTGTGTGGCATAACAATAGGAAAATTACTTTGAACTAAAACTGTTCATTAATATATGCCAATGATACTTCCAACAGAAAAAATATATAAGGTTTAATGCATAAATTGAATTAAAGTTATAATAGGCAGGGATAAAAAATGACTAACATATCGTTTGATGCTTTAAAGCAGTTTTCATAGTGTGTTGAACTAAAATTGGAATGTGACACAGTGCATGAATTTTTGACTTCTTAAAAAATTCTCTCTGAAAAATTATGGTGAGAATGGTGATGTCTTGTACTTTATAGTATGCATGGTGAATAAGTGTATGGAAATACCCAATATCGGGTAGAAATATTAAATGCTAGCTACTTTTAACATATTAAAAAAGCTGCTTCTTTTCCTTTAAAAAAAATAACAAAAGTAAACTACTACTAGAGCAATCATAAAATCCGTTAGCTTCTGGAAGCTCAGTATTTATGTGAACTATATTAAGTATATGCTTATGTGCCAGACAATCTGTTCATATAACACAAATGGACCATGCTGTACTTCTCTGTGTTTCATGATGACAGTAAGGATAGAGGACCCTCATAAGGAATGCATATCCACCTTAATTCATAATTTTTTAAACTAAATTCTTCCTCTAAGTCTTGAGATGTATTCTCGTGGGGAAAAAATACTTTGGCCCAACATTACAAGAAAGATCACAGTTAAGATTCTTAATTTTTCTTTTACAAGAGAATTCTACATTAGTCCATGTGAAATGTCATATAGTTAACTCACTAATGCCAACCCTAAGTAGTAAGAAAATAACCAACTCTAATAAACTGTATAAAGATATTCAAATTCACATTTATTCCAAACCTGCAGGTATTTCCATTTTAATAAAAGTAACTTGAATATGTATATGCTGCTCTTTCAGGTCCCACCCCCCTCTTCACCAGCAGAGACAGAAAACACACACAAGTGTATATGCAGCTGGCGCTCATAGTTAAATAGACTATCAAACACACATCAGTGGCTAACTGCTGGAATATACTTTCTCCAATAAGTACATTATTCGGAGTTGAAATTTATTCAACTTGAGATACTTTAAAGTCATATACCTACAAAATCATCCACATCGTTTTAGCACTCAGAGAATCAGGTTCCAACTAAAATGTTAACTGGCATCTCTTTCTAATATATAAGGCGACATAATCTTTTTTTTCCTTCTTCTTCTCTTTTCCAGCAGCCTAAAATTCCCACGACTTTTCTGAAATTTTCTCTCTTGACGGTTATCTTGGATCCTTTCCTTCACCCCCACAACCTTCACTCTTCCACCAAAAGCATTCCAGACTGATCACACACACCCTCCCTTGCTGCCCACAGCCAGTGAACAGTTTGTTCTGCTGTCCCAGGCACGCTATCTATCACTTGATGGCTTTTATCTCAGGAATCCTGCCCTTTGGGCAACCTCCCTAATGCACTCTGGGGGACTGGAGAAGGCTCTGGACAAGTGTATATTAATGATTTTTGGCAATCTAAACTCCCACGTATTTAACATTTAGAAATATGGGAGCTTATAAATATAATTTCTGGAGCTATAATTTGATATGGAATTTCCTATAGCTGACCTTTAATATGAAATAAGCAAGAAAGACCACATCCAAAAGAAGCGTAGCTATTTATTTAGTCCTATATCAGGGAGAACGCTATGTAACATATTTAGCACCTAGAAATATGAATAACTTATGAGTGATTAAGAAAGAAACATCCCATGTAAAAATCGAGATAAGTAGAGCTAACAACCCAAAATTAATAAAGAACTCTGCAGAATAAAGTTAAGCATCAAAATTTGATCATCGGTATTATTCCTTTCAAATTTGATTTACATAGATATATATGTAATTTTTCCACAGAAAATGTTATCTTTTATTTACTTTATCAAATGCAATTCTGTTCCTGAAAAATATATTTAAATTCCTTGTGAATTTGAGATAATTTATTACTTTTCAATGCTCATTCAGTTAAATTAAATTTTGGCCGAAACTGGTTTGGCTCAATGGATAGAGCGTTGGCCTGGGGACTGAAAGGTCCCAGGTTCGATTCCAGTCAAGGGCATGTACCTTGGTTGCTGGCGCATCCCCAGTGGGGGGTGTGCAAGAGGTAGCTGATTGATGGTTCTCTCTCACCTATGTTTCTAACTCTCTATCCCTTTCTCTTCCTCCCTGTAAAAAATCAATAAAATATATATTTTTTAAAAATTAATAAATATTTGGAATTCATATAATGTCTTTAGTTTTATTACACTTTTCTTTATAAAAAGCTATTTAGTAAAACTCTATAGATATAAGAATTTAAGTAGCTATCCTTTTGTCTCAAAAGTCATTTTACTAAAAGCTAATTAAAATATGGATGTACAAAAATGAACCCGATTAATATTAAAGCTACAGGAAATCCTTCATTGAGGAAATCAAAATTATGTACAAATTCCCCATTCTTAAGTATTACCTTTCCTCTTGCTTTTTGAAAAGAGAATAGTGTATCTTCTATATAATTAGCCTGCAGATATTTAAAAATAAAACTCCATTGACTAGATGTGAAGAAGGTGTCTGCTGGTATTCTTTTTTCTAAGTTTATACAGTTACCATTCTCATTTTTATTTTGTATGAGTTCCTGCTGAACTCACTTACTGATCATTGCTTTCTCAGCATTATATGCAGATTGCGATGTGAGAAGGGAAATAACTATATTGCCAAGTGGAAAGGTTTTAAATACAATAAAAATATTTTAATACAATGCTAAGGTTATGCTCAGACTTCATGATCCCCAAGGACCACCAGGGAGCCGAGTCCGATACAATAAACAAAAGAGCCTCTTCCATGCTAGCATGGGCTCTGTCCCACTCACGCTGACAGCATGGTTGAAGAGAGACCGAAATTCGACAAGTCAAGGGGTTTTATAAGGGTGGCGATGTCACTGCTTTGGCTGATCCTGATTGGTTGGGTGAGGGCTAGGGTCATTACACAAAATGGAGGATAGCTCCGCCCTGTTCTGCCCTGCCCCACAATACAAAATGGAGTCAGGAGTTAGCCTCGCCCTGCCCTCTCAAAATAAATAAGAATATTTTTTTAAAATAGTACAAACTAAAACACTTAAAAATAATCTAAATGGGAATCCTCCTTAAATGTCATCTAATTGTTTTTCCAATTCACATCTCACCAAAAAAAATGCTTATAGCATTTTAAATTGATTGAATTGTTCTAAAATTTGAGTCGTTTTAAATTTATCCTTATTGTTGGAAGTACTACAGATGTCCCCATTCTTCCCTCTTTGACACCCTCCACCCTACCCCTATCCCCTCCCCAGTTTTAATTATTTAAGGGAAAATTATCTCAAATCTCTTTTCTTACATCCCTAAGTTTTCACATGACACTAAACTAGACATTTGTAATATGAGTACATGTGACCAACTGAATGAGGAGACCAGGTTGCTGTAAAGTAAGATCAACAGTAACTAATATAAATGTGAGAAGTCCCTCAGAAGGCTGTTTGGACTCCTTTGATAGTCACAGGGTGAGTTTACATTTTATTACCTACTGCTGGCTCCATGGCCTAAAGCAAACTCCCACAACCTGACAATCTTACTGTTTACTATAAACATTACCACTGATACATTCCTAAAAGGCAATTGTGTATTCTAGTAAATAAAAGCCACTGGGAAAGGAGACTCAGTGGAACTTGACTGTTATAGTTGAGTTTTCCCGTAATTTCAAAATTAATCTTGTCTTGTGTGTATCAGTTTGTTCCTCAGCTCTTTCTCCAAGCCTTTGAATTTGAAAGGGATGCTGGCCATGGCTTTTCACACCTGGTAAACCCACTGCTTTAGTTAAGTGAAAGTCAATAAAGAGAGATTCTAAGCAGCTGAGGTTGAAACTTGAGAACAAATCCTTCTCTAATTATTCACACCTAAAAGCAGGTTTAGAGTTCTTTCCAATTTTCCATATTCCCACCCCCTCAGAACTTCCCTAGTCCATTTGCTCTTTCCAACTCCTATCCTGCTACTGTAGTCCAGGGAACCAATGTCTTACTTCTGGACCATTCTAAAACCTTGTAAAAATGACTTCTCTTTCATTCATGACTTTTTGCAATATGTTCTAACACAATGGTTCTCAACCTTTCTTTTTTTTAAAATCTTTTTTTAATATATTTTTTTAATTGATTTCAGAGAGGAAGGGAGAGAGAGAGAGAGCTAGAAACGTCGATGAGAGAGAATTATTGACCAGCCGCCTCCTGCACACCCCCTACTGGGGACATGCCCGCAACCAAGGTACATGCCCTGGACCAGGAATCGAACCCTGGACCTTTTGGTCCCCAGGCCAACGCTCTATGCACTGAGCCAAAATGGTCTCGGCGGTTCTCAACCTTTCTAATGCAGCAACCCTTTAATACAGTTCCTTATGCTGTGGTGACCCCAACCATAAAATTATTTTTGTTGCTACTTCATAACTGTAATTTTATTACTACTAATGAATCATAATGTAAATATCTGTGTTTTCCGATGGTCTTTGGATCTACAGCAGTGGTTCTCAATCTGTGGGTCTGACCACTAGCCGGGTCCCCTAAGACCATCAGAAAACACAGATATTTACATTACAACTCATAACAGTGGCAAAATTATAGTTATGAAGTAGCAACAAAAATAATTTTATGGTTGGGGATCACCACAGTATGAGGACCTATATTAAAGGGCCATTGCATTAGAAAGATTGAGAACCACTGTTCTATCATACAATGTAATGCCTCTTTACAAATCATATATGATTATGTTACTCCTAAATATAAAACCTAAATTAGTATTTGATAGAGAAAGTTTATTGTTGATAGTATTATAAAGTTTATTGTTGATAAACTTTTTTATCAACAATATTATAGTATTATAAATACTATTATATTTATAATACAATAGTATTATAAAGCTTATTATTGATAAAGTATTTATTACAGAGCTCTCCCATTCCCCGCCAACCCGAATGAATCCCTTCCCGGCCCTCCTCCCCTCTGCAATACCCTTACCCTCCCTCCCAGGAGCCCTCCCTCCTCCACCACAGTCAGTCCTTCACAGGAGCCCTCACTCCTCCAGCCTGCCATCACTTTTAGGGAGCGCCCTGGGACACACAGGGCTCAGGATCTCACACCTCCACTAAGATAGGCCTACAAATCTCTTTTGTTTCTTTTTTTTTCCACCAAAGCAGACAAGCCCTGCCTAGACAAGGCTGCCAAAAATTTTGGTTGCCTCCCAAAAAAAAATTGGGAGAGAGAGGAATTCTTGAGAGAGAGATCCCTGCTGCCCTAGTGCCGCACTTCGTGGGTAAAAGCAACTCCCATTTCATTGACACTGCCAAGATCTAGTGTTTGAATAACAATACCCGTGTCACTCTGTCAATAGCTGTCTAATTTCCAGAAAATGTGAAGTGGAAGAAAATTTCAAGTTTGCCTTTTAATCTTGGATTTCCTCTTGAATATCATTTTTCCCATCAGGCTTTGCATTTACATGCTATGCAAATTTTACCTTGGGTTTTTACGAGAGCACATTGCTCATAAAATGTTGTCGAGGAAGTACTTTTCAAAAAATATTTTTTTCAAAAAAATATTTTATTAATTTTTTACAGGGAGAAAGAGAGGGGGATAGAGATTTAGGTACATCGATGGGAGAGAATCATGGATCAGCTGCCTACTGGGGACGTGCCCACAACCAAGGCACATGCCCTTGACCGGAATAGAACCTGGGACCTTTCAGTCTGCAGGCCGAAGCTCTATCCACTGAGCCAAACCGGTTTCCCCTCAAAAAATATTTCTTGGGGGGGAGGGGGGGCAATGGTAAGCTATGTACATATATACTACCTTAATAAATTTATATATATATATATATATATATATATATATATATATATATATATTATTGTTAACCATTAAGAGTACAAATTAAGCCTGACTGGTGTGGCTTAGTGTTTGAGTGTCAACCTAGGAACCAGGAGTTCACAGTTCAATTCCCAGTCTGGGCACATGTCTGGGTTGTGAGCTCATAAAATATATATATATATATATATATATATATATATATATATATATATATGATAATAGATAAGTGGAGAATGAATAAAATGAATACTTTTCTAAAATTCATAGTTACTGTTAGGTTTGAAGGGAACAGGAAACAAACCACCAGGTAATTTTAAAGTAAAGTTTATTCCCTGGTAATGAGTGGGACCCATTATGGAGGTAGAGAAATCAGAATTGAAGGAGTGGGGAAGGGGGAGGAGACCCAGCTGGGCTGCTTCCTGGACATGGAGGGCAGCAGCACCTGTCTTGCCTGGGGGTCCCTTTAAGGGCCTGAACAGAAGGGGGTTGGGCAGAACAGGAAGGGGTGGGCTCCAGGACACTTTGGCACGTGCTGATTGGTGGTTCAATGTCTTTGAGATGTCTCTGTGACAAGGTGCCAGTTATGTCATAAACTCCGCCCACCAGTTGGGAGGGGGAGAACCTTACAGTTACTATTCAAGTGCCTTAGGTAAATGTATTTAGCATAGTATCTCTCAGCAAAATAATTCTTCACCTACATGTTTTCTCACTCTAACTCTGCAGTGTGTCTAATGGCAGAAAATTGTTTTGCTATAGCTACTTCAGCAGGTTTGGGTTTTCATTTGCAGAGTAGGGCATAACTTTGAAGATAAGGATTGAGAGAGATGAGAGATACAAGATACTAGTAAGTCACCATTGCCTAACTGCCTTGCTTCTAGGAAAATTCATGAAAGAGCAGTTATTAGTGAAAACAAATATTAGGAAGTATTGCAATGTGTCATGCGATATAGTTCTTTTCCATTCCCATCAGAAAATTTTATTTAAGAATCCCTCAAATTTAAGGGTTTTTATGCAAGTTTTAAGCAAGGGTTTTGAGCTATTATTTCAAATAGATGGAAGTACTGATGATAAGACTGGCCTAAAAGGTGGAGCCAGGCAAGAGATGTTCAAATGTAACTGGATATAAGAAAACCTCTCATCTTCTTCACTCTTTCATAAAAATAAAACTGCTATAGAGTATACAATTGAACCAAGGACCAAGGGTTAGGAGATAAAGGAAAGATGCCTAAAAAGGACTCTTTCTATCTTGCTCCTGATTAGACCAGTAGAAAGCCAGAAAATGGATCAAGCATGTGCTAAGATCCCAGTTAGCTCATGTGGATAAGAATAGACCAGGGACTTGGGGCTAAAATCTAACCCAACATTTCACTGAAGCATCCTCTTTAATCTCTATGTGACATTGTTCAGGCCAAACAGAAACTGGCTGGGGTATCCTTTAGTCCATGGCAAGAGAAACCTTAACTTCTGTCTGATTCAGGAGAGAGAGAGAGAGAGAGAAAGAAAGAGAGAGAGAGAGAGAGAGAGAGAGAGAGAGAGAGAGAGGGAGAGACTCATCCTAGAAACAGCAGACTGGATATATTATGTATTGATTCTGACTTTAATTAATTTCAGTCTTGTTTTGTCTGAGCTGCTTTTCACAAATGAAGCACAGAAAGGTCCTTTTCTTTGGGTGAAACTTGGGACTGTGTGACTTTTACGCATACTGAGTAGATCAAGATAAAAATCTATTACTCTTCTCAGCATGGCTCCCAGGAGCTGATATTGGTGTGTTATTCTGTGAGGAGTGGAGAACTGGCATGAAGTTCCACTTCAATGACCTCATTGGCTAGAAAAAATATTCATGCATATCAGCAGCTGTGTTACAATTCTATTGCCTTTCCCATATTGGTTTTATTTTTCTAGTTTCTTCAGCCAAAAACATTGAGAATTTATATTTCAGGGACAGGGGGGTAGCAGTGTTCTGTTATTTAGAAAACTTACTATTTGCACAAAAAAGTAGAGGATCCATATCTTTGACTTAACATTAAAAAGTCTTCCGGAGAAAGTACATGGAGCGTGTTGCCTCAAAAAATAGGCATTTTGAAGTTGATGAATAGTATTGAATTTTGTTATCAATTTGAATTAGAGTAACTAATAAATTTTTATACTACAAGATACATTTTAGAAATGACTTAGGACTTTGACATTATAATCAAAGCCAGGAAAAATATTCAAAATTTAATTTGAGATTAAAATCATTAAACAGAAATGTTACTTGCTAACAGTAATTGAAGACAAAATTATATTCTAGTCACAGAAAATTTCTTTATTCTAATTTGACATGAATATCAATTACATTCAGGTCACTTTAAAATTATGTCAATAATGGCACATTTATAATTAAATTCCAAGCGAGTATTTTTAAACATGAAAGGAAGTCAATGGATTTTATTATATTAACTAGGGGCCCAGTGAACAAAATTTGTGCACGAAGGGGGTTGTCCCTCAGCCCAGCCTTCACCCTCTCCAATCTGGGACCCCTTGAGAATGTAATCTCTCTCACAATCCAGAACTGCTGGCTCTCAACTTGCTCACTTGCCTGCCTTCCTGATTGCCCCAAACTTCTTCTGCCTGCCAGCCTGATCACCGCCTAACCATTTCCCTGCCAGCATGATTGTTGACTAATTGCTCCACTGCCAGCCTGTTTTCCCCTAATTGCCCATCCCTGAAGAACTGGTCACCTCCAACTGCCCTCCTCTGCCATCTTGAATATCCCTAACTGCCCTCCCCTGCTGGCTTGATCACCTACAACTGCCCTCCCTTGCAGGCCTGGTCCCTCCCAACTGCTCTTCCTTGCTGGCCATCTTGTGGTGACCATCTTGTGTCTTGTGTTCACATGGGGGCAGGATCTTTGACCACATGGGGCAGTCATTTTGTGTGTTGGAGTGATGGTCAATCTGCATATCACTCTTTTATTTGATAGGGTAATAGGCCTGGTACATGGGTGGGGGCCAGCTGTTTTGCCCTGAAGGGTGTCCCGGATCAGGGTGGGCATTCCCTTGTTGTATGGGGCAGCCTGGGCAAGGGGCCTGTGGTAGTTTGCAGACCTGCCACACCCCCTGGCGACACCAGCAGAGGCCCTGGTATCTGGGATTTATTTATCTTCCACAATTGAAACTTTGTAGCCTGGAGTGGAGCCAAGCCTCCTACTTGCTCAGTGGCAGCCATTTTGGTTGGAATTTATGTATCTTCTGTAATTAAAACTTTGTAGCCTAGAGCAGAGGCCAAGGCAGACCAGGGCTTCAGAAGCTGGGCTTCCTCTATCCCCAGAGACAACCCTAGCCTCCTACTCTTTCCAGCTCCATGGCTGCCACCATTTCTGCTTGGATTTATTTATCTTCTATCTTTGAAAGTTTGTAGCCTTGAGTGGAGGCCTAGGCCAGCAAGGGCAGGTGGAACGCTTGGCTTCCTCCATTTCCTTTCCTCCATTGCTGGGGAAACCCAGGCCTCCCTCCTGCTCTCTGTGACCTTAGCCATCTTGGTTGGGTTTATTTTCATACTCGCTCCACATTGGCTTGTGGGCATGGCTTGTGGATGTAGGGGAGGTATGGTCAATTTGCATATTATTCTTTTACTTGATAGGATAATGATATTCAATGGAAAGTATTTAACATATCTTGAGAGCAAGTGTTGGCAAGGAGCGCAAAAAAGGGGAACCTTGTGTACTGTTGGTGGAAATGCACAACTTCTATAGAAAAAAAATGGAGGTTCCCCAGAACATTAAAAATAGTGTTATTATGTCATCCAGCAATCTCACTTCTAGGCATATATTTAAAGGTGGTCATATCTGCATTTCCATGTTCATTGCAACATTATTCACAATAGCCAAGATATGAAAACAATACAAATATTCAACAACAGATTAATAAAATGTTGAGTGTATATGTGCATACACACTATGTATATGCCTGCAGTGGGATATTATTCAGCCATAAAAGAAAAGAAAATCAAGTCATTTGCAAAAACATGGATGAACTTGGAGGATATTTTACTAAGTGAAATAAGTCACACACAGAGAGATAAATACTATATAAAGTCACATGTATATGAACTTTTTTAAGGGTCACACTCATAGAACTAGAGAGTAGGACAGTATTTGACAGGTGTTAGAGTTGAAAAGGGGTGAGGAGTGGGGGACATGAAGAAATGTTGATCAAAGTGTACAAATATGATGAGTAATTTCTGAGGATCGTATGCACAGCATGGTGGTTAAAGTTAACTAGAGGCCCAGTGCACAGATTCATGCATGGTTGGGGTCCCTCAGCCTGGCCTGTGCCCTCTTGTAATCTGGGATCCCTTAGGGGATGTCCAACTGCCAGTTTAGGGCCCTAAGTGGCCCAGGATTATGAGAGGGATATCCAACTGCTGGTTTAGGCCCAATCCCTGCAGGCAAGTTTGCCAAGTGGCAGGTGGCCAGGGAGGAGAACTGGGGCCAGGCACCATGCTGCTCATGCTCATCCTGGCCTGCTGCGCCTGCTGCCATGCTTGGTAGTGCTGCTGAGGAGTTGAAAGAAGCTCCCACCACCGTAGCTGCACTTGCCAGCCATGAGCCCAGCTTCTTGCTGAGCAGTACTAACCCTAAGGGAGTGCACTGACCACCAGGGGGCAGCTCCTGCATTGAGCATCTGCTCCCTGGTGGTCAGTGTGTATTATAATGACTGGTCGATGGGTCGTTCTAGTCCTTCCAGTACTTTCATTGTAATGGTCACTTAGGCATATAGATAGATAGATAGATAGATAGATAGATAGATAGATAGATAGATAGATGATAGATAGATGGATAGATAGATAGATAGATAGATAGATAATTCAGTATTATGTACTTAAAATTTGCCAAGAGGGCAAATTTTTCATCATTAGTTACTTCATTGTAGTTACCGATGTTAAGAGTTTGTTTGTCTTACAAACTATTATGTAACACACAGGGTCCTTCGTTGTGTAGAAACTGATTTATTTTTATATACTTTCCTACAACTTCATTGCATGGTATATATTATATAGTGTTTCCCATCAACAAACATGTCTTAAGTTTCTCTTAAAGTGGAAAGTGAAAAGAGATTGGAGATAGCCAATAAAGAGAAGTAGTAGAAAGGCTTTACCATTTATATTCTTTGCACTGAAATGTTTTAAATGTAATCCTGTCTCACAGAGACCCAAGAAATCCTTCTATAAAGTAAACCTGATCTTGCCGTTGCTGTGGTCAACATCTTTTTAATGACTTCCAATTGCCCTTGGAATAAAGACCAAAGTCCTTTGGAGGGTCACAATGTATGACTGGGGGTCACTATTCCACCTGACTTATCTTACTCTCCCACTTCTTTTCTTAGCTCTTGCCACCTTGGCTTTTTCTCAGTTGCAACGCACCCCTGCTCCTTCTTTCCAAGGGTTTTCACACAAGCTCTAGCCTCAGCCTGGATTAACCCTCCTTGCCCGTCCACACACCCACTCTCTTTCCACCCATCAGAGCTCCTCCAAAGGTTATTTCCTCAAGGGAAAATTCACCAGCAAAGAGACCAAATCAAATTCTCTTTCCCTTTATGTCACTTTTTACATTTCTAATTCTAATAGAGGTAAATCCAATGAGGGAAGGGGCCATATATGTCTTATTCACTGCTCTATCTTCAATGGCCAAAATAGTTACAGTGCATGCTAGCTCCTCTACAAATATTTTGAACAATGGCTACTATTTTAACTTAAAAGAATACTGTGCAGTGGCTATTCTATAATTTAGGATTGCCTCAATTATTCTCTTAGATAGATTGTCTATGTGTACATATTTCTGAATTTATACACATTTGTTTGTTTTTTTCCATAACAATATCAAGTGAACTTTTCTTCTGTGTAATTTAATTTTTTTATATCTCTTAATTTTCCATTTTCAATTTCAGACTTATCATTTGAAGCCTGAAAATTGCTATTAAAGAAAAGAGATATGCACAGAATAATGATACAATACATTCAACTTGGATAATCACCAAAGCATTTATTCACTCAGACTTCCCTCCAAAATTAATATTAATGCTATCTCCATGAATTAACAAATAACCATTCACCATTTGTTCACTAAAATGTGATTATCACTTGCAAACAAGTACAAGATTTAATTATTTTAAAATGTCTTTATATATTTATAACATATACTGTACTAGAAGAAATTGAAATGTTAGAAAAAGGCATCAAAGAAAATATGAAAAAATATATTCTTCAAAGTATTAAAAATAGAAAGTGAGATAAGGAGAATAACTTTGTAAAACAATTGGGAAAATTGTCCCTTTCTATGATATGGTCCATCTGCACATACAGCATAGGCTTGAATTTCCTACTGGTCTGCGTTCATGGGGATTTGCACAAATGGTTTTATGAAGGCCATTTAATGCACCTTGCATTGAATGAGATGCAATACAACCATTAAAACTATGTTCCTGCTTTATAGAGAGACAGAGCTGTAAGTCTAAACTTTTGGCAAAAATAGATGTTCCTGCTGTGCTATATATATATATATATATAATTAAAGACAGAATTAGGAAATATGATGACAGAGTCAACACTAAATCATTTAGCAACTTTGCTTTCAAGACCCAAGCCTACTAATTTATAATACAGAAAATATGCCTCATTTAAATGTAAAAATTGTTTAAAGAAAATGAAGAAATAACATAGTTATTTAGAAGGGACTTTAAATTTTAAAATATTTTTAAAATATTTCTTAATTATTAACCAATAAGTTAAATGAATAAAATAGTATCAAACTAGTGATACAAATTGATACTAGTGATAAACAAATTTAAACTGGTATATGTATATATAAACACATTTAAACTTCTCTATCTCAGCCCTTGCTTGTGTGGCTCAGTTGATTGGAGCACCCTCCTGTACACCAGGAGGTCACAGGTTCAATACCCAGTTGGGGCACCTAAGAGAGGCAACAAATCAATATTTCTCTCTCTCCTTTCCTCTCTTCAAGTGAGGATTAAAAAACAAAGAAAAACAAAAAAACAAAACAGTTCTATTCTTCTAATAGGAGTAAGAATAGAAATATTTATGCCGAAACCGGTTTGGCTCAGTGGTAGAGGGTCGGTCTGCGGACTGAAAGGTCCCGGGTTCAATTCCGGTCAAGGGCATGTACACTGGTTGCGGGCACATCCCCGGTAGGGGGTGTGCAAGAGGCAGCTGGTCGATGTTTCTCTCTCATTGACGTTTCTAGCTCTCTATCTCTCTCCCTTCCTCTCTGTAAAATATCAATAAAATAAATTTTTTTTAAAGAATAGAAATATTTTGCCAGAACCGGTTTGGCTCAGTGGTAGAGCGTCAGTCTGCGGACTGAAAGGTCCCGGGTTCGATTCCGGTCAGGGGCATGTACATTGGCTGTGGGCACATCCCCGGTGGGAGGTGTGCAGGAGGTGGCTGGTCGATGTTTCTCTCTCATCGACATTTCTAGCTCTCTGTCTCTCTCCCTTCCTCTCTGTGAAATATCAATAAAATATATTTTTTTAAAGAATAGAAATATTTAATTAAATATACACAAAGACATAAATTATTAGATGTCTGAAATAAGACTTAGGAGATCATACAATTACACTAGAGGCCCAGAGGCCCAGTGCATGAAAACTCATACAATGGAGAGGGGTCCCTCAGTCCGGCCTGCCCCCTCTCACAGTCCGGGAGCCCTCAGGGACAAGAGGCAACCTGGTGATCAGTGGAAGGTTACGCTCATCACACCTCTGCTGCTGCCACTGCCAGCAACTCAAGCCTCGGCCGGCCCTGGTTACCTGAGCTTCAGGCGTCCCTGAGCAGCTGGGCAGCCACCATCCGAGGTTTGCCAGTGCCTTGGGCTGGCCCGGGGTGGCTGGGGGACTGAGGGCGGGTCCACTGCACCATGTACCTGCTGCCTGCCCCCCAGCTGGGCCAAAAGGACTGTGGGACTCCAGCAGCAGGTGCAAGGAGCAGCTGTACCTGCCTCAGGGTGGGTCCGGCTGTCCCTTATGCTTGCCACCCCACCTTCCAGTGGGGCTAAAAGAACTGGGAGACTCCGGTGGGACTGAGGGGACTGGGCACTGCAATCTTGTGTCTATGGACACCACATCGTTGTGACTGTGTGATGGTTAATTTGCATATTCCCTTTTTATTGGATGGGATATTTTTCAGAGTGGCGTTAATCTTATGCCTGTAGAATTTGCAGTAAAATAAATATGTTTTGTTTCCTCAATCATTGCAGTGCACTGCAATCCCAAAATTGCACATTTTACCTTCAATTTACTTTTCCTATTATCTAAAATATATATACTAATACAATGTCCACAATCAGGTTTATATCCACTACATTCTGCTGTAGCTGCTCTCTTGTTCTCAACAGCTATTAAAAATCTAGTTGTTTTGTTTGTGTCATGAATGTGTTCAATATTTGCATAACGATTCCTCTCAAAAGAAGAGAGAATGAATGAACATTAAATAAATTGCAACCTCCCTGCATAATGACTCTACCTTTAAAGATGGATCACACATGGCCATGCTTGAATGCATCCAATATATCAATATTTATTAAGCAGACAGAAAATCAATTGAACCATAACTTACTTTGTGCTAAGAAAGAAGAAATGCAGAAAAGGATATGGGAGGATTATTAAAAAGAAACTTAAGAACCTTACCCAAAGTCAATACCAAAAGCTTCTATAGAATTTCTTTTTCCAAATCTTTATGAAATTGAATAAACCATCTGCACAGGGAATTAGAAAAAAACAACTAAATATAAAATAGCCATGCCCTGTCAGAAAATCTTACTGAGTTCTTTCAATAAGGGTCTTCAATCTCCATTGTTAAGATATTCTGTACCATTTTCATACACCATGCAATAAATATTATTTATTGTAGATATATATTATTGTATATATCCCCAACAGAAACATGGTCACAACTATAGTGTATTTTGAGTTCCACAGAAAAATATTTAGTAAATGTAAACTAAGTAAATAGTGAAGAATTGGTGCAATATATTTGAAACTTATTAATATGCCAAAACAAAAATAAAATTCCACTCCTAAACATGGCCTTACCACCTTTCATTATTATAGTAAATTACAATTTCTGCACATTCTGATTGCTAGGCACAGTGCTAGCACTTTCCCTGTGTTCATTATTTAATTCTGAAAAAAAAAACAAAAAACTCTGGCTTTTATAATATTCACTGTATAGATAAGGGAAAACAGTTTGAATTGTTAAATTATTTTGCCCTTGTTTAGTTTTAAAGAGTAATAACACTAAAGAAACCCAAGACATTGAACACAGGTTTTTCTGATCCGCAGATTACACCTTCAGCCACCTCACTATACTTTCTGTACCACCCACCCACTGATTACCTTGAAAAAAATCTATGTGAATAACATGTTTGATTGAACAAAGAGATTTAATAATTTAAGACACATTCTCAGTTGTCATTCTCTGCCTGACAATTAGAAATGTGGCCCCGCACACATTTGAAACATACATTTGATGAAATATTTAGTCCTAGAAAGGGAGAGAAATAGAGCAAGTTATTTAACCTCACTGCCCTATTTCCTTCTGTGTATATGTATATGTATGTGTATGTGTATGTGTATGTGTATATCTATATCTAATATATATATATATATATATATATATATATATATATATATATATATATAAAGAGCCAGGGTCCATAACATCCAAAATGACCAAAGGCTCAACTTAACACCCAGGTTGCACGTGCAGCAGGCTCTGGTGGGTGGGGACTTGTGGCAGCGGGGACTGGGATGGGGGAAGTGGGGCTGGCACTCACACTCACTCACAACCGTACGTGCACAGACACACACAGTGCCCACCAGCTCACAGCCTTTTCTCCCTTTCTTTCCCTCCCTTCCAGCTCACTCTCAGAGCCTCTCAGAATGAGACCCCAGGGTGGGCAGAGCGTGGAACTTCCCCTGACTGGCTCCACCCCCTCCCAGCCAGGAAAGAGGGAGAGGGAGAGAGGAAGGCATGGAGGCCTGGAGGACTCCTGGGGGGAAAAACACACACACATACAAAAAAAAAAAAACAACAAAAAACAAAGAGAGAAAGAGACTGGAATGGAGAGATGGAAACAAAACAGACTGGGCCTGAGGAGGCCCGGGTGGAAGGGAGGCCTGTGGGGGCCAGAAACTGAAATGTGGGCCATGGCCAACCGGGCACAATGGAACTCTGGGTCTTAAAAGATTGCGAGTGAGGCTGGACTTCAAACCAGTCCCTATCAGGAGGGAGGAGCGAGCCCCATTCCTCGCCGAATCCACCATTGGATACCTTGCTGTCACCAGCCTGCCAGCCAGGAATCTCATTCACCTGAACCTAAAACATGATAACGGGGAGGAGGGAATATGTCTAAAGACCAGTATTGGAACAAAGTACTGCTGAAGCCAAAAGAAGCCATTGTTGGTGAGAGAATGTATCTGAAGGTGAACTATTGGCACAAGTTATCTCTGAAGCAAAAGAAATCGGTGCCCGTGACAGAATATGTCTGAAGACCAATGATTGGCACAACGAACCTCTCTCTGCAGCTGAAAGAAAGTGGCAACATCAACAGAATATGTCTGAAGAGTAACGATTGGCACAATGTTCCTCTGAAGCCAAAAGAGGCCAACCTCGGCGACAGAATGGATCTGGAGACCAAAGATCAGCACAACGTGGCTCTGCAGTCCAAAGGAGCCAGCGTCATCGACATAAAATGTCTGAAGACCAACGTGCCTCTAAAGTTAAAAGAAGGCGGCAGTGACAACAGAATGTCTAAAAAACTATCATCAACAAGTACTACCAGTACTGGTAGGAACTGCCTTCACAGTGAAAATGGAGTAAACGAGGATGCAATTATCGGACATAGTTGTGGTGGAATGACTGCTACATGTCGATTTTGCCTGTCACTAAATTTCTCTGATGGAAAACTATAAATGGAAAATTTACTCGATGTTGTAGCAAAGGTAAAGTTTGTCCAAATGATATACATTTTCCTGAATACCCAGCATATTTTTAAAAAATAATGGAATATAGAAAGATAAGAGCTGAATGAGCATGCCACGGATGGAGAAAGGGGGTGTTTGCACAGAACCACTATCTCCCCTCCCATCCCACCTCCATTTGACATAGATCAAAACATTCCATTGCCCATTTACTTAAAAAATGCAAATGCTTGTGCACATACATCAATTACTTTATGTACAATAAAGGAAGGAATGGGAAGGGATAAATGAAAGAACAGAGAAAACTATACTGCAGTAGTCAGATGGGTTGAAACCGAATTGCAGTTTTCTAATTGAGAATATCTTCTTGGTCTGGAGGAACAGAGTTCCGGAGTTAAGTAGCAGGTTCGCTGTTTAGTAGACACCTCCTGTCTGCCGCTGGAACACATCGATTGTATCTTCATCCTCCATTTCCCACTGTGCAGGCGTCTCTGTCTCATTGATTGGCTGCCCGTCAAATCGGAATCCGATCTGCCTCATTGACAAACCCTGTTGTTCACAATAGGCTTTCCTTAGTTTACTAAGTGGTGTGTGCCTCTTAATCTTAAATTGCACCCCAGAACCACCCTGTCCCACCACCTTCAAATTAATATGGTGGTTGCTCTCAGTCTTGACTGCTTCCTTGGGCTTTTCATGGGCCATGGCGAGCGCTGGAGTCTCCTCAGCTGCCGATTCACAAGACAGGTACCAGGTCCTCACCAAAGGAGCACACAAGCAGCACCAGAAGTGGCAGAAGAAGGAGGCTGCAGTGGTGGAGGAGGGAGAGGATGCATACATGCCCAGACTATTCTTTATTAACAGACACAAATACATGTGACAAATCTTACAAGCGACAACAGGCAGAGGCTTTGATAAATTCTCTGAACGATGAACAGTTGGCAGTCTTTTAGACTATAACTTCAGCCATCGAAGATCAAACTGTACAGCCCAAATGCTTTTTTTTGATGGTCCAGGCGGTAATGGAAAAACACATTTTTATAAAGTTTTAATACATTACATTAGAGGTTGTTGTGGTACTGTTTTACCTACAGTGTCTACAGGAATTGCTGCAAATTTACTTCTTGGTGGAAGAACTGTGATGTGCACTGATCAACAGGGGGTTCAATGCATGAGCTGTGCCTTGTGGTCAGTGTGCTCCCACAGATAACTTCCTGTGGCTTCTCCCCTCTGCCTCCAACGACTGGCCTGGCCCCAATTGCAATTGGCCACAATTGCTGGCCAGCCCGAAGAACAATTTTGTGCACTGGGCCTCTAGTCAAATATATAAAACCACACACACACACACACACACACACACACACACACACGAGATCTGTTCCACTACTGTACAATATAAATTTGACTGTCTTAAGATTCAGTTAAATAAGTTTAAGCTATAATCACATCATTAATAATAGCAGCATCATCTTAAACTCATATATCCCTTTATGAAACACGTTGGAGTTACGGCCATTTTAGACAAAGAATCCTTAACACAACTTGATAGATTAGTAAATGCATTATGCTGACTTAGGAAGTAAATAAACTAAATTGTGTATGTAGATGAAGCAACCTGTACTATGTTTGAAATCTACTGAATGAAGAATCAGTGTTTTATTAAGAAACCAAGTTCATTTTTAGTCAATTTTCTTGCTACTGTATCTTAATATATTTTAGTGCCTATCTTCCACACATGATATAACCTACAAATTTAACTAGACTTGCAGATATATGTTTACACTAGAGGCTTGGTGCACAAATTTGTGTATGGGTGGAATCCCTCTGGGTGGCCTGCAAGGATCTGGCTGAATCCCGCAGTCCAATGCTCCCTGCAGGTCCTACCTGCCACTTATGCTCATCCCAGCCCCAGTGTGCCTGTTGTGGGCTCAAGCCCAATCAGTATAGGCTTGTGCTGCCTCAGTAACACTACCCAGCCATGAGCCCTGCATCTGGCACTCTCTCAAGGGGAGTGGCCTGCAGGATTGGGCTGAATACAGCTCTCTGACATCCTCTGAGGGGTCCTGCATTGTGAGAGGGTGCAGTCCATGCTGATGGACCCCATCAGTGCACAATTGGGCCGGGAGGGGGACTGAGGGAAGGCTCCAGAGCATGTCCAGCACATCTTATTCCGTCTCAATCAGCCTGACCCCAGCAGCAAGCTAATCTACCAGTCAGAGCATCTGCCCCTTGGTGGACAGTACATGTCATAGCGACTGGTCTTCTGGTCGACTGTCTGCCCCCTGGTGGTCAATGCACGTCTTAGTGACTGGTCAACCAATTGACTATCTGCCCTTTGGTGGTCAGTGCACGTCATAGCAAGCAGTTAAGCAGCCTTACCATATCATTAGCATATTACATTTTGATTGGCTGTTCAGTTATTCTGCCATTCAGTCTATTTGCATATTATCCTTTTATTTTATGGGATATTGTGGTACAGGCTATCCTCCTATTTAAACAATGGGATTCCAGGACCAAAACAAGATGGCGTCCTAGGTAGTCTCCTAAGCTGCCAACTCATAAACAATGGGATTCCAAAGTGTCCATATTTCCAAGACTAGCCAATGCTTGATTTCTGTCTAGAAGATGATTACATAATCTACAAATGAAAAAAAATGAAGTTATCAATGATAAATACTCATTTTTTATCTACAGAAGAACCCTTATTGTCCTGAGTTTCAATATTTTCTCCAGAATAAGAATAAAGGTGGGGGAAGGGCAGAGCAGTGGGGGATTCTTTTCAGACAAGTTGACTCTATTAGTGTCATGTGTTTAGTGCACGTACTCTCTCTCCCTTACTTGATACTATGTACTACCAGGTGACTGCTGCTGCAAAAGGGGAATCACAGACTTTTTCTTTTTATTGCTGTTAAAACTGTAATGATAAGCCTATTACCCAATAATCCATCTTTTAACATTTTTAGTAAAGAGAACCAAAATCTTTCTATTAGGAATTTACTACCTTTGTTAATGCTTAACTCAGCAAATTTCCAGGTAGATATTGTTATAAATATGTTATTGTACTATAAAATTTGGTTTCCAAGTAGTCAAATTAAGGGAGGAACAGTCCTAGCAGAAAGTCAATTTCACAAACCTGCTTTTTCACAAGCCTCAGGCTGACTATATAATTTGCATAGCATACAAATGATACAACCTAACAATACCCTAACAGCTTAGCAATTTTACTACTTATGCAATAAAGACACATATTCTCCAATCCAACTCGTTTTAAAACAATCATTACTAATGACCTCTTAGTAAGTTAAAATGTGCACATAATTTAAGATACATAAAATAAAACCAGAAGTGATTGCTTGATTTTTTTTAACTAGAATAATATTTTTTTTTTTACTTTTTTTCAGATTTTGGAAGTAATCATTTATAATTATAGATCTGAAGGAAAGATCTTTATTAAATATTTAATTGTTTTTAATCCCATCTAAAAAAGTACTTTTGCTATAACAGAAATATATATCTATGACAATTGATAAGATTATTCTCAGAGATTTCAGTACTTTCATTTAAGAGAACCTGTTCACATTGGAAACTGACATTCATAAATCTGAACGTTAATTACAGTCATTATTCATAGTCACTCCTCCTCTGAAAATCTGGATAATCACCCTAGTGTTTCACCTTTCCCTGAATATATAATGAACCCCAAAGGCTTGCTCCTAAGTATATCATTTGCTGTCAAGAGATTTTCTTTACTCCAGAAACTGATTAAGATAACCCATGGCTTAACATGTGGGATATTTTGAAGTTTTAAACTGAGACCATTCAAATAGATATTCATAAAGATCTTTGTCATGAGTTGTGAGACAAAGAAAAAAAATACTGTAGAGCATTTTAAGAGTTGGAGTGATGCATGTCACATATTTCAAACTTGTGTTTTCATTTAAAACTAGAGGCCCAGCGCACGGAATTGCATGTGGTAGCCAAACATGCTCATCACCGCACCCACCTGCTCACCGCTGCTCTCCACGCTCACTGCCCCGCCCACCCACCACCTGCCTTGCTGCAATCAGGGCCTGTGGGGCATGGGGGAGGGACCGAGAGGTGCCCTGCCTGGTGACTGGTTGAGTGGTCATTCCAGTTGTGACACTTATGGCCTCTGGCCTTTTGTTATATAGGATATGATATAATGCTATAACAATTTAAAAACTGGAAGACAAAATTATATAAATTGTCTAAGACTGTGGATTAAACTAAGATATTTTCAACTTCAGACTGTTTATTTAATGTAAATTCCAAAAAAGATTGCTAAAAAAATTGTTTTAATCAGTAAGTATGCAAAGTAAAGGGATTTCACACATTAATCATGATTAATATTCATAGAAAATTGCTGCAATTGCCAAAATTAATACAAGTCAAATCCATTTTCTAATAAAAATTAGGTTATAATACAGGTTTAGATTGCTCACCTAGAGTATACTGTCTACATTTTTATAGTAATAGCTAAACATATGTTGCACAATCAATTATTAATTAGTATATATACTTTTGCCCCAATACAAACAAAATACCAGGCTCAAGTGAACTTTCTCTCTTTACCTATGACTCTGCTGTGTGTCTCTACATTTCCTACATAATGTACAGGTCTTATAAGTAATAAGCCTATACCTTTTCAAAGTTTCCTGATGAATATTACACAATAGTGACTTACAACATAATAGAAACTACAAAGTCTGCGCCAATCTCAACATCATTTACTGATTGACTGAGACCAGTACAAAAGGTTAACATTTTATTAATAAAATACCGTGAAAGAAAGCACACAAAAACCCCACAAATGATTATCTCAATAGATACAGAAATGCTAATTGACAAAATTCAACATCATGTACGATAAAAAAAACAAAAGACAAAAACAACAACACACACGCAGCATATTCCACCGTGAAAAACTGAAAGCATTGCTTCTAAAACCAGGAACTACCCAAAGATTCCCACTTTCACCTCTGGTACTTAACATTGTACCAGAAATCCTATCTAGAGTAATTCAACAAGAAAAAAAGGAACCCGGATTGGGAGAATAGTAACAAAACCATCTCTATATTACAGATGATATGATTATTTATGCAGAGAAATTCAATCCACAAAAATAAATTTGTGTTTTAAAAATCGGGAGTGTAATATTTGCATTTTTCAATTTTAAGAGCACTAGGATCTTTGACTAACTCCAGATAGGTGTACTCTGAAATTCCAGATGTTTTTTCAAATAAAAGTTTTCATCCTATTTACTGGCCTACATCTATTTACTTACTCTATATGCTCTTAGATTTAATGAAATAATAGTTAGAAACCATACTAAAATAAGAACATATGACTTTTTTCTAGTGTCTTAATATCAAACCAACAGTAAATGTGTACTCTCCTATACTTGATGAAACAGGTGTTCATGAACTACCTATTGATTGAATACTTCTTTACATATTAAAATATATAAAAACAGGGTGTCTATGATGCCATTTTTGTGATAAAATTTTTAAACAATTTGTTTTTGAATATAACAATTATTTTTTAAAAAATATTTTATTGATTTTTTACAGAGAAGAAGGAAAAGAGAGAGAAAGAGAGCTCTAAACATCAATGAGAGAGAAACACCGACCAGCTGCCTCCTGCTGGGGATGTGTCTGCAACCAAGGTACATGCCCTTGATTGGAATCAAACCTGGGACCTTTCACTCCACAGGCTTGATGTTCTATCTATCCACTGAGCCAAACTAGTTTTGGCTGAATATAAAAATTCTTGACCATTTAATTTTGCAGTAGCCACCATAAGAGAGAGTCAATCATTAATTTACATGTATTCTGGAAATTGGGGAGGTGTTTTCAACATTTGGGCAAAATAATAAGTGATGTATAATTAAGCCGTTTAACTGACCATATGCCATCCTAATATTTGACCTTGGAAAAGTAACCCAGATTTATAATTATGCAACAAACAGAAATACAATTGCATTTTTTTAAATATTCTAATAAATCATTAATACTTCAGATTATATATTAAATGATTATTTGATCAGTGACATATTTTAAAATTAATTTCTGTATTTCCCCCCAAGAAATTTCAGTGCAGTCACTTTGCCACCTTTCCTTTTGCCCAAGGTCAATCAAGCTGTCAAGTGTTTCTAGACCCATGCTGCATGTTCATTCACTAATCTCTTGAAAAAATGTACAGTTGTGGAAAATATGAAACAAATAGTTTCCATCTTATTTGATAATTTTTAAAAAAGGCAAAAATTGAAACATGGAATCAACCAGGCATAAGTAGAACTTATCTCAATGTTGTAAGCACCAAAATGTTGCATCAGCATTTCTCATAGATTAGGTGAAAGTTAAAAAAAAAAAAAAGACTAAAAACAATGTTAACTCTTCATATGTGCATAGTTTGTACTAATATAATCCTATAAATGTATACCAAGTTGGGATGAGTAAAATTCTACTTGCTTCATAATTTGTAAATATTTTCTGGGAACTTCATACTAAATTTTTATCATGTAACTCTTTCAATTCAATGAAGATGTTAATTTATGGCAAAGTTAATAAAGATAATCTTAGCGAGTCATTATAAGCCTATTGGGTCATTGTATCTTAGTGAGGCAAGATAGTAAGAAGCTAGGAAAACCCCTTGGCAAGTGAAATGGGGAAACTGAGACAGAGAGCTGACTCAAATTGGCCTATGCAGCACCCTGACTTCCTGCCTCCTTCTCCCTCACACAACTACACCCTTAAGTGTTAAGCTCTCAGGACAATGAAGTTCTGATCTGCATTAAATAAGTTTAGGAACAAAGTCTCAAGTCTTTTGACCACAGAGACAGAGTTTTGATCAAACCAGAGATAACATCTAGCATCAGTTTGTTTTAGCAACAGGCCTAGAGAAGGAGCAAACCCGATGAAGCTATGTCATAGCTGACACCGGGACTAGTTGTGATGACCAGTGACCCCATAACCTATCACCAATCACTCCGTAGAGACCCTGATCCTGACCCTATACACTCATTTTGATGAATCAGCATATTAAAAGGACACACCTGGAAAGCTGAATATTCTATTGAGATCCTTCCCTGAGATCTCCGCTAAAATCTCTGCCTTTAGAAAACAGATAAAAAACCCTTAAGGCAAAATATATATGCATGCTCTCTCTGTAGAACATGCCTGCATCTTCTTTCTTTGGGAATTTATCTTTGCCTTCTTTCTCCTAAGTTCCAAGGATCCCCTAAGACTGGCATGCAGGGGAGCAGAGGGCGGTGGCAGTTCATGCCTGGCAGTGCAGTTTGTCCTGGGGTTAATCTCCTGAACCTATCTCCAAGGGTCTTCCTTTTGCCTCTAACTTTTCCAGGAATCCACACAGCCCAGGCGGCCCACTTCTTCTGGATCTATGACTCTCTTTCTAAAAGGCCATGGCAGATCTCTGAGTGGCCTGCTTGAATCCTCTCTTCAAGTGTATTTTTGCTTTGTATGTTAAAGGAGCTTCCTCTCCTGGCTTTAAATTCCTTCTTTGGTGAACCTAAGAACCAAAGCCAACATTGCTGATATTAGGTTATTTTCTACTAATGTAAAGCTATTGGTTCTTATGAAATAGCTCACAGAGCAAAATACATTGTAATGTGTTCTGAAAAGGAGAAGGCAGTTGAAATGATAATCAGTAACAAGGACTAAGAACGAGCAATGATGAGTCACGTTTTTATTTTTTAATATATTTTTATTGAAAAAAAATTTTTTTAGAGAGAGGAAGGGAGAGGAATAGAAAGCTAGAAACATTGATAAGAGAGAAACATCAATCATCTGCCTCCTGCACACCTCCCACTGGAGATATACCCTCAACCAATGTACATGCCCTTGACTGGAATCAAACCTGGGACCTTTCAGTTCGCAGGGTGATGCTCTATCCACTGAGCCAAACTGGTTTCCGCATGAGTCATGCTTTTATTTTCCCAGGGGCCCAGAAAAATATAATGGTTAGCTTTATGCTAATTTATTTTTGTGATTTTAAATATGAATATATATATTTAATATTTTAAGTTTAGTAATCATATAATGGCCTCAAAGAAGAATTTTCTTGTCAAAGGATGCATTAACTTTCAAAGGAAAAAAAAAACCTGAGGAAGGCTATGAAAAATTAGAAATTTAGATGGGAAGACCAAAGCATAGTGGCAAAACAAAACATTCTTTAAAATGATTAGGTGCACTGTGGATCACAAATTATTGCACTTTAATTTTTAAATGAGCTTAGACATCTGTGAAATTTAAACCCCAGGGCCAGTGATTTGTATGGCAGTATGTTACAAAAGGAACAAAGCTTTGACATGCAAATTTCAGCTTTATGTTGCATCAGTCCAGGTAACCTTGCAAACCACCTTCACACACACACTGGAAGCAGAGTGATGCCTCCCATATGGGTCTATTCTTCCTCTTCCCTTCCCAATCAAGTTGACAGCAATTCTCAGTTCAGTTTCTAAACAGACTGGAAAAAGCTATGCTAGGCTTGTACCTGTTATTAACCTCCCTTGTACTATTATTACACATATTTTTTCCTTTGAGATAAGGAGCTAAATGTAGAAGCTGATCTTTGCATATGGTGGGCTATTAGCCCCCCCAAAAGAATTGCAAATGTCAACCTATTATTGGGTCATTAATGTCAGGTCATGGTATTTCAGAGTTGATGTTTTTCACCTTTGCAGACATTAACCCATTTACAATACACTTTTGAAAAAGAGTTTATTTATCCTTGAAAAACAGTGCATGTATGGCTCCAGGAATACTGTCTTGTAATATTACATATTACAAGATACATATAATCAGAGAACATTATATATCAGGGATCATTAACTATTTTATGTAACCACCTCTTCAGCTTAATTTGGCCTTTTATCTATGGTTTAGAAGAATCCAAAATCATGGATAAAAAAATGTTCAGATGTCTACTAGGTGAAATAGGGAGGGAAACAGAATTTAATACTGTTCTCTTTATTGCAGAATTACTCCCCAATTCTGTCTTTCTGTTTAGACAGAATTTGCAAGGATGATATTATCTATTTCATTTATTTTTTATTGGAAGTCAAAATTGTTTCCTGTTATAAAATTCAATGAAATCAATTTCACTACATGAAATAGTTTTAGTGTGAACCATTAAAGTCATAATTCAAGAAGAGGCTGAACAAAATCTATGATGAAACAATGTAAATAAGAGATTCTGCAACAGCTATCGCAATGTATTCATTGCTCTGGATACAGGTTCTATTTGCAATGCAGATTCAAAATATTAGAGAAACACAGATGCATCTGTATTTTAAACAAAATTATTTACAGTAATTTTCCTAAATTAATTCAGCTCATTTTAATGGTTTGGTTTTCTTTCTTATGTCCCTACTTTTTAGCTAAATTGGCCACGTGTTTTTAAAATATTTTGAAAACTAATAAAAAAAAATGGAGAGTAAGAAAGTAAAATAATCCAGTCAGGAAAAAAAAATCATGATTATAGTGAAACAAACGAATCTATTACCTTATGCTGAAGGAAGGGATTTCCTGCATATGTCTATAAGGTAGTCTCCACATATTGCACCCAGTCATTGAATGGCTCATTCATTTGGCAGTTACTATTTCAATACCTACTTTGAGACAGCACAGTGCCAGGCCCTTTCATGCTGGTCAGATTCTAATTTGGTTGCAATGATCCACACCTTATCTAATTTCTTCCCTTGAGTGTGGACGGGCCTATAACTTGCTTCTAACCAACAGAACATGGCAAAGGTGATGAGATGTCCCTTCCGTAATTACGTTACTTATGATTGTAACTTCCATTTTTGCTAACAAACTATCGTTTTCTTAGTTTGAGCATTTAAAAAGTATATATATATATATAGTTTTATTAATTTCCAAGAGGAAGAGAGAGAGAAAGAAACATCAATTAAAAAAAAAAAAGAACATCAATCAGGAGAAACCAAGATGGCGGCATAGGTAAACACCGAACTGCAGCTTCAGTGCTGAACCCAAGTTCTCCACAAGACCCTGGGGACCTAGGCTCATAAGGAGGGAGTCTGGGCTGTAAGGTGGACACTCAGGGGAGCGGAGCGGCGAAAGAAAGTCCCAGAGGAGCGCATATTACATGCAGAGGACAGATGGTTGACTGTGCTGCTGGATTGCTCTAGCTGGACGGAGACAAAAGCTTTGGACTGTGTTGAGCCCCACTTCCAACCCCACTTCCAACTGCACTGAACCCCAGTTCCGGGCTCATTGGGGGACAGCCTAGACTGTTTGGTAGCGGGTGAAACTGGAGGGCACCTTTCTCTCAGAGGTGCTTGCAGCAAGTACCAAAGGACACTGAGGAACACTGAGACTCAGGAACCTCATAGAGCAGGGCTGACAGTAAGCCAAGGCTGTAGGCTCCACCCTGAAACTCTGCCCCATCCAAGCTGAGCAGAGGCTTTTGCAATTTTCCAAATCTAGTTGAATAAGGATGTCTCCTGGCATAGACACAGCTGATCCTCATGGCCAATTGGCCTGGAAGTCAGTTCCTCCCAGTGATACCAACAACAATTAAGACTTAACTACAACAAGGCTGTGCACACAGTCCACAAAGGGGTGCACCAAGAGCGACCATCTTAGATAACTGGGAGGTTGACCCACTAAACCATACAGGACACCTTAGCACACAAAGCCACCCTATCAACTCAGGGAAGCAGCAAAAATGTGAGACAAGGAAACAGATCACAAACGAAAGAAATGGAGGACAAAAAGCAACTGGATATAGAGTTCAAAACCACAGTTATAAGGTTTTTCAAGAATTTCCTAGAAAAGGCCGATAAAATAAATGAAACCTATGAGGATATAAAAAGGGATCAACTAGAAATAAAAAATACATTGTCTGAAATAAAAAAATATTATACGAGTCCCAAAAACAGAATGAAAGATCTCAAGAATCAAATAAAAGATTTGGAGCATGAAGAGCCAAAAGACACTCCTCTGCAGAAGCAAGAATACAAGAGAATCCAGAAAGTTGAAGATAATGTAAGAAACCTCTGTGACAACTTCAAGGGAACCAACATCAGAATTATGGGGGTCCCAGAAGAAGAGAGAGAGCAAGATACTGAAAACATACTGGAAGAAACAGTGACAGAAAACTTCCCTTACCTGGTGAAAGAATTAGACTTACTGGTCTAGGAAGCGCACAGAACTCCAAACAAAAGGAATCCAAAGAGGACCACACCAAGACACATCATAATTAAAATTCCAAGAGCAAAAGACAAAGAGAGATTATTAAAAGCAGCAAGAGAAAAGCAAGTAGTTACCTATAAAGGAATACCCATAAGATTGTCAGCTGATTTCTCAACAGAAATCATGCATGCCAGATGGGAATGGCAAGAAATATTCAAGGTGATGAATAGCAAGAACCTACAGCCAAAAATATTCTACCCAGCAAAGCTATCATTCAGAATTGAAAGCCAGATAAAAGCTTCACAAATAAAAAAAAGCTAAAGGAGTTCATCACCGCAAAACTAAAATTATATGAATTGGTGAAGGGAGTTCTCTAGGAAGAGGAAGAAAATAAAGATAAAAATTATGAACAACAAATACATAACTATCAACAAGTGAATCTAAAAACCAAGGGAATTAAAAAATTTGATGAGCAATATTAACTGGTGAATATAATAGAATCAGAGGTATGGAAGGGGAGTGAATTGACGATTCTTGGGGAAAAGGGGAGTGGGGGGTGCAGGAAGAGACTGAACATAAACTGTGCACCTATGGATGAGGACAATGCGGGTGGGGAAAGGGCAGTGGGTGGGGTGGGAACCTGGTGGAGGGGAGCAATGGAGGGGGGGAAATGAGAAACATTTTTAATAATATGAACAATAAAGGTTTATTTTTAAAAAGGGAAAAAAGGAGAACATCAATGATGTAAGAGAACCATTAATTGGCTGCCTCCTACACGCCTCCTACTGGGAATCAAACCTTGAACCTTGGCATGTGCCCTGACCAGGAATGAAACTGTGACATCCTGTTTCATAGGTCAGTGAACAAGCCAAGCCACATGGTCCCAGTTTAGCACTTTGATTAAGAAAGCAGTCACCGTCTTAACTGGTTTGGCTCAGTGGCTAGAGCATCAACCTTCGACTGAAGGATTCCAGGTTTGATTATGGTCAAGGGCATGTACCTTGGTTGCAGGCACATCCCCAATAGCGGCTGTGCAGGAGGCAGCTTCATCAATGTTTCTAACTCTCTATCCCTCTCCCTTCCTCTTTGTAAAAAAAATCAACAAAATGTATTTTTTTAAAAATGAAAGCAGCTATCTTGGACAGACTCACATAGCAAAAATCTGAGGGTGGCTTTCAGGTAATAAAGAGTGAAGGACTGAATCCTGCTAACAATTATGTGAGCTTAGTAGCTGATCCTTTCCTGTCTTAGTCTTTAATGCGCCTCCAACTCTGACTAACACTTTAATTAAGACTTGGTAAGGGACTCTAAAAAGTAGAGCCATCTAACTTGACCCACAGAAACTGAGCAATTATGTGTTTTTTTTTTAAGTTGCTATATTTTTGATAATTTGTTATGCAACAGCAAGTAACTAATAAACCTAGGGATGCCATTGATAGTTGCTATTTTTCATGGAGCAGATATAGCAGCATAGTGAATGCTATGAAGTGAAATGTGACTATCTCTATACTGTAGGAACAGAAATTCAGAGAACCAAACCAGGGCCTGAGGGATGGGGGAAGTTTTGCAGAGTAGGAGCTGAGACTTGAAGGGTGAATTTTGCAGAAGTATGAGATGTTTGTGTGCATAATGGAAAGGGTGGGTGGTGTCAGTCTGTTGGGTGATGGTGTTGGCATGTGAAATACAGAGGTGAGAGAAAGTATTACCTGATTAACATGTCTAGGGTGTTGGAAGCAAGCTGAGGAGTAGTAAGAGATAAAAATAAAAAAAATTAAGTGAGACTGGATCATGAAAAGCCATTGTGACTCATGTTTAAGTCAAAAGTCATGCTTACAGCCCTGGCTGGTTTGGCTCAATGAATAGAGCATCAGCCCACAGGTTTGATTCCAGTCAAGGGCATGTGCCTTGGTTGCAGGCTTGATCCCTGGCTCTGGTCGAGAGGCAACCAATCTATATGTCTCTCTCACATCAATGTGTTTCTCTCTCTCTCTCTCTCTCTCTCTCTCTCTCTCTCTCTCTCTCTCTCTTTCTCTCTCTCTCTCTCTTTTTTCTCCCTTCCAATCTCTCTCTCTCTAAAAAAAATAATAATAATAATCAAATATTCTCCAGTGAGAAAAAAGTAATGCTTACAATAAAATTCTAAAGGCAATAAAAATCATAATATCTTGCAGAATTACTATATGCAAGAAGCATGTACTTCAAATATCTTAAATTGTTTTGATAAAGTATAATTTTCAATAAGTGTCAAATGTGACTTAACTACAAAAATAAAATTAAAATGTGGCCAAAGATTAATACATGAGGAAATACATGGCAAAGCTTATTTAATGAGAGAAGCAGTGAGACATTAAAGTTTATTCAAATAAGAATTTGAGTTAGAGATTTATAGCCTCAGCTGGAAAAAGAAAAACAAAACAATAACATCAACAAAACATTTGCATGAAAAGGAATCATTTGCTCTGCTATCAGTTTTTTACAATTTGATCACCACTCCCTACAGAGTTACCAAAAGAACCAAGTCAGTTGAATACCCACTCTTGCATAATCCCTTAATGAGATTATTCCAGGAGGGCCCACTAGACTATGTCCAGCTGTTTACTGAATGGTCAGCAATCTACTGAATGCTCACAAAGGAATCATTTGGCCTATCTGCAAGTATTGGGCAATTTTCCTCATTGTATTGCAAATCACAGAACGCCTTCCTCTTACTTTCACCTATGAATGCCTATATTCCTAGGAATTAAATACTTGGGTCACAATTATCTACCCTAAATCTTGGATTTATTGCCTCCTTCACTCCTGGCATTTAAATAGACAGAAGGTAAGTTTGAAGTTTTATCTCAAATTCTTAAATTTTCCCTGGAAACTGTTTATTTTGGGGGTGGGTGGAGGTGGGGGGAGGACTTCCTATTGATGCTTTGTTTTTTCTAAATCCATGTAATTAAGCATGTACCAAAGCCTGTTTAGGGAGGTTAAAGTCCTTTTATTAAAGGACTGCAGGAAATCATTTATAGAAGTGTTTCTGAGCTCACAGATTTTACTCCCTCCAATTTGTTTGGCAATATATTCCTTAAGACCATGGAGTTGGTGATCCTTAGTTTTCTCGTCCTCAACAAGGAGTGAACTACAACACTGGCTCCTGCCTCTGGCTTGGTAAGTGGCCATGCAGGTCCCAGGCCCAGGCTCATTCCCTCCTTGTAAGAAGCTGAGTAGTAAACTGAGGTCATGTCCCCATGCCTTCTCTCCGGTGAGCCTCAATGTGTAAGAATGGTAACTTTTTCTGCTCTGAGCTGGTCCTCTGACAAGTTAGTAGGAGACTCAGTGACTGGGAGGATAGAGCTCATTTTCTTTCTATTGTATTTCAAACAGGCAGATCACTTCAATTTCATAAATCACAACAGTGTTAGGTGGTTTTAGGCAGTAGCCCCAAGTGCCTCATGGCCAGAAGGTATTCCTCTCAGAAGTGGACACGGGCTGGAGTTTTCAGCCTTTGTGCTCTGTGATGTGAGTTCCCTTTTTTTCCTTCCTGTTTTTCTAACTCTTCTCCTTTTCTTCACTTGGGTTCCCATAAATATGATGTTGTTAAAATATATGGAAAGGTATATAAGAATCAACTAGTCAAACTGCATTTTACATAGAAAGCCCTTTACTAAAATATCAACCCTGACCAGTTTAAAACTCACTAATTAGAAGAGTGATTTGGGGCATTTAGAGATACAAGATTCAAGTATCCCACCCCTGCCTTCACTGTCAGGTAATCCAGTTAAAGGTAGCAAACAGCACAGAAAGTACAATCAGATGAGTGTCCCCGTCATGTCCTTAGGCGTGTTGATAATTTGAGACATTATTTATGCATAATATTGTCCATAATACGTTTTTTGTATATTTACAGTCATTATATTGCTACCAAAAGAACATGACCCAGACCATATAGGTCTATATACTAAAGAAGAGAAAGATTAAGAAGAAACAATTTCTGTTTTAATGTCGCTTAATTTTTTTTTTAAACTACTAGCTTAGTCACATATAATAGGACTTGCTGAACTGTTGCTTGTTTGTTATTGTCACTTATCTGCCTTCCGCTCTCCCGTGTTGCTCCTTCCCTACCCATCCAGGATTCCCTCATCTCAGGGGAGAATCACTATGCCTTACATTCTTACTGAATGCTTTTCAAAGATGACATCCTAGAATGTTCTCTGTATTTCACTTATGACTTGTTGCCTGCTATTCCTAAAGCATTCTACCTTCGTCCATCAGTCTCTCTCTCTCAAATAGATGGTTTTAGCAGCTAACTTTATCAACAACAATGTGTGCAACCAAGCTATAGACTGTTTAAGCTTGCTCTCTTTGATTCATGGTAAACATATGGCCGGGGAGTTAGCAAACAAGGTACAAGTCATAAATGAAGAGTGTTAGAAACAAGCTTGTCCATCTATCGCGATCCCTAGGAAAACATTTTTGCTGGAAGTGACAGGTTGCTTTCATCCCAAACTTAGTTTAAATGAGAACCCAAACATGCTGTTACAACAGGCTGGGCTTCTCCCCCAATGTCACCGTTGGCAAAGCACAGTAGACGCATGTACTCTGGCAATGACACTTCAGCATTGTTCAAGGACAAGGGTAAGGCCACTCTTCTGCCTCACATCACCGGGGCTCCAGGGAATGGGTCTAAATGGTTTCTGTGGGTACACTTGAAACTGCAGAGCACATCAAAGGGTAGGTCAGCTTCCGAGTTCCCATGGTAGATCTCAGAGAGTACATTTGCCTTTTGAAGGCAAACTAAATATTTTAAAAATGCAGTATGCATGCGCATGCAGCAGTGATGCATACAAGATACGCACCAGCCAATGGAATTAAAACAGACCTTTCATAATTAAATACAGAAAAAGATAATAATTATGTACAAGTATAGTACAGGTCCAGGACTAAATTAGCTATGAAAATATTATTTCAGAAAGAAATGCATTTCTCAAAAGGAATATTGTTTTTTCATCTGCTCAGAATAAGATTTAAATGAGAATACTGAGTTCAGAGTTTTCATGAGGCTTTTCTGCCGAGTGTCCCAGGGTGCAGTGTGCCCCGGGCGAGCCGTGTGTCCCAGGGGAAGCAGTGGGACCAAGGAGAAGGGGCGGTGAGAAGCAGAGGAGGAGCGAACTCTATTCGTGTGGTCCTGAGATAGTCACCATAAAACAAGCAGACTGCCAAATGAGGAGCGGATTCTATTCATGTGATCCTGAGATAGTCACCATAAAACAAGCAGATTGTCAAATGACAGTGGGGAGGGGAAGGAGACCTGAGGGGAGATAAGAGAACAACCTAAGGACTGGTATGCATGAATATAAGTACAACCAATGAACACAGAACTCTGGGGAGGGAGGGCATGAATGGGAGGTGGGGGGGGATGGTAAGCTATGTACACATATAATACCTTAATAAAATAAATAAATAAATAAATAAATAAACCACTGCATGTTACCATAGCTATTTTTTTACGCCATCTTTCTATTACGTGCAATTTACATTATGTTTCCACCTTTGAGGAGTAGTTGATTGATGTCCATAGTTCCTAGATATATGATGTGAAGGCCCATTTTACCTCAAGTATTAAAACAGTATCTTTTACGGCACTCACAACTTACTTCTGGCACCACTGTCGGTCAGTAGGTTTTGTCGTTTTTTGCATCACAGGCCCTATTTCCCCACTGCTGGACGTGAGACTGAGGACATGGAAGAGCTGTCTCTCACCCCCACACGCCATTCACCCTGGCCTGAACCATGTTACTATGTGGTTTTGCTGTGGGATCAGAAAATAGAAAGGTCTCCTCCAAGTGGCAAATAGAATCGTTCAGAGGATATAACTACAGATTACTTATATTAAACTAGATTTTGGTAGGAGCACACTAAGTAATAAATGAGAAATGCAGAGAACAGAACAATACTAAAACCACCTATCCAGACCCATGTGCTCTCTTGAAAAGAAAGAGAACAGGAAAAAACAAAAACAAATCCGAAATTATTCCATACCTTGGTCAGACTACTATGTCCTACAAAATATAAGGATTCAAAAACTCTGTAGAGATTAGGATTTTGGTCAAGGGAATTCTTCAGAGGATTTATATGCATTTTTCATTTTACATTCATTGTGTAGTTAGTTAGTCAAGATGGCTGTATATATTTTCCTTACTGCTGAACATCAGACTGAGACATGATTTGGTACCCTTAGATCCGTGATTGGCAAACTGCAGCTCAGGAGCCACATGTGGCTCTTTGGACCCTTGAGTGTGGCTCTTCCACAAAATACCACAGCCTGGGTGAGTCTATTTTGAAGAGGTGGTGGTAGAAGAAGTTTAAATTTTAAAATTTGGCTCTCAAAAGAAATTTCAATCATTGTACTGTTGATATTTGGCTTTGTTGACTAATGAGTTTGCCTACCACTGCCTTAGACTATCTCTTTTTACTATAAATATACCCACCAGTGTAAAAAATGTCTCCATTTTACCTTTCATCCAATTACAGAGATTTCCACAACTCCCTTTCTCTTGCCTTCTTAATCTACCACCACTGGAGTACATATAATCTTTTTGCATTTCCTCCTTTGATTTCAAAAGCATAAAATAAACCACAAAACTGCTATTCTCTGGAGAATTTTCTCAGTCTCTTGAGATCTTGTTTCTGGGCATGTCCTTAGTTTGACTCAAACTCTGGTAAACTCATAAGATGTTTCTATAGATTCAGACATTATGGCATCAATAAGATAAAGACCCTAAAACAACTATTGTAACAATGATCCATGAAGAAAGGGTAAACACTCTTAAAAGGAATAGAGAGAGGTCTTAGCAAATAATAATAATAATAATAATAATAATAATACAAACTATAAATAAAAAAATAGAATAAAATACATTAAAATTTTACTGGAGTCTCTTAAAAATAGAGAATTAGAATAATAGAGTATACCTGAAGAAAGACCAGCAGGAATCATCTAAACAATAAAAAAAGAGAAGATAATGAAGAAAATTAAGCAATCACAGGGAAAATATGCCAAAAGTTCTAAAATCTGTGGCATAAAAGACCAAGAGGTGGGGAGAAAAAATGAAACCGAAAATGTATTGAAGACATAGTGGCTGAATCCTTCCCAATTTGGGTAAAAGACTGAAAAAAATCTAAGAAGCTACCGCCTCAGATACCATCTTCCAGCTGAAGACTAAAGACCTTGGGAGCAGGACAATCAGGTAAGCCAGGTTACCATGCACAAGAGCAGTAAAAGAGGGTAAGGCTGTTACACAGACTTAAGTCTGTCTTCTGCATTAATGAGAGTTACTAGAGATAAAGTCACCCCCTCCTGCAGATAGAGCAAAGGAACCACCCACACAAATGAAATTTCCCTTACAAACATGTTTTTACAAAAGGTATCTTCTACTTAGTTTTCAGGTAAAGACATCGAAGGACATTATTTTGCCTGATATTATGGTATACTTGACAAAAATATAAAAAGAGAAGAACAACTCTGAAGATAAAGGTAGCATTGTAATAGAACAATATTCATTGTGTAGGAGAGTTATAAGATGAGAAGCCAGAGAATTAAGAAGGAATTTTAGGTATAAAAAGCCTCAAAAGTCTTGTTAAAATTGTGGACTTTATCCTAAGGGCAATGTTATTAATTCTGTCTGAGGTAATAACATTTAACATATTATTCTAGATAGTAGGCAAAACGTCCCAATTTTCAAAAAGCATGCAGAATCTATACACATAATGCTAAATAGGACAGGTTCAAGGCATTTATTCGTGATTCTAGTGAAAGTAATATCCAACTCAATGAAACAGAAACAGTCTAGCTTTCAAAAAAACAAGTAAACCAGGTCATTTGAATGCAGGAGGGCACTTTATGGTTTTATTTTTCAATGACATTCAGAATAATAGAAATTTACTATAACTATACCTCATAATGAGAATAACTATCATACAGATATAATAAAAGATGTACACAATGTTATTGAATTATTTTTTAGGAAAATAAATTTGTTTCACAAGGGCGTTTTTTGTTGACAAAGAATCTTACGTGTATAGTTCCAACTGAGCTAAAGGAAACACAGCCATTATTCACCTTATGTCTCAGTGAACATAAAATTACATATTTAAATTAAAAATGAAAATAAAATTTAGTCAATATTTAATGGCTAAAGGGACATATTTGGAACAACTTATGGCTGAATACAGAATTTGTGTTTGTTTTTAATCACCAGGCACTATGTTCCCATGAAGCTACCTGACAAAATAATATTTTACTTAACCATGAAACATAGCTCACAAAACTGTAGAGGTTTATATTATCTTAATTATGCATGCATTCTTAAGTTAGAAGTAGGTAGTTGGTGTACACACAACAGTTTCTATTGTAACAAATATTAGCAACAGTATTTAGAAGAACCTGAGATTCACTATATTCTGGTCCTTACTTATCTGGAAATGTTTTTAAACTAAAATACAATTAAGAAGGGAACAGGAAATAGACACATACTCAGTAACCACTAAAGAACAAATAGATCTGGATTATGTGAAAATGTTGGCTCTCCATGAAAGGAGTTATAAAAAAAGTATACAAGGCATTTGACTTTATATGCTTTCTGAAGAATTACAAATAAGAAATATAGATAACAAATTGGTTCACTGCCAAAGAGAAGGAAAAGATCATTTTCTGGAAGTAGAATTTCTCTTACCATTCAAACATCCATCAAATAGAGTAAACTGAACAACTTTTTCCCATAGATTATCTGATAGAACGGTTTTTACGAGATAAAACTGAGGCAACATCAATTCAATCAAAATATCCCTTTGTTCTCCACCCTACCTTATTACAATCTTTATAGTTTACATTGAGAAGGATAACAATAAGATCATGACAAACTGCATTGGCATGATGATCTAAGATCTCTTAGATGAAATAAATAACTAAGTAATTTTATTGGTACCATTATTATAAGCAGCAGATATGCTGTTACCATGAACCAATGTAGCAGAGAAAAATGTTCAGCTTTTAGAAAAAAAATCATCTATTCATGTTTCAAATGTGTATATAGTGATGTTCAAAGTACATATTTTCTTCTAGCAAGAGTGGGAAAAGACCTATTTGCAACAATATTTAGTGTATGGTAGCCCCAACTTTTTTGGGGCAAAGTTATCCCACAATAGCCTATATAACATCAGTTACTTATAAAAGTTAAAGTGTTTTAAGTGTATCCAAAATGTAATGTGAGAAGAGCCAAAGCGTTTGACTTTATTTTCCTTCCCATCCATGTAACTTGCCTACTAATTCAGTTTTAAGAGAAAAAAAATTGGTAGACACAGGATTACTAAGATGAAAATAACATGAACCATATTTTTTACTTTTAAAATTAGAATTATAGTATACATACAAGTGGGTGGATTTTAAATCTGTATGTAGTCAGAACTGAAATTAAGGATGCCATAGTAGACTGCTTGGTTTGCTCCCAATTCAATAGAAAACTTTCAAGTTTTAATTATATAATACATTAACATCTAGTGTCAAGTTTATGTTTGCTTTATTTTTTTAAAGAGTTGAAAAAATTTTTTTTTGTTCTATCTCCCTGAAGAACCTGTCTTAGGTTAATGTTGTTTCATCCCTATTTGGGAGAATTTACTATTGAAACTACTGGGACTAGAGTCTTCTCTTTGAGAGTTTTTATTTTTGTTTTGTTTTGTTAAATTAAAAATTAAGTTTTAGTAACAGAATATAAACTACTGAAATGTACTTTCTAGTTTGTTATGATACATTTTCCTAGAAATTTATATATGTTATTAAAATTTTCAAATTCATTGGTAAAAATGGGGTTATGCTACTCTCTCTGAGCAATACTATAACATTAATAATAATGTCTTCCTTTTTTTCATTATATTACTAATATGTACCTTCTCTCTCTTTCATTTGTTCTTACACAGCACCCATTCTATCTTACTCTTTCCACAAAGAAACCATTCGTGTGTTTTTTCAATTGAACATGTTCCTATTTCATTAACTGCTTGTTTTTATCAATTTTTTAATTGTTTCTTTCAGTTAAATTTGCAGCTATTTTTAAATTTTTTCTCTAGGTAGAGGTTCTTAGTCTTTCCTCTCTGTTAGTATATGCATTAAAAGCTACACATTTCCCACACAGTGCAGCTATAGCTATACCCCATATTTTTTATGACATGTTTTTATTGTTATTTACTTTCAAATATTGTCTGATTTTGTTTTTAAATTCTCCTTTTTTCTATATAATATTTTGGAGTATATAGATTAATTTCTAATGATATAGATTTTTCTGACTCAGTTTTATCTACTAGTTTCTAGCTTAATAATGCCACATTCATATAATATGGTCTATCCTTTATAATTTAGTGAAATTATGTTATGGTCTTGTATGTTTGGTTATAGTGTGTGTGTGTGTGTGTATACAAGCACATATTTGTATAGAAACTTAATAGCAAATAACATGAAATAATAAACAACAACTATGAAACATTTATAATAAAACTGGGTGTGAAGGTATTCTCCCCTCCAAAACAAAATATAATTGAAATAAGGAAAACAATAGCAATCACAGAGCTGTTAGTTACCTTCATCAGTGTGGGAGAAATCAGGAAAGCTACAGGGCACCAGAAAGATCTGAATATAGGTACACCTAGAGTATACATTCAAGTATTAAAAGTCACCTGTAATTTCTAGCTAACATCATTACTTCCTTTATGAAATCAACAAGGAGACACTCTGGAGTGGGTCTGATGTCAATATGGACTTTTATGTAATACTAGAGGCCAGTGCACAGGGGGAAGAGTGCAGGAGGGGGGTCGCTCAGCCAAGCTTGCACCCTTTCCAATCTGGGACCCCTGGAAGGATGTCTGACTTGTTTGACTGCCCATTTAGGCCTGATCCTCGAGCCTAAATGGGCAGTTGGACATCCCTCTAACAAGCCAGGACTGCTGGCTCCCAACTGCTTGCCTGCCTGCCTGCCTGCCTGCCTTCCTAATTGCCCCTAACCACTTCTGCTTGCCAGCCTGATCTCCCACTAACCACTTCCCTGCCAGCCTGATTGATAAGTCTAACTGCTTTCCTGCCAGCCTATTTGCCCCCAACTTCCCTCCTCTGCCAGCCTGGTCACCCCTAACTGCCCTCCCCTGAAAGCTTGATCAGCCACAACTTCCCTCCCTTGTAGGCCTGGTCCCTCTCAACTTCCCTCCCCTGCTGGACATCTTGTGGTGGCCATCTTGTGTCCACATGAGGGCAGGATCTTTGACCACATGGGGGCAGCCATCTTGTGTGTTGGAGTGATGGTCAATCTGCACATTACTCTTTTATTAGATAGGATAGAGGCCTGGTGCACAGGTGAGGGCTGGCTGGTTTGCCCTGAAGGGTGTCCTGGATCAGGGTGGGGGTTCCCTTGGGGCATGGGGTGTCCTGAGTGTGGGGTCTGTGGTGGTTTGTAGGCTGGCCATGCCCCCTGGTGATCCAAGTGGAGTCTTTTGTATCTGGGGTTTATTTATCTTATACAATTGAAACTTTGTAGCCTAGAGTGGAGCCAAGCCTTCTGCTTGCTCCAGAGCTGTAGCCATTTCTGTTGGGATTTATTTATCTTCTATAATTGAAACTTTGTAGCCTTAAGAGGAGGCCTGGGCCTGCCAGGGTGTGTGGAAAGCTTGGATTGCATTGCCATGGAAACCCAAGCCTCCCTCCTGCTCTCTCTGTGGCTGCAGCCATCTTGGTTTGGTTAATTTGCATACTTGCTCCTGATTGGCTGATGGGTGTGGTTGGTGGCATGGCTGGTGAGTATAGCAGAATGATGGTTAATTTGCATATTATTTTTTTATTAGATAGTATAACACAATCATAGAAATGATATCCCATCATCTTTGCCATATTCTATCAGTTAGAAAGAAATCATAGATTCTGTCTGCCCTCAAATGGAGAGAATTACACAAAGATATGAGTAACAGGCAGAGATTTTAGAGTATGTCTACCACAGTCATCTGTGGGCAAGTGAACTTACTGCAATGTGTCACTAAGGTAAAGAAGGGGTCTTTGTGGATAATCCAGATACTTTTAAGATGTAAGACTTATCAGATCCTACATTTTTATCTAATTTATGTCATTTACACTCATTTGAAATTTAAAGCTCTGCTTCATTTCTCAGTTTTTGGCTCCCACTTTTTGTCATTTTTATTCTATTCTCCTTGGTTTCTATGCTGATAAAACACAGTTCAATCATTGGCAAAGACCTGGAGGTAAAATACTGGGCTAGTATCTATATTTTGCCTGTTTTGGAGATCTATCTTATTGCCTTGGGTTCAACTCTTACAAGGTAGCACTCCTTAATAAATTTTATTTAAAAAATTGATGCTATACCAATCCTCTATATCTAATATTTTATTTCTTTTATGTTATTGTTCCTATTAGTATATTTGTTCTTTACTAATAATTTAAAGTCATACTATTATAAAACACAATACAGTAGAAATAACATCTAATTCCATAAAAAATAGAAGACATATTATCTACTTATATTATATCAATTATTTATTATTAAATATGATGGGAAAATATGTGTATGTTAATAGTATATTTAAATATTTTCCTGACAAATTGTACTATTGCTCTCTATCAATTGATGCATATTTTCAATTTTCAGAGAAAAACTCAGTCACTAATCATTTAACTTAATTATTGACCTGTCCCCATTAATATTTTTATAAGTGATTTGGCAGAAAATATTGGGGGAAACACTTTATTTTGCTCGATCCTAAGCTATGATAGAGCCCTTAAGATACAAAGTAAAGACTTAACACAGCCGAAACTGGTTTGGCTCAGTGGATAGAGCATGGGTCTGCAGACTGAAAGGTCCCAGGTTCAATTCTGGTTGTGGGCACATCCTTGGTAGGGAGTGTGCAGGAGGCAGCTGATCGATGTTTCTCTCTCATCGATGTTTCTAGCTATCTCTCTCCCTTCCTTTCTGTAAAATATCAATAAAATATATTTTTTAAAAATCAATTAAAAAATTATATATATATATATATATATATATATATATATATATATATATATATTAAATACTTATAATGTGGCAGGGTCCTTGCCCCCATTTATAAATAAGGAGATTCCATAACATCACCAATATAACACAGCTAGAATTTGAAGTATTATTTGACTTCAACAACCAATCCCTTACTCTCCATCACCTAAATATTGTACCTCACAGAAGATAAGAAGCAGGGGGGAAATTGATTTAAGACGGGAATGGCTGTGGAAAGCAAAAATCTTTTCCTCAAATAGAAAACAAGGCAAGAGAAATGTTTTAAAAAATATTGTGTGGGAGAGGAGGAAGGGAAGAAAACTCGTCCCACGATGTGAAGTTGACCTTTTTAGCTGAATGGGAAGCAAGGCTGCCCTGGAGTGTGAGGTACGGGGAGCAGCCCAGGGGCCCCTGCTTCGTGCTGGGAATAGCAAGTATTTCTACTGTAGTATCTCAATATTTTTTAATATCCAAATGATAACTTTTATTCCACATGACTTACATTTATAAGTTTATTTCCTTTTATTCTCTTGTTCTATATTGTTTTTCATTGCTTTATACAATGGAGGGAGACTTTGAACTCTTCAATAGTACATTAAAATGATTATTCTCTCAGATATAAAAATTAAAGCCAAGCAATTACACCTTTATGATAAAGCATAAAATATTGCGTCTCCACTGATAGCTAAATAGCATGTAAGTGGTAGGACAGAAAGGAACACTGGGATAAAAGGACAAGAATAGGTTTCTTCAGGGTTTCATATACCCAGTAGGATATACTAATAAATCACATAAAGTGATAACAGAAATAAATGCATAACTCCTTTGTCCCTCGAGTCTTTTCAGGAAGCATATTTATATTATTCTGCTAACTTAAAACTGGGCCCTGTGTGAAAAGTATTTGAATAAAATAATATGTATTATCATCATTTGTAAGGTCATGAATTTCAGTTACTTTGTCTTAGGATGCTCTTGTCTACAGCTATGACTTGCCACCGCCTAAATTGTATTTGATTGGTATCTGTCAATTATTCTATTAAAATAAAATATTAGCTATACTCTGAAAAAAAGATGGCCTAAAACATGGCATTAATGCAAAATATAAAGCTCCTTTCAAACTTTGTTGACCTCCTGGCCCAAACTCCTTCACTTTGAAAGACAGGGAATGACACGTCTATTTTCTGTATTATACTAGGTCTTAACCCAACATTAATATCAATTGAATAAAATCAATTTTATATCTTCTTCCAAATGTCACATTATTCAAATAGACCATGTTGTCACAAAATGTACTCTCCGTTAAAGCAACACGAGTAATACACAAATGCCCCGTGTTGACATTTCACTGCATAGCATCTCCACTAATAAGATTCTGGCTCAAGTTCTAGTTATAATGCACTTGTAAAATACTCGAAACAAAATATAAATCAGATGTCATAAAGCAGCTCCGAGCTCCATGACAGCCCAAGAACCTGTAGAGAAAGAAGCACTGAATGGAAAAGGGCAGAGAAGTTTAAGTTCTCTTTCTCTCAAAGACAGAAGTATTTTTCTGTTCTTCCAACTTTTATGTCTTTTGTATTAAAGCTATAAATTTGGAAAACAAAATGCCTGACTATAAATATTGAAAATACAGTAAAGCCAAAGTTAGGCAATTTTATTTGAATACCTATCTCATACCATTTATAATACAACAACAATAATGTCACATGAGGTATATACTTGCACAAATACATGTAAGTTTACTTAAGAAACGTACACCATTTTATCTTGTATTTTATGAAATATTTGGCCACATGCTATTCCTTATTTTAATGTAGTTCCCATCATTGAATTTAATGGTTTGAAAAATTTTCCATTGAACTATTATTATTTTCTTTCCTAATTCACCATCTGAATCCATAAAACTAGCTTTACAATGGCCTACAAAAGGGGTAAGAAAAGGAAGTGTTTGTCTTGGATTTTCCTTCCTCCTTTGATCTTCCTTTACCAATGTATAAATTTTCTGTTTTCAGTAGTTTTCAATTTTGATTGTAATATTTTTTGTATGTCTACTTTTAAAGTATTAAAATTGTATCTCAAAAAAACCCATACATTAATCCAGTGGTTTTTAGTATTAAGTATATTAGTAACCATTTCATTATTAATACATCAACTTATTTATTTAAAATAAGTCCCTTCCAGCCTAGCCAGCATGGCTCAGTGGTTGAGCATTGACCATGAACCAGAAAGGGAAACAAGCCACTATATGTACCAATGTAAATCAGGGGTTTAAGGGAGGGATAAAAACTGCAGAAACCATTACACTCAGAGGTGGGGAACCTTGTTTTCTGCCAAGGGCCACTTAGATATTTATAACATCATTCCTGGGCCACACACAAAAATTAGCCCGCAAGCTCAGCCAGCCAGCATTGCTCAGTGGTTGAGTATCCACATATGAGCCAGGAGGTCACAGTTTGATTCCCTGTCAGGGCACATGTCCAGGATTCAGGCTCAATCCTCAGAAGTGGTGTGCAGGAGGCAGCCAATCAATAATTCACTGCCATCATTGATGCTTCTAGCTCTCTCTCCCTCTTCCTTCCTCTCTCTGAAATCAACTAAAATATATTGATTTCACACACACACACACACACACACACACACACACATTTCCCTTCCATATTTTGTTTCTCACTTCCTGGTTATCTAAAATTGGCATTTTGATGCTTTCATTAAATTGCATTAATGTTTCCATTTGCTCTTTTACAGAAATTTTCTCAGATGGTAAGTTAAACACCTTCAGAAAAGAAGCCAATATTTGGACAATTTATATACTGAAAAATGCTGTATTAGAAATGTTGTTTTTCTCTTTGAAAATAATTTAATCTTACATAAATATGGGTGTGCAAAGTTCCAAAGCTTCCTCTGACCAATAATTTTATACATAAAATATTAGATATTAATATTCACCAATGGAAAGCCACCATACACAGTTTTTTTTCCTCTTGCTAAATCAAATAGTCACGTTAATATTTTTCTAAAGAATATAGGAAAACATTTTTCTGAGGAACACTGAGGAATTTATTTCACCTATTTATCTGATGAGTCATTTCCCCTTAATTCTTGGTAATAAAGTCCTACAAAGAAGTAAAAGTTAAGTATCAGCTTCCTTTCATTGCCCAAAACTTTATTAAGACTTAACAAATTGAGCTTTCTTTTCACTATTTACATAAAACACTTTATTATTAAATGTAAAATGTGTCATGAATTAATGTCCTTTGAATAGGAAGGTAGTGAAGTTTTCCTGTCGATCTGTACATCATTCTGCTCAATGGGATAATTAGTAGTAATTAAACATTATCCATCTTAGAGCTGACAGGAACCATTATTTCTGCCTCCTTCTCATTTAGATGCATCATGCACACTCTGCAGAGATTTTTTTGGTCCCACTGAAATGAAAATATGTTCTCTTTTTAGAGACAATGACCCATTCACTATACCAATGACTAACCAATGCCAATGGTTACTATGCAAAATGAAATTATTTATTTGCAGTTGGTTGAACATAGCCCCATGTACCAACAGGTGCCTGTTTGATTCTGGGTCAGGGCACAGGCCAGGCTATGTGCTCAATCCTCAGTAGCAGGTGTCCAGCAGGCAGCCAATTTATGTTTCTTTCTCAAATCCATGTTTCTCTCTTTCTCTCTCCCGCTTCTCCTCTCTCTTTAAATCAATAAAAATATTTAATATAAAAGTACTTGAGCTCTTAGTTTTGGAAAAATTCATATAATGTGTAATTCCCAGTAATTATTGTTATTTCTACTACTATAACCGCTACAATTTGAGGTCCTAAGGATTATTAAACATTTAGCTTTTACTAGTAATTCAGACATCTGATTTTAAGAGAGCTGGTTAATTTAATCAAGTATTAAGATATGAATTAAGAATGATGTCACATAATAGATTAGAAAATATAAGACTGTTAAGAACAGATAGAAAGAACGAGAGAAAAAGAAACTCAATCATAGTGGCCAAACCTATTCTACCAATTTCTTATGGCTTATGTGTGGATACTTTGAAATTTTTGAAAATGTATTAGGGAGTTGCAGATATGGCAAGAGGAATGTTAAAGCAGGAGAGGTTTTGGTTTAGGATGGAGTGGAAGTCAGGGAGAATGGCATGCAAATCAGGGAGTGCAGACCCAGGGGAGGGTGCTACCTAAAGGCTTGCTTAGATGATCAGGGCCTGTTGAGAACTTACAGAATAGCACAGGGAACATTTTTTTTCTCTCTATGCTGTCATGGTAGTATCTTAGTGACACGGATCTTAAAGTAGGATTCTCCCGGCCTCATTATTTTCTTTCTTTTTAAAAAATATATATTTTATTGATTTTTTTTTACAGAGAGGAAGGGAAAGAGATAGTTAGAAACATTGATGAGAGAGAAACATCAATCAGCTGCCTCTGCACACCCCCAAATGGGGATGTGCCTGCAACCAAGATACATGCTCTTAACCGGAATCAAACTGGTTACCTTTCAGTTCCCAGGCTGATGCTCTATCCACTGAGCCAAACCATTCAGACAATAGAAACTACCCTCCAAAAAAGAAAAATAGAAAAACGTTAGATAAGCCACATTGCACAGTTTCCAAGAAGAGGCTTAGAAATGATTTAGGAAACTCATCCACATTGAATTGTGATAGTTTGGAGGAGTTTCTGAAAAGGGTTTTTGGGGAAAGCTGTTACGTTCTTATCATCCTCCCTCCTCCAAAGGTAGAAGAATAGCCAAGAGCTATCTCTTGGTTCCAATGTCAGTTATACTTAAACTGGATATTTAAAAAAACTTGATGTGAATCTCAGTCTTAGTGTAGACAAGGCTGACTCATGTATGAAAATCTAGAGGGAGAGAACATGCAGTTTAGCTGCTCTGGCTGCATCCTAAAGGGAAGTTGCTGTTGCAATGGATTTGGCCTGTTTTCCAAAGTTCAGTCGCATACAAAAATAAAGAACTCAAAGCAGACAGAAAGAACTCAAAGCAGAAGGGAGAATAAAACCAACTAAATATGATGAAATGGTTATTCTAAAGATAATCAAATATAACTAGAGGCCCGGTGCATGAAATCCATTAAAAATGTAGGGTCCATAGGCTTCGCTGGTGATCAGGGCCAATCTGCAAGGCAACTGGCAAGGCAATTGAGGGGCCCCTTGGCTGGTGCTCCTGCATTGAGCGTCTCCCCTGGTGGTCAATGCATGTCATAGTGACTGGTCGTTCTGCCGGTCATTCCATCATTCAGTTGATTTGCATATTAGGCTTTCATTATCCTGTCTAATAAAGAGGGAATATGCTAATTGACAATCAACAATCACAAAAGATGGCAGGGCCTGCAGCCAATAAGGAGGGAATATGCTAATTGACTGCCATGCTCTCAAAGATGGCAGTGCCCACAAGATGGGGGCGCCCAGTCCCCTCAGCTCCGCCAGGGTGGCAGGCATGTGGCATGGCCAGGCCTAACCCCAGGCAGGTCCGGCCGCTCTGCCGCACCTGTCTCTGGAGTAACCCAGTCCCCTCAGCTCTCCAGCCATCCAGGGCTGGCCCAAGGTGTAGGAAAGCCTTGGATAGTAGCTGTCTAGCTGCCCAGGGCTGCTTGAGGCTCAGGTAACCAGGCTGGCCAAGGCTTGCACTGCCGACAGTGGCAGCAGCAGAGGTGTGATGGGGGTGTCTCCTTCCCTTGTTCGCCAGGTCATCTCCTATCCCTGAGGGATTCCAGACTGTGAGAGGGGGCAGGATGGGCTGAGGGTACCCCCTTCCAGTGCATGAATTTTCATGAACAAGGCCTCTAGTACAGGATAAAAGCCTAATATGCAAATCAACCGAATGGTGGAAGAATTGGTCACTATGATGCATACTGACCACCAAAGGGTAGATGCTCAACCCAGGAGCTTCCCCCAGCCTGCAGGCCCCAGGCTGGCCACGAGTATTAGTGGGTGCCCCCAATCACCCCAAAGATCAGCCCTGATCCTTAGCCAGGCTTAAGGATCCTACCCATGCATGTGACAATTATAAGCAGGGTTCCCACCAAAAATAGAAATGGAAGATTGAAATAAAATTGAATTTAGATTTAGATGGAAATGTCATACGTTCTACATATCCAGGATATATTCTGAAAACACAATTGCTGAAAATAAACTGATAAATTATCTTAAAACAGAATAGTATACTTGTACCCCTTTGAGTGGGATGTTGTTTTATTCATAGTAACACATTGACCAGAAGCAATAACTCATACTTCTCAATAAGGTTAATTATTGGAATGTGTCGATGTTGATAAAGCATCCCACAAACTATCCAAAGGCTACCCAAGTAACGATAATTATAGCAAGTATTGTAGCTGTGATTATTTACAAGCCCACAGAGGAACTGGATCATCATGGGTCAAGTTTTAGGTTAGAAAGTGCCTGCTAGATTTAACCTAATCAACACTGGAATTCACATGTTCTGGCACTGTTAAGGGAAGTAAACCTATTTTTAAAAATAGCTTTGCATGAAAATCTTAGGAACGACATTTTATCTTGTCAACAAAAAGTTATTATGGAAAGAAGCCTTTGTATTTATGAATCAAACACTGTGTCAAGTCCTAGCTGGTTTGGCTCAGTGGATAGAGCTTCGGCCTGCAGACTGAAGGGTTCCAGGTTCAATTCTGGTCAAGGACCCATGCCTGGGTTGCGAGTTTGACCCCCAGTAGGGAACATGCAGGAGGCAACCAACCAATGATTCTCTCTCATCATTGATGTATTTGGGGGAATTACTATTAAAAGACAAATACACTTAGCTTATGTTCCACAGCTCAAATGATTCTTATAAAACAACCCTATATTAGAAGTTTCTTCTGCTAGCTTAAAAGCTATGACTATGTGTAATCACTGGGTACAGACTTTTATCTGGAAATTGCACATAACAGAAACTTCATATAATTTTATATTTGTATTATGGTGATAAGTGAAAATATTTAAATCTCTCAATATTTTTTCATAATATCCTAAGAATCACAGAATATGATAGTCATACAGCTGTTTCCATAAACAGCAAAATATTTCCCAATAACAAATATTAGGCAGATCCCATCTTTTCCTTTCAAGTAGTGGGGTGTATTCACATTGTTTGAAGAATGCACTTTCTTTGCTTTGATATGAAATCAAATTTCAATTCAGTAAAATTTTAAAACTACTTCCAGATACTTCCTAGCAGATGGTTCACTTCAAATATTTTTTTTGGCTTTGTTTTGATACCTTTCAAGTACTTACCTGGAATTAAATATCTGATTCCAGCTGAGCAAATTTAATTACTGCTGTGTGTTCTTACTTTCTTAAGGGTATTTAGAAACTATTTTCTTTCTAATATGATTCTTAAATGAAAAAAATAGTAATGCAAAAGAAGATTACAAAAAAGGAAAATTTTATTCTATATTTTCAAAACTGGGAAAAATAATGTAGCAATGTCTCTTTCTAAATAGGAGAAACTATAAGATGATTGACTTTACTAGTAGTAGGCAGGGATTTATAATGACCTAGGTAAAGGTTTTAATAGTACATTTCTTCATCAATAGACAACAAATAGATTAAAATTAGGTATGTCAAATTTTAAAGGTGCAAAGTAAAACAAAAGCTTGAAAATCATGAGTTAGAAATAAAAGAAAAATAATGCTATAATGTCAATGGAACTACATTTCACCCATAGCTATAGCAAGTACCAGGGGCTCTCTCTCAAATATTGCTAACTCTAGGTAACTGCTGACAATGTTCTGGATTTAAAAGTAATGAAGCCATTGTGGAATTTGGCCAAATAACTTAACCTACCTTATTTTCATTTTCTTCTTTTCTGTTATATATATAAAGTGTGTCTATGCTACAGAGTCCTTATGAATATTTGAGATGAGATACCATGTGGAATCTTATACACCCACATGTATGGACATAACACAATAAATAGAATATAACATTTTTAAAAATATATATATTTTATTGATTTTTTACAGAGAGGAAGAGAGAGGGATAGAGAGTTAGAAACATCCATGAGAGAGAATCATTGATCAGCTGCCTCTTGCACACCCTCTACGAGAGATGTGCCTGCAACCAAGGTACATGCCCTTGACTAAAATTGAGCCTGGGACCTTTCAGTCCACAGGCCTACACTCTATCCACTGAGTCAAACCGGTTTCAGTGAATATACCATCTCTGAGTGACTTTAAATTGACATAAACTACAGTACAAAAATATATAAATGTATTATCTTTATATTTTAAAAATTAACTAGTTCTACAAATAAATTAAGCCTTTATAAATATATTTATATCTCTATATTTTTAAACTCAACTGGTCCTACATATAACTCAAGCCTTTTCACACATAAAAAATATATGTGTGAATTATAGCATCTTAGAAAAAGTAAAATATACATTAGTTTCATTAATATTGTCTGACTTAACATAGAAAATCATTGATTTAGAATATTACATCTTAGTAATGTTCATCATAAATGATTTTGAAGAGATCCCTTTGCATAAAGGTATGCAAAGAAAGTTGAAGAATTTTCCCCTTTTTTCTAAACACTATGCACTCATATTTTTTGAGATTAGCAAAGATGTGGAAAACCCTTGGAATAGAACTAGGAAAATCATTAAAAGATAAATAAGGGAAATAATGACAATACTGAAAGAAACCAAATATTGTAAGAGTTCCAAATGTCTGGAAGCCAAGGGACCCAGCTGTGTTGTGCTGAAATTTATCTCTATGCTAATATTTCAAAATCAACTAATATCTAACGGAGAAATTCAGGACTAGTAGTGATTGCATAAAGAAAACATCTGCCTGAGCAACTGGTTTTTGTTCCTTAAGATAGGGCCTGGATATCATGATATTTTACATTCACATATCCTTATTTTTAAATACATAAATATGAAAAATATCACTCATTCTTCAAGCTTATGTGTCCAAATGCATAGATTTGTAGGAGGCAAAGTTATCCTGATCCAGAATCTTAAAGAATTTCAGTGTTTTTAGGTTAGATGTTCCTCCATGCAAATCCAAATGGCTTCCAAATCAGAATCACAACTTTATTGTTTACTATTCAGATAGAAAGTATTTGATGTACCTTTCTAATTAAATATAGAACTTTTCGCCTGCTGTCACAGCTGCTTTATTGATATGTTCCTCTCCTCAGGAAGTACCCCAGAATGAAATATATAAAAATCTATTCTTTCCTATGTGTCCAGTACAAGTTGTTTCCTTTTCCTGGTCACATGAGTAAGAGTAACTAGTTTCAAAATTATTTTAATGTGACTCTATATAAACCTCATTAAATGCAGCATACCTATCATTATCTGAAAGTTCTTCAAACAAGCTTCCATTATTTTTAGAGCATGCATGGGGTAGTTACTGGGGAATAGAGACTAGTTATTCAATTGTTGGTACCACTAACACAAGTTCTTAAATTCTCTTTAAAGACTCATTTCTATTTCATCTAGGACAGTGGTTGGCAAACTCATTAGTCAACAGAGCCAAATACCAACAGTACAATGATTGACATTTCTTTTGAGAGTCAAATTTTTTACACTTAAACTGCTTCTAATGCCACTTCTTCAAAATAGACTTGCCCAGGCTGTGGTGTTTTGTGGAAGAGCCACACTCGAGGGGCCAAAGAGCCGCATATGGCTCACGAGCCGCAGTTTGCCAACCATGGACTAGGAAATCTCCCTGTTGACATTTGTGCTGGGTATATTTCTTTGTGCAGGAGTGTTCTCAGTCCTGCTCACTGTCCCAAGAGGCAGGGGTGTATGGATTACTTGAACTCATTCTCACATTATGGTTTTCAGTTAGTTCTGCCAATGAGGAATCCCATTCTGGGACCAAAGGAAGGGAGAATTGTGTCCCCATTTTTCCTCCAGTACTCTCTCCATGCTGTTGCCTTAGTGTGTCTGTGTGGCCTGCTACTGCTTTCAAGGTCACTTAACTATGCAAAAATATCTCTTCTTCCATCTCTCTCTCCCTTCATCCATTCAGATTTAGGGGTGGAATTAGCTGGGCTACTATTTGCTCTGTGTTCTTATTGTATATTTTGTAGTTCCTTTATAACCTCTAAATACCCTTATAATTGACCATTTTATAAATTAAAACCCTCCTTGAACTAACCATTTTTTAAATAATTCTCCCTAACTAACATTTGATCTTTCCAAAATTAACTTAATTAATATCCCCCAAAACTTTTTCTTTTGGTTATTGCTGTTCTTTTAATAAAATATTATAATTTTTCAGCCATATTATCATGCAATTAAAAAAGCACACAATAATACTACTACTAATTTCCTTAGAACATTATAGTTAATAAGCCTATTTCATGGACATCCTTTCATTTAATCTCACAATGTATCCATGCTTACTTCTGTGGCACACAAGAAGAAATCTGCTTAGCTACATCATACGTGGTCATCTAGAATCCTATTTTAGCTTCAGTTCACTTGGTCTCCACTAAACACAGGTGACTTTTCTTACCTGAATGAGTAGCTGTTTATTTGTATTCCATCTCAGTAATGCCTCTTATCTTCCTTTTTATATCCCCCTTTTTTTCCTAGCCAAACACTATTTAGTTTTATTTTTAAAAAAATATATTCTATTCATTCTTTACAGGAAGGGAGAGGGATAGAGAGCCAGAAACATCGATGAGAGAGAAACATCGACCAGCTGCCTCCTGCACACCCTCCACTGGGGATGTGGCCGCAACCAATGTTGACCGGAATTGAACCTGGGACCCTTCAGTCCAAAGACCGACACTCTATCCACTGAGCCAAACCGGCTTTGGCACCAAACACTATTTAAATAGAGCCCTGCCTTAGCTGGTTTGGCTCAGTGGCTCAAATGTTAGCCTGAAGATTGAAGGGTCCCAGGTTCAATTCCAGTCAAGGGCACATGCCCAGGTGGTGGGCTCATTTCCCAGTTCCGGAGGCAGCCAATCAGTGACTCTCTCTCTCATCATTGAGGTTTCTCTCTCTCTCTCCCTCCCCCTTCCTCTCTGAAATAAAAATATATTTTAAAAAAATAAAAGAAAGGGCCCTACGTAAAGTTTGCACCATCCTTACTCCCTCCAGTTTATCAGCAAAATAACCTTTCTTAAAGCTTGCAAGATATAGACAAGTTCCAAAGCCTTTAGTGGCATCTCATTGCCAGTAATAATTCCAGAGTCCACAATTTGAGCCCTTGACAATCCCTCAAAATGTATCTTTCATTATTCTCCTTGTTACTCCCTCCCATTTCAGTTCAAATAAATGACTCAATAGAATTGTCCTGATTTTCTCTATTCATATGCCTTGCCCAAATAATCTTCTATACTCGGGAAATTCTCTTTTTTAGAAAGTGATAAAATGCTCCCTATTGTAAAAGGCACTAGTAAAATACCGCACTAAGCTTCCTCTGCCAGAAAAAAATCACTTTGCTCTCTAAACGTCCATAGCCCCCACACTCTTGCATTCCCCATGTCACACAGCACTTCTCTTTCAGTTTCTATGTATACTTATATGTACATGCCCATTATATAGTTCAGACCCTTGAGGTAAAGAAATGTGTCTTATTCATGTCTGCAGTACTTAGGAGATTATTGAAAATTAATTGACTGGAAAAACTTAGACTCAACGAAGATGATATTTGTCAACCATTTTTTTCATAAATATCATAAACATTGAGAGCAATGTTTCTTTAAAATGTTTCAATCAACTGTGCATAACTAAATTCTAATTTTCATCTTTTAATAATATCTTACGTCAATTGTATAACTTTATTGAAACCGATAGCAGTGAAAATATAATTCAAAAAAACTGTTTTTATAGAATGGTAATTTTTTATTTTTACCTAACACATGGTAGATACACACACACATACACACACACACACAGGTATTTATAGGTCTATATGCCTATATGTGCATTTTTCTCCATTACATTATAATACTTTGAATGCAACTATCACTTTACACTCCCAAAATGAGTATTAAATAAAAAAGCAGAAAAAATAAGACTAATTTTTTGTAGTTTCATATTAATGCTATAAAATACATTTTTAATACTTTGATAGATATGTAATAACAGTTTCATTGTAACCACTCAGGGACCATCTTTCTCACATGTATTTGCATTTATTACAACATATTGAGAAGCTTCAGTTAACTGGAAATATTTAAAGATTATCCAATTACCAGGCTCCTTGCCTTACAAATAATAATTAACATAATCTTATTTAACACTAGAGGTCCAATGCATGGATTTGTGCCCCATTGTGGAGATTAGGCTGAAACCAGCTCTCTGATTTCCCCTGAGGAGTCCTGGATTGTGAGAGGGCACAGGTCAGGACAAGTGACCCTTCTGGTGCAGAATTGGGGCTGGGGAGGGACTACAGGAGGGCTCTAGGGCATGTCTGATTGGCCAGACCTCAGTAGCAAGCTAACTTACCAGTTGGAGCATCTTCCCCCTGGTGGTTAATGCATATCATAGCGACTGATCAAAGGGTCAAACCAATGATCAGACACTTAGCATATTAGGCTTTTATTAGATAGGATAAATCACAGGACTTGTTTTCGTTTTATTCTCCTTAAAAACACACACAATTCACAAACTGTAGTTTCTGAGCATCAAGTCAAGTCACTAATACTTATCCAGATTTGAGAGCTACCTTAAATCAATAGCTGCTTAATGTTCCAACTTACTTAAATTCCACCCTTTCTCCTATAATTTATCTCTTCAGGTAAGACATAACATTAAAGGATATAGCCATGCTGAAGAAATTATTTTACCTTTTGAATGCATAAACTCAGTTTGAGATAATTATATTAGTATTTGATGTTCTTTCTGCTTCTAACGACATTTACCCTTGCTCTGCATTATTAGATAATGCTATGCAATAGATGGGAGCCAGCTTCCTTTGGATCGCACATGATTTAAAAACCAGCCAGAATAAATACACCTAATTGGGACTGCAGATGGTTATTTCAGGGGCTGTAGTCAAGTACATTTTGCTAGACATACTCTTACAGAGGAGGTTTATGAAAGTCTATATTATGTATTTCCTACTACCAGATCATTTAAAAAGAAACATTATCTTTTTAGGGTCTTGCATATACCAGACACCATGCTAGGGCATTATTTATATTACTTCCTTCCAAAGTACACTTACAAATAAGGTATAGGGAAGCTCCCTGGTCTCCATGATCACGGAGGGAGGAAGTCAGTGGGATGGGATTCTAAACTCCAGTCTTTTCTGTACTCCATGTTGTATACCAAGAAAGGTCCATAGGGCCTGAGAGTGAGGCAGCGCCCCTGAATCCTAGCATCCATGCAGATGAATGCAATGGTGGGTTGGTAAAAAAGACCAAGAAGGCCGAAACCGGTTTGGCTCAGCGGTAGAACTTCAGTCTGCAGACTGAAGGGTCCCAAGTTCGATTCTGGTCAAGGGCATGTACCTTGGTTGCGGGAACATCCCCAGTAGGGGGTGTGCAAGAGGCAGCTGGTTGATGTTTCTCTCTCATCGACGTTTCTAGCTCTTTATCTCTCTCTCTTCCTCTCTGTAAAATATCAATAAAATATATATTTTTAAAAAGACCAAGAAGTTTGGATTTGTAACATTTAGGAATTTCAAGGTATAAGGATGCCCCCATGACTAACTTCAGGCTACCAATACAAAGTTACTGAATTCACACCTGAGAAGAAGTGTACATAGTTTAAATCTTGTAGTGTGTTAAGAGCTAGCTCCTCCTGCAGGGCACTGGATAATCCAGAATATGCTATCAAGAAAACCTAAATGCAAAAGTTGTCTACCACCCAATTAGTGAGTGTTGAAAGGCAGGTGTGAAACAGAAGTGGCAACTTCTGTCCCGATATCACTGGCCTATTGATAACATACTTTTTAAATTCTTTTTGCAAAGTTCAAAATGTAGCCATCTTTGGAGAATGCTCAATTCTCATTGCAAATCTGCATTTCCATCAGAACAGCTGTAACATGCAGTCAGGCTACTTACATCAAGATATCTCACAAAAGAGGAGAAGGTATTGATTTACAAAGGATAGACTATCATTCTAGATATGCCAAAAAATAAAGCCTAAGGAAATATGTCTCTTTTTCAATTTTTAACTCTAGTACATAAATTCACATCCACAGGTCTGCACAATTATTACTTAAGGAATAAGTGTTTTTTTATTCCTTAAGTAATAAGTGAGCTCTTCCCAAGTGACTTCATTGTTCCAGACCCTAGAAACTTATTAGTAACCAAAGCAGACTAAATTTCTTGACACTAAATTTTCTCCTTTGTTTTGTTCCACTAAAGAGAGACAAGAATCAAATTATATAAACAACAAATAAGATTTTATATTCTACTAGGGGCCCAGTGCACAAAATTCATGCACTGGGGATTGGGGGGGGTGTCTCTCAGTCCAACCTTCCCCCTCTTACATACTGGGAGTCCTCAGGGGATGTCCTACTGCAGTCTGGCTTCCCTTAGTGGGAGGTGACCGGGCTGATCAGGGAAAGACACCAGCCCCATCACCCTGCTGCTGCAACCACTGCCAGTCACTGCAGCCACCAAAATATTTTCATCAACGTGGACTCTGGTCCCTTCACCATGAAAAAATGACAACTTTCTTTAAGCATTTTCAAGATGTGTCTTTCACAGGATATTCCTTCCTTCCTTCCTTCCTTCCTTCCTTCCTTCCTTCCTTCCTTCCTTTCTTCCTTCCTTCCTTCTTTCCTTCCTTTCTTCCTTCCCTTCTTCCCTCCTTTCCTCTTCTCTTCTTTCCTTCTTTCTTTCTTTCCTTCTTTCTTTATTTCCTTCTTTCTTTCTTTCTTTCTTTCTTTCTTTCTTTCTTTCTTTCTTTCTTTCTTTCTTTCTTTCTTTCTTTCTTTCTTTCTTTCTTTCTTTCTTTTATCCTCACATTGACTTTTGGAGATGTAGAAGAAAAAGGGAAAGACAGAGAGGAACATCAAAGTGAGAGGAACACTTTGATTGGTTGCCTCCTGCATGAGCCCTGATCTGAGCCCCTGCCAGGGAGGAGCCTGCAACCTAGGTATATGCCCTTGATCAGAATCAAACCCAGACCCTGCTGTCTGCAGGCCGAGGCATTATCACTAAGTCAAACCGGCTAGGGCAGGATATAACATTTCTTAGCCCTCCAGCAGCGGATCTCCATTTTTTTCTCCAGGAGTGATGTGAAAAAACCCTAGATCACCTTTTTGGATTCTTATTACCCAAGTTACTTAGAATATTACCAGTAGCATACAGAAAGCTTAGCCAATGTGCAGTAAGAAAAGGTGTTTCCTCTGTAGTTCACACCAATCATGGGCTGAGCCCTGCCCAAGCCTAAAGCCTCTGGCTGAAGCTTAAGGCCTGGGAAAGGGCCCTGCAGCTCCCTCTGATCACTGACTGGCTCAGCCCCTGCCCAGGCTGAAAGCCTCTTGAGCAAGAGCAGACACCCAGCTCCCTGTGATCGATTGCAGGACGTCCGTTCCTGTCCAGGCCTTACCTCACAATAACCTGGGTGCCAGGATACTCCTGGGACACAGGCACTGGGCACCTATGTATGCAAATTAACAGCCATCTTGTTTGTATTAATTTGCATAGTCACTCTAATTGGTTATGGGCGTAGCAAAGGTATTGTCAATTACATGTTTGTCTATTATTAGGTAAGATCAGTACTTAAGTTTTCCAAAACCTGAGGTAATAGATTAAAAGTTAGAGATGATAGAAGAGCTCTACCTTACTGAAATGTTTCTAGTACCCCAAACACATTCTTAAGTCATATTCTAGATACCTTGAAGGAGAGTCATTAAGCCATCAAAAAAAATATCTGAGTGCCCATTACATGTAAAGAAATATTCTAGAAAACAGGCAAATTGTTTCCAATTTAGTTATTTTCCCCTCACCTTAAGATTTTATTCTAGCCTTAATTGGCTTGCCCAGTGGTTAGAGTATCAGCTAGCAGAATGAAGGGACCCATGTTTGATTCCAGTCAAGGGCACATGCCTGGGTTGCCGGCTCAATCCCCAGTATGGAGCATGCAGGAGGCAGCCAATCAATGATTCCCTCATCACTGATGTATCTATCTCTCTCTCCCTTCTCATTTTCTCTCTGAAATCAATAACAAAAATTTTTTAAAGGATTTATATTCTAATGGAATAGCGAGACGAATATGTGAATAAAGGAAAATATTCAGTAATGTCAATGACTGATGTGCACTATTAAAACATGAGTAAAGGTACTGTGACAAGGTGACTAAGTGTCAACTGGGCTAAAGTAGTCAGTAAAGGAGGCCCTGAGGATGTGGACTGGGACAACACTGCCTTCCTGGGCATGGCTTCACACACACCACTCCCCCTGCTTCTGCTTTACATTCCGGGGGTTGAACATTATTCCTTACCAGCCATGGGAGGGCTGGGAACAAAGAATTCCAGGAGGAAGAAACAGAAACCATGAATCTCTGGTTTAAGAGTGAGCTTGAAGTACTGTAGATACAGACAGAAGTCTGCTCATGTAGCCCAAGAATAAAAAGGATAATACATTCAAGTAGAAGATAAAGTTAGAAAGTTTTGCAGAAACCCATTAGGAACAGCCTTATGGGTGTTGCTAAGTAACTTTGAGTTTGTTCTCACTTCAAAACGGAATCATTAGGGCATCTTAAAGGAAGGAAGGGATACAACTGTCATTTTAAAAAAAGGTAATTTTGAGTACCACTGTAGCCCTGTGGCAGATGATGATGACAAGGACTGGTGTGTAGACAAAGATATGAGGATAATTGAGAGGTTGGTTATGCTGTAGAGATAGAGAACATCTTCTGGCTTCTGACTTCTCTGACCACTCTTTATCCATAGTTCACCTTCTCCTCCATGATGTATTCTCTCTGATAGGCCTTCCTTATTTTCTTCATATTTCACAGCATTTTCTGAATTTTCTATTTACTTACTTGTTTGGCATTGGCCTGCTTTTGATAGAACACATGAGCTGTGAGTACTGGGAACTTGTGTGACTTATTCACAGTTATATTTATATACAACAACTACTGCCCCTGAGACGTAGGAGGTGGTCATTAAGTGAACAAGGGAATGAGTTAATAACTTCTACCCAAATGTGCTCATTCTACACTTGGGGCCACATAGGGCAATTCAAATCCCTGTTGTTGTTTTTTTGTTTTTTTTAAAAAAAAGCTCTTAAAATAGGTGACAGCAGCTATGCTACACCTCTTGGCTTTCTCTTCTCTACAACTAAACATTTAGACTACCTTTAAAATTTCTTCTGCTATACTTTCAGTTTGTTACATATCCTAGTTGATTTTAAAACTTTGATTTATGCAATACAAATATAATGCCGGCTTCTATGCATATATTCACAAAGGGATATAAATTAGATACGGTTAAATTATTAATAGCCTCTTCTGACTTTGCTTATGTCCTTTCTCCCCCAAGGCTCTTCTTTGCTGAGTTTAATTAGCTGATTTCAGTATTGGCCATCTTACATCATCACTTTGAAGGTTCAAGAGTGTTATCATGACAGATCATAAATAAAAGATAAGGATTTCTCATCCCAGCAAACTCAGACTAAACTCTCCCATGGAAAAAGAGGTAATTTAATTATCTGCAATGATAAGAGTCAACCGTAGAGATTGTTAGATGCCACCCATGACCTTTCATTCCTTGGTTATAGAAAATTCATTTCATCTGAGGCTACAGTGAGCAGCACTCCCTCCAATCAGGCAAGTCTGGCCATGTGTCTATGCTCAGGCCAATTAGATCTGAGAAGTGTTGTGTGAGAGGTAAAAAGGGGGCTTACAGGAAACATACTGTGTTGGAAGGAGTGACCTTTCATTCACCCTTCCTCTATGTGGCATTACCCTGTAGAAGCTCCTGCAGATATTTTGCACCCTGAAAATTAGCCACCTACTAAGAATGGGAGAACAGAAAAAATGAAGAAATGGTATTCCCTCGTGGCTGTGAGACAGCATAACATCTCACAATCGTTTACCTTCCTCTCCTTTTATGTGAGAGAAACTTCAGTCTTCTTTAAACTTCTGTTATTTGGGGTTTTTGTTTGTTTGCAGGTGATCCTAATCCTGACTGGCAAAGAATTCAGTTTATTTCTGAATGTCTGTTTTACAAAGTAATTTCTTGGGACTTGTAAAATTATACCTCTTGACTGAAAAGTGGAGAAAAATATCACTATGAGAAATGTTAAAATGAGTCTGACAGACTTGAAAATGGATGATAGAAACAAAAATCACATATATTCAACTTCAGTTCTGATCTATTAGTTTTTGTTCTTATATGATATTTTTGTTGTCATTAATTCTCACCCAAATATTTTTTTCCATTGATTTTTTTTTTGAGAGAGAGTGGAAAGGAAGGAGGAAGAGGGAAGGGGAGGGAGGAAAGGAGAGAGAGGGGTGAAGGGGGAGAGGAGTGAAAGAAGGGGAAGAGAGAGAGAGACACAGAGAGAGAGAGATATGCATATGAGATGATCCACTGGTTACCTCTTGCACACACACCCCAACTGGGACCAGGAATGGAACCTGCAACCCAGGTATATGCCCTTGACCTGGAATCAAACCAGGACCCTTTGGTGCTAACCACTGATGCTCTAACCAATGAGAAACACTAGTCAGGGTTTTTATGACTTATTAACTATTTAATATATGAATTGGAATTACTAGTATTCTTTGCTTGTTGGAAAAATAATTATTGGTGTTAAAGTATATAACTTCACTTAAATGTTTTGCCAGGTTTTTTTGTAGCTTTATGAAGGATTGCAATTTAATTGATGTTATTTGGCATTAGAAAAATACTTAACACATTAAGTGCCAAGCCTGTTTTGTCTTCCAGATGGAAAGTATAGTGTCAGTCGCCAGTGCTTGACATGGCACTTAACGTGTTAAGTGAATGTAGTTAATGTAAAGTTCAAAACCATGCCTGCGTTTTTCTCAGCTTTCATATTTGCCATATAAATGTACATGGTAAGTGACATCGTTAGGATAATATTTCAATTATAAACTAATTCTCTATTTGAAAAATACCTAATTATCGAAATCCAAGCGCACAAGCACAGAACCATCAATACTTATTGACCCCTGATACGATGTTCTTTGTGTATTATAAAGTTACGGGTCCTGCCCTTCACATGTAACCTATGACAGATATTTATAGAACAGTTCTGACAGTACATAGGAAGGAGGGAGGGATCTGTATTGGCACTGGGAAAGAGGAAATAATATTTCAGTTATGTCTTGATGGATAAAATGAAACAGTAGGTAGGATTTTAAAAAAAAAGTTGAACTGGAAGAAATGCCTTGAGCACAAGTGGAAGCAAACACGAGCCACCTTTCTCACATTGTTATTTTTCCAACAGCAAACCTCTCCCTTCTACACTGACAGCAGCATCCCCTATAACTTCATGAGCTCTAAAGCCATTTAACACCCTGCTGTTTGATACATCCATCCTATTGACTTTAGTATCATCAACTCATTAATATGACCCTTTACTGCCTTCCCAGCTTTGCTTCCCTCTTTGCCAGCTTTATATATATATATGGCTTTATGAGGGATTGAAATTAAATTGTTGCTATTAGGCATTAGCAAAATATTTAAGTGTACAGAACATGATTCCCAAAATAAGGACTATGGAGAACCCTACACTTTGAAAAAAATATAATAGTTTATGAGTTTAAATTGTTCTAATGTGGATTCCTAACCCTAAACCCATTTTTGGAACTGACTGATTTTTCATATATTCTGTAGAAACATTTTTTTTCAGACAATGAAAATGACCTGCCATATGGATTCATAAAGCTAGTCAGGCTTAATTTTTATTAGTTTACATTACATCCCCACTAAGCAGGATCTGGAAAAGTCAAAAACCCAATTACATCAGTCAGCTAAAACTCATTTTTATATGCATTATTTCAATAGCTTTTATGTATTTAATTTATATTTTTTGACAAACAATATGCTGTCATTGATTTCATGTGTCAAAAGTGATACTTTTTAAAAATATACTTTTATTGATTTCAAAGAGAAAGGGAGAGGGAAAGAGAGAGATAGAAACATCTATGATGAGAGAAAATCATTGGTCAGCTGCCTCCTGCACACCTCCTACAGGGGATCAATCCTGCAACCCGAGCATGTACCATTGACCGGAATCAAACCCAGGACCCTTCAGTCTGCAGACTAAGACTCTATCCAAACCAGCTAGGGCAAAACAAAAAAAGACCCAAAAAAAGGCGATAATCTTGAAGTGGAGGAAATGAGAGTTAGGTAAGCCATTTTGAATGAGCTTTTCCATAGCATTACCTACAATTGGAGAGATTAGACTAGGCTAATGCTTCAAGAACATAACCTCTCTCTAGACATAAGGAAGGGTGAGGTATATGCGAACTCTACTCAGACATTTGGCATAAAGAGCATTGTCTTCTTCAGAAAATCATTGGTCAGCTGCCTCCTGCACACCTCCTACAGGGGATCAAAGACACACTTTTAGTGGCAGCTGGCACCTGTGAGCATAATTTTAAGTTTCACTAATGGGAGTTTCCTTCAAATAAATCTTCATTTTTTTTTGAAGATTAATATTAAAATGGGGATATGCTAGCTGCCCATATGATGAGTAACTCTGCTCAAAACCATACCTAATTTATATCGATAAACACTGAGTGGCCAGATTATTATGATCTCTGAACACCTGGTGCATGAATCCGTGCATGGGTGGGGTCCTGCCAGCCTGACCAGGGGGAGGGGGCATGGGTGGTTGGCCAGCCTGCCTGCTAGTTGAACTCCTGGTTGAGAAGACAATTTGCATATTAGCCTTTTATTATATAGGATATACACTGAGTGACCAGATTATTATGCATTCAGAGATCATAATAATCTGGCCACTCAGTGTATATGAAAGCTTAACTGACTGTTTTGGCTGGTAGTTATGATATGCACTGACCACCAGGGGGAAGACACTGTAACTTTAGGTTAGCTTGCTGCTGGGGTCTGGCCTATCTGGACTGGGCAAGATGGGCGGACAAGCCCTGGAGCCCTCCTTCGATTCCTCCCGGGTCCTATCGTGCACCATGCAAGGGATCCCACCACACCTGGCCTCCAGTAAATACATAGACTTACACATAAAAAGCCAAATCTCTTCTGCACACACATGTGCACCATACATGTACATACATACACATGCACAAATTTTTTGTCAGAGCATATATCAGTAAATTTCCATAAATTACCATTTGCCAAAAGAAAAAAATATATAGGATACATTCCTACAACTAAATACAGAAGTATTTGTTATCCACTGACTTTATTACTGTGCATTTGTAAGTTTGTTATTGATCTCTTGTTTAAAGTATGCAATTACATAAAATATGATTTTGTTCACTAAACTGTATTTTTCATGCATGACAGCTGCCAGGAAAGCCATTGTATTAGAAACTAAGGGAGATATATGGATAACCTTTCCACTATGCTAAGTTTCCATTGTGCATGCTTTTGATTTTGGCAGCTCTTAGATAATATTTTTTTGTTCAGGTCAAATAAGATGGTGACAAAACAGAACTAATTAAAATAGCCAACATAGATTCCTGAAAAGCTTGTTTTGCTCTGTATTCTCTACACACCATCATTACTACTTTCTGTCACAACTTTAAAAATTCTAAAGTGTCGCACTTGTCATATTACCCCTGCACCTAATATTTTTATCAAGACAGGATCCATCTGGCCAGTCCCTGAATGCTAATCTATAGGACAAGAAAAGCAGCAGGAAAACGTCAGGAAAAAAATATACTTAAGATTCTTAGCCAGTTCTGACTTTTGTTTATATGGACCAAACAGGGTATTTCACAAGGAAAACCACACAGCTCTAACCGGTTTGGCTCAGTGGATAGAGCACCGGCCTGCAGACTGAAGGGTCCCAGGTTTGATTCCTGTCAATGGCATGTATCTTGGTTGTGGCACATCCCCAGGAGCGGTATGCAGGAGGCAGCTGGTTGATGTTTCTCTCTCATTGATGTTTCTAACTCTCTATCCCTTTCCCTTCCTCTCTGTAAAAAATCAATAAAATATTTTTTAAAAAAGAAAAGAAAAATCACACAGAAGAAATGGAAGGGGCAAGGCTTTGAATTGTGGTTTAAGAGATTCTGAACATAGATATTATTCCATTACTCATACCCCTTTGTACTGGCCTCTTTAACATTGGTTTAAAGTTATCACTATATAAACACCAGAATTTATCCATCTCACAAAACTTAAATATTAGGAACTCCATCATCTCCAAAAGGTGGAAGGCTGGATCAGGCAGACTTCCTTTGTTTGAAGAGGCAAAAGCATCTATAGCAACAGTGAAACAGGTGTTTTCCTAAGAGAAACCTATCTCATCCCCTGTGCTCAAACACTGATTTGTGCCCTTTGCAAAACAGAACCCTAACCTTCTCTCCCCAAGCCTCCTGGGAAATACAGGAATAATGATTTGCTCTTATTAAGAGTTTCTACTAAACTTTTGTTGTTTTTGTTCTTGTTGTTATTGGCATAGAGAAATTTATTTCCATATCTACCTACCAATGAATGTTTAATGAGATTTTCATTTCCATGACACTTTTTAGTGTCAATATTTTAAGAGTTTAACAAGGGATACAACTAGTATGAACAATGCACCACAGAGGTAACGAGTCTATGGACAGATGAGGAGAGGAACTGAGATGAAATGGATGAAACTTCAATTAGCAGAGAGAAGTAGGTAGGTTACTCCAGTCAGAGTTAAGCAAGAGCAGAAAAATTAAGTCCAAAACATTGAAAGATGTTTGGAAAATGCAAAGGGGGCTACTGGAGTTGAGTGAGGATTTGAAAATATTCAAATTGTAAAAGGCCCTATCTCCATGCTCAGCAGTTTGACGTTTATTCTTTCCGCAGAGAGCAGCCTGGCCGGTGGCAGTGGAATGTGAAGACGTGGGATGAGAATCATTTCTCTGACCCAGGAGAGCTGCAGTAAGGCCCTGGGTGAGACGGTGGCCATAGGATTGAAATCTAGGCCATCTACAGGGTTAGCCAAACAGGGTTCAAAATAGTTTGGAGAAGTTCTGCCTCCAACTCTTGGTTTTGTTATTGTTGTTGTTGTTGTTGTTGTTGTTGTTGTTGTTTAGCACCATTTATTTCCCCATACCCTCTTCCACCACCTCTCTCCCTCCTACTCCCCCAAACACCAAACTGCTGTCTACTGAACCCTTTATATACATTTTCTCATTGAATCATGCCACAACGCTGTTCAGAAGTAGCATCACCATTTTTTCAGATGAGAAAAGTGAGACAGGAGAGGTAACTTTCTCAAGGCCATGCTGTTAAACTATAATGAAAGCAGTATTGGAAAGCAGCCTGCAATGATTCCAGAGCCCCAGGCTTTAGCTCCTGTGGATAGGTTCTTGCTATTTACTGTCAGATTTTTTTCCACAAGTTTGAACTTTCACAGAGTGTCTGCTTGCCTGTTGTCAAGACACTAAGCTTAACTTGCTGGTATACCACACTGCTTTCCCAAATATCTCTATCTAGGCTCCCTAATCTCTCAGCCTACAGGTCTAAAAATCGAATGCTTAATCTAATTTTATGGCCACTTCCCTATTTCATGTTCCACCAACCTGTCAAGGCATCCCATATATCTAACCATAGATCCCCTTCATGTCAATATCATACCTTGTAGACAAGCTTGGGTTGCCTAGGAGATATGACAGCCTGACAATTTGCTTGCTATTTGAGTCCCACACATCCTGATAACCCACCTTTTCTCTTAAAGTGTTAACATGTTTGTGTGCCCTGTCTGTCCATTTGGATTATAAATGTGTTAAGAATACTATTGTATATTTGTGTCTTCATAGCAGCTTTCAGAGACTAATGCATATATCAACCAACTCAAGTAAAAGTCACATAGTGTGGATGAATGCAGCTTTCAAATTCTTATTTGATGGGAAACTACCAGTAGATCATTTAAAAATAGTCAAAGTTCCAATGATGTTAAGAGGTCTTCACAAAAAAGAAGCTAGTATTCTGGTATATCGTTATTATATACTAGAGGCCCAAGGCAGGAAATTCATGCAAAGGGCTTGACCCTTGCAGCCCAAGCTTCACCTGAAAGGTGATTTGGCTTTCTGGTCTAATTAGCATATCATGATTTTATTATTATAGATAAGACAATAAAACAAAAAAGTGACTTTCTGAATAAGAATGACAATTTCACAAATGTATTTCACAAATAATCATTCACTGGCATATTTAACTTACATGGCTTATCTCATCTTAAGTATTTATGATTGCGTTCCATATATTATACATATTGCAATCCTATATAATAAAAGGACAATATGCAAGTTGACCTAAAGGCGGAATGACTGGAACACCCACAGCTTCTCATCCTGGCCAGACCCGTCCCTGTGGGAACGCCCCAGCCCACCCATCAGGGGCCGGCCAGCTGGACCCCACCAGTGCAGGAATCCATGCACCAGACAGACCTCTAGTATACATATAAGAAGTAATGGGTGAGACACAACAAGATGGCGGCAGAGGTAAACGCCTAACTGCAGCCGCACTCAACAATTTCAAAAAATACAACTAAAATATAGAGTGGACACTATCCAGAACTACAGCAAAGTTGACTGACTGGGAATTCTACAACTAGAAGGAAAGAGAAAACCAGAAGGAAAACCAGAGGAGCTGTAAAAGCCTAAGGTACGGAGGCACGGTGAGAAAAGGACAGAGCCCGAGAGGAGGGGCGGCTGAGTGCCTGGCTGGAGTTCCCCAGCGAGAAGGAGATAAAAGCTCCGGACTGTGCTGAACCCCAACTCCGACTGCACTGAACCCCAGTTCTGGGTGAGACCCTGGGGTCCAGGCTCATACAGAGGGAATCTGGGCTGTAAGGCGGAAGCTCAGCGGAGCAGCGAAAAGCAGAGCCCCGGAGTCGCGCACTTTTGCGCACAGAGGAGGGACTGTTCGCTGAGCTGCTGAATTGCCCCAGCGGGAAGGACTCAAAAGCTCAGGAATGTACTGAGCCCCAGTTCTGACTGCACTGAACCCCAGTCCTGGGCAAGACCCTCGGGCTCCAGCCTCATACAGAGGGAATCTGGGCTGTAAGACAGAAGCTCAGGGGAGCGGAAAAGCTGCGCCCCTGAGTCGCGCACATTGCACGCACAGAGGACAGACTGTTGTTTGGGCCGAGAGATTGCCCTGGCAGGAAGGAGACATAAGCTCCGGACTGTTCTTAACCCCACTTCCAACTGCTCTGAACCCCAGTTGTGGGCCTGTTGGGGGAAAGACTACACTGTCTGGTAGCAGGTGAGGCTCTAGGGTGCCTTTCTCTCAGAGGTGCTTGCAGCGAGTACCAAAGGACACTGAGGAACACTGAGACTCAGGAACCTCCGAGGGCGGGGCTAACCGGAAGCCAAGGCTGTAGGCTCCACCCTGACACTCCGCCCAATCCAAGCTGAACTCAGAGAGGCTTTTGCAGGTTCCCAAGTCTAGTGGATTAAGGCTGTCTCCTGGCATAGACACAGCTGATCCTCCCAACCTACCAACTCAGGAAAGCAGCGAAAATGCCGAAACGAGGAAACAGATCACAAACGAAAGAAATGGAGGACAAAAAGCGACTGGATATAGAGTTCAAAGCCACTCTTATAAGGTTGTTCAACAATCTCTTAGAAAAGGCAGATAAAATAAATGAGACCTATGAGGATATGAAAAGGGATCAACTAGAAATAAAGAATACATTCTCTGAAATAAAAAATATTATACAGAGTCCTAAAAACAGATTGGAAGATTGCAGAATCAAGTCCAAGATTTGGAATACAAAGAGCCAGAGGACACTCCTCCGCAGAAGCAAGAAGACAAGAGAATCCAGAAAGTTGAAGAGGGTGTGAGAAACCTCTGGGACAACTTCAAGCGAACCAACATCAGAATTATGGGCATCCCAGAAGATGACAGAGAGCAAGATACCGAAAACATATTGAAAGAAATAGTGACAGAAAACTTCCCCCACCTGGGGAAAGAAATAGACTTACAAGTTCAGGAAGCACACAGAACCCCAAACAAAAGGAATCCAAAGAGGACCACACCAAGACACATCATAATTAAAATTTCAAGAGCTAAAGACAAAGAGAGAATATTAAAAGCAGCAAGACAAAAGCAGGTAGTTACCTATAAAGGGGCACCCATACGACTGTCAGCTGATTTCTCAACAGAAACCATGCAGGCCAGACGGGAATGGCAAGAAATATTCAAGGTGATGAATAACAAGAACCTACAGCCAAAAATACTCTACCCAGCAAAGCTATCACTCAGAATCGAAGGCCAGATAAAGAGCTTCACAAATAAATTTAAGCTAAAGGAATTCATCACTGCCAAGCCAGAATTATATGAATTGCTAAAAGGGGTTCTTTAGGAAGAGGAAGAAAATAAAGATAAAAATTATGAACAAACACCAACTATCAACTATCAACAAGTGAGTCTAAAAACCAAGGGAAGTAAAAATCATGATGAACAATATTAACTGGTGAATATAATAGAATCAGAGGTATGGAAGGGGAGTGGACTGATGATTCTTGGGGAAATGGGGAATGGAGCGGGGCGGGAAGAGACTGAACATAAACTGCATCTATGGATGAGGACAATGGGGAATGGGGAAAGGGCAGATAATTGAATGGAAACTTGGTATAGGGGAGCAATTGTGGGGGGGGGGATGAGGAACATTTGTAATAATATGAACAATAAAGATTTAGTAAAAAAAAAAGAAGTAATGTATAGAATGTTTCATAGACTATGCCACACTAAATGCTATTAAAGTATTCTTATTTACTGTTAAAAATAGCCATAATTGACACTTAATATGTAAAAATACAATATTAATAGCAATATAAATAATATTAAAGGTGAAAAATTATGTTAGTGTTGTCTAATGTAGTATGTGGTGATGACATAAGTATAAATTACAGTTCAATTATTAAGTGACTATTTAGTTATAGATTTTTAATCTGTCTTACTTTCTTCATAATATACATCAAATACACCTTCATTCCTGGGGTTCTCATGGTGAACTAAGATACACACGCACACACACACACCCCACCCCACACACACACCCTACACACACACCACACAATCTCACACCACACATACACCACACCACACACACATGCAAACACACACACAAACACACACATTCATGCAAATGTTTTATAAGCTATAAATATTTAACATGTTAATTATTAATAACAACTCTGAAAAAAAGTGTTCATGTTTTTCTTCAGAATTATTAGGTGTTAGGGCAAAGCCAAATTAAGTTGCAGCATATGACTTAGAATGATTATTTTAATTGTTTAGTTTTGCGCGAAGTCATGCACAAGTCTAAATACACTGTTGGTCTTTAGTAATACCATACAGGGCAATCATTATCCTTTTTGGCAGAATCATGTTCCAGCAAGGCAAAGAAATTACAGGATAAATATTCACATCACATCAGCATCACTGAATATAGATTTTATCACAGACATCTGGAGATTTTTATCTAAATGGTTAATGAAAAGATCGAAGTTAGTGTACCGAATCTTTTACAATTAATGTAAATTAATTTAAAAATCAATGTTGAAAACTTAAAAAGCTGAAAACAAGAAAAATTCATACATTATAAGACAAACATGTTTTCATACCCAGAGACCAGAATTTGAGAGTTGAACTATATATAATTTTGGGTTCACCTCTGAATATTATAGTTCAGTGTATTGTTATTACGTATGAAGAGCTGACCTTTCAACTCCAGCATAAGTTTTAGATATTTTTCTGTAAAGTAGCAAGCTCCTGCATTCCTCCACCTGTCTCCAAATTGACAGTTTGGCAGTGATATCCACAGAGTGGTCAGCTAAAATGAGGAATGTGGTTTATAAACAAATGGCAGTGATTTATCTCACACCTGAGTTCCAAACAGGGAACTAATAAAGGCAGCAACTAAGATCCTCTCTCCTTCCACCACATACTTAAACAATCTTCCACATCATCCTAATGCATAAATCAAATGAATATATCTTTGTTATTGATGTGATAGAGAGCAAGTGTTTCAGAGCTCTCACCAGCAAGCCAATGAAGATAACAATCAGATACAAAGGCCTCAAATTTAAATAAATGGTGCTTTTAAAATATAACATTCCCAGGTTAGTACTTTGGGATGAGTAATGTACAGCACAAAATAATCCTTATAACTCAACAAGGAAAAGCATTTTTTATTGCCTACTCTTACTTCTTTATACCCATCATAGCATTTCAAAAATCAATGAAGTGATCATGGGTGATACAATAACTTTTCATGACTAATTAACCACACTATTCCTATAAATGGGGCCTACTTCTTACCTTTGTACTAAGGAAATAGATGATATAATACAGGACCCATGTGTTTCTTCACAAGGATGGTTCAAAAACAAATTACCAGTTAAAACAATCACCAAAAAGAAAAAGAAAAAATAGAACCTAAGCAAAAAATAAAATAAAATAAAAATAAAAAACTATATTCCACACAAAGATGTTAAAATAAATGAGAAACAAATTATGAGAGAGGAATAAAGACCCTGAATTCATATACCCAAAACAAGTTTAGTGAGGGGAGGATCCATCAGTTCTGTAGATTTTATTTTGATACTAATAAATCATTTTGATAGCAGTTAAATTTTTTGTTATATGTTTGCAATATTATGACACTAGATATATAATAGTATATTAAACTTTATAGTTCTCAAAGCATATAGCAAAGCATTATATATTATTGACTATAAAATGTTCAAATAAGCAGGTGTTATGTTCACTTTATGAATAAATAAACTGAGGTTTAGATATGTTTAATCAGTCATTCATTCATTCCATCATTACTATTACATAGACTAGACTCCATCCTGGATATCCTATCTAATGAAGAGGGAATATGCTAATTAACTGCTATACCCTCAAAGATGGTGACAACGCCCACAGCCACAAGATAGTGGCGCCCAGTCCCCACCAGGGCAGCAGGCACACAGCACAGCCGGACCCATCACCAGGTGGGTCCAGCCTCTCTGTATGTCTGCCTCCGGAGTCCCTCAGTCCCCTCAGCCCCCCAGCTGCCCGGAGCTGGCCCAAGATGCAGGCAAGCCTTGGATGTCAGTTTCCCAGCCACCCAGGTCTGACCTGAAGTAGAAGCAAGCCTCAGATGGCAGCTGCACAGCTGCCCAGGGCCGCCTGAAGCTCAAGTAACCAGGGATGGCTTACACTTGTGCTGTCGGCAGTGGCAGCAGCAGAGGTGTGATGGGGGCATCGCATTCCCCTGATCTCTGGGTCACTTCCCACCCTTGAGGGCTCCCGGACTGTGAGAGGCTGGGCTGAGGGACATCCCACTCCAGTGCATAAATTTTCATGCACTGGGCCTCTAGTTAGAAATATAATATTCAATGGAACAGATAAAGTCCCTAACTCTCTGAGCTTATTCTTGACAGCAGGGGAGGTTAGGACAGACAAATATGTCAAGTGGGAATAAGCACTCCAAAAAAAAAAAAGTCAGGTAGCATAAAAAAGCTATTTCACATAGGGCGAATAGGTGGTCTCTCTTTGAGCCAAAGCTTTGGTGAAACAAAGACCAGCTCTGCATTCATCTGAAGAGTGACAAAAAAGGGGGGGAGAGGTAATGGGGGATAGTAAATTCAAAGACTATTAGTTAGGATCAGCTCATAGGTTTTATTGTGTGTTTAGAGACACAGGTATCCAACAAACACCTGGGAGACCATCTGAACTGATTTAAGCAGAATAACAATATGCAATTTTAATTTTTTACAATGTTAAAAAATGATTACAATGATAGTCCAGCTTCACAAGAACAAGTTACCTGTATAGCTGCATTTTGTGAGTGACTTAGGAGTCCAAAAACTGGCAAAAAACAAAAAGCTGAATTATAGTTTTCTGAGTTTCTGTGAGATCCTAATAAGTAAGGTGAGATGCAAGCCAATAGCAAAAATATTGGAGCAAGATTAGACATAAAATTATTCATCTCTGGAAATTTGTTGGAATCTTAGAGAATACATTGGGTTTTCAGAGGATTCAGAATATTGACTCCAATCCATTTTATTTAAGTATCAAATAACTGATTTATTTCAATTGATAATGGGCTGATGTGGCATTTCATTGAGCTAGTCCTCCAAATAATCCTTAATGCAGGTATAATGTCATTATATCAAACTAGAGGCATGGTGCAAAAATTTGTGCATGGGGAGGTTGGATCCCCTCAGCCCAGCCTGCATCCTCTGTAATCTGGTACTTCTCAGAGGATGTGCGACTGCTGGGTTAGGTGCAATCCTGGGGATCAGGCCTAAACTGGCAGTTGTACATGCCTCTCACAATCTGGGACTACTGGCTCCTAACTTCTCACTGCCTGCCTAACTGGTCACTCCTAAGTGCCCCACCACCAGCCTGATCACCCCTAAATGCCACTACCTGCCAGCCTGATCACCCAAAACTGCCCCCTCCCTGCAACCCTGCTGGCCTGGTCACCCCTAACTGACCCCTTGCCGACCTGGTCACCCCACACAGCCTGCTGGTCAGTCCTTTGGTCGTCCCTCACTAACTCCCCTGACGGCCTGGTCGTCCCACATAGCTGCTGTATGGTTGTTACTATTACTGTCCCATCATCCTATCTGGTCATGAGGCCCTGGATTTCTATATATATTAGGGTTGCACTTCAGCAAAATTCACTATTGTAAAAATCAGAATTATTTCAGTCTTAATCTTCTAAAAGTCTGCACATACTTTGGATAAATATAAATTGTTTCTTTCACCAACTTTTTGGTAAACAATAAATGGCAGTGAATTTAAAGGTCCTGAAGTTCAAATTGAGAACTACGAACATTAAGTCAGCTCTTATGAGAGTTAAGTCTACCAAGAACTCAATCTGCCTGACACTCTCCCAGATCCCAAGCACTCTCTTCTCCCCTCACCTTCTTTCACCTTTCTACTAGAGAACAGAAAACAAGTCTAAATGGTTTCTTTAGTGTGCTACTGAAAACACAAGCATTAAAAGAAAATAAAGATTAATAGGACATCAAAATGAGAAACTTTTGTGTATTAAAGATCACTGTTAGGAAATGAAGGGGAACTGTACAATGGGAGGCAATTTCTGCTAATCTTATATCTGAAAATAGACTTTTATTTAGAATACATACAGACTTACAACTCAATAATAAAACATGGGTGACCCAATTTAAAATGGATAAAAATTCTTAGGAGAGATTTCTCCAAAGAAGATGTACTAATGGCATTTGAAAAGATGTTCCTATTGGCTATCATAGAAATGCAAATCAAAACCATAATGAGATACCACTTCACACTTACTAGGATAGTTATGATATAAAAAAGAGAGAAGGAAAGAGAAAAGTACTGGTATGAAATGGAAAAATAAGAATCTTCATATAATGCTGATAGAAATGTGAAGTAATACAGCTGCTTTGGGGAAAAAAGTATGCAAGTATCTCAAAAGTTTAAATAGTCTTATCATAAGACATAAAAATTCTCCTCTTAAGTATACATCCCAGAGAAATGAAAACATGTACATATTAACAAATGTAAATGTGCTTAGGAGGAAAAGTTTTTCATCGACATATGAAAAAATGGTGGTGGATCTTTGCATTAAATTATTCAACCATTAAAATGAAATAATGATTGATGAAACTATGACTTTCTTCTGTGACATATAACATAAATAAACTTTGAAAAAATTATGCTAAGTAAAAAGTATCTAATCATAAAGACCACGTGTTGCACAAATCCATTTATAGAAATGTCCTAAGTAGCCAAATTTATAGAGACAAAAAAAGTAGATTAGTCACTGCCAAGGTCTGGAGAGACACTGCTAATGAGAATGTAGATTTCTTTTGGGGTGATGACAAAATTGACTGTGGAAACAGTTACCAGTTACACAATTTTTACATTTTTAATAGATTATTTATATAGTATGTGAGCTATATCTCAATAGATATTGTAAAAATAGTCAGGGTTTTAAAATACATACAATGAAGGACAAGTGTGCCAAATGCACACATACTTAGAAGATACAATCATAGGACCATGATTTTAAAAATTAAATCCAATATAGTGAAGTTGAAGAAACAAGTCCTTCATTTGCATCCAAAAGTTAACAAAAAGACAAGGCAAAAACAAAAATGTGCTGTAACATCACCCGAGCTCATTAAAAGCTGATGATGAGAATCTTTAGAACATGTGAGTCCCTTCAGATTAACCTCTTAAGAGAGTAGATATGAAATATTTGTAGGAATATTATGATAAGCAATCAGAGCAGAAAATGTATTGAAATATTATATAAGCTAAAGAAAGGCATTGATTAATTATTAATTATGTTTATTTAAAAAGCTATATAAGATGAAAATTATAACTATAGTGCAAGGTCAATAATTTGAGACAGCCAAAACCAGTTTGGCTCAGTGGACAGAGCATTAGCCTGTGGACTCAAAGGTCCCAGGTTCGATTTCGATACCTTGGTTGCAGGCACATGCCCAGTATGGGTCAATGTTTTTCTCTCATCGATATCTAACTCTCTATCCCTCTCCCTTCCTCTCTGTAAAAAGTCGATAAGATATATTTTAAAAATAATAATTTGAGAGAGCATGGTGGCAAAGATAGTAATTTGCATGTGAGGGACATAGAGACTTGCTGAACATCTTCGGTAATTTGGCTTTACCTGTTTGGAACTTGTGATAATTTCATCTTAAAACTCTTGCTATCACTAAGTGAAACTTGAATCAACATGATACATGTTCATAATTAACTTAATTGCAATTATATATACTTAAACTTAATAAAACATGTGTAAACCTCAAAGAACATTAAAATTTTTTAAACAATAGAAGTAGAATAAATTGCAAAATCCGTGAAAATAAATCTTATACATTCATATTCACATAGCATTAACTAATTACTCAAAACAATAATATAGGAACATTAACTCAAAGTTAGTTAAATTTAGTTCTAGTTCCACAATTTTATCTCTAATCAATGTATATATTTCTCCAATATTTTATATATATATATATATATATATATATATATATATATATATATATATTACCCATTTCCTGTACTTCATTTCATAAATAGTATAAAATTGAGTTATTATATATATCATTCATATAACTTACGTCATTGATTATAAAGTAATCGTTTTAACATAAAAGTATTTTAAATGTTTCCTTATTCAATTTTAGACATCTATAGAGGATCCTTTCATCAGTGATTTAAAAAAAAAAATCCCTTGAAATGCCTACCTAATTTATAATTATCTCTCTATATAAAAAGCCAGTGACTGTAACACCCGTAACGACCAAATGACTGGCCGTGCATTGATCACCAGGGGGCAGACACTCAATGCAGGAGCTGCCGCCTGGTGGTCAGTGCACTCCCACATTGGGAGAACCCCTCAAGCCAGAAGCTGGACACTTGAGCCTCTTCTGCCTCTGGCAGGCACAATATCCAGCAAACAGACTGCAGTCCCAGTGGGGGTATAGCTAGAATGACCACAGATCAACCTTCACTGGCCCCTGGAACTCTCCCTTCAGACCCTGTGGCTGCACCACACCCTTTACCTAGTGCCCTCCGTGTCTCTGATGTAGTCTCAGGAAAAACTCATAGAGGCGTTTCACTCACATACGTTATGGGCTGGTCCCCATCTCAAGAGCAAGTGCTGGTGATGTCCAGCATCCAGCCCAATGACCAACACCCACATTTTCAAAGGCGAGCCCTTCGCAACTTCCACCTACCATCCAGCCCCAGTCCCATCTCCGGAAAGGTCCATGATCTGCACTGAATACCCAGCCTAAATTCCTGCAAAGCGGAGGGGCACCAGCAGGTGCTGGCCTGACCTGTTTGGTTCAGGCAACCCCACACTTGAGCTGGGATTTATGTGGAAAAATCACCCCTATTCTCCGCTGGTATAATCTACTGTGAATAAATGCAGCATGAAACCTTAGCCCTTGACTGGGTCGACCTTGACACTGATGCCAGCCCCCAGGAACTCCCCCTCAGGCATCAGGGCCATGTTCCACCCCTTAGCTATTGCTGTGTTCCTTCAGATGTGGAAATGAAATATTAAGAAAGTCCCTTACCCAAGAACATAATCCGCCTCTCCTTCCTTCTTTCCTACCACCCTCAACTTCCATTGCACCCTTTATGGGCCTAACTTGTCTCCAGGCTCCCTTGGAGCTCCTGTGTGCAGGTGGACCCAAGGGTGACAGCTCCTGTGGATAGATACCAGCTTCTTCCGCCCTCCATGGTACTAGTACCTGTCCCAGGGATGCCTACAGCTCAGCTAGCACTTGCCACGAGGCACATACACCATAAGCCTATAGGTACAATCTCTGGGGAACAGATGAAGTGCGGACACTCAAAGTAACCAGGGCAAGCCTGATATCACTTCCAGGCTCCTGGAACCCTGCCACGGGCATCGAGATAAAATCTCATCCCTTATGGATTGCCCCAGAGCTACAGAGGAAGGCAGCAATATAAAAATGGCCACAAGGTGGCAACTGACAATCATGGTGAAAGTCAGAGAGATCTGAAGGGTGGGGGCATGGGAGAGAGAGAACCCCCACTCTCCAAGATCCCCAACTTAGTATTGTTCACCTCTGAGCATCTCTTATCCGACTCTGAGTTGTGGAGAGCATTTAGCAGGGCCCAAGGTGTTCAGGGACCTCCTGGCTGGCAGAAGGGACATTTGAACATATTTTTTTCAGGAAATTTTGGGGAGGAAAACAGACTCCCCACACAACTTCCTGGTGACTCGGAGGAACATGGAAATTACCCAGGCATGTGGACACAGACTCCCAATTTCTTTTCAATGTGCACAAATCCATGCACCAAGCCACTAGTCCTATCTAATAAAAGAGTAATGTGCAAATTGACCATCACTCCAACACACAAGATGGTTGCTCCCATGTGGTCAAAGATGGCTGCCCCCATGTGGGTACAAGATGGCCGTCATAAGATAGCCATCAAGAGAGGGCAATTGGGAGGGGCCAGGCCTGCAGTGAGGGCAGTTAGGGGTAAACAGGCTGGCAGGAGAGCAGTTAGGCATCAATCAGGCTGGCATGGAAGTGGTTAGGGGGTATCAGTCTGGCAGGCAGAAGTGGTTAAAAACAATCAGGAAGGCAAAGAGGTGAGCAGTTGGTCATCAAACGTGGATTGTGAGAGGGATGTCTGACTGCCTTCCGGGATCTGGCCTAAACAGGCAGTTAGACATCCTTTGAAGGGTCCCAAATTGGAGAGGGTGTAGGCTGGGCTGAGGGACTCACACCCCTATGCACCAGGCCTCTGTATTATATAAATTGGTTGTATTTAAAGCAACAGGACATATTCTTAGTAAGAAACACGCATTAAAACATTCTATTCCCAATACTGAGGAACATTTAAGTTAATGTTAAGTAAATCCAAACAATTTAGAGTTTATAATTCAGAACTGCATTAAACATTGTCTTATTTCAGGAGAGGAGAGGTCAGACAGGATTCAGATTTTATTTTGCAGAATAATGCTATTGTATTAGAATTATTATAGAAAAAGTGCTTAACTTTATATTTTAAAAACATGTTTTAAAATGATTTTTAAATCAATATCAACATCTTTAGCTTCAAGTGCAACTACTAAAAATACCAATGGCTGTTATATCACTGTTATATATATCGTAGTAAGTAGAAAAAAGGGAGGGGATGTTGCAAGATAAATACAAGAAAAAAAATAATAATAAAGCACCTAAAAGCATTAGAAAGCAGGAAAAAATGTAAATATTGTATTGTAGCAACATAGAAAAAGATCACTGGTAATAAAGGACTTCACCCTATTTGGTTTGAGTTGCAGCTTTCAATTAGGATTCCTAAAAAAGACAAGAACAATTTCCTTCCTTATTGTATTAAGATGTTCCTCTCAATTTTCTAAGTTAATCAGTCCATCATATTTTTGACAGATGTGAAGATTTGGGAACAGAATAGCCTTATTCTATTCTGAATAAAACTGCATTTTCTTTAAATGCGCACAACTCAATTTAGGTTGAAAGAAAAGAATAGGTACAAAAAACTATAAAATTTATGTGTAAAATATGGGTGTGAAGATTGTGGAAAACATTTTTGTAAATACAATGTTCATATGGGTAATCAAATAAATTAATTAATACTTAAATAACTAAAACTTTTGATAGGAAATTAATATTTGAGGAAATAATGACTAAAGATTTTCTAAAACTGATGAAAAATAAATTTAAAAATATTACTAATACTCAATACTCTATTTTACTAGATATATTAATGAGCCTACAGTAGAATACCGTCAATCTAAGGGTGCTTGGGTAGAATAATAAGTAAAACTTTCTTGATTTATTTTATGTACTAAAAGACAACATTTCCTGATCAAGAAGGAACAAAAACATAGACCTTGGAGCAAATAAAATGATGAACTTTAGAGAAGTTTTTTTTTTTTTAATTTACTTATTGTCTAAAGTTTTACATATGTCTCCTTTTCCCCTGCTTGACACCCCCCCTCCTAGCCATTCCCACCCAGGCAAGCTCCCACAACCCAGTGTCTGTGTCCATTGGTTATGCTAATATGCATGTACACAAGTCCTTTGATTGCTATCCAATCCCCCCTCCCCTGCCATTTGTCTCTGGATCTGATGTGATTTTGCCCCAACCTCCTCTTTTTTTTTTTTTTTTTTTTTTTTGGTTAAGTTTGAGCAAATAGTAGGATAGCCTAGACTCAAATTATGAAGTATAATTTAGGGCTTCCTTAGGGACTTCAATTTTTTTCAGTATTCCCCTTTCTTTTCCTCGATATTCATGATTTGTATATTACTGCTTGGTTTTGTGGCCCCAAAATTATTGATATTATTTTTGTACATTTGTTCCAATTTAAAAATACAGACTAAATTTTCTACCAAATCTACCAATTATCCAAGGTCAGCCCTTGATGCACAAGTGTTTACAATGCTATTTCTCAACACAACAGTGCACCAATTACTCAAGTATAAAAGGCTGAAAACTATTAAAATAGTAAAGCCTAATAGCTACAAATTTTGTTTTATATAGCAGAATACGGTACTTAGTAACAGCAATGACTTTCATCTCTGCTGCATCACCTGATTTCATGCTTTAGCTAGTTGCTAGAAGGCAGATTTACCACTTAAAAACCCCATTGTGGTACCATAGACATTGCTATTCCATAATCTGGAAATGAGATGATGAACAAGTGCAAAAATATTTTGTAGCCATAGTGGCAATAGAGCAATAACCTAAAGATAAACAGCCTAAAAGATTACATGGCAGCTGCAAAGAGTGGCTGACATTTAGATATGATAAAAATGCTCAATTTAGTTATAGCAATTTTTGAAAGAGCACCATTCATATATACTAAGTTCTTAGGGTCTAGTTGAAGATTCTCTTGAAAATTTTAATACTCTTGCTTGAATAGTTGAAAAATGTGCAAGTTTTGATAACTGCTTCAATTACAGATTTGATATGGTCTGTTTAGATTAGAAAAAGGGACGTCCTAAATACTATGCTATGTTTAATAGCAGGAAAGCTTAGATTAAGTCTACTACTCATGGAAAACTTTGACCTCGCATATTTTTATATTTCAAGTGATTTTTACTATATTCTAGGCTAGAGATCCATGATAAATTTCTATAAATCTGATAACTTATGAGCCATATTAGGGCTTTATTTTAAAAAATGAAGATTACAGCATTTAAAACAAGAATTTAAGATGAGTCTGCTGCAGCCATGAATTGCCATTACTGAATGGTGATAGATTCTCGGCAGGCACATGAACATATTGCTGACCCTAGCCAGCATTAATTGGAGAAATGGGTGACAAAAATTGCCTTGCAATATTACCGTTAGTCTGTCTGTAACCTAAAATCAAATTATCTGAATGGGACTTACCGTATTTGCCGGCGTATAAGACGATTTTTTGGCCCTGAAAAATATGCCTCCAAGTGGGGGGTAGTCTTATACGGCGAGTATATAACAAACTCTGTATTTTGAGTGGAAATGTTAGGGGGTCGTCTTATACGCCCAGTCTCTTATACGCCGGCAAGTACGGTATTTTTCAGGGCCAAAAAATCGTCTTATACGCCGGCAAATACGGTAACCACATAGAACTATAGAACTTTACCATATTGCTTTCTCACACACACACACACACACACACACACACACACACACTACTTTCATAGACATGTGTTTTTTTTTTTTAATTTGCCTATATGAACCTGCTGATATATCCACTAAAACTGGTAAGAACGAATGGAAAACAAATTATTTTGTTTTCTTTCTACAATAAAAATTACCAAAGCTAAATTTGAATTTACTGCCACATTAGATTCTACCAGAATAGTTTATAATCATAAGGTTTTCACATGAATTTTCATTCATCTCATCAAAAAAACAGTAAGTTCATTCTTAGGGAACTTCTACTTAGTAACTGTTTTCTGATTAAGCAACCTCCAGAAGAATATATGTCTATATCCATATTTTTTCTACAGGTAGTTAAAATGGTAGCTGAAGGGCAGTTTAATTCTAAACCTTTTACCTCTTAATAACTCAGTTAAATTCACCTCAAGGGGAATTAAATATCCTATTTTCTGAGGGATGCTTTAGGGAATCTCCTTATCTATTAATGTACTGACAGGTGTTCTCTAAACAATTAGGAATAATGAGCATTTTGTTGACTAGATTGACTAGGGAGCACTGGAAAAAAATACCTAATAGCCATATAAATGACTATTTCACCCTTGGAATATTTATTCTTTGCCAGTGAAAAGAAAATCTGCTGTGGAGAAGCATGGGAAAAGGAAAATTGCTTGACTCCATAATTGTTATTATGAGTTAACTTCCTTTTAAGGAGACCAAAAAAAAGGTTAAATTGTGTATAATTCAAACTAGATTTCCACCTACTTCAGCTACCACTGATTCCTTTAATTAATTTTCCCTTTTTAGCCTCACAAAAGTATTACAAGATAGGTGATGATATTTTCATATTTACCCTCAAGGAAACTGATATTTGAAGGGGATATTTAACATACCCCAAAGGAGAGAAATAATCTCCAATCCTTGGCTATCACATTTGCTTTTCCATGACACTTTGCCACCTCTCCATCCACCTGGTATTTTCCAAGGACATCTCATTTACTGAAGATTTTATTCATGGAAGTGGAGTAACAGGATTAATTTACATAGTCACCAAGTATAACTTTCTAGTTTTGTTAAAAAGTCTCTGCATATTTATTTTCACCAACCACTATAATTTTGATTCTATGTGACAATCACTATACCAGCACCTGGAAAAAAGAAAAGAAAAGAAAAGGGTAATTAAATCAAACCTTGCCCTAAAGTAAGGGAATAATTGAAACCATGCTTTAATATAAAATTGTAATTCTATTCAGATTATTATTTGTATCCATTATCATTTGACTGTATCTCTTGAGTTTGCTAGTCATGAAAAGATAATTGATTTAGTGGATCATTAATAAACACCATGGTTAAGTTACTACTGACCTTAATATATGGAGAAGGGGAAAACCACAAATAGTAGGGATCTCAAAACTAAAACTTAGCTAAAGTCAATAAGTAGATATGTTCAGATCAAAAAGAAAAGAATATTATAATAAATGAATTGTTTCAGTGTTATTGAGTATTTAAATACATTTGTTCACTGTATATTACACTGCTTTTCTCCTCTAAACACATTGATGGTGATATATATTACACACAATTGAGCACCTTAAATTCCGAAATGCATACCTTCTAGAATAAGTCTAAAAAGATATAATTCCCTAAAAGATATAATTTTCTTATTTTTAAAAGTCCAATTAAATGAAGGCATATTTAATACTTTTCATGTTGTAGCCAAGGGTTAGGGTAATATAAAAATCAATAAATATCATTTACAAAGTTATCGTCTCTTTAGTCTAGGTTTTTCAAATTAGACGATGTCAGCTCTGGATATAATGATCTCTATATTATTGCTGAGGTTTTTACTTTATTTTTCCTTAGTTAAATATTAAGAATATTTTAAAAATACTTTAGAAAGCTATGTTTTCCTTAAAAATGTGGTAGCATATTAAAAGCTAATAATTAATATTTTAATAATTAAATGTCATTTAATACAAATTTGTATTTAAAGTGCTTGAGAGGGGAAAAAAAAGATTGTAAAATAATAGCACCTGTGCCAACATGCCTTGGAAATCTACAAGAGTTCAAGTCCAGCAAGATAATTCTTTGAAATCTCTGAATATTTATGGCATACTGTTTTGTCACATGTTCACTTTTAAGTCTCTGAAAAGTTTTATCTGTATTTTCTTAATGTTTTTAGAATTGTATTAAATGTAGATAGGGCCTCTTGAATTTTTCCTCTAAGATCTACACTTGCTCTATTGCTGTAAGATTTTACCTTCTTATTCTTCCATTGATAATTTAGTTTGTAAAGTATTTTAAAATATTATAATACCCTGTAACATTTTAATTAATATTTCATTATGTATCTCTCTGGAGAAATCTATGAACATATTACATTTAGTATTTTTCTTTTTCCTTTTAGCATTTTCTTCTTTGTAGCATATTATATCTGTTTGTTTTTTTTCCTTTTAGCATATTATGTCTGTTTTATTTTTTTCCATTTTTGTGTTTTTGCTTTGATTTCTTTCACACTGAAAACCTTCCTCAAGTATCTGTGATCTTTGGCTTTCTACTTACAGTCAAGAAAAGGGGAGGTAAACATTGATGACAAACCTTTGTTTATCAGAATGTAGTTTGATAGATTCACTAAAGGCTTAATGGGCGAAGCAACTTTTTCTTTGGGGGATTATCCATGTCACACTCTGAAGAGCTACCCTTTGGAGCCATTTAGATTTTCTGGGGACATAATCACCTACTTTTATGTCTAGGGTATTTTTTGAGGCTGGCTTGAAGTGATTAGGAAGCAAAGAAAGGGACACGGAGGATGATGTTCAGTTTATAAATTTTAACTCACTCTACCAAGCAGGTAAATTTACTTTTCATCTTCCCATTGGTCTGGTTTTTCCATGTCTAGAGTCTTTATGATCAGTTTTCAAAACATAGAACAAACTCTTTTTTTTAATTATAGATTTTATTGATATTTTACAGAGTGGAAGGGAGAGAGATAGAGAGCTAGAAACATCGATGAGAGAGAAACATTGACCAGCTGCCTCCTGCACACCCCCCACCGGGGATGTGCCTGCAACCATGTACATGCCCTTGACCAGAATCGAACCCTGGACCTTTCAGTCCACAGACCAACGCTCTACCACTGAGCCAAACCAGTTTCTGCAGAGAACAAACTCTTAATGTGTTTCAGAGGGGACCAGAAGGAACAGAAATAAACCTGGAATTTGCCTCATTACTCAAAGGTAAGGGAGGGGCCTGAATTTCTAACATCCAAATGTATTAGCATTCAATAGTTTCCATTGGTTGTAGATTTAACTGGTCTAAGTTCAGAGCCTTTCTTAGGGTCCTCTAATTGAGTATCATTGGTATCTCTGCATATAGTGTGAGATTTTTTTTTTGTTAGTTTAATCACCACTTAGTCCTTCTTATTGCCTGTGCCTTTTCTCCCATTGTCCAGGTTCATATGTTGGTTAACACTTTGCTGTCAGTTTTATATGCTTTAAAGAAGGAAAAGAAATTATGCTTGGTTAACCTGCCATAGTATTTAGAAGTGTAAAATAATCTTAAACTTATCCATTTATATTCAGCTGAGAAAATCATATAAAAACCTCTGAAAATTTGTAATATGGAGAAAAATAGGCTCTTTAGAATATTAATTGCTGCCGAAACCGGTTTGGCTCAGTGGTAGAGCACTGGTCTGCGGACTGAAAGGTCCCAGGTTCGATTCCAGTCAAGGGCATGTACATTGGTTGCAGGCACATTCCTGGTAGGGGGTATGCAAGAGGCTGCTGGTCGATGTTTCTCTCTCATCGATGTTTCTAGCTCTCTATCTTTCTCCTTTCCCCTCTGTGAAAATCAATAAAATATATTTTTTAAAAAGAATATTAATTGCTCTTTAAAAAAAACTCCCTTGATAATTATATCAAACATCAAAAAGAAGTCCTTAAAATGCAATAGTGGCTTTCAAGTTTCTACTTTTGAAATTCTATCCTATCCAGTGGGTTTCAGCTTCCAGCTATTGCCTCATAGTTGGCAGTAAAGTTTTTAAAAATAAATTTTTAACAGAAATAGAAAACAAAACAAAAATTGACATTGTGACTTTAAGAAAAGGGTTTTGAAGGTATTTGGGGGAAGAAATTGAGATTGGTGTTAGTTGTCTTATTCTCCCCGCCCCCAGGAATTGTTCTAATTCAAGACTAGTTTATATTATTTTGCACACACACACACACTTGAAAAATAATAACTCAATTCTCTTGAGTAACTTTGGTTCCCTTTTATAAGAATCCAGAAAGCAGTTGGCAAAAGTTCATGCATCTCAGGTCAATTAATCAAAATTATTAGAATGCGCTAATCATTTACAGAACACTAATTGCTTAAAATTCAACAGCTGCATTTTACTTTAAGACTTCCCCTTACATATTCTAAATCCAAGAATTTGTACAGATTCTGAGATTAGATGCAAGCTGTGAAGCAATATCTACTTTAATGGCATTCTTTTATAAAAAATCACTTAATATGGTACATCAATGACATTAATATGCATCAAAGACATAATTCATGCAGAGTGAAAGCAGCTAAGGCTGCCACAGAGAAATAAGTCTACATATTCTAATAGCTTAAAGTCAGGTAGGAGAGAGAAGTAGAGACATTATAAAGTAGACTTGTTAATGCCATAAGTGAGTCAAAGTAATATGGGCAGTTACAGACTAAATATTCCAGAGTCATTTCTATTTCGGAAACAGTGAGTCAGGCTAATCTCAGTAAGGTGTGTCAACCATGCCAGGTACTGAAAAGTTACTCAGTAGGTGATGAGGTAAAAGGTGGCCTGGGACTAGGAAATAGATATAGAAGTTGGAAAAAGATAATTGATAAAACTGGTTTCTAAGAAACTATAATGTTAGAGGTTTTCAAGATCACTCCCAGTTTGGTGATTTGCTAGGATGACTCATAGGATTATTCTTATGGCTATGAGTTATAGCAAATGGGTAAAAAGCAAGATCAAGACAGGGACAAGGCAAGGCACATGGAGAAAAGTTCATAGGAAACTAGACACAATCTTCAAGAGTCCTCTTTTGTTGATATTACTCCTCACCTGAGGATATTTTTCCATTGATTTTTTTAAAAGAGTGTAATGTTGGAGAAGAAACTTTGATGTGGGATACACACATTGGTTGTCCCCCGCACTCGCCAGGTATCAAGCCTACAACCAAGGTACATGCCCTTGACCAAAATCGAACCCAAGACTCTTTAGTTTGAAGGCTGACACTCCATAGATCCACTGAGCCAAACCCAGCGGGGCAAGAGTCCTCCTAGTAGAGCCATACAGAATGTGCTCAAAGCCTCCAGCAACAAATCTGTCAAAACATGTATGAAATGTTATCCACAAGGAAAGCTCACCTGAATCTATAAGTCTAAGGTTATTATTGGGTCAGGGGAGGTATCACAGAGGTACCTTCTGCCTAGTACATACACAAATAATTTGAGAGAGAGAGAGAGAGAGAGAGAGAGAGAGAGAGAGAGAGAGAGAGAGAGAGAGAAGCAGCTATTTAGGATTAACCACAGTGTTTGTACAAATATTTTAGGCAAGAGAGCCACTTGTATCAGTTCTGGGAATAGTAGGAACACTTTTGAAATCAAACTTATCATAAGCCAGCCAAAGGCCAAACGTGCAAGCAGGCCTTTCAAAGGAGAGCAGACTCAGGCCTGTGGTGAGTTAGTATCTTCTGCATGATGATGAACTACAGAAGATAGATTGTGAAAGGTCTTGAAAGTTAAAATCAATCTTGTCGTTAATCTAATTTTGATACCACTTTAGAAAAGTGAGGATAAAACTTCCTTCTCTGCCACATCTATTAGTCTCCATTGTTCTGAGAAAACAGAAAGAGAAAGGTTGGTCAACAACCGGATGACTTATATTACTATTCTGACGGCAGGGCTGGCACATTACATAAACTCTTCTTTCATTAGTTTTTCCTCTAATAGTACAGAAAGTTCTTTCAGAGTTCAGATTTTCTTTAAACAATAGTTATAAGTTATCCTAGTCTATTTACACTTTGTGCTCTGTTTCAAATATAAAAACAATTTTCATAATGTTGTGAAAACAAGGTTTGACTTAAAAAAACAAACACAAAAAAACTAGTCTGCCATAAATTGTTTTGGTAACATTTCAGCTTTGCTCATTTGTTTATTTCTTCTCAGACTCTGGGAGTAAGAGTTTACCTACAGGTTTTATGTAAAATGTTTCACAGCAGTAAGGCCCAGCTGAAGCTGACATGCTCTTCACAAAATATTTTATTGACTAAAGAAGTTTAATGTTACTGGTTTTTGCTCCTTAAAATTTTGTTCTTTTATGAACTGCAAGTGTGCTGTTAACAGAGCAAATTATTGGTAAATATAAAGAAGCTGGTTTTTCAAACTCTTCTTTTCAACTGAATTTTTACTACTATCTACTTCATATAATTGTGATTCTAAAGTATTCAAGGGTTACAGAAGAGAATGTTTTAATGAGGTTTCATTTCTTTATGTCATATGCCAGCAACTTCAAATTTATACCTTCTATCATTGTAACTGAAGACATAAGATTTCAACTTGCAAAAGCACTGTGTATTTTTTTTAAGCAAATGGTGAGTCAAGGAAACTTGAATAACACACAAACATATAATTATTCCCCTAAGTAATTAGTTATAAATTGTCCTGCTGATAGCAGACCCTGGATACTCTCCTAAGGATAACATTTTGCTGTTGCTAGTAAAAAACAAAAAAAAAGTACAACTATGAAGAAAAAGTTGACCCCTGATGTTAAATCAAATTTCCTTTATCTTCAGAATAGGGTGGGAATAAGTTGGCTAAAATTACTAGGGTGTAACTAACATGATGATTATTTCCATGTGTCATACACTAGAGAAAGAAGCCTTTCAAGTTACCAGGTCCAAATTTCATAAAATGAAATTGATATCGTTGTAATTAGCTAGTTGTTATTAATAGGAAAGGTGCAGAAGGAAGGCCAGACTTAAGCATGTCATTTGGCAGCTTGACCAAGAAGTTGCAACTTTACACTCCCCAGAGAGCCACAGGTCCATTCCCTGCAGGTCACTTTGGAGAGGGGGAGAGGGGGAATTTAGACAAAGGGGAGATGGAGGCATGTGCAGTAAAGTTGGGGTGGCCCAGGGAAGGTGTGGGTCAGTCAAATCTGGGAACAGATCATTGTCTAGAGGAGGCAAGGCTTGTAACCCACAAGCCTGCAAAAATTGGGGACATATAATTGCAAGCAAAAGAGCTCACTCTCTTGGCTCCTTGGTTCTTTTGGCTCTGGATGCTTTGCTGGGGCCTGGGTTCCCTTCCATAGCCACATGGCCCTGCAGATCCCACATGCAATGGACTGATGAACTGCAGCAGCAAGGAACATGAACTAGGCTGGCTTGATGCTGGATTGGACTGTGTCCCAACATGGAACAGAAACTCTGGGCCAATGGCTTTCCTCCTAGCTCTGCTGATGTCACAGCTACACAGGGAGGGAGGAAAATGGGACCTTGGAAAGTCAGGATTTTAAGTCCACAGAAATAAAGCTTTGTAAAATATCTCATCCTCCCATACAAGTCTCAGAAAGAAAAAAAAAATGGAACATCACAAGGAGCCCACTCCCACTAGCAAGTAATGAGGATGAGCTGATAACAATGTCTTTCAGATCATGTATAAACATTCACTTCATCTTTATCTGAACATAAATTGTCATTGTTATAATGGTCACATTTCCTGTAAAAATAAGTTGCATTGTCCAGGCAATATGGTTCATTGGTTGAACAGCAAACTATGAACCAGGAAGGCATGGTTTGATTGATGGTCAGGGCACATGCCTAGGTTACAGGCTTGATCCCTAGTTTGGGGCATGCATATGGCAGCTGATCAGATTCTCTCTCATCACTGAATAGTTACTGGTACTATTCCTCTCTGAAATCAACACAAATTTTAAAAATTAAAAAAACAACAAAGAAACTGGATGAACAAAGTTATATTCAGGATTTACAATCCTCATACGAAATCTACAAATGCACCCTCAAAATATTTTCTAATAATTCTAAATATTTTTAATAATTTTAAATTTTCTAATTTTCTAGAAAGTATGAACTTGTGTTCAGTAGCCCAATATCTGATGCATACAGATATCTGGCAAAAAAAGTTATTACATATTCTGTGGGGTTTTGTTGTTGTTGAATAAACACATGCTAGTTTTGCTATAAGTGTTAAGTTTATATTTGAGAAGTATTTTTAAACTATTAGTTATTAATACTATTAATACTTGAATGCAAGAACTGTAATTGAGAAACTCTTAACATGAACATCTTGAATTGGGAAATAATTCTGAAAGAAAACCATGTAAGAGAATATGGGAGGATCTAGGGGGAAAACAAAAACCAAAACCAAAAACATACAGAGGAGACAGAAGACATTCCTGAGAAATCTTAAGAATGTCAAAGAAAACAGTGGGAGGAATGGAAGAAATTGTTTTGTGTCTGCGAAAACCAGCTTCATTTCTCAGTCTCCATGTTTCCAATAGTTTTGAATTTGCATTTTTTCTTTGACCATCTGTTATTTCTGCTTCAGTGTTTTCTTCTCTTAATGAACTGTAATTAAACTTCTGATTATTTCTATCAAGTCTCAGTTTATGTGCATCTCTGTATTTAAACAACTTCAAATGCATCAAATAAATAGTACAATCACTGAATTGTGAAAAGTATTTTAAGGCATACATTATAACCAGTGAGTTGCCTTTTTTTTTTTTTCCCTCCCATCTCTTCCTATTAACCCAGGGAACTCAGATTACAAGATCTCAGGCCTCCTATGCTCAGAGGGTTTTTCTTTTCACATTTTTACACAGGGTGAAACAACATCTAGAGATTATGGAATTGATTGGAGATACCACAGGAAGATAACGGGTGACCACTTTGCCACAACACAAAGAAATGTGCTGATTCACTGCACAGATTAGCTTTAGGAAAACAAAAGAAGATAAGACATTTCCCACCAGCTAAAGGTCAAGAAGCCAACCCATTTACTGGCACATTCAAATATCATGCAGTTCATAAAATGCTTCTGCTTAATTGCTGCTTAAACAATATTATAATTGGGTATTGCTAATAAGACAGTAAAGTCTATTGTAGTGTTCAGAATTATAATTTAAATGTATGTTTTTCTCCTCTAAGGAGCTTCAAGGGCTATCTATTATTAATAGGAGTTTAAGTATTCCTGAGTGGTGTCAAGAGGTGAGGCAGGAGCCTGTGAGCTGGATTCTAGCAGAGACAGTTGACAGTAGAAATAAAGTCTCATTGTGCTGAATGGAAAGGATTAGGACTAACACTGAGAGAATGTTGACAATAGTAGGAAGAATCAATAACAGGAAAGCATAGGCACTGTGTTGGGTTGAAGGAAGGTGTTGGGTTGACATAGGGTCATGCCTGATAGATCTCCACCTTCCATCTCAGCAGTTGCATAAGTCAAATTTAGAGAATTTATAAGAGCCCAAACTGGTTGACTTAAATGATTCCTGACAAGGGAGTGAACTTGTTTTATTCATCTTAGAAATAACACCTCCTAGCATGAAAGCTTTATATTGTATGGAGTAGGTCAAAATGATTAGTTGCATGAAACTATATACCATGTATTCTCAGAAAAACTCAGTCTATGATCAGCCAAAATAACAGAATAGCCCTGAGCAGTTTAGTAGCATTACACCCAGACATAAAATAAGTTTCCAGCCAAGATTAATAGGAAAGTCTTAACTATCAAGTCTTCTAAAAGTAGTACTGTGTGGCAAAGCAGGGATTTAAACCCTGGCAGTCTCACAACCACTTATTGGTAATAATTGCTAAACCAGTTACCGGTACTGTTGCTTTGGTTGCCTCATCAGTAAACTGATGCTAATACTAGAATCAGTGCCATGTGATTGCTCTGAGGATGAATTAACATGAGAAGTGTATAAAATACATATAATAAGTGCTACCTGTGCTGTTAGCTATCGTTTCTATTTCCATGACTGGAGCACGAAGCAGGCAGGCTATACTACCAAGCGGTGTAATGGATACCTGCAGTGCAGCTTTTATGCTCCAGTAGTCTGGAAAAACAGTATTAGAGTTACTACTTATTTGTTATGGGACCTCAGTTCAGATTCTTCATTTTTCTGAACCTCAGCTGCAACATCTATGCATTGAAGGAAAATACTAAAAGCCATACAAGGAGAAGCAGGTTGATTTGTACCAGAGAACCTCATTAGGTTTTAGAAATTGGCTTCACTAGGAGCCTTTGAAGAGGATGGGGGTAGAGTGGTCCTGAGAATGAGTGAATTAGGTGAGTTATTTTATAGTTAGACCATCTCAACACTCTCCCTCCTCTTCTCCCCCCCGCCCCGACACACACACACACACACACACACACACACACACACACACACACAAGCCATTTGCTAGGTGACCACTCTTCTTCTTGAGCAGGAGTCTCATTGGACCAGAAAGGCTCAAATCTGAGGTATCCCTCTTGCCAACCAGAGGCAATGAGAGTTATTTCTCTCCAAGAGAATTTGACAACACCCTTTTTAGGAAAGACTACAAAGAATGACATTAAAAATACCACCAGCAGATATGTCAATGAATGGACAAGTAAGAATCCTCCCCAGGTAGTCAGATTTTTTTAGTATTGATTTTGAAATAGGAATGAATGTGCTACCATTCAGGGGACCACTAATACTGTATTCATAAACCCATACAAAGATAAAATAAATGAATGGAAAAAAATGAAAATGCAATAAGTGGAATTAACATCTTCATAAATATGGAAGTTTGAAGATGTATTAGTGATATAGAAAAAAAAATTTTTTGACTTTTTATTTAAAATCAGAATCTTCAAATGTGCCTTTTATAACGCTTAAATTATTTTATTACTGCCCGTCCCATAACATCCTAACATTCTTTCTAAAAAAATGACTATATATACCCTTGCCTGTTTAAAGTTATATTAATTCACCATAGCCTTTCTGAAGCTATATAGTCTTTATTATAATCCTATAAATAAGTTTTATCTCCAACTTATAGATGATGAAACTGAGCCATTGGGAGGTTGGTTAACATGATCATGAAACATCCATCTTGTATGAAAATTGCTGTTTGAAATTTTAACCCTGCTATTTGGCTTCTGTAAATTCTTGCTTGCTAAGACTACTCCCACTTCAGAGAGGCCATTAAACCTTCCCCAGACAAGGTTATCAGTGCTATCACCAGGCTAGGCCTCTGGTTGAGGTCTCAAAGCCCAGCACATACAGGCTCTTTTAAGAACTTGCAAAAGGGGATGAAAATACTCCATATATGGGAGACAAAGAAGGTAAAAACATATAAATAGGGAAAATTCCTGCATGTGGGGGCCCAGAATTTGAGAGACATTTTCCTCTGGACCCGTGCCTAATAAATGTAACTCCATCTCTCTAAATATTGTTTTGTTCTTCTTCGGTTTTATGTAACAATAAGGTCATAGAGTTGCTAAATATCAAAACAGTATTTTTACCTAAGTGGGAAGTTTTCAGATAATCTCTTCTTAGACACTGGCTCTGCTGCTTCCTCATAAAAATAAGTTCTTTAGGGTAAAGAACCCCCCTCCCCCATTTCACACTGTTAATATCTCCAGTTTCTAGAAGAGTAGCTACATAAGAGTATGGGGTGTTGGATACATATTTGTTGAATAATTTGTGATAGGTAATTAGACATGAGCAAAGCAAGGATGGTGAGCCAAGTACAGATAAGCCAAATCCAGGTCACCAGGGTGGAAAACCCAGTTGCCTAGCAATGGACAAACGTAGGGTGGGACCTCATTCCAGGGTGACCTTCCCTCCCCTAGCGTATTGATGGTTATGCGGTTTAGGTTTAGCTCCCAACCTTTCATTACTAGAGATAACATCTAGGCCTCAGTTGTACTTCAGCTCCAAACCCAGGAAAGTGGCATAAACAAACAATTGAGGCCAAGGCTGACTTCAGGACCAGCTGCATTGAATAATGAACCCCAACCCTGACACCAACCAACCAATCAATAGAGACCCAAACTCTGAAATAACACACCTGGAAAGCTGCTGAATATTCTATTGAGATCTTCCCTCTAGGACCTCCCCTAAAATCTCCACCCTTAAAGACTTTAGGACTGAGGATCCAGTGAAACAGGCCAGTACCTTTCCCTTTCCTTTTCCGGTCCCCATCCCAGTCCTCATCCCCCCAGGCAAGTCATCTTTGTCTTCCTCACTTCTAAGCTCCAAGGGCCCTTCCTTTGTCTCTATAACTTGTTTCTTAATTCCATTTCTTATATGAATTACTTCTATGAGTTACTTATTCACACCTTTGGTTTTCTAAATAATGTTCTCTTATAATTTGAGTCTTGGCTCTCAATTCTTTTCTAGCCAGAACTCAGGTCCAGTCTGATCCCAGGGCTCTAACATTCAGTGCCATTCCCACCACCCACAAATTGAGGAACTAAAAGAAAAGATATCACTATTTACACAGAACACTATGGCATTAACATTATTGATATGTTATAACATTACTGACATGGTTATAGACATATAAACCTTATTAATTTAACCAAGATTATCCTATAAGTATAGGACAGTAATATTAAGAGAAAGAATATGATATGGGAATAAATAAAAAGCCTAAGAAGTCGTACATTATAATAGGAAGGCAACAGGACAATGCATATAATTTGAATACCAAGAAATAGTGCCATTTTAACATATGTTTAGAAATATGCAAGTTCATACCAGAATAAACAAACACTCTCAAGAGAGTCAGAATCATTGCCTCTGGTGTAGTTAGTGTCACAAAGGGGTAAGGGCAGCAGCTGCTGGCAAAACAGAGCCACCTCTTCATTCAGGATGGTTCCTTTGGAGTGCCAACACCTGTCCTCAACAGAGAGAAAAACATGAGGAAAGTGCATAGAAATAAATAGGCCAGTGTTCACAGGAACATGAAGATAATTACAGCAAATAGTCAAGGAAGGTAAAAAAAAAAAAAAGGTCACACATTTACTCTAAACATACTTCCTTTAAAGTATGATATAATTTCATTGTGAGTTTAGCTTTTCAAAGTCAGTCAATTTATATTTTCAGGTTCTACACTAAACGTTTTATAAACAAAATCAACAAAATGCTTTAGTGTTCCTGAGAGGCTTGTTGACTAAGGATTGCCTTTCTAATTGAGCCCTCCAACTCTTTAACATGCTAATTTCATCCATTAACTTGTAGATGAAGTGGTTTCAGCTGTTATCTGTGAATCACACACAACTGGGATTGATCTACAATTTCAGGAAAGCTGAATTTGAAGCTTTTGCCAGGTTTTATTCAAGGAACTTGAGCATTTTTATAGAATAGGTGTTTTTTGTTTCTTTGTTTGAATTTAGTTAACCAGAATCTTATGGACTAACTTCAGGGGAATCTATCTATCTATCTATCTATCTATACACACACACACACACACACACACACACACACACACACATATATATAAAAGCCTAAGTGACGGAAAAGCTGTACAACCGGTCACTATGACATGCATTGACCACCAGGGGGCAGGTGCTAAACACAGGAGCTTCCCCCTGGTGGTCAGTGTGCTCCCACAGCAGGAGAACTGCTCAGCTGACCAACCTGTCTGGTGGCCCACCAATCCGGTGTCAGCCACTCCCTCAGTAGTCCTGCAGGTCCATTCTCTGGAGAACGGGCCAGGCACTGACAGACCAGTGCTACTGGCACAATCTCAACAGTGTTGTCAGCCTCCTGGAAGTTGGCCTCAGGCTCCGCAGACACTCCACAAGGAGGAAATGATATAAAAGTGGCCACCAGGTGGCTCCCAACTAGCAGTGCTAATATCAGCTGGAGGGATCCAGAATCCTGGGCCAGCAAAGGAGTCCCACCACCCAACCAGAGGGTAGATCGTGTCCTGCCCCTTCTCCACCGAATCACCCTTTGGATGGGCGCCCGACACAGGGCTCACAGCTGGCCAGTGTAGCTATGGCAGTGTGAGCCTCTCCAGATCAGGAACCACTGGGCACAAGCCTGTGCAGGTGCAGCAGAGCCGGGATGAGCAAGAGTGGCAGGTGGCTTGGACTGCTGGTTTCAGCCCAGTCCCCACAGGCCATGCAGAGGGACCCCATCGATGCACAAATTCGTGCACCGGGCCTCCAGTAAGATGATAAAAGGAGATCAACAATGAAGCTGGGGAGAGGGGGGAGGGTGAAGAAGTGATGAAGTGGGTGAATGAAGTGGACCAAGGGACCCATCTGAGGCACATTGTGGATTTCCATCCTTAAAAACCTTATCATCACCTAAACCGGTTTGGCTCAGTGGATAGAGCATCAGCCTGCCGACTGAAAGGTCCCAGGTTCGATTCCTGTCAAGGGCATGTACCTTGGTTGCGGGCACATCCCCAGTAGGGGGTGTGCAGGAGGCAGCTGATTGATGTCTCTCTCTCATCGATGTTTCTTTATATATAGGTAAAATTATATGCTTAACTAAGGGAGCTTTCTGTCTATAAAAAAATCAATAAAATATATATTTTTTACAAAAACAACAAATCCTCATCATAGAATAAAATGAGGAAAAATATTACAAATTATAGTTATTGAGACTTCTGGAAATGCCATTTAAATTAATATAATTTGATCACACTCATGATATGACCAGAAATCACATGAAAATGGAGAACTAAATTAATAAAGGCATGGCAATCTTAAAAATGAGTTGCATCCTAGCTCCACTAAATTCACTTAAAAATGAATCCAGTAGTTTCTTTTTTTCCCCCTCTGTAGCTTTGCAACTTGGGATTCTTAACCTCTGGGCACTTTAAATTCTGTTAGATAAAAACAGGGTAAAAATATTACCTTTGTCATGGAAATGCTAGAGGAATAAAAGACATTGTATGTGTTTTATATGTTGTATCATTATCATTAAAATTCATTGATTTTGAGAAGGATAATTGATTTTTCTGGCACAATTAATACCGAAGCTAGTCTATAACCTACCTCAAGGTAAATGGATAGTAAAAGCTTATGATGAAATCATTAGATGTATGCTTTCTTTTGAATCTAAGTAGCATAACATAGAGATGTAAAATTTAAAGAACTCACTCTTCATGCTTGAAATAGGGAAAAAATTGAGGGATAACCTGTGTCAAAGCAAAAAATTGCACTTGATAAAGTTGAACAGCACGGAAGACTTTATTCAAGAGTATTGCAATAGCGGTCAGTACTGCAGAAAATGGACAGATAATGAAACAGAAAGCAGGAGAGTTTTCATCCAGCACTGAGGTCAGCTACCGGAAAAGAACTGGAGGACTTTAGGGAGAGCGAAGGTTAATTGATATGATGAGGCATCTGTGTTTCTAATGGGCACTTACCTTAAGTTAGGCTCCTCCTCTCCCACGAGGAGGACAGATACCCCCTATTTCTATGATTACCTTTTCAAAGAATTTCCCAAATTCTTACATAGCCAGTGTTTCCCAAACTTCTCTCATGATGAGAATCACCTGGTGGCGTTGTTAAAATACAGATTCCTGAATCCCAACTAAGAAGTGCTAAACTAGAATTTTTGGAAACATATAGGTAAAATTGTATGCTTAACTAGTTGTGAATCCCACTTCTTAGTTGGGATTCAGGAATCTGTATTTTAACAACGCCACCAGGTGATTCTCATCATCATCATGAGAGAAGTTTGGTAAGCACTGAGTAGACAATCCTGGGTGTAAAATTTGCAAGAGGCTGGAGAACATTTAAATCACAAAGGCAGAGAAGGAATTTATAATTTCTAAATTTGTAAAGTAAATACTATATGTAAAAAAGAGGTCAAAGACCTATAATCAGGAAGAAATCCGTCTGAAATTTAATCAAGCTGAGGAAATTCTTTTTAAAAAAATATATATATTTTATTGATTTATTTTTTTTTTTTTACAGAGAGAGAGGGAGAGGAGAGGGATAGAAAGTCACAAACATTGAGAGAGAAACATTGATCAGTTGCCACCTGCACACTCCCTACTAGAGATGTGCCTGCAACCAAAGAATATGCCCTTGACCAGAATCGAACCTGGGACCCTTCAGTCCACAGGCCCATGCTATATCCACTGAGCCACACCAGTTAGGGCAAGCTGAGGAGATTCTTAATGTGGTCTCCACCTGGAAAGCAGTAAGCCACTGCTCTCCATAGGAAAGGCAGCATGTGTGGTGGGAAAGACCAAGTCTGTGGGCCTGAATCCCAGCCCCTTTACTTAGCAGCTGTGTGACTGTGGCCAAGTCACATAACTTGAGTATCAGCCTGCTTGCTTGTAAAATAGCAATGATAACAACACCCAGGGTCAGGCATAGAGCAGCTGTGCTGTAAGTATTAGCTATTATCATCATGTGCTGTTCTCTTTACTTTCATTGCTATTAATAGCTGTTTTGCACATTAGCACATCTTTATGCTGGACTCTGAGAGAGAAAGTGGTTTCCAGCAGTTGGAGTAGAAGATAATTGTAGGGAGCTCAACCAGACTGCCTACCTGTTTCTCAACAGCAGTGCTCCCCTCAGAAATTTCTTGAGGCTACAACTAATTGTCTTAGGGCTTGTATGTATGAAGATTGAGCCCACTATTAGAGACTGAATGCTATTCCACTCAAAAGACCCATGCAAAGTGCCGGGACCCCATCCCTGGGCCCTCTCATCATATACTGCCGGAAAGTCTTCACACCAAAGCCGGGACTAGGAAGAGGTAACCAATGTTCCCTCAAACCAAGCCCTTTGCTGCCCTAGCGAGCTAGGGTCCCACAGAAGAGAAGACCCGCACCATTGCCACGGATACAATTCCATGGCAGACCTGCCATCCTTCCCTCACACAATGTTTTAATAAAAACTACCTTGTGGTATGTAACCAACGCCGTATAGAACACAGGTAGAGGTCCACAATGAACCGGCCAAGGGATGAGGCCTCCAAACAGTTCAAAGCATCCTTCACCTCTAGACGCTTGCTTCCCAAGCAAGCAGGAGCTCTTGGTTTGGTGAGCACAAGCATGCCCCTCCACCCAGAGACCCAGACATTATACAGTCATCAGTTCCTAGTCCCTTCCCAAATTTTAAATAACAAATGAGCCCAAATCCATCCACAAGAATTATTTGACTCCCCCCCCCCAATTCCTTTGCCAAATACCAAATGTTGATGTATTAAAATTGCCTTAATTATTCCGTTGAATTGTTCAAGCAATTACATTTTCTCAAATTAATTTAGAGAGTGTTGTAAGAATGTTAATGGAAATAAACTCATGCAAGCTGTAAAAAGAGATGGAAAAATATTCTAAACTTTGATAGAAAAAATTGTTAGATACATTTGTCACAAGCTCCTTCATACTTTTTTTTAAAATTTAACTTTGTAAATGCCTACGTGACTGGTTTTTACATGGATATAATTAATTCTGCTAAAATAATATTTTATCTCCCTTTTTTAGGGTTTATAAACAGTAGATTAAAACAATTGGAATGTCTTACCTTGGAGTTCTGGAAGTCAGCAGTTTGCAGTGGGTCTCACTGATTTTTCCAGGGAGATCAAGGTTAGTCAGGACTTTGCTCCTTCTGGAGGCTCTAGGTGAGAATCCAATTCCTTGACTGTTTTGGCTTCCAACATTTTTTGACTCCTGGACCCTCTCCTTCATCTTTAAAGCCAGCAATATTAAATTCAGTCTTCATCAAACTGCTATCTCTCCAGGTACCTCTCTCCTTTTCCTTTCACTTTATAAAGACCACTAGCAGACTACTACACGAAATTAATGCACTGGGTCCTGGGTGATCCCTTGTCCAGCCTGCCAACCCTTCTAATCCTGGACCCCTGGGGGAATGTTTGACTGCCTCTTACAATCCAGGACCACTGGCTCCTAGCCGCTTGCCTGCCTGCCTGCCTGCCTGCCTGATCACCTCAAATCACCTCTGCCTACCTGCCTAATCACTCCTAACTGCTTCCCTACCAACCTGATCACCCATAACTGCTCCCCGGCTGGCCTGATTGCCCCTAACTCCTCTGCCTTGCCCTGCACCGTTGACCCAGGAGTCCCTCCCTCTGGCCACCTGCAGGCACCCAGGATCTGGGTCAGCGTTGACTGGGCTGGATGCAGCTACAGGAGACTGTGGGCAGGCAGCTTTGCCCCGGCTGCAGCTGCTGGCACCTGGGACTGCAGAGTGGGCAGCTTGCTTCTCTCTTGGGCCGTAGCCTGGCTGGTCCCCATTTCTCTCTCGTGAGCTCATTTGTGCCTGGCTGGTCCCCAGTCCTCTCTCCCCAGTGTTGAGTGTTTGATCCTTTAGGGTGTGATGGCATGAGGACGTGATGACCATTTGCATATTAGCTCTTTATTATATAGGATTGTGATGACGATGGACTCACCTGGACAACCCAGGGTACACTCCCCATCCCTAGGTCATCTAATTAGAAAATTAAGTCCACCTTATTCCCCTCGCCCCCATTTGCCCTGTGACCTCACACATTCATGTGTTCTGGAGATTAAACCTTAGACACCTGTGGAGAGCCCTTGGTCTGTCTACCAGTTGCACAGAAAATAAATGTGGAGGAGGAATAAGAGCCTCCAACCTTGCCCTTCAATAGAACCGCTTAGAGTATGGCATGAATTCTAATGGACTTATTATCAGGATGGCAATCCATAGAGTGGACTCTAGCAGCTAAAGGCTGGAAGGAGTTAATAACTAGTCACTGATCTGAATCCAGGTGAGTTTTAGGGTCTGTGAGCCTAGTGATCAGAAGGGTTAATGGAATCAGCTTTTCAAGAAATTTGGGCTCTTAAACACACACTTCAGTGACATGTATAAAGATGAGAATTATGTTTAAAGACAAAAGTGCTATTGGTTTTCTGTAAATGCTATGCAAAAATATGGACGAGTCCCATGTACCTTCCTGCCTTTAAAAGTAACAAGCCACCAAAATGGAATACATCAGAAATATTGAATAAGCTCTCAAAACAGCAAGGAAAGCAGTAAAGAAAGGACTAGCGCTTGGGCAGACCTTGATTTTCACATGATAGAAAGCAGCTGGCAGGCTCAATATCCAGTTCAAAACCACGATACCAATAAAAAAAAAATAACACCCAATCACGTATGCTTTTTTTTATACCCATGATGTAGCAGTATAGAACCCATTTTAGGCTTTTATAAAGAAGAGAATAAATAAGTTGCAATTAGATATATCAATAAAATGTCCCATATAATGGAAGTAAAATGTTTTATGTCTATCCTGGAAAACAATGGAGGATTGGGAAGCTCTGTCAACATGAGAATCTTAAAGCACTGGCATCTTCCTGCTTTAACTTCTGAGAAACACTTAGTTCTGTCTAATGGAAGCAGGACTATAGAAAAAGACAATCACATGGAATTCAACTGACCTGAGCTGTTGGGAAGTTGGGCTTTTGTATTCTGAAGACCATTCATTAAGGAGTAGCATTATCGGAAGAACCAGCATAGCATTTCTGTTGTGATTTGGGGATGTCACTGATTATTAACTTTCAATGAAAGGAGTTATACACCCTCTGCTTTTTAAGTGTTCGTTTACATAATGGCTCTGCCAGATTATAGAGTCATAGCAAGGGCAAAGGCAGACATTTTCAATTCCTCAAAAGGAATTATTCACTAGGTAATGATTGTTGTCATGCAAGAGAAGGCCTCGTTTTCTGACAGATTCTCAGAGGTAAGTGTTCCATAGATAACAAACATAACGCATTATTTTCCAATGCCTTATTTTTTTTCTCCCTATAGCCGAGCCAGCCTTCTATTCACTGAAAAATTATTATATGAAATAAAACCTGTCTCCCCAAGTTTTCTATTCAAAAACTGATTTGTGAGCTCCAGGAGGATGGGGCGTTTGTCATATATATATGTCTGATACAAAGGAAAACAGATTGAAAAGGTGCAATTTATATTTAACAATTGCTGGATACATCTGTTAACTGAGGGACACATCTATTATTCAAGGAAATCACCAACTATTCATCCATTTGTTTGAGAAACCTGAGCTTTGAGCTCACAGAGAAATCTCTCCCTCTCTTTCGTGCTGGTGTAGAGGAGAGAAGGGCTGTGGTTTGGTTCAGTTGGATTCTTGTCAAGATTATTCCCCTTGGTGGCTGGACCACAGCTGAGAGAAACCTCTTTCAGCACCACCCTGTCCATCACTGGTAGGTTGGATACATTACCAAGTGATTTTGGTAGTAGGGCTTAGAAGTGACGTAGTGCAGGGTGATGTGAAAAATGTTTAACAACCAGACCGATGAAGGTACTACCCACCTAGAATGGGCCCTGGCAACAGCACAGGGTCCTGAGGCCCCTGCCATGCCAGGAAGGTCTTTTGGTCCAGGACCAGTATAAGGTCCTAAGGAAGACCTTAGGCTTGCTGGTGCACCCTGAGGATATTTAATTGAGCTTAAGCCAGCAGCTAGTAGTTCCTGATCTGAAGTACTCCTACTGACCCAAACAAGCTGAATGTAAGCCAAGAGAAATTCACTACTGCTTTGGGTCTGATACCCCTCCCTCGCCCCCAAATGGTAGATCCATGGGGCAGGCACTTTAATTTTAATGTAATACGAAGATGTAAATGTCTCCCTAAAATAACGTGCTCCATAAGGAGCTTTTTTTAAGGAAGGGAGGGGGTCCCAAAAAACTCCATAAAATTCATTATTCATGAGTTTTGTTGTAGTAGCTTATTTTTACCAGTAACAGAAGATTGTTTGCTTAAACACTGTAATATATCTCTGTAGGAAATACAACATAAGGGAAAATACTCGCGCTTAAGGGCTAGGCAGACCTCAGTGAGAGTCACGGCCCTATCATTTGTTATGCCTGCAATCCTGGGCGAGTTCTTCACCTCCAGCTGCACTGGTTCGCACAGCTACACGTAATGCCAGAGATTCCTACCTCACATCTGTTTTCACTTCTGCATAGAGGTCTCCCCACATAATTGCATGCCACCTTCTCAGGAGGCATTTTCTGGCCATACCAGGAAAAAAACTCTGCAACTTACACAGGCTATCCGTATCACTCACCACAAATCTTGTCATATTTAAAACTTAACTACACACTGTTTTCTTTGGTAGAAGCAGAACCTTAGATAACATAGCAGATATAAATGGTTATTACCTGATATTTGAGCTGGAGCAGTTTATCAGATTTTACCTATTTAAATGGCATTTCCTAAAATATGTATGCTACACTGTACACCAGAGTTTTGCAATATGTTATGAGTTGATATGGGAAAAAATTCTGTTGCCAAATTATTTGAGATCAATCTATTTAAACAACATTAAATACATTTAAAAAATCACTCACTGACTTTAATGCATTAATACCCATTGTGAGGACCAAAGATAATATAAGTGTACTGAATTTCTTGGAGACTAATTCTAATCATTTAATATACCTAAACATTACTCTGATAATATTTCTCAGAAAGTTTTAATTACTAATATTATAATGCTAATAAACAGATGTTTTATCTGTTTTAAACAGATAAAGAGAAACAGTCTTGGTGATAGAATTTTCACTGTCAATGAAAAAATTAGCATCAATTTTTTGTATATTTGGGTGGCTTGAAACAGTCATTCCAGGATTGAATATTAAAACATGAGAACTGAAGGATCAAAAGATTGAATAACAAAAGAAAGGTATAATCACTTGCTCGAGTATATTTTAGTTTTAAAATAAATATGAATAAATCATTAAAATAAAAATTAAAAGATTTGGGTTCCTTATTTAGTTTGTCTACAGGGGGTTCTGTGGGGTTGAGTACTTTATTTAACCTCTTTATAATTTAGTTTCTTCATTTCTAAAATTAAAAAGTTGAATAATCCAATTTTTAGTCTTCTTTCTAGGTCTAACATTTTGTAATTTAAAAAAAAATAAATGAAAGATAAAGGGCACAGTGCCATTTTAGGAAAGTTGGCATAAGAGAATACTTTTTTAAAAATATGCCTCAGACAGTGCTATCATGAGAGATCATAACATTGTTTTATTTATATATTATTCCATAAATTTTTCAATAAATATAATTTGACTGAGATGATTTAGTTTGTGTCATTCTTAAAGATGGGTGAAGGACTATATAACAACTCAAGTCAATTTCAGATTCTCAGATTCTAAGAAACCAACAGAATAAAATGTTATTGCTTGTGTTTTACACATGTTGCCTTAAACTTTCACATATGAGCAGCTATAATGCCTGTGGCATCTGAGAAAGAAAGTTGATTAACATGTTATTTGAGAAGTAGAGGCCTGGTGCACAAAATTTGTGTGTGTGTGTATGTGTGTCTGTGTGTGTGTGTGTGTGTGTGTGTGTGTGTGTGTATTCCTCAGCCCAGCCAGCACCCTCTCAATCTGGGATTCCCCCTTGAGGGATGTCCGACTGCCCATTTAGGCCCAATCCCACTGGACCTAAATGGGCAGTCAGACATCCCTTTCACAATCCAGGACTGCTGGCTCCCAAACACTTGCATGCCTGCATGCCAGATTGGCCCTAACCACTTCCACCTGCCAGCCTGATCACCCCTAACCACTCTCCTGCCAGCCTGACTGATGTCTAACTGCTCCCCTGCTGGCCCAATTACCCCTAACTGCCCTCCCTGCCAGCCTGGTCACCCCAAACTGCCCTTCCTTGCCAGCTAGGTCACCCCTAACTGTCCTCCCTGCAGGCCTTGTTGCCCCCAACTGCCCTCCCCTGCTGGCCTAGTCACTCCTGCCCTCCCCTGCCCTCCCCTGCCAGCCTGGTTGCCCCTAACTTTTCTCCTCTGCTGGTCTGGTTCTCCCCAACTTCCCTCCCCTGCAGGCTTGTTCCCTGTAGGCCTGGGACCCCACCCCCCAAACTGTCCTCTTCTGCCAGCCTGGTTGCCCACAATTGCCCTCCCCTGCCTGCAATCTTGTGGGAGCCATTGTGTCCACATGGGGGCAGCCATCTTTTTTAAAAAAATATATTTTATTGATTTTTTACAGAGAAGAAGGAAGAGAGATAGAGAGCTAGAAATGTCGATGATAGAGAAACTTCGACCAGCCGCCTCCTGTACACCCCTCACCGGGGATGTGCCCGCAACCCATGTACATGCCCTTGACCAGAATCGAACCCGGGACCTTCCAGTCCGCAGACCGACACTCTACCACTGAGCCAAACCGGTTTCGGGGGGGGGCAGCCATCTTTGACTACATGGGGGTGGCCATCTTGTGTGTTGGAGTGACAGTCAATTTTCATATCACTCTTTTATTAGATAGGATCTTAGGTTGTTAATAACTATATATTTCAAGTGTGCTAGTTTGCAACCATTGTCTGTTCTTGTTAGAATGGTTGGTGTAAAAACACTGCATCAAAATGATAATGCTTCACATATTTTTGAATTATAATTGTACTCTGTAGTAATTGACTATTAATATCCACTCATGTCATTAGCTCTCTATTAGCCTTTTCTACTTACTACTTACTGCCTCACTTATCTGTCTGAAGCTATATGATTCAAAATACCAAACACCAGAAAGTTAAAAAAAAATAGATGGTATGTTCTGCATGTTAAATATAGTTCACCTGGGAACGCTGCATGTCATTTAGGTAAATTATTTCTGAATAAAAAATAAAAAATATTATCATGGTCTCTGAAAGTTATACAACTACCACACCAGAATTACAGAATTTCCAATCATCATTCTTAAGGTCAAGAACTAATGAATTCCTTCTTATATTCTTCATCCATCAAGAATCATGAGATTTCATGTTTGAGACTGACGTTTGATATAATCTAGTGCCAACCCTTTATAGTGTATATGAAGCCCTCAGTGTTTACTTAACATCTATTAGACAGAATTAATTGGTGAGATATTAGAATATAAGTAATCTAATTACTGGTGCAATAATTCTGCTACTCCATAATATTGCCAAAATTATTTCTATGAAGTAAAACCAATTTCTCTTCTTACAGTATTTCATCAACATCAAAAATACCATCAATTGTAGGATGTGCTATTATTTTATGAATTATAAAGAAAGAAAAATTCCTCACCAAATAAAATCGTACATGTCATAATGACAGTTTCATTCAAGATTCATATCCTTAAATTCCTTTCAATTCTTTCAAGGCATCTAGCAATTTCTTCTAACTTCAGTTGCATTAAACCGGAGTCAATAATAAAGCAAAGCATAGCTACATCTACCTGTGGGAATTCTTTCTTAGGTCACTTATGGTACTTGGTATTTGCTCTGAAGGAAAAAAACTATGGGACTGTGTTCATTCTTCTAATTCTGAATATCTGCTTCAGCAATACCAATTCACATATCAACGTTCTGTTAAGTGACTTTCTGCAAAGACCATATTTGTTGTTTCATTTTAAGTCTTTTTTGAAGTTATCTTATATGACAGCTGAACTCCATACTCACGGTATCACAGTGCACATCATTCAATTGAAGTGACAAAGTGCCAAGGCTACCTTTTGGGCAATAGCAACTGAAGACTCCATCAATGACAAGATTTAACCAAGTGTCAGAAATGCAGCTTAGAACTGGTGAAATAATATGATGTCAACCACCTGAATTGTCCTTTATGCTGTTAAAAATTTTACATCTTAGACCCTTAACATTAATATCTTCTTTTTGACAGTTAAAGACATAAAAAATGAAATCTCAAATTTCTTAAGAATAAAGATAATAACCCAAAATGTGTCAATTCATTAGCATTAGCTTCCTTAGAGTCCAGAGAGAGAATGTTCAGTACATGTTTGATGATAAGAAAGATGAATAAAATATAAATAAGAGAAGACTTAACCTCCCCACCCCACCCCCTCTCTCTAGTGGTCTGATGTCCGACTGCCAGTTTAATCTTGGACCACTGGTTCCTAATTGCTCACCTGCCTGCCTGATTGCCCCTAACTACTCTTCCTACTTGCCCCCAACTATCCCCTCTGCCAGCCTACTTGCCCTCAACTGGGAGGCCCCCTGCCAGTCTGATCACCCCCTACTGCCTTCACCTCCTGGCCTGATTGTCCCTAATTGCCTCTGCCTCAGGTCTAATTAGCATATTACCCTTTTATTAGTACAGACTACAGGCCCAGTGCATGGAATTCAAGCACTCGGGGGTGGGGGGGAGTCCCTCAGCCTGGCCTGTGCCCTCTAGAAACCCTCAGGGGATGTCTTATTGGTGGCTTAGGCACATGGAATGGGCCTAAGCAGTCAGTGGAACATCCTTAGCAATGCAGCAGATATAAGAGAGAATTCCGCCACCAATGCTGTGCTCCTCAGCCAGCCGTGAGCCCAATTTCTGACCGAGTGGCACTATACCTATGGGATCACACTGATCACCAGGGGCACATCCTGCATTGAGCATCTGCCCCCTGGTGGTCAGTGAATGTCATAACAACCGATCATCTGCTGTTGGATTTGCATATTAGCCTTTTATTATATAAGCTATCACTCCTGTTGCTCTAACCTTGAGAACAGAATAGAAGCCAGCATTTTTTTTATAATATGACCTAAATCCATAGTTGCAATTATTGATGACCAAGGGCTAGTCCAAACATACTATCACATTCCTGGGGCCATAATGATTAGTTTACTTAATGGGCCAGTGAACCAAAACAGGCAAATTGGAAATAGAGCTGAAATTTAGAATTTTTTCCCTTTCTGTTCAGAAAGCTATGCTGATACAAGCACTGATAATGTTAGGAATCATATTTTCAGCCTTAAAAAAAAAGCACAGTCTGAGATACTTTGGCTGGCATACAGGGGGAAAAAAAAGAGGTAGAGTGAAATTCCTACTGTTTTAAATCTCTGGTTCCTCTCATTGAGAATCTTCTACAGTTTATGCCAGCCAAATAAGCCATTTGGCTTAGTATGTTTGAGTTGGATTTTTTTTTTTTTGCATTTATAACCAAAACTGTGTTAGCTCTGGCTAATACAGTTATTTAAAAAAAATATGTCTTAGCATATGTTTATGATTAAGGATAATGTTTTAATTATTTTGTGTGACTACAAGTGTCACGTAATCACAGAAGGTAAAATCACAATATTTCATGTCCATGGAATTAAATAAAACTTTCATTGCTGTTAATTCTCTTCCTTTAGTTTTCTTCTAAACTCGTGATCTAAAAGGAAACGTGTAAGCAAAATTTTATTTGGCATTTGGGAAAAGTAAAATGTATAAAAGAAAATGAATTGAAATAACCACAGTCATCCCTCAGCATACTGACAAATATAGCCATTCATTCTTTTTTGGATATGTTATTATATAACCAAAATAAAGTTTGACCAAAAGTATAAATGTAATAACTGCGCTTTATATTCTCAATGAAAATACATTGAGCAAAGACATAGGCAAGAGTAGATTTTTTTTTAGTTTGACATATTCACAGATTTCAAGTACAATTCTCAGCTTGCTCTAAAATTTTATAAAATTTTAAAAATATTGCTGGCTCTAACCTGTGCCTATTTTTCTCAAAGGAATTTCCTGAGACACAAAGTTATATGCACTAGACTAGAAGGAATTTCATAACTTAAAGAAAAAAACCTAAACTGTGTTAAATTGATGCACATAGTATCAACATTTATGCCTGAATTTTAAAATATAACTTCAACAGCTCTGTATGCAATCTGTCCATTTATTACAAGTGGGCAAATCTCTTGGGTATATGGAGACTTCAGGACAGATCCAATACTAATACCAGTATTTGCTTATCAGCGTTGGAATCTTGGGCCTTTAATATTGACCTATAAAATAGCCAACCATAGAAACTATAAAAATAATAATTATCAATGTTCTCCTTTGAAATTATAATCTTCTAATTATAGAAGATTGAATTGAATTGAATTGAAAGTAGACACATTTCATTTCAAAACATTATGAAGCCAATTTAAATTTTTATGAAAGAAATATTTTTCATTATTACATTTTCTTTTAAATATGTAGAATTAACCATTTTCTGACACTGGGCAGATTTACCTTTTGAAATTAAATGGAAAGTCTATTGATTAATTTATTATGTTACTTTTGCCTCCAAATTAAAGGAATGGTGATAGTGGAATTAATAAATTAAGTCCCTGAATATTTAATATGCCTTTTATGTTAAGTGGACCACAGGCTAGACATTGCTGATTTTGGAGACTGGAATACACAAATCTCTGCAAATGCAATTTCCTTCTCCCTCCCAAGTAATGGTCTTGTACTTAGCATCTGCGTGAGTTGAGAGTGGATGGCAAGTTACTTTATCACTGAAGAGGCTCAGACAGTATTTGTCGACTAGCCTCCCCTAGAGATTAAGCACTTTTCTCAGTGAGATAAAAATCTTGTATGGCCTATCAAATTTACTAATCATCTACAAGTCAGCTATCTCTATGATGTCTCAATTTTATTATGGAATTAATGGGATAGGACCTGGTTCAGTCTCACTGTTTTCCATCTCATTTTGAGTATGTGAGCATTTCCTTATTTCTGAGATGGAGATAGAACTTGAAATTATCAGAAATAATTACTTTGATTCCTTATATAACTGTAGTTTACTAGTAAAGATTATATGAATGCCCATCCCAAGTCAGAAATTAAAATCTCTCAGGTTTCCCTGGCCAGTGTGGCATAGTTGGTTGGACATTATCATGTGCACTGAATGGTTGCTGGTTTTAGTCCTGATTAGGGCACATTCCCGGGTTGCAGGCTAGACCCTTTTTGTGGGATAAGCAGGAGGCAACCAATCAGTGTTCTACTCTGCTATCAATGTTACTCTCTCCCTCACCCTTCCTCTCTCTCTAAAAATCAGTAAAAAAAATCTTTAAAATATATTAAAATAAAATAAAATTTATCAGGCCACTATATCTCCTTAACAAAGGTTTTCTTCTTTCTTGATATCAGTGTTGAAAGATGCAATTATGTCCCTGAGATTCTGACTTTACTAGGTTGTTTCATTAATTCATTTGTTTACTCATTCACCTGTATTTCATTCATGATGAACTCAAGAGTCATAGCTGAGCTAATTAAATCATGCACATTTTGGAACTGCAGGTCATAAATTTGCACCTCAGAATGCTATGGAGAAACCATTACCTATCATTAATATGGAGCTTATCAATGACCCATAAACCAACCTGTCAATGGAAGACATTTTTAATAAGACACCTCTTAAGAACAAAATCAACTCTAGTTGCTGGGGATATACTGAAATACAGCATTAGCAAGGTTCCTGCTCTCTTGGAGATAATAATTCAGTGAAGAAAGATACATAATGTACAAATACATACTACATAAACCCATGAGAAGATACATTTGTACTGAGATAAGTCCCCTAATATAAAATAACTAGGCTCCAATGCACAAAATTCGTGCAAGGGGCTCAGCCCTGGCTTCGTCTGGAAAGTCATCCAGAAGGACATCCAAGTCCTTTGGCTGCCTGGTCTAATTAGCATATTATGCTTTTATTATTAGAAATAGGGTGTTATGAGAGTGAGAGGTGGCTGACCTCTTTAAATAAAGTCAGAAATGGTTTCTCGGAGAAGATGATAGTTGACTATAGACTGGAAGATGAGAAGGATTCTCAAACCCCAAAAGCCAGGCATTAGAATTCCCGGAAGCGGAAAATAGCAAGTGCAAGAAGATGGAGGCAGGAATCTGTTAATCATGTTGAAGATCAAGAGGAGCCCTGTGTGACCCGGGGCTGCGGTGGAGGGAACGGGCACGCGGTGGGTCAGAGTGATAGAAGTGGAGGTAGCAGGCATATGAGGCAGAGTCTGAAGGAAACAGTAAGACGTCTGCGGTCTACCTGAAGAGATATGAAGGTGCCTAACCATCTGAGCAATGTTTTAATTCAGTTCCTTTTTTGAATGTGACAGCATCTCAAGTTTATTGTATTCTTGATACTGTCAAATTTCAGGTTAACCAGGATAAAGGTTTTAAGGAAATGGCTAGCTTTGCAAGGTTTATTTTGTTACTGCTTTATATCCTTGGACCTCAGAGAAGGGGAATTATAAGCAAAGCAGAAACTCTAACGGGTATCAGGGACCTGCGAGTGGAGGCACTTTGATGAGCTCCCCGTGAGAGCAGAGACCGTTATCCGAGCTGCTGTCTTCACTGTTTATGGTATCGCTCCTTTCCCACGACTTCAGAGATCACTTACCTTTAGATCTACAATTCATGTGGTTTCCACTATGCAGTTCTCAGTATCTTAACGTTTCCTGTATAGCAGGCCCACCCAAAACACATTACTTTGACAGGATCATGTCACGCATGATGCAAACTTTCTGCTATCTATAGATAGAAAGGGGGCTATCGCTCGTTCACCCACTGCTTTCTACGCCTGGCAACTGTGTTCTTCTGTCTTTGTGCTTCGTTTATGGGTAAGATGAGCTGCTGTTGATGTTGAAAGTTCTCCCAGTTGCCCTGGGTCTGCCGTGGCTCAGGCAGGAAAGGGCAGAGGAACAGCTTTGATGTTGCCATGTTAGAAAGTAGAAAACAGCAGCTTAGCAGCTGAGAAATGTTGCCTTTGGATCACGAACAGAAGGGCCATAGAAAAACTTTTACAAACAAAAGTGAAAATTCTCTACGAATTCATGACTAAAATCTTTAGTGAGGCCAGTTAGTTTTCACTCAGGTTTTCACTTGAAGTGCAATTCTATTTCAGGATTGTAATTACAGACTAGGTCTGATTAAATTAGAACAAGAGGATGGTACTCGAACTGCTACTTCTCCTCCTGAAAAATCACTTAAATTAAAATTTAAAATACATATTAAGCCTATATGCTTATGTTAAATGCATTGTACATTTCCATTTATATTGCTGTGTAAAAGTAAGCATATGCCTTTAAAATAAAGCATTACCTCTCTAATTAAATCTTATAAAAGTTATCAGGAGCTATCAGCATAAATGGTTGTAAAGCTGATATTAATATTTCAAATATTTTAGACAAACAATTTAATAATTGATACTAAATGCTTTATTGATATCTTACTATTGTATTACTTTTCTGCGATGGAATACATCTTTGTTTCTAATAAATTTCTCACGTGGAGAAATAAGACTTCAAGATCTTATCAATAAAAAGCAAATTAGTTCTTCTTTAATTAGTTCCTCGTTCTGCTTCCCTTGCTCCCTTAGCTTCTACCCCACGAGCTCTCTCAGTCTCTGGAAGGCTCAGCAGGTCCTCGCCAAGGAGTCTGTGCGTGGGCTCAGTCCTTCTCATCAAATGCTCATCCGCCCCTTAAGCCCGCATTCACTCTTCAGCGCACTTTCAGAATCCCCTTCTGATTCAAGGAACACAGTGAGTACCTGATAAATCTACGGAGAGGAGGTGAATCAATGAAATCCTGGGATACACTCAATAGCCAGGAAAACTTTTCCAAGGTGAATAAGGATGATTTTTTATTAACTACATTAATAATTTCTTCAAAAGGAAGTATCATTTGCAGTTTTGTTATTCAGTGGTGGTTCCTTGTAACCTGCTTTCCAGAGTTATAGAATTTTCTGTTTGCTTTATGTCCTCTCACCTCACTTAAAGTTTATGATTGGAAATCAGGGTTTATGCTCATGCCCTTCTTTTCTCCACCAGGCCTACTGATACCTGGGCATGGTGGCGGTATGGGGCAGGGAGTGGGGGATGGAGTACCGTTATCAGAAGCAGAGGATTTGGCCTCGGGCAGATTGGGACTGGAATCCTAGATTTGAACACTTGCCCTGCGACAGCAGCAAGTTAAGGTTCGTGTCTTTATTTGGGGCCAATACGCTCCTAACTCAGAGGGCTACTTTAAATATTCAATTAAATAATGAGCAGAAACCTAATAAACATAACATAATTTGCACAGTGCCTAAGTTGATTCTTTTGTACTTCTCTTTGATAAGCTTGTACTACTCGATACGGTTTAGGTTCTGTCATGTTATTTAACGTTAGGCACTATGTATATTCAATACTGAATGAGAAGAGAACACACATTTTATGCCTGTACATAGATTATAGCTGAAGAATATTTTATCCTGTAAGAAAAGGCATAGACAAATCTTAACATTATTATATTGTAATAAGTCAATATTACAGTATAGCTGGATGTGAAGATTTGTCTGTGCATATGTAATCTTATGACTATTTTCAGATGTCTTTTCAATTCTTATCCTTATTTTTAATGTGTGCCTTCCTAAATTATCCTTAATGCAATATAATCTCCACGCATCTATAGCAGAGATCTTTATTAGACAGCTAATGCCTCTCTGATATAAGCTTTAGAATTTTCGATGATCATTATCATAAGATAACCTTATTCTTCCCTGATAATAGAACTCTCTGAATTTGTGCCCCTTTAGCTATTTAATCATGACCCTAATATTACTTTCCTTCTCACTCAGCCTCAGATTATGAGGAAATGGCATAAAGACCACGTTGTTGGAAAGACCATTAGAAATGAGATCAGGCTGGGGAACTAATATTAGGTCAGAAAGAGCTTACTAGATGTCCTCTGCTAATCCCTTCTACACTTGAGTTTTATTTTTTTCCCCCATTCTCTTCCCTAATGCATACCCGTACTACCATACCATAATGTGCATCTGCAGGCTCCAGCAAACTGAAACTGACTTCTAAATTCATACACATCCATCTATGACCATTATGCAGTTTCTGAATGAGGATACTGTTTTTCAGTAAGGAAATGTGCAAAAGCATTGCAGGTTACAGGCAGTGCAGTGAGCCTTGAACTCAGAATCATGGGATCTTTGTATCCCAGTCTCTTTTAATTTGCTCAGGAACTAAAGAGACTTGTTTTATTTTCTCTTTTTTCTCACCTGACAATAATGCATTATCAAACCTAGCCCACACTGATAGTGTTAGGATTAAATGAGTTCCTAAGAGGGAAAACCTACCATGTACATCACACATTGCCAAAACCTGCAATACACTGACAGGAGGTGGTTGAGCATAGCTCTCAAGTCAGACAGAAATATCTGATTTGTCTCAACAACACATGATGAGCTGGGTGAAATCAGGCAAAGGGCTAAAAGCCCTCTAAGCATCAGGATTTTTATTTTTTTTTGCTGTAAAATATGGATAATTATCTCTACTTTATGGGGTTGTCATGAAAGTAAATCACCATATGAACCCAGGATGGGTAGCTCAGATGACTAGAGTGTTGTCCAATATGCCAAAGTTGCAGGTTCTATCCTTAGTCAGGGCATACACCAGAAACAAAACAAACCAAAACAAAAACCAACAATTAATGCGTAAATAAGAGGAGCAAATAATTGCTGTCTCTTTCTCTCTTTCACTCTCTTTCTAAAAAAAGTCAATAAAAAAGAAGTAATGGTATGTTAGTAGGATCAAAAAACTATAGTTAATTATGGAATGAAAAGTTGAGGAATGAGCTGAAAGTAAGCAGCTTGTTATTGAAGGTAAGCAGCTTGTGAGATAATTATGCCTTCATTACTAAAAAAAAAAAATCATTATATTCATATCCAGGTTTTTAAATTAAATTATTTAAATTAAATTAAATAATTTTCCCATTCTGTACTATATCTTTCTGACTATGAATGTTATAATTTAAAGAATTAATGAAAAGAGTTTTGGGGTAAAATAGGAGTTTTGGGGGTGAAATAGGTAGGTTTAGAAAATTTTAAATAAATTAAGGGGTCCACGAGAAAAGCACAGAACAACCGAGCTGCAAAAGGTACATTTCCATGGAATAAGGGAGCTGGGAACTATAGAAGGTCCACATTTACATAACAAAGGAAGGAAGCCCCTCATTCAAAAAGAGAAGGAGAAAGCCCTGAGGGAACAGGGAAACAATGAGGGAGGAAAAGGAGGAGAGCCCCACACTCACTCCCCTGTGAGGTTCCATCTCTGAGCTCAGGAGTGACTCTAGTGACCAAATCAGAAGGGGACGGTGACCAATCAGAGGGGCAATGAAGAGGAAAATAAGACCTTTGGGGGCTATCTATCTGAATCTGTGCTAGTAACCTGCATTTGACACACAGTCTCACTTGTTGATAGACTCCATTCTTACCTGTGATGCCTGCCCTGCCTTGCAGAGCCTGTTCCCTGGAATATTCCCATGTTACAGAGGCCATAAACCAAGAACCATATAGAACCCCCTGAGGAGGTTGGCAAATCTGGCACCAAACAGGCCTCTGAGTGTAATCTCACTTCCCCCATTCCAACTCAATGGGGGGCTGCAAAGCCCGGGGAAATTCCGGGAGCCTGATCCATATTTGGGGGAGCAAAGGAATGAAAGGTATAAAGGGAAAGCTTCATCCATATACATCGCTCAGGATTTGGAGACTGACTCCCCTGAGTCATGGCACTAGTGCATCTGCAAATAAAAAGCTACTTTCCTGAATGTCCTCTGAGTGCCCGGCTGATTACTCCTCCCATGCCGGCTTATCTGCAACAATATCAAAGCACAAAACGCTGCAGCCTTTATAAGCCATAGGGAAAAAGGGATTCAGTGGGACTCTTTCCCCCTCCCCACGTGGGAGTCTGTGCTTGTTTCTCAGTAAATTTCCACCTTTGCTGTACCTCTGGCCCGTGGTTTCATTCTTCAACTCCACCAGACAAGAGCCCGCGAGAACCATCCTGCCCGGGGCCACACCGCGAGTTTCCATTCCAGAAATCCTGTATTATTAATATCTCAGTGCGACTATAGAGTCATAATATTAAAAGTCTCCCCAATGTATTTCATGGCCTAAGCAAATATTTGTACTTAGATTGGACCTCAGGTGTCTGCCCTGATGGCTACCTGACGTAGCATGTCTTCATTAAAGAGGCTGTTATCACAGTATTTCCCCAACAGGATGTGACTCTTCCTAGCCCTGCCAGCCACTGAGAGCTGGGGAGAAAGCTGTCGACTGTGGAGCAGGGATGCCTCAGACGACTATAGGTGTGTGTTCCTGGTTTCACAAAAAAAGTGGCTTGGTGGCAGCTAGTAGAACATTAAACACAGGCTACCTAAAGCTTGTACTTGGAATTAAAAGTAGTATTTCCCAATACAAAGGCTAAGAACTTGATTATAAAAGAGCTAACATAAGAAAATCGGTACCCGTCTTCCTTACATTCCTCTGTTCTCTCCTTTCATTCATTTAACGAAGGTGAGTACGTTCCTGCTGAGTTCCTGATATCTGCTGGTCACCGAGTTCACTGCGGGGCTAAAAACTGCAAATTCAGAAGGAATGTTATCTATCTCGCGCTAAAAATACATATAGTCTGGCAAGAAGAGATATTTAAGTCCAAGTGGAGTAATATATTGTTACCAATGTGATAAAATGTGCACGGCCTGGAATGGGAACACAAGGAATGGGGTGGCTAATCTTCCTGGTCAGTAAAACGCTCTTGAAGCAGAAGGCAGTGGAAATATCACTCCGTTACAGCGGCTGTATCAGAAAGAATGCGGGACCTCTGGGCAGAGCTGAACAATGGTGGCCCTTTCGACTCTACTTAAAGAGCTACACGAGCTCCTTAGAACTCCAGCAGTAATGCCTAAAGCTGCTGATTCATTTATCTGCAATGAAAAGAAAATGGTATCAAGTACCATTTCAGAGTTTACATACAAACATTCTCAAGATGGATTTTGAAATGTTGATCAAACTCATAGAGAAAGAACTCTCTTATCTGTTACCCAGGAATAGGAAACTCTATTGTGCAGATCTACCTTTACAGTTAGCTACATATGCATAACAGAATGAATTCTTACTAGATTTTCATAGTAGTTGAGATACTGAGTCCAGACTTGTATTTGAGTAATATAAACGTGAACATGATACTTTTATCCAATATTAAATTATGAACCTGTAAAGTTTATTTTTAATAGAAAAAGAAAATATTTTATCTCAATGTAGAAATGTGTCGACAGATATAAAATTAATTTTATTCTTTAAATCTCTGCAGGAGCATAATATTCAAAGGTTTTTTTTATAAGCTCACAATAAAATTTTATGATTACAGTATCAGAGAAACTTACAGATGATCCCTGACTTATGATGGTTTGGCTTATGGTTTTTTCTATTTAATGGTGTTGAGAAAGCAATATGCATAATAAGTGACATGAGCTATTCAACACTTTATTATAAAATAGGCTTTGTGCTAGATGATTTCTCCCAGGTGTGAGCTAATTTAAGTGTTCTGAGCAGGTTTAAAATAGGCTAGGCCATTGGACGGCAAACTCATTAGTCAACAGAGCCAAATATCAACAGTACAACAATTGAAATTTCTTTTGAGAGACACATTTTTTAAACTTAAACTTTTTCTGATGCCACTTCTTCAAAATAGATTCGTCCAGGCCATGGTATTTTGTGGAAGAGCCACACTCAAGGGGTTGAAGAGTCGCATGTGGCTCGAGAGCCGCAGTTTGCTGACCACTGGGCTAGGCTGAGCTATGACTTTCGGTAGGTTAGGTGTTTAGGTGTATAAATGTATTCTCACCTTACATACATAAAATAAAGACTTCTTCACTCTTTCTCGTCCTTTCCTTGTATTTTTTGTTTGTTTGTTTCAGGTGCCATTTTTTACTCCCAACTTTAACAAGTAATTAATGAGGGCTTGCTCAAAGTTGTGCTTTTAGCAATGTGCTTCTTCCTATTGTATTTCTTTAAAGATAATCAATTGGAGCTATCAATACGTCTTCACGGTCTCCTTTATTTCCTCCCATCACCTGCAAATAATACATTGCAAGGTACATATAAATCTATTTAAATTATCCCCAGGAAAGTAAAACCCATCTTTTTTAATATTATATTTGCTACTAGTAATTGTAAAGAGCTTTGTTCTCTCAAAGTAGATATTCCACCAGTTAATGACTATCTTATTTATCTACTTGCATAAGACTGCGCTGGAGGAGAAGAGAAAAATAATGCCAAAAAGGCACTGTTATGTGTACCACAATATGAGTACATTGATTTAAGAACAAAACTAGTTACCCCAGCGGGGTTTCTATATCGAAAAGTAAATAAAAATTAAGCCACACAGTTTGTGGTTAGAAGCAGAAAAAAAATCTTGAGGGGAGTAAAGATTTTATTTTACATTTAGACATAATGTTCTTTACATGAGTAATTAAGTCTGAGAATATTGTACTGAGCAATAATGATGGAAATTAATAGATTCTAAATGAAGCATTTTCTTTTTATTCTCAGCAGCTGTTCATTTTAACTCAGTGTGCACATATTTCCCCAAAAAGACAAAAGTAAAATTATTCTTTAGGAAGTTAATCACAGGTGTCTCATTTCAAATGAAATGTTCTAAAACCCTTCTCTCTAGGTGAAGAATAATTTCTGTATTCACCTCAGAAAGTCCTCAATGAGGAGTACAGTGCCACCTTCTGGTAGAGAGGGGAATAGCTTCTCTATGTCTAGTTAAATCCAACTGTGCAAATGTAGTAAGGTAAATATGATGCTCTTTATTTTTTAAAAAATTTAAATTACACTTTACATTCAATATTATATTAATGTCAGGTGCACAGTGTAGTGTTTAGACATTTATACAATTTATGAAGTGATTCCCTCTCATAAGTCTAATACCTACCTGGCACCAACATAGGTACATATTTCAATATTATTAACTGTATTTCCTATGCTGCACTTTACATCCCCACTACTATTCTGTAACTGCCAATTTGTACTTCTTAATCCCTTCACTTTTCTCACCCAGCACCCCCAACTCCACTCCCATCTGGAAATCATCAGTTTGTTTGCTGTATCTATGAACCTGTTTCTATTCACTTATTCTTAAGCATCTACTTCATGCACATTATTATAATGCCATAAAGTGTTGAAATTTAGTCCACTGAGAATATCATTTGATGTAAAGCACACTTAACATATTTTGAGTTTCCTTTCAATAGGAAGGGACTACTTTGTCAAACTCAACAATCCTTAACTATTTCATAGGTTAAAAGATAGCAAGTGAGTAATGTGCTTTTAAAGGTGTACTAGGCAAAGGAATTAAACTTTCAAGATACAACAAACATTAGAACCTACTTCATTCTATTTGAAAGGTGTATGGGCAACTTTATTTTGGAGTGAGGTGATTTATGCATGTAAAAACATTGCATGGAGGATTTTACTACATGCAGAGTCAACAGCTTCAGAAGTATATTTTAAAACTACATATGAATGATGTTTTTCCATTGAAAGATGCAATGTACTTCATTTAATCTCAAGCTCCAAGTGGACATCACCTAACCCAGATGATGCAGTGAGGGGTGAGTTAGAATTCACATCCAGAACTCCAAATGTTGATGAGTTTTCCACAATGAAACACTCCCACTCAGTGTCACTGAATACTTGAACATTGTTCTGCATAGTACACTAAAGATTTGTTTTTCATAACCATTCTTAAGCATTCATATTTATTTCCTATACCAAAAATATTCAACCAGCTAACTACTAGCAAATGTATTATACTAGAGGCCTGGTGCAGGGATTCATGCACCAGTGGGGTTGTGCACCCTCTCCCAATCTGGGATCCCTTGGGGAATGTTGAACTGCCAGTTTCGGCAGGCCAGGCCGAGGGACCCCACTGGTGCATGGATCTCTCCATTGGGCCTCTAGTATGTATAAAAGATCTTGGGTTAGTCTCTTTCTGCACTCCCTCCTCCTTCCCTCTGAGATTCATCAGTCTATTCCATGCTCATGTTTCAAAGCTTGTGCACTGAGCACCTGCCCCCTGTTGGTCAGTGTGCATCATAGCTACCAGTTGAACGATCACTTGGACATTTATGTATATAGATTTTATTATGGAAACCTATATATTATCCTAATATATAAAAACCCAGGGTCTGTAACATCCAAAATGACCTAAGTCTCAACCAAATGCCAGGCTGCGCACGCAGCAGGCTCTGGTGGGTGGGGACTGGCAAGTGGGTTGAACTGCTGATCTCTCAGGGAGAGAGAGAGGTGGGCTGATCAGCAGTATGGTGGCTGTTGGTGAGTCCCAGGGAGAGATCTTCCTTTTCTCTCTCTCCAGGCCTCACCAGCAGCCGCACCTCTCTCTCTCCGAGAGATCAGCAGTTCAGCCTGCTCACCAGCCTGTAGATAGGCCCAGAGATGCTGATTGGCAATGAAACTGACCAATCAGAACCAAATCTGGGTGAACTGAAGAACCTAAGGTGGGGGCTGAGGAGGGGTTTTAAGGGCAACAGCTGTTTTGTATAAGTTGTAAGAAAGTGGTTCAATTTTTTAATGACCACTTTGGCAGTCTAGTGCATATGACTGGCTATCAGTCCAGATATAGGGATTATGTATTTTTGTCTGCCAAGAGCATCTCTTCCTACCAAAAAAAGCTTTTTCCCCCACTTAAGCAATCCTACCCTATATAATCTATCTATATTACTAAAAGGGTAATATGCTAATTAGACTGGGACAACTGGCCATCTTCCAGACTTATGACTTCCTTCCGGACAAAGCCATGGTGGTGGAGGCTGAGGCAGAGGTAGTTAGGGGCAATCAAGCCATCAGGGGAGGGCAGTGGGGATGAGATCAGGCCTGCAGGGGAGAACAGTTAGGGGCGATCAGGCATTCAGAAGCAGTTAGGGGTGATTAGGCAGGCAAGCAGGTGAGCAGTTAGGAGCCAGCAGTTCCAAATTGTGAGACATATGTCCAGCTGCCGGTTTAGGCCCAATCCCTGTGATCAGGCCTACACTGGCAGTCAGACATCCTCCAAGGGTTCCCCAATTGAAGAGGGAACCTCCCCCACGCATGAATTTCATCCACTGGGCCACTAGTATAATATATATTTTTGTAAAAGTTTACTCATTTTATGTATATTATGAATAACACATTATATTACATTAGAGGTCTGGTGCACAAAATTCGTGCACTTTGGGGGGTCCCTCAGCCTGGTTTGCACCCTCTCACAGTTGGGAAGCCCTCAGGGGATGTCTGACTGTCAGGGAGGCAGGAAAGTATCCTGCCACCTCCACTGCACTCACCAGCCATGAACCCAGCTCATGGCTGAGCAGCACTCCCCCTGTGGAAGTAAACTGACCACCAGCAGCTCTGAGTTGAGTGTGTGCCCTCTGGTGGTCAGTGTGCGGCATAGAGACTAGTCATTCTAGTTTTCTGTCAATTTACACATTAGCCTTATATTACCTATATTGGATATGTATATATAATTGGTACTAAAAGGTTTAGTTAAATCTATCAATAAAGTTTTCACATGCAATTTTACTCAGGTTTCCTTGCAGTCCAAGGATATTATATTGTATCCAATGGTAATGACAATATTTCTTTGAATCTTTAAATAATATTAGCTCTTTACCAAATTTCACAGCTTAGATGCCAAAAATATCAAAACAGTTATTAAAGATACATTTTTTTTTCATTTAAAATGATTAGAAATCCTATCTAATAAAAGAGTAATATGCAAATTGACCATCACTCCAACACACAAGATGGCGATTCTCATGTGGTCAAAGATGGCTGCACCCATTTAGACACAAAATGGCTGCCACAAAATGGCCGGTACGGGAGGGCAGTTAGGGGGGACTGGGTGGTAAGGAAGGGCTGTTAGGGGTGACCAGGACATGAGGGGAGGGCATTTAGGGGCAATCAGGTTGGCAGGAGAGCAGTTAAGTGTTGATCAGACTGGCAGAGCAGTGGTTAGGGGGTGATCAGGCTGGCAGGCAGAAGTGGTTATGGGCAATCAGGCAGGCAGGAAGGCAAGCAGTTGGCAGCCAGTAGTCCTGTATTGTGGGAGGATCCAGTGAGATCAGGCCTAAACAGGCAGTGGACATCCTTCTAGGGGTCCCAGATTGGAGAGGGTGTAGGCTGGGCTGAGGGACCCCCCTCCCATGCATGAATTTCATGTACTGGGCTTCTAGTTATAAAAGATCTATAAAAATGAGAAGATAATCCTTGCCAGAACTATTTCTTTATAAGGTCAAATCTTTGGCTCTCTTATCTTCAGAATCAACTCTGTTTGGAGCTAGGTTTTTGAAATATAACTTCCTTTGAGTTTCATGTTTTGCATTTTTTTTAGTAGTGTCTGATTATATTGCTTACATTTAACCTTAAGATAATATTTCATTATTGTTTAAACCTGTTTTCATATTTTCTTTGAATATTTCTCATTAATTGAATCACTATTAGCATTGAATAATTATAAGTTTTTGAGTTAAATAATTATAAGTTTTTGAGTTTTTGAGTTAAAAATATCAAGTTTTAGAGTTATTGAGAACCTAATATTTTCATGTTATCATTATTATTAAACTACCTACCACATTGTCAATCAATCAGTATACCCTAATTTGTTTACAACATAGTAGTAAGAGCTAATTGACAATGATATCAAACAATTTTCCAATCTCACAAGTAAGGTTAACTGGAGTTACACTGTTCTATATTTTGTTTCTTTTTAATTGAAGTTAAGTTTATTTTATTACATTTAAATTTCCAGATCATTTGCCAGTTTGGTGAATTCAACTAGGTCTAAAGAGCCCTAACTGTTAAGTTGTAAATATATATATATATATATATATATATATATATATATATGGCATGCTTTTCATCAACAATAAGATAACCATATTGTTTCTTTCTCTGGAGAAATGAAGCATTGCCACTAGTGGTTCACAACATTGTGAAAATATATGTCTAAGCTTAAGAGAAGTGATATTAATATGCTAAGCTAGAGATCAGGTAGATGATACAAATTCCTATACTACCTTGAGGATCAAAATTATTCTGTGTTCATTTTTTAACATATTACCAACTTAAAAGGAAAAATTTCCACCAACTAAAAAAGAAAAAATTTCCACATGCTTAAAAGAGATAACAAAATTGAATATTGTGTTTTACTTCACCAGTTCTGGCAGACTGGCTACATTAAGATTCCTGCATATTAAATGAACATTATAACTTGATATAACAACTGTGTACAGATCTACGGACTTCTGCCTTATTGCAAGTTTCCAACAGTTAATTTGCAATATTACCATTAACTCCTCCTTTCTAGAATTTAAAAATATTCATGAGCCCTGGACGGTGTGTCTCAGTTGGTCGGAGCCTTGTCACTCACTACTGTGTACAGATAGGTTGAGAGTTCAATTCCTAGTCAGGGCACATGACTAGGTTTCAGATTTGATTCCCAGTTGGGGCCCACATGAGAAGCAACTGATAGATGTTTCTCCTCATTAATTTTTTCTCTGTCATCCATGTTTCTATCTCTGTTTCCCTCTCTTTTCCTCTCCATCTAAAAATCAGTAAAAACATATTAAAAAAAAATCCCTGAGCCCTTGCTGGGTGGCTTAGTTGGTTGGGGCTTTATCCTCTACACCAGTGGTTCTCAACCTTTCTAATGCCACAGCCCTTTATTTTATTTTTATTTATTTTAAAATATATTTTATTGATTTTTTACAGAGATGAAGAGAGAGGGATAGATAGTTAAAAACATCGATGAGAGAGAAAGATCAATCAGCTGCCTCCTGCACACCCCCTACTGGGGATGTGCCCGCAACCAAGGTCCATGCCCTTGACTGGAATCAAACCTGGGACCCTTCAGTCCTCAAGCTGATGCTCTCTATCCACTGAGCCAAACAAGTTTCAGCAAATGCCACAACCCATTAATACAAGTTCCTCATGTGGTGACCCCTAACCATAAAATTATTTTCGTTGCTACTTCATAACTGTAATTTTGCTTCTATTAATTCTTAAAAGTAGCAAAACTACAGTTATGAAGTAGCAACGAAAATAATTTTATGGTTGGGGTCACCACAACAGGAGGAACTGTATTAAAGGGTAGCAGCATTAGAAAGGTTGAAAACCCTGCTCTACACCAACGGTTGTGGGATTGGTTCCCCGGCAGGGCACATACCTAGGTTTTGTGTTTGACCCCAGGTTGGGATATGTATGGAAGGTAACTGATGCATGTTTCTCTCTCAAATTGATATTTCTCTCTCTCCCTCCATTTCTCCTCATTTTCTCTCTAAAATTAATAAAGGGAACATATCACATATCATTGGATTAAAAAACAATGATAAATAAAACAATTAAATAATAATCCCTGAATTTCTCTGTCTCTCTCTCTCTCTCTCTCTCTCTCTCTATATATATATATATATATATATATATATGGCTAAAATGCAAAGTGTCCCCTTGGGAGTTCAACTGGGAGACCAGGAATTCACTCGCTCGCCATGATGTATTCTGACCACCAGGGGGCAGTGTGGAACATGGCAGGTGATGGTGGGCCACTGAGGGGTGAAAGAAGGAGGAGGCGGAGAGGTGGGGAACCTCATCAGCTCTGATCACTGTCCAGGCCCTAGGGAACCTACCCATGCACTGATTTCATGCACTGGACCTCTAGTCTTCTAATGATATGTAGACTAAGTGTTTTAAAAGTTCTCCCTCTATATATAACTAGATATGTGAATGTGGAAGTGAGTATTGAGGAGATAAATGGTGATGGAAAAAATAAAATATATAAGAAAAAATAAATAAAAACTAAAAGGAAGTTGTTATTACTATTTTTTTTTCAGAGAGAGAAACATCAATGTGAGAGAGAAACATTAATAGGGGATCAAACCCACAACCTAGGAATATAACCTGACCAGGAATCCCAGGAATGGAGCCCAAGACCTTTCTGTGTATGGGAAGAGACTCCAATCAACTGAACCACACAGGTCAGGGCAAAACAAAATTATTTTAAATTTATAGCTGAATTTTCAACAAAAGAATAATACTTAGGTTTCTTAAAATAAGAATATATTTAAATCTAGAACAATAAATGTTGAATCTATTATTGAAGCTGCCCTAGATGATTAGGATATGGGTGGAAAAATGCTCTTGGTTAAGGGCTCAGTTTTAATGCAAAGACAGAAGCAAAAGCCCTAGGAGTCAGGAGGAAGTAGTATGTGGAAAATGAGAGCTCTCCACATAGCTATGACTATTGTGGGTTTTAAAAAATCCACCTAATGGCATGTGAAGAAATAAACACTTTTTTTGTGTGTTTTCATGGGCTCTGGAGAAAATATGTTCATGAAAATTTTTAAAGAAACATGATTCTTCAAATACAATTTTGATGTTCAATTTATATTATATGTGTATAAATAAGTAAGTGAGAGATTTCCCATGGAGTCTTGGAATTAGGTGACATAATCATTACACGTTGTCTTATACTGAAAGAATTCTAAAAGAAAAGCCCAACCAAAGATAAAAAGATGAGTCTGTGAGTTTGTAATAAAAATAATATGACACAAATATAAGACAGCACATAAAAAAGATTAGAGCCACAAAAAATGTGAGATAATAGAATGGTAATATGAAAGAACATATGAAAAAGATCTGTTTATAATGATTAAGATTGAACTTAAATGAAGCATTGGTATTTGGATTAAGACATCATATTAAATGGGGTAAAAGAAAAATTACTAAATGAAATTATATCCATATGTAATTTCATTTACTAATTTTTTATGTAATATATGGAAATTACTCAGAATGCACAATGTTGCTTTTTTAAAATTATACTTATCATAGCGGCTAATACAACTACAATTTCTAATTGAGTTTCAAAAAGTTTGGTCTTTAAATTTATGTTACCCCAAATTATCTATCATATGTAATTAAATCAGTATTATATTCATACAAGAGTAAATGGTTAGATCAAAGAATGACATACATTTATGTAAGACTAATATATAACAAATGAAACACTAGAAGTCTGAACGAGAATAAAGGATTAATTAATGAGTGATGCTAAAACCATGAGTATCTAATGAAAAAGAAGAAAAAAAATCCAAACTGGTATGCTTCAGTGGTTGTCCATCAACCTATTAATCAGAAGGCCATAGTTCCATTCCATCCCAGGTTGTGGGCTCAGTCCCCTGGGGATCATGCACGAGGCAGCCAATCAATGATTCTCTCTCATCATTAATGTTCTTCTCTCTCCCTCCATCTCCCTTTATCTCTGAAATCAATAAAACCATATATATATATATATATATATATATATATATATATATATATATAAACTCTAGTAAAATTAATTCTGATTAGCTAAAATATTAATTCTGATTAGCTAAAATATCTAACTATAAAATATATTTTAAGGAAAAGGTATTAAAATATAGAAGGACATTTTAATGATACCAGAGTAAGGAAGATTTCTTTAATGTGACATAAAATATATGTCATAGAGAGATGACAAATAAATTTAAACTAACTTAAACATTTTCTTTGGCTCAAAAGAACATATTTTTTAAAATAATAAAAAAAGATGTGCCTCTGATAGAGCGTAAATATAGTCAAGCCATATAACTCACAAATGAATAGAATCTATAATATTCAGTGAATTGTAGTAATTAATAGAAAAATACAAAATACATAAATAAAATTAGCAGAGGATGAAGTAATAAGAAACTTATGAAAATATGCTCAACTTCAAAAGTAAATTGAAATATGCAAATAAAAATAAAAATGGGATATTTTAAATCCATAGCAATTAATTCAGATAATATCAAAGGATGGCAAAATATGCCAAGATTTGTTCCTGGTACAAATGTTAGTCAGCTCAAGAAATCTGGATGACAGTTAAAGAATACATAGTAAAGAAAATTATATTAATTATAATTTATCTTAAATTTACTATGACACACATGCAAAAGGGAACATATGTGTTCAAGGAAGCTCACTCAGTTCTTTATAAAAGGTTCAGGTGAACATTTTAATTCTACAGAAAAGCTAAAATAAGTGATTATATATATATATATATATATATATATATATATATATATATATTAACACGAATAACTAACGAAAGCATAGTGCTGCAAATGATATGGAAATGATAACAATTATGTACATTTTGAAAGAAAAATAAGCTAATATATTTAGCACTAGAAGCCCAATGCACAAAGATTCCTGTAAGAATGAGCCTTCCTTTCCCTGGCTGCAGGCATCGGCATAGCCTTTCTGCTCTGGCCCTGGAGCTGCCTCTTTGCACTCCACCCCCGCCTTCCCAAGCTGCCCAGAGGTCCTGAGTGGCTGGGTTGGAGCAGAACACCTGTGTTGTCGCCACGGCTACTACTCAAGCATCCTGCCCTGTCCCTAGCTTCTAGGCACCTGTGTATTCAAATTAGCCCACGATATTTGTTGGGTTAATTTGCATTCTTGCTCCTGATTGGCTAGTTGGCATTGCAAAGGTACCATCAATTTGCATCTTTCCCTTTTATCAGTATAGAGGGCTTTTTCATAGGTTGCTTATGTTTAGTAAAATACATTAATATCATATGTATGATATACAACAACTTCAGGTTAGAGGCTACTTCTGTGAGGATAAGGTAAGTGATAAGAAGTAGGGATATTTCACTATATGTGATGACTGGCTTTTAAAAAGCCAGAGAGAAAGAAACATTGGGGTGGGAGGTGTGTTAACCCCTATTTACCTCAATTGTAGATATTGAGTTATTTTCTGAATTTTTTTATATTTGAAATATTGTATAGTTTACATTTTGAACATTAAAAAAATAAAAGAAAAAAGAGGTTCTAAAGCCGATCTTCTCATTTTACAGATCAGTAGATACTGTCTAGAGATCAGATACATGTGTGATTTTATGGCAGGACCCAGAATGCAGCCCAGGAGAAATGACCCAAATCTTTTTACGGACTGGAAGGCTATCTTTAGTGCTGTGTATTTTCTGTCTCCAAGTTTCAAGTCACAATCAGAGAACTGTCAGTCCCATATGTCAACTATCTAATGGGATAGTCCCCAAATCCCCCTCTATGGAACTCCTACATTTTCCAGGGATAACCATAACTGTTTGATTTAAAACTATCTATCAAATACCCCTATCAAAGTAGGTCTTATGTTGGGTTATTGGTAGAGACTCCAGAGCCAAAAACAGAGGACTGTCAAATCCTCTAATGACTTTTCATGAGGCGTTTAACCTCCCAGAAGATGTATTAAGTTACTATAAGTGTGTTCCTCTCCATAAGGCATGAAAACTACTAAGAGAAAGAACATGTTGGGGAGGGTTGCTGTGTATGGTTTTACCAACCAGAGATGACAAGCCACACATGTGGCACTAGGTCCATTTAGAGATCAGAGCTCAAGGGACATTGAAGTTGGTATTTTATTAACTCCTGAAAAGTCTAAAGAATAGAGTGGCCCTGTCCAATAGAAATATAATGCAAACCACTATCTAATTTTAAATTTCTAGTAGTCAAATAAATTTAAAAAAGTAAAAAGAAGGTGAAATTAGTTTCAAAATATATTTTATTTGACCCAATATATTGGAATATTATAATTTTAACATGTGATGATTATGAATGAGGTAGTTTACATTATTTTTTTTTCCATTCTAAGCTTACACCATCTGGTGTGCATCTGACACCTTTAGACTTTCTCAGTATAGACTAGCGACATTTGAGGTGCCCAACAGCATATGAAAAGTGGCAACCATGTGGAACACAGGGTTGGAGTAAAGAGCAGGATTATGAAGCCAGCCTAGGAAAGGTAGAATGGGCTGATCGGAAGCACTGCATCCTATGCAATGGGATTCTGTGGTGCCAGAAGACACTGTCCCCAGCTGATACTGACCTCTCCTTTGGCTCCTGTTCTAATTCTGGGAGGAGCCAAAATGTGTGCTAGGGGAATGGAAGAGGAGGTGAATGGAACAAAGACAAAAAGCTGACCTTCCCTTCCCATTTTTCTACTCCAGGCTTCCGAAGTTGGGGCAAGCTCACATTGGAAGAGGAAGTAGCTTATGCTGAATAAGAGTTTGAGTTCTCTTTACCAACCTGCCAGGCTTTATTATTAGGCTGGACTAGAGTTTTAATGCCAAAGTAAACAACTACTTGTTTATTATCTAAACTAGTAGCCCTGCACACGAATCCATGCACTGGTATCTCCCAGTAGCTCACTGCTGCCCTCCAGTAGCTCTTTGCCCGCTGCCCCGCACTCCTGTAGCTCTCCCCCTCCCCACTGCATACCTTGCTGCCCTGTTCCTTCCTGTAGCTCTCTGCTGCCTGCTGTAGCTCACTGTCCCACCCTCCTGCTGATTCGTGATCTGGTCGTTACATGGTCAGTCATTATGCTTCACGGCATAACGACCATTTGCATATTACATCTTTATTATATAGGATTTGTCTGGAAAGACTATGGGGAAGAGCATGTTTGCAAAGTGAGTTTAATAGAGAGTAGTGAGAAAGAATAAAGTTGAAATCTGCTTACACTGTACCAAGTCCACTCTGTCCAATGTCAACAAATCAATTTTACCTATATTAAAAGTGTAATAAAAACAATTTTATGTACCATAAAACACACCTTAACTATTTTCCCTGGAAAGCACACTATAACTGATATTATAGTTTCTTCTGCCATCTTTGTTTCATTTATGAGTACCCTGAAATTACAAAGGTAGGTGTAAAAATGTTTATCATTTGCATTTACACATGGCAATAAGGGTTTTCTTAACACTGTGAAATACGCCAAAATATATAATTGTTTTAATTATGAGAAATATATATTAAATAGAAAAATGGCATTTCTCCTAATTTTAAATGTTTATGTTCACTTAAATTGGCTTGTTATGTTATGACTTTATAATAAATAACTTAAATTTTTGAACTTAATAATTCAGTTCATATTAATAAAGCATTGATTTATAAGTTGAAAAATAGAGCTAGTTTTTAAGTATTTTTTCAAAATGAATTACATTTTGAGCATTCTTTTGAAAATCATTGATCTACTTTTGGGTGAATACAGGAAGTTTTTCAATTTGGCTAGAACTGGGCAACTAGCATATTCCTGGATTATGTGCCCTCAAAGTTTGAATAGAATCATTACAATAAAGGCATAAGAAAGTTATAATTAGGGAAACCACTTTTCAAATTAATTATATAAAATACTTCAAAAGTACTAGTTTTGAATATCTCTATTCGTTTGGGTTACTCATACCCTAGCTCTTTCTGTAACAAAATATCTAAAATGTTAAATGACAAACTACTATCTTTAAAGAAAAAGCACAAGTTTCTAAACCTAGATCCTAACACTCCTTCTTCAGAAACACAAACTTATCTTGACTTTTTTTTCCCACCCCTTGGTTTTCACTACTGATGTCTACCTTACTTATTTAATTTCCAAATCTAACCTCTGACTAATCTCCAAATGTTCTATCCAAGTTCTCATTACACATCTTATTTTACATAGGCCACCTTTCTATTTTAATGCAATCCATTGACTTGATAAGGCCATTCACATGTGCATTTTCACCATTTTGACTTCTGCACTCTCATAATACAACTTCACATTTCAGAGAAACAATGAAATGCAATATACACACATCAAGTTTTGGAATGAGTCAGGTAATCTGAGTTCCCCTCTCTAATAGGTTTTCTTTGCTTATATTTTCTTGGTTAACTGACTTTTGGGATTTCACTTTAAAAAGCCTTGTAAATTATAATAATATATATTCCACTATCACACCAATCTACATGGAAAATTTAATACATTCATACTTTTAAATATTACTTCATAAAAATTGTACTATATTAAAATATTTTATAGCACTTAGCAGGGTATCATTCATGTATTCAAAAACATTAATTATCTTGTATATCAAGAGGGAAATCATATTTATTTTTTGTTTGCTTGATTGAATTCATTCATTATCCAGATATTCCCCAAACACAAGATACTTTCTGAGAGTAAATTAAAAGCTACATTACCTGGTCTAAGTTTATTTTAATTCAGTAACAAGAAATGATGTGCTGTGGACCTCATTGTTAACAGTTTCAAAGCTCGACTAAGTAATATCAAGAAAAATTTTAATTTTCCCCACTATAACCAAGATTTATTTCAGAAAAGTTAAAAAGCTAATTAGTGTTGTGAGCTATTTGAAAAGAGAAGCCCACGCAACCAGGCTTTCTGTGTCAAAAGCAAGCTGTACTGATTTTTTAATAACTGATGTTCAGACAGGTCATGAGTTTAAGAAAACATTCATATATAGTTTTGTTAGTTGCAGAAATACAGTAATTTATATGCCCTTTTTTCTTCCTTATAAATGTAGTGTCTTCTCATTATATATAATTAGAAAATAGAAATAACAAAACTAAAATCACTTGTAATCATAATACCTAAAGATAACCACTGCTACCCATTTGGTGAATTTATTTCTGCTTGTTATATACATAGTATATACACACATTTGCAAAGTAAAAGCAGAGTCAAATTATTGGTGCCATGGGTTTGGCAATTTCATTGATCTCACAAATTATTATTTTTCTATGCCTTAATATATAATTTTAAAGTTTGCATAATTTCTTGTCCTGCAACATAACAGTTGGAGATGAGCTAAAAAAAGCCAATTTAAATTTTAGCATTAATCAAAAAGGATTTAGCCTGACTACAAAGATCAGGTTATATGTGTTGTTTTCTCAACCACGCCCACTATTTTCAGGCACAAGCAGTGGTCCCTAATTTATCACATGAAGAACAGCCACCTGCCAAATAGGAAGGTCTGAATTGGACACTAAAAAATAAGCCTCTAATTTGTTTGAGACATTATGCACACATGGCATGTTGATTATATCAGTTTAGGTGGCCTCAACTGAAAGAGTGTAGAATCAGTAAGAGCCTGGTTTACAATTCAAATCTAAGCTATACTTTACATCTGATTGTACAAAGAAGACTGCAATCCTACCTAATAAAAAGAGTGATATGCCAATTAACCATCATTCTGCTCCATCAGCCACACTCACCAGCCAATCAGAGCACACATGCAAATTAACCCCAACCAAAATGGCTGTGGACACAGAGGCTTGGGTTTCTCTGGCAATGGAAGAAGCCAAGCTTTCTGCCTGCACTAGCAAACCTAAGCCTCCACTCAAGGCTACAAAGTTTCAATTACAGAAGGTAAACAAATCCAAACAGAAATGGCTGCCACCACAAAGGCTTGGCTCTGCTACAGGCTACAAAGTTTCAGTTGTAGAAAGTAAATATGTCCCAGATACCAGGGCCTCCACTTGGGTCGCTGGGGGTGTGTGGCCAGCCTGCAAACCACCGCAGGCCCTTCACTCAGGTTGCCCCATGCCCCAAGGGAACCCCCACCCTGATCTGGGACACCCTTGAGAGCAAACAAGCTGGCCCCCTCCCATGCACCAGGTCTCTGTCCTATCTAATAAAAGAGTAATATGCAGATTGACTATAACTCCAACACACAAGATCAAGATAGCTGCCCCCATGTGGTCAAAGATCCTGCCCCTATGCGGACACAAGATGGCCACCACAAGATGGCCAGCAGGGGAGAGTAGTTGGGAGGGACCAGGCCTGCAAGGGAGGGCACTTGACGGTGATCAACCCTGCAGGGGAGGGCAGTTGGGGGTGACGAGGCCAGCAGAGGAGGGAAGTTGGGGGCAAATGGGCTGGCAGGGGATCAGTTAAACATCAATCAGGATGGCATGGGAGTGGTTAGAGGGTGATCAGACTGGCAGGCATAAGTGGTTAGGGCCAATCAGGAAGGCAGGCAGGTGAGCAGTTGGGAGCCAGCAGTCCTGGATTGTAAGAGGGATGTCCAACTGCTGGTTTAGGTCCGATCCCTCTGGGATCAGGTCTAAATTGGCAATCAGACATCGTTTGGGGAGTCCTGGATTGGAAAGGGTGCAGGCTCGGCTGAGGGACAACCCTCCTCCCCACCCCCTTGTATGAATTTTGTGCACTGGGGCTCTAGTAATATATATTTATAGAATTTTACTTAAATCTAGGCTTATGATATGTTTTCACATCTCAAATTTAGCTAATTCACATACAATTTTTCATTTTCCTTCTAAGGTTTCCAATTTTAACATTTACCTGTATAGATATTAATTTGTAAATAAAATATTCACTCTCTCCATGGGTTAGAAAAAGGAAGAATTGTACTCATGTAAATCATCAGATTCCATTTGCAAAAGCATATAATAAAACTGAAATAAAAATAACATTAGGCTCTGAGTATTTTCTCTTGGATGCTAGAGTTATCAGTACAATATTTTAGGTAAAATGAATTATTTAGCTAGTAATGAATATTCTACAAAAATTATAAGCAAAACTATGATAAACAAGTAATAAAAATATTTCAAGAGATCTACTGGTTATATAATCTGATAATGTGGGTAGGCAGATCATGATGGATCAGTTCAGATAGAAACTAGTTGTTGTACCCAATATTAGCAACATTAGGACATATTCAATGGGTAAGCTCATGCTAACTAAATAACCAGAAAAGGCAAAGGCAGGAGAACACATATCCCTTTAGACATCTACATATAGCAATATCCACTATAAAAGACAGCAGGAGAGACCAGCTCATTTGAAAACATTTCCAATTTTGCAGAGGTAGTAAATAGAATGCTTCCTCTAAGATATAATCATTTTTTTAAAAAATTCTTATGCTAGTAGCTGTATATTTTAAAAATGCAAGTTAACACATCAATTCAGAAATTAGTAACTCTTGATTATAATATTACTATATTTCCAAGGAGTCTTGGCACATATATAATATTCATATAATGAATAAAAGAAAAAAATATTAACTATGGATCATTAATAGTATAAATAAAAATGACTGTATTGTTTGTATATATGAATACACATGTGTACATATATATTTTAGGGTATTCAACGTGTGATCCACAATTTATTCACTATTAATTAAAATATATGAACGTAAAGTATATTATATGATAAATGTAATTATTAGATTATGATCCACAGTTTATATTATATAGTTAATACATAGAATGTAGTAACATTAATGTATACTATTATTTTACATATAATTCATATATATATATAGTTTTATTTATATGTAAATAAATAGTGTGCCAGAAGTTCAACACAATAATAGGCAAATTAACTGAAGTGGCAAATACTTCTAGTTTTATATGCATTCTCAATGGAATGTTATGAACAACTTTTTAAATAAAGAAAACTCATTGCCGCAACTGCTGACATGCTTTTCAGGAATTTGTTTGACTACTGCCAATTTGAATCCCTAGACTGGAATAAACGCAGAGCCATCTGTTCTGACACGGCTGTGGCGACAGTTCTAGGCTCACTGAAGCAATTGTTTCTATTACCGTACTCATGATATCCTTCACTTTGCAGCATCCCTACTGAGTAAATTGAGCCTAACTTGTATCATGAATATAATTAGATTACGATGTGGGTAAAAATTCTATGTGCCAAAATGCCTTAACCCTTTCAGCTCCAGGTCTCCAAAAACACTGGTGGTTTGGATGTTTTATGTCCCTCTCAACTGTTTTCCCCCTCATTCACAAATGAGTTTCAAATATAGACTATTGGTGTATCTTCAATTATATTAAATATTATGTGATTATAGTGTTTAAATTAAGAGAAAAATAAAGGAAAAATTATGGTGCATTGAAGCCAATTTTTTGTTAAGCCTTGCTGTAATTTATATAAACTAAATTGTGCTGCCCTGACTGGATGGCTCAGTTGGTTGGAGCATTGGCCTGTACACAAGAAGGTGGTGGGTTTGATTCCTGGTCCAGGCACATACCCAGGTTGTGGGTTCAATCCCCAGTCAAAGTGCGTTCAGTCAGCCAATCAAACTCTCTCTCTCTCTCTCTCTCTCTCTCTCTCTCTCTCTCTCTCTCCCTTCTCTCTCTCTCAAAAAAAGTAATAAAGTAAAATAAAAATAAACTAAATTGTCCTGGGGACATGAGTTTGTGACTAGTCTTTTTAAGGAAGTTAGTTTTACAATAGGAAGCAGAGTTGAGGCATGTGTTAAAGTTGATATTTGGAGATCATGAAAGACTATCAGACAAAGTATGAAATAAAAGTGATTTTGCTGGCATAATACAGAAGCTTCCAGATTGCAAGAGACTATTTTGATTAGACAGTGCATATCTTATATAAATAAATCAATGGTATTTTAAGGAAGTTCTCATAAAATGTGCTAGCAGCTCATTCCATTATAAGTACAAGTTTAGAGACTCATCAGTATGACAGAATATAAAAATATAAAAATACCTTTAATAGGCCAAAATTTAAATACTTTATGAAATTACAAGAATATAAATGTTTGAAATCATTTGAAAGAGATTTTTCATGAAAATGGGCTAATCATTTAAAAAAGGTAAATCAAATGAGATGGATTATGCTTAAGTACCACTGAAAAGATAAACCACACATTTTAAGTCATTATCATCTCAATAAAGAATGTGCAGGAGTCTAGCAGGGATGATGAAAGGCAGGAGAGACTAGGATGCTCAGGTTGCCAGTGATAATGTAAACCTAGGAGTCTAGAACCAACAAGTAAAGATAGAAAGTTGAGATGCCATGCTAAAGCCAGAAAGTTTGTGGTTTCAGAAGCCAAGAGTCGATAAGCCAAAAAGTTGATTGAGATAAAAACAACAAGCTGGTAACAAGAAAAGATCTCTTAAATCCAAAAAAAAGGAACAATGCAAACAATAATGGAGATCTCAAAAGATGGGAGGTCACACTTGACTTGCTCACCACTGTAACCATAATGTCTGGGCCAGGCAGTGAAGGGCTGGATAAATCGTAAATAAATAGATACAGTACATAAAAAAGCAGGGCATAACTATGTCTCCAGTACAAGTAAAGTAGAGGCATAATCATGCCTGGCAGAATGCAGGAAACTAGCAAACTAGGAGCTAAGAAATGAATAGATGAGACTGCGAAGAGAAGGGATAACTGGACTTAGGTCTGGGCACTTGGGAGGGTAGTCAGAGGGAGGTTGGAAAGATGAGGGCTGGATGGGGCATCTGCAGAGGTGGGAGGCAAGATGGAGAGTAATGGAAAGGAAATACTCAGAAAGCCAAGAGTAAATGAACCAGAGGAATATCAGAATCCACGGTTTTGGTGTATTGGATAAAATTTTTTTAAAAAATATATTTTATTGATATTTTACAGAGAGGAAGGGAGAAAGATAGAGAGCTAGAAATGTCGATGAGAGAAACATCAACCAGATACCTCTTGCACACCCCCTACCGGGGATGTGCCCGCAACCAATGTACATGCCCTTGACTGGAATCGAACCTGGGACCTTTCAGTCCGCAGATCGACGCTCTACCACTGAGCCAAACCAGTTTCGGCTGGGTAAAAATTTTTATTAAATAAGTGTTATCTATTGGTTGGTAGAAGATGCAGAGTCGTGCCCCCTGGATTGGTGATGAAGTTGAGTCTCATCTAAGATAGAGAGCTAGGTGCCCAGTTGTTAGAAGCATAAATGCAGGGAAAAGACCACCCCCCATTTCTGGCATTTGTCCAGGTCTCAGTGTTTAGATAATAAAAGTTGTAGTATGACAGGGAACTGTCTTGAGACAGAAGGGCCATATCATGAATGGTACACATTTAATCCACAGAGATGTGTGTGTGTGTGTGTGTGTGTGTGTGTGTGTGTGTGTGTGAGAGAGAGAGAGAGAGAGAGAGAGAGAGAGAGAGAGAGAGAGAGACAGACAGACAGACAGAAGCTCTTAAAGTGTAGTCGGGTAGACCAGCAGTATCAGCATATATGGGTACCGGTTGGAAGTGCAGAGTCATTGGTCCCACCCCCAGGTTTACTGAGTCAGAAAGTTGTCCAGTGATCTGAATTTTCACAGGTCCTCCAGGTGATGCCAATGCAGGTAAAAGTTTGAGAACCACTGTTTTATAGAAAAACAGACAATAGGAATAGGTAAGGAGCCAATTTATAATTAATGGTAGAAGTTGTACCTGGCCCTGAAAAGTGGGAATTAGTGCTTTTGAGGAGCAATCTCTGAGATTCTACAATATGAGAAGACAGAGATTTGAAAAGAACTACTAGTTTGGTAATGGGATGTTGCACTGAGCCTCTAAGGACATAAACGTGCCTGGTTTCAAAGAAATTTGCTTGCTTTGCTTTGAGAAATATTACATGTTTGCAAGTGCAATAGTGATGTTGCGCACCGGCTAATAAAAAACAATTTCTAATGAGAATTGTTTACCCCGTTATGGTTAATAAAGAATAGGATATGTTAAAGAGAAGTATTTCCGAGTTTAACAAAACGGAAATAAATGTGCATTTTGCAAAACCATAAGGTACTAAGCACACAGGCCCCATCTAGTGGCCTTCGTACCAAGACGACAGTGAAGGTTTCTAATGGGGTACAAAGCAACTGCAGAACCTCAAACATACAAGGGATTCAGCTCTTAGATACCTGTACTGCAGCATGTAAGCATCATCATCACATCATATCCTCTTATGCAAAACATTTCTCACGCGTTTTAGAGCCACAGCTAAATTTCAAAACCATCTAGAACCAAAAAAAGGAGAACACATTTATTGAGTTCAAATTATGTCTTAAACTCCATGTTGGATGCTTTCATATAGTTGTAAATATACGACATAGTATAGGTATGGCTAAAAACATAGCTATAGATATGGACAGAGACATAGACATAGACATAGATATATAGTGTGGCCATTATATTTATAAACATAGGTGAATACTTAAATGTTGTAACAATATTACAATGCATAATAAAATGAAATTATCTATAATTTAAAAATACTTAGATAAAAATATCAAAGCTTAGAAGAGGACTTTGTCAAAGTCATTACAGTATTGTGTGCTTATCTTTATTGAGTACTATGCTTGATGCCAACAATAAAAAGCAGATTAGTAAAAAATGGTTAAGTTTCTCAAAAGATTAAAATTGTACATAAAGATTAAAAAAGCAATGTCATCAAGTGAAAATTGCTTTTTTAATCTTTATGTACAATTTTAATCTTTTGAGAAACTTAATCATTTTTAACTAATCTGTTTTTTATTGTTGGCATCAAGCATAGTACTCAATAAAGTGATTGCTAATTGCATGTGAAATAAATAAATGCATGGTTAGGTAAATATATGAATAAAGTAATAGATGAGTTATTTAAATCTCTGCCTTTATATTTCATCTTTCATACACACACATATATTACTTTTATAAGAGTGAAACTGAATCTTTTAAAAAAATATTTTATTGATTTCTTATAGAGAGGAAGGGAGAGAGATAGAGAACCAGAAACATCGATGAGAGAGAAACATCAATCAGCTGCCTCCTGCACACCCTCTACTGGGGATGTGCCTGCAACCAAGGTACATGCCCTTGACCAGAATCGAACCTGGAACCCTTCAGTCCACAGGCTGACGCTCTATCCACTGAGCCAAACTGGTTTCAGCTGAAACTGAATCTTATCAGCAAGTGTAGCAATACCCAAAGAGGTCTTAGCATTGTATTCTATGTTCTACAAATATTTGTTGTAAAAAATAAAGATAACTATTGACTAATGTAGGCTTGACTAAAAGGAAATAAATCATATATAGTAAAAGAGAGACATGTAAATTGACCATATCTCCACTATGCTCACCAGCTAATTAGAAGAGAGTATGCAAATTAACCCAACAAAAAATGGTGGGTTAATTTGCATATGCAGGTGCTGAGCAACCTAGGTCCTGGAAACATCCTCAGGACTCAGGCTTCTACTAGCCTGTTGGCCCACATGTAGGCTCTGAGAGGCAGAGTAGTCACAGAATGCCCCCTGGCTACACCGGGCCTATGGGCACAGGTGCCAAGCAACTGGGGGTGGGGTGGCAGCTTGTGCTTGAGCTGGCACCAAGTGGCAGTCTGGGTTCATGCCCCCAGCCTGGCACCCACAGTGTGGGGCTGACTGCCAGCCACAGGTGCATTTTTCCCCAGGCTGCAGGGACACGCCCCAAGCCTAATGGACACAATGCAGGGGGTCCTCTTCGCATGAGCTGCAGAGGAAACAACTTTTATTTTTTATAAAATATATTTTATTATTTTTTTTAAAAGGGAAGAGGGATAGACAGGAGGAAACATCCATGAGAGAGAAACATCAATCAGCTGCCTCCTGCACACTCCCCACTGGGGATGTGCCCCCAACCAAGGTTCATGACCTTAACAGGAATCAAACCTGGGACCTTTCAGTCTGCAGGCCCACATTCTATTCACTGAACCAAACCAGTTCCAGGGTAAACACTTTTTCTGACCGCTCATTGGCTAAGCTCCTGTATACCACCACTCACAGTATTTTTGGTAACTTAGGTGATAAGAATCCAAGAAGGTGATCTAGGGCTTTTCCATCTCACTCCTAGAGGAAAAAAGTAAGGTCCACTGCTAGAGGGGCTAAGAAATGTCAATATCCTGCCCTAGCCAGCTTGGCTCAGTGGGTAGAGCCTCAGCCTGCTGACCACATGGTCCGGGTTTGATTCTGCTTAAGGGCATATACCTAGGTTACAGGCTTCTTCCTGGTTGGAGACCAGGTCAGGACTCAAGAGGAGACAACCAATCAAAGTGTTCCTCTCACACTGATGTTTCTCTCTGTCTCTTCCTCTCTCTTCCACACTCTCTAAAAATCAATGGAAACGTATTCTCAGGTGAGGATTAAAAAAAAAGAACAAGAAATGTCATATGCTATGAAAGACATATCTTGAAAATGTCTAAAGAAAGTTGTCATTTTTTCATGGTGAAGGGACTGAAGTCCATGTTGATGAATGCACCTTGGTGGCTGCAGTGGCCGGCAGTGGCTGCAGCAGCAGATGATGGGGCTGGTGCCTTCCCCTGATTAACTAGGTCACCTCCCACAGAGGGAGGCCAGACTGCAGCTTAGGCCCACTCCCCATGGGGAGATGTCATCCTGTAGGGCATCCTTGAGGGCTCCCAGTCTCTGAGAGGGGGAAGGCTGGGCTGAGGGTCCCCGTACCCCCAGTGCATGAATTTCATGCACTGAGCCCCTAGTATTAATATAAATAAATAAGATGTAATATAATATATTCTGTATTACACTAGTTGGTATGCAAGTGATGACAACTGTTTGGTCTTTGCATTTTACTGGAAGAAGTAACATTTACTTGTAGACAACAAGGAAGGATATTAAACAGACTCCTGAAGATTTTTAGTACAATTGGCATAAAAAAAAACTTAGTGGAAGGGTATTTCTTTGAGAGGAAGAACTTGGGTAAAGGGTTTGTTGGGACATTGGACACACTCCTCAGTGTGCTTCTGACACCTTGTACACCACCAAAAGCAATAGGGCATGAAAGCCTAAAAATTAGGTGGAGTCAGAGCAGTGCAGAATTCAGGGCCTTCTGTGCCAGATTCTAACCCGAAGGACTTCACTTCCTAGAAAATCCCAGAATCAAAAGATCAAAGCAGAAAAGGCACTAAGAAAAAATAAAGATAGCCAACAAAACAAATTTAATAACCCTGGTAATAAGGGCAGATTTTTATTTTTAACATGAATAACCATTTTTTAAATATCTACTAATTATCAATTTAAATAGGAGTTTAATTACACTCATATTCAGTTCACAGATCATAGCACATAAGCAGCTCAGGATTTTCCCTTTGGATCAGTTTTACATATCAGGTATATCAACAACCAAGAATTAATTTTAACCAAAAGAGTCTTGGTGGAGATACAGATTACATAAGTTGAAATCAAAGCATTGATTACTAGTGTGTTCATGATATTATTAATAGGTATAGTCAAATTAAAATAATTGCTATTTTTTCCCCTTAAAAAAGAAAACCCTAGAACTATACAGTGCTTTAAAAAATAGAAAGAGAGCCTGGCCTGCATGGCTCAGTGGTTGAGCATCCACTTAAGAACCAGAAGGTTGCAGTTAGATTCCCTGTCAGGGCATATGCCTGAGTTGCAGGCTCCATCCCCAGTGGGGGCGTGCAGGAGGCAACCAATCAATAATTCTCTCTCATCATTGATGTTTCTGTTTCTTTCTCCATCTTCCTTCCTCTCTGAAATCAATAAAATATATTTTTAAAAAATAGAGAGGAAGGATAAGAATGGGGTTGTTTTATGATTGTTTAATAATAGCATTAAATTGCTGAAACTAAAACCATTAGTTTCAAATATGTTGTACATTTAAGGTTTCAATGGAACTTAGAAAAAGTATTGTGCAACAACATATAGTATCTCTTTTAAGTAATCAGAAGAGTTATCTTTTTATAAAGGCACTTTTTATAAAACAATCTCTTTTTTTGTTCAGAAAATATTTTCAAGGTGACATGTCAGATCAATGAAAAGAGTGTTAGATGAACAAAGGAGACATAAAATTTATTACAACTATAAAGCATATAAAATGTCATATTCACTAAGAGACATTCTCTCTTCTTTTTTTTTTTAACCACCATATTTTACCTCTTAGAACTCTTTCAAATTTGATTCTATTTTTCAGGTTTCCCTAAACTGAATTTAAAGTTTCATCTAAGAGTCAATTCAAAGGTTATGTTTTGTTTGCTATTTTCAATACTAGGAATCAGCTCATGGTTTTCCAAACCCTTATAAATTCTTCATTGCAGAACTCATATTCTAATGATTCTTATATGGCTTTGATTTCCATATTCTCCTTTAGGGGCATTCTCCATGTACCTTAGGGTTATCACACAACTCAACTAGATGCCACTACTTCAAATTGAAAATTCTACTCTTCCAAATGCATCCCCTACTCCACAAACACACAAGCATATCCCTTCTCATTTATCCATCCATCCATCCATCCATCCATCCATTCTTCTATACCTTGAGAAATATTTTTATATACTATCATGTATTTTAGAGCTGGCAACAGTTCACTTTGACTAGAAACACACAGATTTCACTATGTATTGAAGGAACAAATAAGTAAACCCTCATTTTAAGTCTGATTGATAGATCTATGGTAGTTGGAAGCTTTAGGAGCAGATGAGAGTGGAAACCCAAAAACTAATGGCTCAAGGACTTTCACTTAGAAAATTGAATAAATGATGGTAACAGCCATTAAGATTGAGGGCAGGTTTCAGGAAGAGGGTAATGGAGGTAAGAGCTCAGTTATGATGGTGAATGATACATGTTTGAGTTTCAGAAGAAATCATAAGGTTGGCGATATATAGGTATCAATTACCCACCCATTAAAGGGGACAGTGTTATTCAGGGGAAAATATAGGGTGGAAAAGTATGAAGACTTAACATGATCCCCAAAGAGTTACTATTGAAAGATATAGACCAACAGAAAGCATGTTTCAAAAAAGTGAAGGTTGACCCCTGGCCAGTGTGACTCAGTTAGTTGGAGCATTGTTCCATGCATCAAAAGGTCACCGGTTTGATTCCTGGTCAGGCCACATGCCCACATTGTGGATTCAATCCCCGTCAGGGTGAATATGGGAGGCAGTTGATCAATGTTTCTTTCTCACATTAAGGTTTGTTTTTGTAGGTTTCTCTCTCTCTCTCTCTCTCTCTCTCTCTCTCTCTCTCTCTCTCTCTCTCTTAATGTTTTAAAAAAGTGAAGAATCAGATGGTCAATTCTGAGGAATGGACAAATAAAACAAAATTAAGAAGTGACCTCAGGATGATGGTGACGTTGGCAATAGTGTGTTCAGGTTAGAGGGGTAGGAGACTTGGGGAGCAAATGAATGTTAGGAATAGCAACCTCTGAATGTAGATAACTACAGTATTTCAAGAACACTGGTTGTGACAAGATAGAGCCACAAAAGGCAATAAAGGAGATTAAGGGTTTAGAAAGGTGAATGGAGGTATACATGTATGCAAGGAATGCATTTGCTAATTTTTAAAACATAAAAGAGGTTTGAAAATAGCATATTTTTGTTTGTTTTGTTTCATTTAAGGATAGGCTCTATTAGAACAGAAATGTGAAGATAGAGAAAAAAATTGACATAAGGTTTCTAAGATGCAACTGAAGATGGTATATAGAAAATAGGACACTTACATTATATAAAAAAAGGGGAAAGAAGAAAATTAGTAAAGATGGAGGGAGGTATGAATATTATCTGGAGAAAGTTGAGGAAGTTCTCATTTGATGGGACAGTAGTTGGAGAGAGAGTGTCGTGGTAAAGATTTGAGAAGAATAGAATATGTGTGCAGTAGTTTCTATATATTACACAGGGCAGCCAACTTGGGAGGGTACCATGAAAGCAATTTGCTATATTATAATATGTGTGTCCAAAATTAAGATAGTGTGGCTTTACAATATTTCTTAAGTTTTATAATTTGAAAGCTTTTACTACCATGTCTCCTACTACATGAGTATCCAATCTCTTCTTATTCCACTCCCAAGGAAAACAAACAAAAACAATTCATCAACAGACATTGCTAACTCTGATTTTAGGGGAAAAAATTACTCCTGATAGCAACCATGACATGTGAAGCTGTGGAAAAGTTGGAAGTTAAATACACATATTAGTAGAAAAATATTGCTTTGAGGTTTTAGGAAGTAAAGTCATATTTAGCATCATCAGATAATCAATCCTTGATAATATTCTTAAATCAATATTCAGCCCCCCATTACTGCATACATTCTTAAGGACATTAGGAAATCAAAACAGGAGGCCTTAAAGACATAATTTTAAATATAAGCAGTAAAACTAAAGCAACATGTAATTTAAGGGGAAGTTGTTGCTTTCAAAGTTCTGCTTATATTTTGAAATAAAATAATCTTTTCAAAATGCTGATTTTACCAAATTTTGAATTCAGGATTCTACTAACTTCCTATATTCAATCATTTACTAGAAACATTCTTATAGGTGGAAGATTTACTTGAAAAGTTTTTCCTGATGTTATCTTCATCATAATATTTAAAAAATATATGTTTTATTAACTTCAGAAAAGAAGTGAGAAGGAGAGATAGAAACATCAGTGATGAGAGAGAATCATCGATCTTCTGGCTCCTGCAAGCCCTCTACTGGGGATCAAGCCCACGATCCAGGCATATACCCTGAAAGGAACTGAACTCTGATCATCTGGTTCATAAGTTGATGCTCAATCACTGAACTGTGCCAGCTGGGCCATCATAATATTTTATGCTGTTGACTATGACACAAAATAGCAATTTCCAGAGAAACATATTAAAAACTATATTTAAAATGAATATTATCAATTAAGAAAATTGCCTCTAAATATGTTTGTAATATTTGTAAGCTAACCTTCTAAAATCCTGAAAAATATTCACTTGAATAACAGATTGCCATATGTGCATAACCTAAATCAAACAAGTGAATATAATCTACTTTTTAATAAGAAGCTTCTGATTTTTTTCACTAATTACAGCTATGCTATTTGAAATGATAAAATAATCATACATTCTTTGCAACTGTTATTGAATGACTCTTATCTAATCTTATATATAACTATTTCCCCCAAAAAAGTTACCCCTAGAAGGCAGATACTGAATTTAAAAACTTTTTTGACATCCTACAAACTATGTAAGAAAAAAGGATTCAAACAGAAACTTCAGGTTAATACTGAATAATAGGTAAGGAATTCAAAGTTTAATCTATGTTTAAGGGTTTGTTCTTTTCATAGTTCATCTTCAAGGAACCAGTATTTTATCTTAATGATTTCCCTTTTTCTTCTCTGTTAGTAATTTCTTATAACACTATCTTTGACATAAAAGTTGAACTAGAAAAATGAAAGATTTTTTTTCTGTGCAAAGGAAAAGCATCATGGAGAAATGTGAATTTTTAAACTTAAAATATTTTTATACAGTTTTAGAGGTTAGATGGTAGATCCTTTAAAAATGGATACTAAAGATACTTAAGAAAAAGGGCAACTTGAATTTTTAAAAATATATTTTATTGATTTTTTTTTAAAGAGAGGAAGGGAGAGGCATAGAGAGTTAGAAACATCAATCAACTGCCTCCTGCACACCTCCTACTGGGGATGTGCCCAAAACCAAGGTACATGCCTTTGACTGGACTCGAACCTGGGACCCTTCATTCCACGGGCCAATGGTCTATCCACTGAGCCAAACTGGTTAGGGCTTGAATGTTTTTCGAGAGGGAAATGGTTATGTATACCCTTGATCATGTAGATAGAATGCAGTCTTTTTAGAACTAATGGCTCCTAATTGGGACCATGACTGGAGAGAAGAGAATGTGGCCAACCTGGAAATGCAAATCAATTGAGTCAGCCTTGACCATTAGTAACAAGGTGACAGCTACCCCACTTAGCTTCCCCTCACATACTGAGAGACCACGGGACCCTACGGTTTGGACCACTTTCTGGTATCTAGCTAATAATGAGCATTCCGACCTGCCTTTCAGTTGGAGACAGAAACTATCTTTTTTTTTCCTTTTTCTTTTCCCCCCTAGCTGGTATTTCTTAGTACTAACTTGACAGTGAAAACTGAAGTTGAACTAAAATGAATAAAATGAAATTGAGCCAAGAAGTCAATTTAAAATAACAGTTGACCTTTTCTAGAAGCTTGAGGCTCCGATAATCCACATGATTAAGATGACAGCAGAGTAGAATCCGGAAGCTGTTGTGTCTAGAGGCAGGGCCGCATCTCACAAATATCAGCTATCGGCTGTCTAGCTTGGTCTTGAACTTAACCCAAGGAAAAAAAGTGCTTCCCCTACCCTTAAGATTCATTTTTGTATGTCAGAACCTGTTAAAATCAGGATTTATTTTCCTTTGTCCACAGCCCCAATTCTTGTTGCTCCTTTTAAAACCACTTCCTTTCTTCAAAGGAAAGGAAAAACAGAAAACATTTGCGTGATACAGCTTCACACATTGTTACTGCTGTTCAGTTTCCTAGATCTCTTTCTCTCAAGTTAATTCCGTGCTACTTTGATCATTTGCCTTGCTTATACACATTTCATTTGAGAGCCCTGTAGAACCTGAATTTTTATATCGTTTTCAATTTGGGTCTTTTTCTCCCCAGTGGTAACACCCATGTAGATTTTTATGTTATCAGAAAAGCTTTTCTTTCTCCACTTCAGTGCCTGGACAATGATGAACATTTAAGTAATGCACTTAGTAATCATGGATTATCACTTGTTAGCATCTTTTGAGTTATAATGAGTTGGTAATATCTCTCAGTGGTTATTTTAAATTAATTTTGCCTCTTTGATGTGATAATTAAGACTGTATTCTAGATGTAAGATGTTTTCATACTACACAGACCAGATACTTAATTATGGGGAAAATAACATTATATACATTATTTTCTCTATAAAACATTCTGTTACTCATTATAAAAAATTTCACTCTTCAGCTGAGGGTGTGTGTGTGTATGTGTGTGTGTTTCCGTTACATTTTTATTTGTCTCATTTTGGGTACAAATGAGATAGTGATGTTCCTAATAGAACCTAAAACAATGTTTCTTTTTAAAAAATATATATATTTTATTGATATTTCACAGAGAGGAAGGGAGAGAGACAGAGAGCTAGAAACATCGATGAGAGAGAAACACCGACCAGCTGCCTCTTGCACACCCCCTACTGGAGATGTGCCCGCAACCAATGTACATGCCCTTGACCGGAATCGAACCCTGGACCTTTCAGTCCGCAGACCGACACTCTACCACTGAGCCAAACTGGTTTCGGCAAGAACCTAAAACAATGTTTCTTATGGAATCATAGAATATGGCCAAGATCAAGAAAGTGATCCAGGCTTTTACTTTTACCAATGATTAACTGATTTTTCTTGATTCTTCTAATCTCCTAACAAATAATATTGATATTATTGTGATGCATAAATATTAAGCAGCCCTCCCTCATGGCCATACCCACTCTAAGACTAATCTGTTCTTTGAAGTTCTTTCTTAGAGCCATTTAAACTAGTGCAAACCTACAAATAGTTCATCACAAGCACAAATCCATAAACAGTCATTTCAACACCCTCTGACTGAGTTGCTTCACAATTCTTTTGGTGCATTGTCTCCTTTAATGTAGCAAATTAATAAATCTAACTTTGTTTGATAATAGAAGCTTCCCTGGTGGTGTTAGCTTAGAATGAAGAGATTTCAATAAAAGCAATTATATCTGAGACATTGTCTAAGTAAGGACCATTATTTAAAAACATGCTCTGCCTGGCTGGTGTGGCTCAGCTGGTGAGCACTGACCCGTGAACCAGGAGATCACAGTTCAATTCCTGATCATGGCATATATCTGGGTTTTGCGCTGGATCCCCAGTAGGGGGCATGCAGGAGGCAGCTGATAGATGATTCTCATCATTGATATTTCTATCTCTCCATCCCTCTTCCTCTCCAAGATGAATAAAAACATGTGCTATTTGGGAAGTCTGTGTATATAAAAGCCTAAACCATTCAACTGTTTGACCATTCAACTTGCAGCTATGATGCACACTGACCACCAGGGACAGACTTTCAATGCACAGGCATAGAAACATGGAACAGATTGATGAATCTCAGAGGGAAGTGGGGGAGGAGGGAGGGCAGGCAGAGACTGACCAAAGATTTTATATGCATACTAGAGGCCTGGTACACAGATTTGTGCACCTGTGAGGTCCCTCATCCTGGCCTGTGGGAATCAGGTTAAAACCAGCAGTCCAACACCCTCTGAGGATTCCCAGATTTCAAGAGGGTGCAGGACAAGCTAAGGGACCCTCAAATCCATGCAGCAGGCCTCTAGTTGTATAATGACATGTTTCCATCATTATAAGTATTATATTCAGTATTTTCACTGCCTAAAATTCCTCTGTGCTTAGTCTGAATAGTCCCTCCTCTCCACCCCCAACCCTGGCAATCACCTATCTTTTTAATTTTATCTTACTTTGCTTTTTCCAGATGTCATATGATTAGAATTATACAGAATATAGCCTTTGTATATTGGCTTCTTTCACTTAGTAATATGCATTTAAAGTTCCTTCATGTCTTTTTGTAGATTAATAGCTTATTTATTTTTATCACTGAGTAATATTCCATTTTCTGGATGTATCATATTTTATCTATTTGCCTACTAAGGACATCTTGTTTACTTCCCAGTTTTGGTAATTATTAATGAAGCTATTAAAAGCACCTAGATGCAGGTTTTTGTATGGACATGCATTTTCAATTCTTTGGGGTAAATTCCAAGAAGCATAATTGCTATATCATAGTGGAAGAGTAAGTTTTGTAAGACAACTTTACCTTTGAAATAAGATATTTTTTAAATCATTCTTACTATTATTGCCATTGCTCACTGATCTTTCAGATGCTTTGCTGAACCTACCTATGGGAACATTGTGCAATGATGATGAGTTATCATCAAAGAAACCCAAGACATCCTGAAATACAATAAACCTGAGAATTATATGGTAATAACTTTGTTAATCTGCATGTTGGGAGAATAAAATATTCAGTAGAAATTCTTGTTAGTTTTTATCATATATGTCATAACTTTCCTAATTATTTCCATCATTCTTGTTCTTATTAGTCCCATTTTGTACTAGGGATGTTTTATTTTGTATATTCCCCATGAGGGCTTCAAAATACTTTCCTTCACTCATTAATATATTGATAATTAACACAGATTTTCTGAGCATCTTTGCTTGTGTACTATATTCAATTGCAAAGATATAAAGATGAATAAGACATGGGTACAATATTTGCAAACTCACTGTCTAAGAAGAAATGAAATACAAATTAAGTAAGATACAATGTAATTGTATAGATATATAGTGTTAAGTTAGCAGATAAGGAAGTGAACAAGTTAACCTGAAGTGGTGGAAAATCACTACAAAATACTTGATTCTTATTTATGTCTTCAAGATACTGTCTCTGGATTATTGTAGTAATAGCTCTCTCTGGATAAATTCTTAACACTTCAGTTAGGTGTTGCCAGAGTCCAAATTGATGAATGAACTGATTTTTGGCATGGCTTGCTATAGTTTAGTGATTTATGAGTTCGTTAATGCCAACCCCTAGCCTACATTGTGTATTACAGCATTCTGGGATTTTCATGCAGTTCCCTACAGATGCTCAGCTTTCTGTAGTTATCAGGTTTCTGCTCCTGCTTCCTCTTCCTGCAGTGATTACTCTCTTGTTATTTTTAGCCTTATTAATAACTGTTTCTTCAGGCACCAGATTATTTTTTTCAATTTCTTTGAGAAAACTTGCCATAATCCCTAAGTGTGTACATATTTCCTCTTTGATCCCGTAAGACCCATTTTCCACAAATAAAATTCTTCCTATTACATTGCATTTTCAGATGACTCATCTTTATCCACCAGAGGCAGAAATTTGCATGGTGACTAGCACAGAATAAGTATCAAGTAAGTATTTGTTGCATAAATAAATGTCTGCATGCATAGATTTAGAGATAAGGGATTAACATCAAAGATGAATATGGGTTGGAAGTATACAGGAATCATTAGTGACTCAAATTTAATTTAATGTTCTAAATTTGTATTAACTTAGTGACATACTATCCCCATATGAGCTCCATAATATAATTTCTATTTCAGGAAGAAAACAAGGTTCCATCAAATATACTTGTATAATAAAGGAGAGGACTATTACTAATTTCTATAAAAATATTATTATACAAAAATCCATATTTGTTTAGCAAAATTATAATCAGAGGACTGGAATTAATTTTATACATTACTGAATAGATAAATATAATTATTTATATTTTAAAAGATTAACATGAAACCTTAAGAGTTATAAAGAAATCAATAGTCAATCATAATCAATTAAAATCTACTCCAAAGTATTACCTATTGTGTTAATGTATCTCTTCTAAAATTGAGACACTCTGTATCTATATATATAAAACCTACTATGCAAATAGATTAAATGGTGGAACAATAGAACAACTGAACATCCTAACAACCAGTGGCTATGACATGTGCTGACCACTGGGAGCACACGTGGAACATGGTGGGTGTTGGCAGCAGGCTGCAGAGAGTGTAATATGGTGGGCAATGGCCATGGTAGGTTAGTGGATAAGTGAGTGGGGATGCTAGACCAAAGCTGGGCACCGGTTGCTGTCACTGGGGTGAGCCTCTCATGGTTAATGAAAATTCTTTGATCCCACGTGCTGTAGTCCAACTGGGTACTCACACCAACTGCAAGTGCTGGTCCCACTCACACCCGCTGCCAGCACTGGACCTGCCCCTCTTACCCACTGCTGGCACCCGGCACCAGTCCCAATCGCTTGGCACCATCAGCGGGTGTGAGTGGTAGCTGCCAGCCCTGATTGCCCCTCAGGGCTTCTCCACCTCCCCCTGATTCTGAGGGGCAATTGGGGCAGTAGTCGCTGCTCACACCTACTAATGACACCAGCCACACTTGCCTCTGCTGCTGGGGATGGCCCGCACCATTAGTGAGTGAGAGTGGGGCTGGCGTCATTGGCATGTGGGAGCAGCGGCAGCAGGAGTGAGGAGACCAGGGGCCACTGCAGGAGGGGCCAGGTGGGGATAAAGAGGATGGCCGGAGACTCACCCCTGTGCCCACTGCAGCCTCGTGGCCCACAGTTCCTTTCAAGATGCACAAATATGTGCACTGAACCCTAGTTAATCTAGAAAATTAACTTGTAAATTCATTGGTTTACATTTCAATTTATAAATTAATATTCAAATTATTACTTCTGACATTTATTTTCACTCAAAATGGCACATTAAATTAATGCAAAAATGTCACCGTCAGGTCTCTACTATGAAAATATGAGAGTTTTACTTATATAAATCACGAATACTGATAGTTGTTGAAGAAAACTACACTAATTAAATATATTCTGTACTTAACACATATAGCCTTTTGAACGTGAATATGTTTATATTCATTTTAGTTTCTGGTTAATATTCTTGACTAATATTAATGTCAATATTTTCAATTCATTAGAAAATCTGGTTTTTAATGTCAATTAAAATATGTACTAGAGATATGTAGATTATTCTCTCTATTCTTGAAATTAAGAGCACATTCATTAAATGAATCAGTTTTTGGAGGAATCCTATTTAATAAAAGAATAATATGCAATACTTCTGCTACAGAGACGAGCCACACCCACCAGCCAATCAGGATCAAGTATGCAAATTAACCCAACCAAGAAGGCTTTGGCCAAGGAGAGAGCAGGAGACTCGGTTTTCCCTGTCAATGGAGGAAGCCAACCTTTCCACCTGCCCTGGCCTGCTTTGGCCTCTGCTTAAGGCAACAACGTTTCAATTATAGAAGATAAATAAATCCCAACAAAAACGGCTGCAGCCAAGAAGCTGGAGAGAGCAGGAGGCTTGAGTTGCTCCCGGAGATGGAGAAAGCCAAGTTTCCACAGGCCTGGCCTGCCTTGGACTCCACTTCAGGCTACAAAGTTTCAATTATAGAAGATAAATAAATCCCAGAGACCAGGGTCTCCTCTTGGGTCACCAGGGTGTATGGCTGGCTTGCAAACTACCACAGGCCCCTCACCCAGGTTGCCTCATGCCTCAAGGGAACCCCCAGCCTGATCTGGGACACCTTTCAGGGCAAACCACCCAGCCCCAACCCCTGCATCAGGCCTAACAAAAGAATAATAGGCAAATTGACCATCACTCCAACACACAAGATGTCAGCCCCCATGTGGTCAAAGATGACTGACCCCATGTGGATATATGATGGCTGCCACAAGATGGCCAGCAGGGGAGGGCAGTTGGGAGGGATCAGGTCTGCAAGGGAGAGCAGTTGTGGGCGATCAGGCCATCAGGAGAGGGCAGTTGGGTGGGACCAGGCCTACAAGGGAGTACAGTTAAGGGTGACCAGGTCTATATGGGATGGCAGTTACGGGTAAACAGGCTGACAGGGGAGCAGTTAGGCATCAATCAGGCTAGAAAAGGAGTGGTTAGGGGGTGATCAAGCTGGCAGGCAGAAGTGGTTAGAGGCAATCAGAAAGGCAGGCAGGCAAACATTTGGGAGCCAGCAATCCTGGATTATGAGAGGGATGTCTGACTGCCTGCCTAGGCCCGACCCTATCTGAATTGTGCCTAAACAGGCAGTTAGACATCCCTTGAGGGGGTCCCAGATTGGAGAGGGTGCAGCCTGGGCTGAGGGACACACCACCCCATGCACAAATTTCATGCACCGAGCCTCTAGTTCTGGTAATAAAGACTATAAGGTAGTTGGTATCATGCTTTTTTTGGGGGAATTATTATTTATTATGCTTGCTAAATATACATTTCCTGACTCTACCCATTAAAATGTTGACTCAATGTTTTTGGGCTTCTACAATCTGCATTTGAAACAGCACAGTAATAATTCTTTTGGAATGTGTGTATTCTATGATCAAAAGTACTTCTGTGATGAATGAAAAGATATAACGGTGTTTTCTGACTTTTCCTGGAGATCTTGCAACCTTTTTAGTTAATACCACTAATATTCAAAACTATACACTTTAGTGGCCCATAAAAATTAATAATACTTTTGGTGCTGCTTGTTAAACAGAGTCATACTTCAGAAATATGTGTCTAGCAAATATACAAGTTGTTGAGGAAGTACTTGACTGTATCTTAGAGAATTAATTCAAATATTCCAAACCTGATATTAATAATAGTAAAGGAAAGAGACATGCAATTTGTTTTCAAGAACCAACAACATTTAGTACCTTAGCATTGCTATTTATGTAGTGTGTGTTTATGTATGTGTTTATGTATATATGTATACATGTATGTTGTGTGTATGTTTTAATCGTCCTGCCTTAACCAGAGCCAAACCCAATAGTCCCAGCAGAGTCAGTTTTACATGGTGGTTTCATTGATACTCAATGCTTCCAGTCAACTCAATAGACCCAGGCACTGTGCCAAATTAAAACAAAGACGCATTGGTGCCTGGACTGATCTTTCAGGGATTTCTCACCCAGAAAACAACTATTTCCTCTTACTCTCTGTTCACTATGTGCAAGCATGAATGGATTCTTTCTTCCAATTTTCTATGTGATTATCTTCCTCTGTAGGTTGGGAGGAAATTGTAAACCAGGTGTCAGCCTCATCGCAGAATATACACTTACAGAAAATGTCAGTGTTATCTCCTTAAAAACTAGAGGACATTTTCTTTGGATTTCAGATTATAATTACATTCTGATTCTAACTTTATACAATTAACACCAGCTGTATCAGACAGGGTCCAGTCAAAAATGCATAGGAATTTATAGCTATTTTATAGATAATAAACAAAAGTGGTATGCAGCTACTTAAAGGTTAGTGGAACAAAAAGAAGATGTTGAAAACTAGAGATATTAGTAATTACAGGGAGTAGCTCTCACACTTAGGATTAAAAAGAAAAGGAAGTGATGGGATATCAAGAATCTGGGGGCTTGAGAGGAAGTTTATTCCTCGGGATGGACAAAATGGGAATGCAGCCCTTCCTGGATGATGTTCAGACCCACACAGGGCAACACATTGTTGGTCTTAGACTATCAATGGAATCAAAGTTAGCTGGCACAGATACCTTCTATCTTTAAGGGGTAAAACATAGTTGCTACTGTAAGAGCTAAAAGTGTCTGAAGGGAGGGGAGTTCTGATACTTTACCATGGATATAACCCAGATAAGAACTGGACACAGGAGGGGAGCATTGCCCTTTCCTCCCTTCTTTTGATCTTCTTTTAGTATCTGCCCTTGACAGAAAAAAAACAAAAACAAAAACAGAACACTGGCTGCCAGGAAAATCTGGGAAACAGAATTTTTATTTTATTTTAATTTGTTAATTTTTTATTTATTTCAGAGAGGAAGAGAGAGGAAGAGATAAAAATATCAATGATTAGAGGGAATCATTGGTTGGCTGCTTCCTGCACATTGGCTGCTTCCTGCCAGAACCAGAATCGAACCTGGGACCCTTTGGTCCATAGGCTGACACTCTATCCACTGAGCCAAACCAGCTAAGGTGGGGAAACATCCTATATAAAAAAGGCTAATATGCAAATTGACCACACAGTGGAATGAATGGTTGCTATGATGCACACTGACCACCAGAGGGCAGATGCTCAATGCAGGAGCTGCCCCTGGTGGTCAGTGCTCTCCACAGGGGGAGCGCTGCTCAGCCACAAGCCGGGCTGATGGCTGGTGAGTGCAGTGGCCCACCTCTGCCGCAGTGCTCTAGATGTTTGCCAGTCGAACATCTCCTGAGGGCTTTCGGTCTGCAAAAGAGCACAGGCTGGGCTGAGGGGACCCCCTTCTTCTACCCGCCTGCCCCCCTGCCCTGAGTGCACAAATGCCATGCACTGGGCCTCTAGTAATTTATCGAAACCTTGTAGTTTGGAAATTTAGTTGAGCATTTGGAAAATGCATTTTGCATAACCATAGAACAATTTTTAGAAGGGTGGCCTAGAGCTAAGGCACAATCTATCTATATAAAAGCCTAAGTGACTGTCACAACCAAACGAACGAGAGTGGGGCAACCAGGCCAGCAGGGGTGGTCAGTGAGGGGTGACCAAACAATCAAACATCAGGCTACATGGGTGACCAGGTCATCAGGGGGGGAAGTTGGGGGCAACCAAGCAAGTGTGTGGGGAGGCAGTCAGGGACAATCAGGCTGGCAGGGGGGCAGTTAGGGGCGATCAGGCTTGCAGGCAGAGGCAGTTAGGGGTGATAGGTAGGTAGGAAGGTGAGCAGTTAGGAGCCAGCAGTCCAGGATTATGAGAGGGATATCTGACTTCTGGTGTAGGCCTGATCCCAAGGATTGCTCCTAAACCAGCAGTCAGACATCCCCCAAGGGGTCCCAAATTGGAGAGGGTGCAGGTTTGGCTGAGGGGACTCTTCCCCCTCCCAGTCCATGAATTTCATGCAAAATGCCTCTAGTATGTAAATAACTATCAGAGTATCCCATTTAAAAGCCTTTAATTTTTAAAAAAAGGTTTATGTCTTAAGAAAGAATCACTAAGAACCACCATTCATTTCCTCGGAATATGAGACAATTAAGGTATTCAATTTGTTCAAAAGCATCTGGTGTCCTAAAAAATATGTATGGCTGTCTAAAATGACAAGTAAGTAAAATCTAAGTTTAACTGTTCAAAATCTCTGAATACTGAATGGCCTCTTCTTTTAGACAACCAATATTCTGCTTAACAAATGTCCTTCATGGCCCTGGCTGGGTGGCTCAGTTCGTTGGAGCATCATTCTATGCACCAAGAGGTTGTGGGTTTGATTACCAGTCAGGATGCTTTGACAACAGGGCAGAGGTGGACAAAATTGAAGCAGAGTAGGACATTATAAATGCAATTCTGGCAAGAGATGTTGGAGACTTAAGCTAAGAAAGTAGCAATGGGAATCGGACAGAGAGAATGTATTTAAGAAAATTTAGCAGTTACAAGCAATGGAATAGAAAAGTAGATGTGAGGGGTGAGAAAGTGAAGAAATCTGAGAGGATGCCTTCGCTTCTGGCTTAGACGGACGGCATGTGATTGTGTATCAGCCAAAAAAGAGAAAATGAAGACATAGCTTTGGAAGGAAATGTGACAAGTTTAGTTTTGGGCTTGCTGATTGCACAATATAGAAATAAGTATTATTTGAACATCACTGAAAGTTATTTTATTTGGGTATTGGACCTTGAATATAAGGATGTTCCTTTGGAATTCTTTGGAGAAGAGTAAATCCTTGTTTCCTACAGAACAAACTCTGAACTAATGACTAGGGCAAGTAGGTATGCTCCCACATTGTAGAGGCCCTGACTGCTTTGCTCACCTCCTGTCCCATTCCCTCCTCATAGAGTGGTGCTTCAGGAAGATCAACATGTCATAGAGACACTGATCTTTGAAACACGTGTGCCTTTGTAAATGCTCCGTCTGGAAGAATGAGCTGCCCATCTAATTTCGATGTCTTTGATCTTCTATGGAAATAAGCTCAGATGTAACTTTTAAGGTTTTATTCTTGGGAGGGAAAAGAACCAAAAATTAAAACACCATAGAATTTATTAGTCTCCTTCTTATGTCTCCTCCATCTTTATATTATTTCATTTTTTTTTAGAGTTTATTTTCATGTATTTACTTTAGTATCAGTCTCTCCCTTTAGTACCTTAAATGTATCAAGGCAACAAAGATGTATTTCAATTAGATACATACAAGAAACAGTAAGATTTTTTTTATATTCACACACTGACAAATATTATCTGATATATATATATATATATATATATATATATATATATATATATGATGTGAAACTTAAAATCAAAGTAGTAATAAAATAGGAAAAGGGGAAAAGAAGGCAATCCACAAAAGAGGAAACACAAAATGACTAATAAACAAAAAGTGAGGCTCAACTTCAGGAACCAGTGAAACATACATAACTAAGAAAGACCCCTGCAGCTTCCCTAAACTTTAGTCAGGTTCCTTCCAGATTATAACTTCTTGACCGCCTTTTTCTTAGAGGGTTTACTTTAGAAAGCTTGAGATAAAAATTCTCTCCCCCTTTGAGATGTAAATCTTCTTCCCACCTCTTACCAGTTTTACAACCAAAAACGGTCTCAAGGACTGTTTTAATATACCACTTCAAAATGGATATATAAGGAATTAAGAAAAGAATATAAAACAATAACATACTATAAAATAATAATATAAGCCAGAATTAGAAGAAATTCAGAAATGAGGTTGGAGGTATAAAAAAAAAGGAAAAAATTATTTAAAAATAGAGATAAAGTAAACTCAAGGCTAAAACAATCAAACTGAACCTGCTACCAAAAATCGTATAGAAGTCACCACTCGCAGCCTAATGGTTTTATATTCCCAGTGTCCTATCGCATAGGATGCTTTCTTGTAATGCAAATATTATAATGCGTTTCATAAGCGTTCTTCATGCTGCTTCACAGAGACTCATTTTAGAGATACCAATAAATAAGTACTTTAATAAACAAGGGTGTGCATGTTTGTTCCTTACAGAATGTCTATCGACCAGCAGCAAGGCCATCCTCTGGGCGCACATAAGGGATGCCCCACTCCAGATCGCCTGAGTCATACTCGGCTTTTTAACAGGAACCCCAAGAGAGATTTGCATACAGATCTGTATACACAAGAGAGTTTGAGAAGCGCTGGGCCCAGATCACACGCTCTACAATTTATTTTAATTATTTATAGTTAGTGAGCACTTAATTGGTCAATGAGCTCCATGAAACTATCCTTTCTACACAGGAGAGGTATGGAAGTTATTAAAGAGCTGAAAGTACATCCAACTTGTTTCTACATGATGCATTTCGGCAATTAATCCTGAGGGAGACTATACCAATTTTGGTAAGCATTCTATTTATTTGCAACAGACGATATAAAGAAATAGACCTGAATATAAATGTGGCTTCTTTTTGGCATTATGGTCACCTCTATGAATTTGAGCAAGTCATAATAAAATAGATATAATGATATGCTCTTAAATTTTAATCTTTTTCTTCCCTTAGTGATCATACAGTTACACTTAACACTGTACTAGTCAAAACAGACCATGACTTTGTTTTATGTCCTCTGGTGGGGCATAGGTTTAGCTGTGAGATTTGCAGAACCGGTGGCTGATCGGGAATGCATTGCCAGGAGGCTCCTCAAGCTTCCACTCATCAGTCATTCCTCTCCACCCCAGTGATTTAACATCAGTTCTGCATCCAAGCCAAAGCAATGAAAATCATTTCTTAGGCATTCCAAGGACAAACCTTTTTATTTCAATTCTATTATTTAAAATCATGAATGTGATATATAACTTTTCAAGAGAATGAAAAATGACTTTAGATAATTCATTAGCTGTCCAGATTCCATTAAATAATCTTGTTAACAAAATAGCAAGCAGCCAGGATGAGTTTCAATTATTTAAAGACCAAAATGGAAATGTATGATCAGAATGATATTCATAGTGATTATATATTAATTGAAATATATTTAACTTCAGCATATACTTCAGTTCTAGTTAGTATAATTTTCATCATTAGCGTAAAAACTGCTGTGAATGACAACTCCAAAGTTTTACAATTTTGGGCATTCTACAGGATGAGGATGTGTTTCTTTGTGAGTTGTTCTGATTTATTTTGCAGGGTTTTATCAGGCACTTGTAAAACACAGGGTGGGGCAAAGTGGTTTTATAGATGTGAGTACCTGAAACACTTTATTCTTGTACTATTATTTATTAATTATGGTATTTTTTTTCACATGAACAACTGTAAATGTACTTTGCCCTGCCTTGTATAAATCAAAGTATAAAGTCATTATTCAAGGTTGTTTTCACTATGTCAGAAAGGTTCAAATCTAAGTAACCTCATAAAGATGATTCATTTTTTGTGTAATTGAATAAGGTGAACACAACAGCCACTTAGTTATTTTCAATAGTTTTTCTTATATTTGGGATAATTCATTATTAGGCTACTTGTCAATACTGCAAAGTAAGCTGCAAATACTTTAATGAAATTTGATAAAACTTTAATTTTATAAAGACGACATACTTTTATTTATTTTTTTATTTTTTTATTGATTATGGTATCACATAATTGTCCTTATCCCCCCATTCCCAACCCAAACCCCTCCGTACATATGTCCCTCCTCCCCCCATTGTCCATGGCCATTGACTAGGCCCATGTGCATGCACACAAGTCCTTTGGTTGATCTCTTCCCCATACCCCCACCCTCCCCTACTTTCCCTCTGAGGTTTGAGAGTCTGATCGCTGCTTCTCTTTTTTTCTGGGTCTGTTTTTGTTCATCAGTTTATGTTGTTCATTATTTCCTCTAGATGTGTGAGAACATGTGATCCAAGAAATATCCTTGTAAGAACCTAAACTGCGACAAGCCATAATGGTTATGCTGAGAGGCAAATGAATCAGTCTGTAGTGTGTTCCTTTCTGGGCCAACAGTTCTTCTGAGTCCCAACTTCAATGAAGACAACATACTTTTAATATACATATTTGGAACTGTTATTAATGGAAACAAATTTTATATGCTTGCATTACCTGTTTGAAACAATTTGTATTTAAATTTAAAAATCATTAACTAGACAACATAAAATAATACAAAATAATTTATATGGTATGACTAAATACATAATTATAGTAGTTCTGGAAAGAAAAATAAAGATTGCATGTTCTACAGAAAATGCCACTGAGTATGTCTTTCAGTCCTTTCTAACCTCAATTCCTACCTGAAATTTGAAGTGAAGGTGATTTATCATGAAAATAAGTGTGAGAAAGCCAAGAATTTTCGCTCACTCTATAAGCCTGTACAGAAGTCCCCTCAGTTTATCCACAAAAGATACATTTTAAGACTCCTGTAAATATCTGAAACCGCAGAGTACCAAATCCTGTGTATTCTATACATACACACCTATGATAAAGTTCAATTGATATCTTAGGCACAGTAAGAGATTAACAATAAGGATAAAAGAATAATTAGTGCAATATATTATGAAAAAGTTATGTGGATATGGTACCTCTTTCTCTCCCAAAGAGAAAAATTGATGATGTGAGATGACACTAACACTATGCCTATGTGATGAGATGAAGTGAGGTGAAAGACATAGGCATTTAAGCAATACTTCAACACAAGCACCGTAATACTGCAATAGTCAATCTGATCCTCACGTTGGCTACTACTAGTAAGTAACTAACCGTTGGTAGCATATACAGTGTGGATATAATGGGAAAAGGGATGATTCATGTCTCCCATCAGACAGAGCTCCATGCTGTGAGATTTCATTATGCTACTCAAAATTGCATGCAATTTAAAATTTATGAATTATTTCTGGAATTTTCCACTTAATATTTTTGGACCATGGTTGACCAAGAGTAACTGAACAGCCCAAAACTGTATGTGGATAAGGGGGGCTATCTTATTACTAAATACAGTTCATCCTTATACAATGTGAAGGTTAGAGCCACCAACCCCCATAAAAATACACATATAGCTTTTAACTTCCTAAAAACTTTACTAATAGCCTAATGTTGACCAGAAGTTTTACCAATAACATAAAGAGTTGATTAGCACATATTTTGTATACTACATACATCATACACTATATTTTACAATAAAGTAAGATAGAGAAAAGAAAATGTTGTTGAGAAAAACATCAGTAAATTTACAGTGCTGTATGTATTTCCTGAAAAAAAATCTACCTATAAGTGAACCTGCACAGTTCAAATGCATTTAGTTCAAGGGTCAATTTACAATTATTCTTCAGTGACTAACAAAGTATCATTTTCATTAAACTATGCATGTGAAATGCACTATTCTCTTCCAAGGTCATTGTCAGAGGCTCTTCTAAAGTTAGTTACTAAGTAACAAATCCAAAAATACAACATAAACAATAGAACAAACACATTTGATTTATTCTAGGCTATGGAAGATCAGCCAATCTTTTTTTTTCTTCTAGATTCGGTAACTTAATATCCCAAAGTGTTATCTCTCTATTTCTAAATTAATATCATTAAAGTTTTGTTAAGCCTACTTCCTGAGATAACACATAGAAGAGGAAGGTTTTTAAACTGGACAGTGCTATCAACAGCAGGAACCATGTCACTATCGCTGTCATGATGCAGTGCATAGTTGGTAGAACAGGGTAGAGTAGAGAATAGAGGTGACAAAAGACTTGAGATCTGAGTCCTGGATTCTTTAAATATTTAGAATGTGGGAAGATGAGGAGAACCCATTAAAGAGAAGAGGAAGAACGTCTCCTGAGATAAGAAGAACCTACTGGTAAACCGTCCTTACAAAGATAGCATTTTGGGTGACTGAATAAGAGGTTACGCAGGAGGGCTTAGGGGTCAGACTGCTGCATTGGTACTCTGCATACACTAGTCTCTATAGACCCGAATCTAACTACTCTGCAGAGGCATGCGGAGAACACCTCTGGGAAATAAGTCATAGGAACACACACTTAACAGAGTTGGTTGTCACATTGTATGTGCAATGATGAATGTGATGATAGGCAAAGGTGAAGACAATTCAAAGGCTTAAAATCACCCTACTATTTTTGAAAGCCTAGTATCTGAATCAACTTGTTATGGCTAAAAGAACTTTGTTCCACCGGTGTTTAGAACCTGTGTCAATTAGGTACTTTGAAAAGATGGCAGGTGTTGGAGGTGAACTGAAGGCTTAAAACCATTTCAGTCCTATGAATCAGGCTACCTGTGAGATATACAAAACCTATGTAAATGACCCAAATTTAATAAATAAAAATATAAAGTAAGTTTCTGCAACATTGGGATTTTAGAATTATTCCACTGAAATAAGAACATATTTTCAATTTCCTCAGCAAGAACACTACATAGGTTGCTGTGTTTTATTAGAGATATGACAGTTTACATTTAATAATAGTCTATAGGAGGGATACAAACAAAATAGAAAATTGATTCAAGTGACAGTAAAATATTTAACAACCTGCACATTTGCACAAATTGAGCAAAATCATTACATTTACATGACACAATTATTCCTTTTAATTGTATAAAGAAATAAACTCATTTTTTGAGGTGTCAAATGAACTGTGCTCAACTAATGTTGTATTTTACAAAGAATAAATATCAATGTAAGGTAGAAATAATGGTGTATTTCAAGTTCTAAACACAAAGGACACCCTGGTAAGCTTTCTAGAAAACAATATTTTAAAAGTCAGTAAGACCATGTAAAACGAAGTGTTAACTTGCTTTACCAATATATCAAACTAGCCAAACACAGGAAAAATATTATAGTGCTTTATGAAAACAGAAATATGACCTACCTTTGCTATTCTTCCTGTCCCTCTCTATTTCAGCATGCTATCCACAGTGGCTTCCTAACCACTTATTAAAAATTGAAAGGCAACAGTTATAAACTGTTAGAAACATAACCAGCAAGCCATTGATAGCAGATGTGGATTTTTTGCTAAGAACAATGTATATCTTAAATCTTCCCAAATCTGATGGATAGTTGCTTGTATCATACCTGTTCATGTCAATAGTAATTGAAAACAGGGTTTTGGAAGTAAAAATTAATTCTTGCCACCTTGACAGGTTTGGTTCTGTGAGAAAACTCTCAGTAGGTGAATATCCTCCATTGTCTCTACTTCTCTTGTGTAACAAACAAAAAAGAATTATCTATTCATACGTAACAAGTTCTTGAGTTTATGAATAAGCTCAGGAGTGAAAAAATTCCTATAGAATTGCTAATTCTGTCTATACACACGCACACTCACGATCTATATTAGAATGAAATTTCAACCTAAGCTATTTTTCTAATACTTTTTATACCGTAATATTCAAATGGCAATGAAATTATAATACATAGAAGTACTAAGGAGAGGATAAAAATGAAAGATTACTCAATAGTATCCTAAGAGATAAGTATCATGATTCTAAAATATAGTGGAGGACATTTTAACTCTTAGTAAAATTTTTGTAATAAAACCACTTTGTTTTCATTTTTTTCCTTCTTATGATAAACTGTATTAAAATCAATAACAAAAACACATCCTTATCTGTTCCTACAAGAGTAGAAGATATTTAATTTCCACTTGAAAATTGTATTAATTGTATTAATACATTAAATTTTGTGGCCTTTGGTTCAGTTGCTGCACCAAGTGTACTAAATCCATTTACCTTTTATGTTAAATTTATTACTGTGTTTAACAGAAAAACGTATTTCTTTGTATTAATTTTATTTCTTAGATTTTACACCTCTTTTGGCTTCCACTCCTTTACCAATGTTTGGCTTATAAATAAGGTGCTAGAAGGCATGGGACATTGGTGCTTGCAACATTAGTGGTGTTCTAAATTGACTACAAGAGAATAACAAGCAAATAAAATCTTCTCCCACCATGAAAGGACAGGTCCAACAGATCTAAAATAGCCTATTGTGGTTTAGAGGGGGACTAGGTCAGTCTCCACAGAGGGCACAGGTCTAGAGATTACATTATAAAGTAATTATCTTTGGTATGACCTGAGATAAATGAGCACTTGAAAGTTAGCTGCTCTGGGCACATTCACTTTCACACATTTCTCAGTTGGTGACCGTGGTTGTCTCACTCATGCAAACAAATGTGTATATATATATATATAAACAATGGAGAGTAGATAATGTATACTCATTTTGTATGTTAACACAGGAAACTAAATTCATTTGGTGATTTTTTTTAATTTGGCAATTCCATCTTTTGTGATATTGATCGGTCCAGCTATACCAGAAGTATTTTTCCAAACCCATAAAAGAAAAACAAAGTGAATGACTTGTGAGCATTTTTGGAAGACCAAATTCATGAATTAAATCCAAATAAGGTGTTTTGTTTGTTTGTTTGTTTGTTTGTTTGTTTGTTTTACCATAACAAACATAGAGTTAACCAATTTCTTTGCAATTTGACTATAATGACAATCTGTTACATAAAATATTTTTATATTATGGCATGATAATATTAAAATGCAGTATTTACTTGGAGGCCTCAGCCATCCCCGTTTAACATTATTCACCAATATACACTTTTTACCCACCATACTACTTTCTAGTTTGATCATGCCCTAAGGATGATCTCACTTTAAAACCTATAGCTCTTAGAACAGACGATCATTCACTACTTTCTCCTACGAAAATGCTGTCACCATTTAAAGCCATAAGTTAAAAGTAAACAAAACCCCAAGCATGTATTTCCTAAATAATTAAAAAGTAGGTTTATTTTCACTTTCAACCCCTCCTGCATGCTTTAAAATTCGCTGTCATTATTACTTTACATTCATCATCATAATGATATTTAACTATATTTCAAACCTGATTCTTTTAAAAAGTACTAAGGTCATCACTTACAGTCTGTGATTTTCAGTGTCCTCTTGACTTCTCCGCTTCCTGATCCCCCACAACCATCTTCGTCGTCACAGTCCCCGCTGACCTGTTCGACCATGCCGCCGCCACTGCCCGGGTGGACTTCCCACTTGTCGGGTTTGGGTGACCTACCCTGTAACAACTAAATAGGAATTTTAAAAATGTTATTAAGAGAAAATCACTTAAAAATGCTATTCAGGAACATATATAGAAATTAGGAATATGTTCTTATGTGGGTGCTCTATTTTGATGTAGACACTGTACTAAATCAAGTGTATAAGAAAAGTGAAAACTACTGAAATAATAATAAATAATGTGCAAGGTTTTACAGCCAAAAGGGCTCTGGTCTGAATATTAGCCCTGTGCTAAAGCTTTGGAAAGCAAATAAAACCAGGTCTTCTTGCTCATGAAGAGTTTGGCTAGAGGACCCTTTGTTTCTGAATAAACAATGTGTAAGCACAACAAATCAAACTCCAATGCAACACAACCTCATTTGCAGTAAATTACAGTATATTCTGCTGGTTTTTAAAACAACAATCCAAAATTTCAGAAAAATTTGTTTGCTAAACTAGTACTATTCTTCCAGAAAAAAAAGATGAAAAGAATTTAGAATTTTAGACATATGTGTTTTTAGCTTTAGTTCTTGGATTAGATACACAGTCCAATGCTTAGAGCACAGAACTAAACCTTGGAACAAAAGACTTAAGTCCTACTTCCATTTCTACAAGTAAGTTAAGAAATTCACCAACTTCTTAGTTCTCAAGCATTTCATTTATTTTTATGAGCAAAATAGATGGAATAGCTATTTTCCCTAGAGCACAAGAGTGCTGGTAATATTTTTGAATAACATTATAAATGTCTGAACTCCTTTAAAAAAATGTGACCCTATAAATAATAAACGATTTCACTCAACACAAAAGCTGAGTAAAATGATCCAATATATGATACATACCCGTCTAAGGCAGTTCTGGAGAACACATGACCAGGCATGAGCACTAGAGGGTACTGCTATATTGTGAATGAAATATACCTCTGCCGAACACTTAATGGTCATTTACATTTTCAAGGTGCCTTATGAGAGTATGACAGTTGTTACTTCTAAGAGATTCTCTATATGACAATATTGATTATCAGACAAAAATTAAATGCACAACCCAAGGAGAGAAATTCATATTGAGAAAAAAGTGAAATACTTTCCTTATACCCAAGATAAATGTTGAGCATTTAAAGAACATTTACACTAAGCAACTACACTTTGACAATTCATAAGCTTTCAGAAAAAATAGGTCATGAATTCTGAAATATTACATTTCCTTAAAATGCAATTTTTCCTAACAAAAATGAAATGCTAAAACAACATTTTTAAAAAATTCTTATCAAAATTTATTTCAATGCATCAGCATTTTCCAAAAATTATTAATAGGTATTAAATTTCAAAAGAGGGTTTCCTTTATGGTCAAGTGGATTTAGGCAACAATAAATTACTATGTGTAGTGCAGTTACTTAAAGCACATACTTTAAACAATAAAATAAAAAAATATAAAGAGAAAGATACTGCATGTAAATAAAAACTTACTATTTTAAGAAATTGGTTTTGGTTGAAAGCAATTAAATATATTAATTGTTAGAGAATGATTCATTTATTTATAATGACATAAAGATAATTAATAGCATTTTTTAAATAAAACTGTTTTGGTTTTTACATTTTTTTTATAAATCACTGAAATAATCTAAGAAACATCTATAAGACACTGAAATTCAAATTTTTAAAAGGGAGAACTATAAAAAAACTATATTTTAATTTAAATGTCTGTGGTGGGCAGAATTGTAAAATAGGCCCCAAAATGACCCACTTTAATCCCTGGACTGTGAATATAATATCACTAGAGGCTCAATTCAAGAAATCTGTGTAAGGGGCTTGGCCCAGCCACCTCGGCCTCAACCTCTGCCTCTGCCTCTGCCTCTGCCTCAGCTTCTGCCTCTGCCTTGGCGATGGCAGCCAGGGGCCTCTGCCGCTGCAGCTGGGGGCCTCTGCCTCTGCCTAAACCCTAGCCAGCAGCAGCTTGGTCTGGAAGGACGTCAGGAAGGACATTTGGTCTAATTACCATATTATGATTTGATTATTATAGAAGAAGACTAGAGGCCCAATACACAAAATTCATGCACGGGGGGGGGGGGGGGTATCCCTTAGCCTGGCCTGCACCCTCTCCAATCCAGGACCCCTTGAGGGATCAGGCCTAAACCAGCAGTCAGACAACCCTCTTGCAATCTTGGACTGCAATCTGGGATCTGCCTGCCTGCCTGATCCTCTCCCCCCAAAAACCACTGGCCTGACTATCTGATCATCCCTAACCACTCCCCTGCCTCTCTGATCATCCTAACCACTGGCCTGCCTGCCTGATCACCCCTAACTGCCTCTGCCTTGCCCCTACCACCGTGGCTTTGTCCAGATGGTCATCTGGAAGACATGCGGTCTAATTAGCATGTTAACCTTTTATTAGTATAGATTTTCATATCCACTCCATTACATGGGAAAAGGATGTTTGCTAATGTAATTAAGGTTATTATTCGGTTGACTTTAAGTTCATCAAAAGGGAGACTTTATAGGTGGACCTACTGTAATCACATGAGTTCTTTAAAAGCTGAAAATTTTGCCTGGCTATCAGCATTAATCAGAGAGCTTTGAAGCTTGGGAAGGGAGGAAGGATGTTTAGACTTTAGAGATCAGGCTGATGGCCTTACAGGTGTAAACTTGGATGTTGTGAGAGGGCCTGTGAGAGATTCTGCGAAGAGTCCTGTTGCTAGGAACTGAACTTCTGGCAACCTCTAGCTGCTGAGAGTGATCCACTTTACAGCCTGGAAGGAAGTCAGCCTTCAGTCCCACAAATGAATTGTACCAACAACTTAGCCGAGTCTATAGGAAGATTCTCCCCTTATCCTCCAATTGATTCAAGCGTGGCTGACGACTTGACTTGAGACTTGTGAGACCCTAAGCAGAAAGCCCAGAGCAATGAGCCCATCTGGACTTACTATGGACCTATGATTAATAAATAAAAGTTTTCTTAAAATACTAAAAGTGTGGTAATTTATTGTGCAGCAACAGAAAATGAATGCACTCTCTAATCGGCACTTACTTTTTGGACAATGATTTCTTCTGATCTCTCTTGATTCTCTAACATGTTGCTCAGGATAAAATGTCAACATATCCACAAGACAACACCTGACTGAAAAGATTATACTATTGGATTTGACCTATTCTCTATCTTTCAGGTTCTCTACCTTTTTCAATGCCTCTCACTTTTTTTCCCAATTCTCTGGACAAACGATATAATTGCTGTTCTCTATGATCAACTTATCCAGCTCTATATGGAATCAATCTGACCCATGCTGCCAGGCTACTAATAATCTCATCTCCCTCTAGTAGGATCAATACTGCTGTCTGCTCTGTATGAAGGTTCTGCCTTACAATGCTCATTTTCTTACTTCTCAATTATTATGCATCCACAAATGTTCATTTGCATTCTCACATCTACTCTAATAAAATAAAAAAATGCAAATTGACCATACCTCTGTGATGCCCACCAGCCAATCAGAAGTGAGTATACAAATTAATCCAAGAAAGATGGCAGGTTAATTTGCATATGCAGGGCCAAACCTGAGTCCCAGGTATGGGTGCCAAGCCCACAGCCTTCCAGGACCATCAATGCTCTGGGAGGAGAGGGTGGCCTCACAGCTTGACAGCAAATAGCAGGGTCTGCTTGGCCATGGCCACAGCAACCTGCAAGCAGGCAAGTGGGCCAACAGGCAGCACCCAGCAGGGTTTGCTTGCCCATTGCCATGGTGTGGAACAGGCAGGCCCCACAGAGAGCAGAGAACCATGGGGAATGGCCCTAAACCTTCAGTAGGACATTCCCTGAGGGCTCTCAGATTAGAGAGGGTGCAGGTCGGGCTGAGGTACCCACCCCAGTGCATGAATTTCATGCACTGGGCCTCTAGTTTATAATAAAACTTAACTTGTAAAATAATCACAATAAATTTCCCACCAATCAAAGTAATAGGATTTTCACAGTAATATCTGTATTCAACATCTCACATCTATTTTTTAAAATATGTTGTTATTGATTTCAGAGAGGGAAAGGAAGAGAGAGATAGAAAAATCATTGATTGGATGCCTCCTGCACACCCCCACATTGAGGATCCAACTACCAACCTGGGAATGTGTCAGGACTGAGAATCAAACCATGAACACCTGGTTCTTAGGTCAATGCTCAACCACTGAGCCATGCCAGTTGGGCAAATCTCATCTTTTGAACTAAGCTATTTTGGTTTCTACTGAGTTTGCTGGTCTTTCTCCATACATCACAAATAAAGATGTTTCAATTAACAATGTAAATTCTTTATTCTTTTTTTAAATAAAAGAAAAATTTAAAAATGTAAGTTTTGCCTGGCTTTCAGCATAAGTCACAGAGATTGTAGCTTGGTAAAGTGGGGAGGAGGATGGGACTTTGTAGTCTCTTTCTGGGAACCCATCCTGACAAGATTGTATTCTCATCTGTATACAAATTACACCCAAGTCTTTGTTTATAGCCCTTATTAACCTGTAGTTCGTTTCTAAGAAAGGACTGGATATAAAACATACTCTACCACTTTGTATATTAAAGTAGAGCCATTCATCTCCACTAGCAATGCATCACCACAACTAATCTTCCCAACTCCTTTTTCTGCAGTGGATATCAGTCTCCCTCATCTACTAATGCCAGATTATTTCTCCCTAATCAGTACTTTTGCCATGCCATTTCTCTGCCTTTAGCACTCCTTGTGACTCTTTACTATAAAAAACCACTGGTTCCCAACATGCCTGGAGGATAAATATCAGTCTACATAGATAAGTCACAGAAAGGCCTGGTTGTAAAATTCACACTATAGCTCCTTCTTGATATCCCTGAAGAATTTGACAGGAAGCAAATGTATTTGGTTAAGGTTCACCTCTCATTTTCCAAATTTACATAAGCAAATTAACCCCTCCTCTCCCTCAACAACCAGTGACATACTTTTGGAAATGTGGCCTAAAAAAGAAGTTCAAATTTAGCTTGCAGTCAAGGTCCCCATATATAATATAGTTTTAAATTAAATTATGTGTAAACATTGCCCACTTCCCCCAGTACCAAAATTCAGCCACACAGCATAGTGTTTTTCATATAGATATAGATAGATATAGATATAGATATAGATGACATAGATATAGACATATAGATATATATTAATTATTGATTTTTTTACAGAGAGGAAGAGAGAGGGATAGAGAGTTAGAAACATCGATGAGAGAAAAACATCTAACAGCTTCCGCCTGCACACCCCCTACTGGGGATGTGCCTGCAACCAAGGTACATGCCCTTGACAGGAATCAAACCTGGGACCTTTCCGTCCACAGGCCAATGCTCTATCCACTGAGCCAAACCAGTTTCGGCAGCATTGTGTTTTTCATTCAGAAATTATATGAATATATAGTCTACAATTTGTTTATGCTTGTTGTATATTCTCCTCACTTCTAATTTTTGTTTTTTGTTCACATAATATAACCCCTTTGCTCTTCCTCAACTTATTACAGTATACCTAATTTCAAGTTTAACTAAAATAACTTATTTTTACAGTCCACAAATAATTCTCTGATCTTTTAAATGTGTGTACCATTCATTGACAATTAACTTTCTTGGTCATATGCTATGACTTTCTTATAAATGGCAAGTTTCCTAAAGACAAGCTCATATTTAATCATCATATACTCACCATCATGATCATAGGGATGCAAACATTATTAAAGCTAAATAAATATGGTTTAATTTACTTATTTTAACTTTGAAAGTAATTTATTATATTTACCCTGTCTTCAATGCCCTTTATATCTAAATCAGTAAAGGTCTTTCACTTTTACTCAAATCTTTGGAGGCCGTAATGTTCTAGAACAGTGGTTGGCAAACTCATTAGTAAACAGAGCCAAATAGCAACAGTAGAATGATTTAAATTTCTTTTGAGAGCCAAAGTTTTTAAACTTAAACTTCTAATGCCACTTCTTCAAAATAGACTTGCCTAGGCCATGGTATTTTGTGGAAGAGCCACCTTCAGGGGCCAAAGAGATGCTTGTGGATCGTGAGCCGCAGTTTTCCAACCACAGTTCTAGAATAAATAACTTTGGATTTATGTTTATTGACTGGAATATTGATTCAATATTCATTCAGTGACATCTATTGAGCACATACTATATACAATGTGTATGTGTTTTGAAAGATATACATTCATATAAATTTGAATTCATACTATGTTTTAGTTCTTAACAAGTCTTCAGTATATACCTTACTGTACTTCTAATTTTGCATTCATGAACATGCGATAATTTAGAATTAAAATAAAAAAATAATATGAAGTCAGATAAAAAATAGCAATAGACTAAAGATTTAGTTTTGCAATCTTGCTAAATTATTTTTTTCTTTAATCTTTAATAAGAAATAAATTAAAAATGATCTTATTTCTGAATACTTGGAAACATGTAAGAATTATTCAAAAAATTGACATTAAAGTATCGTATCAAGAAATATTTCCCAAATATACATATTTGCCATATTAATTCCTATAAAATAGAAAGAAAAGGGAAGTTCCAATTGCCTTTTAAAATGAATATGTAAAAATATTTTTCAAATAATTGAATTGTGCAAAATATTATTTTTTTTCTACGGTATGGGGGGAACTTTAGCTCTAGAATTTGGATCATCAGGTAATGAAATCCTCCCCTTTCTTTCAGGGAGGACCATCCCTCCCCCAATTGTCACCCCAGTCCCCCAGATCTTTTGGCTTCACCCAAAAGGCAAGTGTTATTTTACATTCTACTCTGAAACCACTTCCTTCAAAGAGGAACCCTCCTCACATGTCTTTAATAAAACAAAAGGATTTCCACATGTGCACATTTAAAGGAACATTCACAAACAAAATTACTATAGAATGATAATGAAGCCAATTTCTATAAATGTCACATGAAACTAAGTAATATTACAACAGACACACTCATACCACATCCTGTTACAAATATCTCTTCATTTCCCCCCCACACATGAATATCTGTTGAATATATTCATAGAGTATAGAACACAATAATTTTTCAAAACTTAAGATGAATTTAACATGACTTCTCTGGGCTCATATTTTTTTTTGCATCTGTAAAATGGGAGAAAATATTTATTTGAAAGATTTTTGTGAATTATTTTGGTTCAATTATGTAAACTGCTAGCAAACTGCAAGTGTTCATTATTATCATTATAACAAGGAGGAAATGGTATTGCTGATTCCAACTTTGAAGGAGGAAACAAGGGAGTAAAAATGTCCTCCTTCATCTTCATACTACCTTGAATGATACTTGAACCCTGTCATGAAGGGTAGAAAGTGGATCGATACTTGTGCATTTCTAGAACAATTACAATAAAGGGGATGATTTGAGTCCCAGCCACACACATTGTGTGCTTTTAAGCAAATCACGTAAGCGCATTAGAACTCATTTTATTCCACTGAACAATAATGCAAGGGAGGCACTTTATGACCTTTAAGCAATATGCTCACTTACAGTGTCTGTGCAAGACACTGCACCCATGAAATTGAGAAGTAAACAAGTGAGAATAGAGTGAAAAACAACAACAACAAATTTTAGGGTGTTCCTAATGCCATGCAGTAGTAAATGCCGTTAGCTGATTAGCTGAAAATAGTCATTTTTGATGACAGATGCTTCCTGCTTGTGTTTAATTGGTTTAGGAAGCTCATTAGGGATGCTATCCTGGAGAATGATTTTGGTGGGTAGAATATCTGATGACTCTAAGGCAAACGTATTTCTTTCAGCTGGTGAATTAATCTCTCCATAGACTCAATTTGCTTTTTATTAACTGGCACTATCCCACAGTTGCAATAGCCTTTCAAACCCATAAATACTGGCAATAGGTGGCTCACACACACAATGTGTTTACTGTGAAAGAGAAACATATTCATCAAATTCAAAAATCTCTAAACATGAGAACAATTGAATGTGCTTCAAAATCCTATATGCAATGATCTATCTCTAAAACATTTCCTCAATCTTCTTACAATCCTTTACACAGATATACAAGAAGCAAAGATATTTAGAAACCATTAGTCTTCATATATGTATCTTTAGTCAATAATTCAAATGTAGACATGGTAAAATCTGCTTTTTTAATGACTTTATACTATTGATGGAAAATGTGTAAGTGAAAATCAAAATGTTGACAAATTTCAAACCAGATAACTAAAGACATAGAAAAAACCTGCAATTTTGTTTTTTTCATAAAGAATCTCTAAAGAAGACATTTTAAGAAGAGCCTGACAAAAATCTTTATATATAGGGTGCTGCAAAAGCAGGTTTACATTTTTGGATACATGAAAAAGTTTATTTTTATATTATTAATTATTAATTATTATATTACTAGAGACCTGGTGCATGAAATTCATGCACAGGGGTATGTGTCCATCAGCCTAGTCTGCACCCTCTCCAATCTGGGACTCCTCAAGGGATGTCTGACTGTCCATTTAGGCCTGATCCTGGTTGGGCAGTTTAACACCCCTCTCACAATCCAGGACTGCTGGCTCTCAATCACTCGCCTGCCTGCCTTCCTGATTGTCCCTAACTGCTTCTGCTTGCCAGCCAGATCACCCCCTAACCACTCACCTCCAGTCTGATTGATGCCTAACTGTTCCCCTGCTGGCCCAATTGCCCCTAAATGCCCTCCCCTGCTGGTCTGGTTGCCCCTAAATGCCCTCCCCTGCTAGCCTGGCTGCCCCTAACTGACCTCTCCTACTAGCCTGGCCTCCCCTGCTGGCCATCTTGTGGTGTCCATCTTTTGTCCACATGGGGGCGGCCACCTTTGACCACATAAGGGCAGCCACCTTGTGTGTTATAGTGATGATCAATTTGCATATTACATCTTTATTATTTAGGATTTTCTATAGGACCAATGGTAAGCCTATATTTGCCCCACCATGTATATACATGCAAATATACACATATATATGAATTTAATTTTGTTACAAAGCAATTAGTAGCTGCACTTTAATAAATTTAACTGAAAACTATAAAGGCATATATGGGAAATAGGAAAACAACAGTTCAAAACATTTTAAAAGTAGAGCTCTGATTCAAAATTTCTCAATGTGTATTTTTAAATTACCTCTGTAACATATTTTTTAAAAATATATATTTTATTGATATTTTACAGAGAGGAAGGGAGAGAGATAGAGAGCTAGAAACGTCAATGAGAGAGAAACATCGACCAGCTGCCTCTTGCACACCCCCTACCGGGGATGTGCCCGCAACCAATGTACATGCCCTTGGCCGGAATCGAACCCGGTACCTTTCAGCCTGCAGACCGACGCTCTACCACTGAGCCAAACCGGTTTCAGCTGTAACATATTTTTTAAATGAGACCTTAAAAAGCTCACAAATTCATAGATACAGAGAGTAGACTAACAGCCGTTAGAGGGAAGGTGGTTGGGGAACTGGGTGGAAAAGGTGATGGAATTAAGCAAAGAAAAACATCTCACAGACAGACAACAGTATGGTGATTACCAGCAGGAAAAGAGAGCAGGGGGGGGGGTGGAAGAAGGTTTTCCTTTAGGGGGGATAAATGGTGATGGGAGACTTGACTTGGGGTGTTGAACACACAATACAATATACAGATAATGTATTATAGAGCTGTACATCTGAAACCTATATAATTTTATTAACCAATATCACCCCAAAAAAATCCATGAAAAAAATAAATCTACATACAGACTCTCATTGTTTTGCAATGTAGCTTCCCTTCCCCCAAATCTCCACCTCTGTTCCCATCTCCACCCCAACTCACTCCACCTTTCTCACGATCACAGTCATCTTTTAAACTTTGTACGTATACCAAACTTTCCCAGGCTCTCTCATTCCAATTTAGAAAATAGTTTATCTACAAAACCTAACTATTGCAAATATCCAGATTTATATTTTCAAAAAAGCAGCTAAACCTTTACACACTACTCTACCTAAAAAGCCAAACCCATTTTACAATATGTGAGGTTATGTTAACTTGACCAAGCACAGAAGTCATTTCTGTGGGCTTTCTTGTCAGTGCTTGCTTTAACTCTGAGCTCTCTGATCTTGGCCCCTGTTGCACCAGCCATTTGAAAGGTCACTGTTTTGTTAACATTTGGTTTATGCAATGCAGCCTGGCAATTTATAAAAGTCTTATGATTTTGTAAATAGTAGAATACTGCACTTAGAAAAGGTTTACTACATGCACTCTCTGGCCTGAAATACTGCAAAGAAGTCATTTTCTCTTGCTCCCAAAATAAAGTTCTGTATGTCTCCTTTCCACCATGCCTGATCCTTAAGTCTACCTGAAAAAACATCTTTAGTTCCATCTTTTGAGTTATCCTATCAAAAGTGCCCAGGTAAGTTTACAATTAAAATGTGTCCTAGTCCAATCTCTAAACTAGACTTCACAGGGAAGTCATTCAACTATTACATTGTAACCATTTCCCTTTAACCATTAACACTGAGGTCACGGAAAGACAGAAGAGAAAAAAGTAAGAAGAAAAGGAAGCAGAGGAGGAAAGAAGGAAGGAAAAAAAGGGAGAAAGACACTAATCATGATACATTGCCAACACAAGGCTTCCCTGATTATAAAGTATTTTATTTCTTAATTCATCAAAATTTCCATTGCCTTTTTAAAGAAATGGGAAGGATGGAAAATTCATTTAAAACCTGGCATTGACAACTAATCTAGATTTACTTCATTGGCCAGCTGTGCAGAATTCATTCTCAAATCCTCCATTAAAACATTCTACAGAAGACTCACCTAAAGTTTCCTGATCTGTTAAAGGTCGCTTCCAAAAGGAGCTCATTCTGATCCCATTCAGTAGGACACCCTTGTGTATGCCAGATGGCAAGGAAAGTTATGTCTTCACAAATGTCATCCTGATTTTCACCTTTGCATTGAAATCCCCTTAATCTATCTTTCTTTACATAAACTACAAAGATATACCAAATGAGGATTAAGACGATGTGGTTTTACTAAACATTTGAGAAATAATTTGAGGAAAATAGGTGAAATTTGAGGCTGTGGAGAGTTTAGACGGGTATGTGACTGAGATTCTAACCCAAATTCTCCTATTAACTATTGAAATGTGTGACCTTAAAGCATTTAAGCTTACTTGTCCTAAGTGTTTCATGTGAAAATAAGAGGAGGCTGGAAGTCCTCCAAGGTGTCTTATAACTCCAAAATATTCAATTCTAACACATTTCAAATCATTCTAACATTTGGTGTAGAAATGGGTATTCTGTCCCCATTTCAAGAATGGGGAAGGCTTTCTGCAGCCCTTCTTGTCCTTAATTTCATTTGTTTTCCTTTTTTGTGCTGGATTTAACTTTGGGATTAAAACAAACAAACAAACAAAAAAACCACAAAAAACTATAGTATGCATTTCTTGTGAGTTGAATTATGTTTCTGCCAAAATTTATGTTGAAGTCCTAAGTCCAGTATCTCAGGAATATGACCGTATTTGGAAACCGGGTCTTCACAGAGGTAATCAAGTTAAAATGAGGTTATTTAGGTGTGTTCTAACCCAATGTAATTAGTGCCCAGGTAAAAGGGGGGAGTTTCAACACTGAGACTTAAATGCACAAAGAGAAGACTATATTAAAAGACACTGGGCTTAATTTTGTGTGTGTGGTGTAAGGTGGTGGTCTAGTTTCATTTTTTTTGCATGTATCTGTCCAATCTTTCCAACATTATTTATTGAAGAGACTATTTTGACTCCATTGTGTGCTCTTGCCTCCTTTGTCTAAATAAACTCAAAATGGATAATGGACTTAAATGTAAGCCGGGGAACTATAAAAATTTTAGAAGAGCCTTAGACAGCTTGGCTCAATGGATAGAACATTGGCCTGTGGACTGAAGGGTCATGAGTTTGATTCTGGTTAAGGGCATATGCCTGGTTTTAGAGCCCAATCCCCAGAGTCATAGAAGTATGGAACAGACTGTCCAACCTATGAGAGAAGGCAAGGGGTGAGGGGGTTAGGGATCAACCAAAGGGCTAATACACATGCATATAAGCATAATCAATTGACACAGACAGTAGGGGGTGAAAGCATGTGCTGCAGGGCGTAGGCACCCTGGGAGAGGTCAATGGGGGGAAAAGGAGACATGTAATACTTTAAACAATAAAGAATTTATTTTTTTTTAAAAAAGAGACATACTGGGAGAATCCATGAGAAGGTGAGGATTGGCCAGGTACAGTCACAAGCCAAGGAATGCCAGTGGTCACCAGTCAGCCACCAAAAGCTAGGAGGCAGGCATCCCTCAGAGCTCTCAGAGTCCTCTGAGGGGCTACGCTTGCTGATGTCTTGATTTCAGACTTCTAGCCTCTAGAACTGTGACACAATACACTTAGGATGTTTTAAACTAGTGATACCTTGTTACAACAGCCTTAACAAATGAATACAAAGATATACACTAAAAAGTGCATGAATTCTAAATGTGCAACTTCAAGAAATATTTTTTTTTCATTTTAATCATTTTAAATACCTTTAAATGTACCATTAAGTGGCATTAATTACATTCACCATGCTGTGCAACCGTTACCGCCATTTTCAAATATCACCCCAGATATTCTATAACCATTAAAAAGTAACTCCTGCCAGAACCGGTTTGGCTCAGTGGTAGAGCGTCGGTCTGCGGACTGAAGGGTCCTGGGTTCGATTCCGGTCAAGGGCATGTGCCTTGGTTTCGGGCACATCCCCGGTGGGAGGTGTGCAGGAGGCAGCTGGTCGATGTTTCTCTCTCATTGACGTTTCTGGCTCTCTATCTCTCTCCCTTCCTCTCTGTAAAATATCAATAAAATATATTTTTTTTAAAAAGTAACTCCTTCCTTCTCCTTCCTGCTAGCCTCTGGTACTTTTTGTCTCCATGAATTTATTCTAGGAACTGCATATAAGTGAAATCATACATTTATCCTTTTCAAAAATTGATCGTTGAGGGGAGAATGGAAGAGAGAAATATGAGAGAGAAGCATCAATCAATTGATCAGTTGCCTTCCGCACGTGTCCTAACCTGGGATTAAACCTTGAATTAGCAACCTGGGTATGTGCCCTGACCAGGAATCAAAATGCCACCTTTGGGTGTACAGAACAACACTCAATCAACTGAGCCTCACCGGCCACGGCCATACATTTATCCTTTTGTTTGTGGCTTATCTCCCTTAGAATAATACTATTTTTCTTTTTATTGGGGTGACATTGGTTAATAAAATGAATAGATTTCTGTATAATTCTATACTACATCACCTGTAAATTGCATTGCATATTCACCACTCTAAGTTAAGTATCTTTCCATCACCATGTGTCCTCCTTTTACTGTCTTCTACCTTCCTCCATGCCCCACCCCTTCCAACTTTATTCTCGTTATAAGATTTTATGCAAAACATCTTCTGTGGTTCAATAAAAACTTGATATATTTCAACTTTGAATGACCATCACAGTGTTTTTGTCAGTGTTTAGCTGACATTTTGCTCATGTCCCTGTACCAGGTGAGTACCCTCAAATAGTTGGAACCTACCTACTGTGATGTATTTGTCATGTCATACCTCCATCTGGTATTTAGACGCTTAGTTTCACTATGTGGATTCAAGAATATTAACCTTTAACCTACTGAACCCTGAATAATATTATGCTTGTGTCTGGTTCATGAACCCTTTTTAGTATAACCCTTACTTAGCTGTATTACTATATAATTTAAACACACACAAAAAAGAACTGGCTCTTTAAATAATTTATTGCTCTTTACCTCATATAACTTAATTTCACATATTAATAGTTAATATTTTCATGTAAAAATTACACATTAGTATCTTTTGATATGTATCTATGCCAGAGGCATATGAGAACCATGTATTTGTTATGCAAACTGGCTTCCTGCTAATGCTACTCTCATCTCCTCAATCTTTCCTCTCTTCCATGTGTTCACTGCCTATCATTTTTTTAGCTGTCCACCTCAAAATATGCAATTTCTCTTTCCTTAGATCATGATGCTTTCTCAACTAATATTACCCTTTTTCTCTGTGCAGCTGATTCTATCTAAGTATGAGGCTAAAGTACGTGAACGGCTTATCAAGACTTTTTCTTAAGGGTTGGGTTGAAAAAAAATTATCCCTACAAAATGGCACTTAAATATGAAGACAGTAAATGGCCAATTCATAGCCATCTAGGCACCGTCACTGACTCCTCTTCTATGTTGTCAGTTATAGCTCTAAACCACTAGAAATCTCACAATAAAAGCTGAAAGGAGAAGGGAAAAGTGTGTGATCGTGTGCATCCACACATGTGCACAGATGTATGCATGTGTGACGGCAGCTGCTTGAATGCAGTCGCCTGAAGGCCTGATAGGGAAAGATTCATTTCCAAGCTCACTCGCACAGTGTGGGCAGGATCTCGTTCCCTGCAGGTCATTGGACTGAGGACTCCCCATCAAGCACCTCACAACATGGCAGCTCCTTCATCACAGCAAGTGGGCAAGAGGGCCAAAGCGAGTAATTGCAAGAGAGGGAGAGGGCCAGCAAGAGATGCAGGTCATAGATTTTATAACCTAATCACAGAAGTAACATTCAATTATTTTTGATGTATTGTGCTCATTAAGGGCCAGGCATTAGATCCAGCCTACACTAAGGAGAGGGGATCACACAGAGCATGAATACTAAAAGGTGGGGATCGCGGAGAGCTACGTCAGACACTGCCTAGGTGCCTCTTCCGCTATTATGTTATTTTTCTTTGGAAAACACTTAAATTAAGCTCTATCAGCTGTAGGGGCTGGGAACATCCAGCCCACGAAATCGTTTGGTCTGGCTCTGCCAAGGCATTACCGGTGAGCTAATTAAATGTTTGACCAGATACAGCAGGCTAATTTATAAGCTGACAATTGTGTACGGCCCATGAATGACGTTATAAACATCCCAACGGTCCTTGGCAGCAAACAGGTTCCCCATCCTGGAGAGTAACGGTCTCTGTAATTTTTTGTCCCTCCCTTAAAGCCCTGATTTACATGGGTACATAGAGCGGCTTGTTTCCCTTCCTAGCCACCAGCCTCACACATGACTCACGTGTAGAGTGGAGACCACTGTGTTGTCTGCCTAAGTCTGTCTTCAAAATCTATACATTATTGACATGCCGGTGACCGGTTTACCCATTCCGGGGAACCGTTTGATTTCCCATTTTCCTCATTCTCTCGTCTCAGGAGCGTTGATTGCTTTCTACACCTAATTTCGACTTCTCTTTGTCAGCAAGGCTTCTGTAATAACAATCCACCGGCTACAATTTCTCTTTTCTCATTTCTGCAATGTCATTTTCTTCATTCCTGTGCAATTTCCAGTAAAAGGGACCCTTTCTAAACATTTCCCAGCAATACGTGCTCCTGCACAATGTGACCGACTGCTCCGGTCGGGTTGTAATATCCGGCTCTCTTCAGTTATCCTTTCCCTTTTCTTGGTTGAGCACAAGAATGATTCTACGCCAAAGAGAACTTTCCTTGCCATTGTGTACAGAGTGAGATGGGAAGCGGGTAATGTTGGAAGGATGTCCTGAGAATTGCTAAGATGTTGCTGTATGAACAGTTTCTACCCTTCTTTGAATGCCTATTTATATTGTTGATGTTTCTCTTTGAGATATCAAAGTTGACAAATCAATTATTTTAAATGACTATACTTTTGAAAATAGATGAACGAAGTTGAATAACAACAAATATCCTAACCTTAAGGATTTCTCAGTATCATTATTGTAAATACATGGTAGCACGATGTCATTCATTTTTAAAAACAATACTGGTATTTAGAAAGATCTTCAGAGATGAAGTATGACTTTCTTGGAAAAAGGCATACAAAGTTAGCACGTAAAACAAAATTAAGAAAGTGATATTTGGAAATTTATGTTTTGAATTAACTTTCTTTTAATCCTCACATGAAGATATTTTCCCATTGATTTTTAGAGAGAGTGGAAAAGAGAGGGAGAGATAAATATTGATCTGAAAGAAACCAACATTGATCGATTGTCTTCTGTATGAGCCCCAACCAGGGCCCAGGCAGGGTAAGAGCCTGCAACCTAGGAATGTGCCCTTGACCAGAATCAAACCCAGGACCATTCGGTCCTCAGGCCAACACTCTATCCACTGAGCCAAACTGGGTAAAGCTGAATTAATTTTTAAGGATCTATCTTAAAAAATATGTTCAGAAAACAATGTATAAATTTTAATCATTACTATTCACAGGAAGGTAAAGGGTTTCATAAATTGTCTCAGTAAACTTTCCTGACCTTTACCTATTCAGTTTTTACCCCTTGTTTACAATCTGACTGAGCTGCAAAGTTGTAACCATTATCCAATCAAAATGAAAACTAAAAGGTCAGGATATTGTATAGTATAGTTGCTTTTCAAAAACTGTGCATGGCTTTCAAATTCTGGCACATTTTTGCAAGGCCTTACTTGTAAAATAAATACATGATGACATAAATAAGACCCAGGCTCCTGGTGAAACTTGTAATGAACATAAAAAAGAAGTTCTACTCCCTGTCTTTTAAAAAAATTTTCATATTTTCAATGTAGTCTTCAGAATTCTAATAAGCTAGGTATGGAAATGTCATAAAATAAACAATGTTGCAGCTGTCATAAAAACTAACAATATTGTAAATATTTTCAAGGCTGCAAATTTCAAATTAAGAACTTCCTTAGAACCTAAACCGGTTTGGCTCAGTGGATAGAGCTTCGGCTTGTGGACTGAAAGGTCCCAGGTTCGATTCCGGTCAAGGGCATGTACCTTGGTTGCGGGCACATTCCCAGGTAGGGGTGTGCAGGAGGCAGCTGATAGATGTTTCTAACTCTCTATCCCTCTCTCTTCCTCTCTGTAAAAAAATCAATAAAATATATTAAAAAATAAAATAAATAAATAAAGAACTTCCTAATAGCCCTGGCCCTTGTGGCTCAGTTGGGTTGAGCATCATCCTGTGCACTGAAAGGTTGAAGGTTTGATTCCCTGTCAGGGTATATACACCTGGGTTTGGACTTCAATTCCTGGTAGGGGGTGTGTGCAAGAGGCAGCCGATCCATACTTCGCTTTCATATCTCTCTCTCTCTCTCTCTCTCTCTCTCTCTCTCTCTCTCTCTCTTTCCCTCTTTCCCTCCCTTCCCCTCTATCTCTAAAGGAAAAAATAACTTATTTATATTTAAAAATTAATAGATGCAGATACTACTTTGGAACTATCTGTGAGTTTTAGTAATTTCTATTATGGCAACCATACATTTATAGTTATTTGAAAATAAGAGATGATTATAAGATAGGGAATGCTGTCTCCTAAATTACCTCAATATGTGATCCAAAGAAGACAGTATCAAAGGTAAATATTTATTTTCTGCAGGACTAACTTGATGGGGGCATATAAAGTTTCTCTGTAGTTTATATCTTCAGTGCGTTAAAGCAGAACAAGGACATAAATTGTGTTTCAAAACATTTTTAAATTGTCTTGTTGCCAATATATCCTAACCATATAGAAGGAATAAAACCACACAGCTGAAGACGGGAGTGGGGGGGTGGGGGTAGACTGACTTATTAATTAGGAGAGGACTGAAGCAAAGTCTGCCAGTAACATTAAAGCTATCAAACCACAACAGGAGCAATAGATGGTGTTTCTGATCTGATTGGAAGTTGAGGTCGTAGAGAGAGTGCAAACATGGCCTCACTTACAGAAAAGTTTTGAGAAGTTGGAAAAAAAATGTGAGAAAAAGCAAAGATGATGGTTTGGGAATTAGGCCATATACAGAAAGGTGTCAGGATAAGCACCTAATTAAGCGCCCACAGGCAAAAGCAAGAGGAGGCAGATTTGGAATGGAACAAGAGGTTCCATTCTCTGGCACGGAGAATAAACTGAGGGCATTATTGCTGGTCTCATTTTTGTTCTCATAAGTGTATTTCTAGTATCACATGACCTCACTCATCTAGGGGAAATAATGAACAACATAAAGTGATTAACAAAAACAGACCTGGAGACAGGGAAGCTTTGATCAGACTGTCAAACCTCAGAGGGAAGGCAGGGGAGGATGGGGGTAAGAGCGAGAGATCAACCAAAGGACTTGTATGCGTGCATATAAGCATAACCAGTGGTCATGGACAACACGGGGGTGGGGACATCCATGGGGATGGATTTGTGATGAAAATGGGGGGATGAGGACAAATATGTGATACCTTAATCAATAAAGAAATTTTAAAAAGAGAAAGAAACTGAGGGCAGAGACCCAGAAGCCTGTGGCTACTAAAAGCAAAATGGTCAGCTCTTGATCAAGTGAGCAGTGTTTCTGAAAAACATAATAAACTTCGCTCTGAGCCCCAAGTAGAATTGTGATCTGCATGACAAAGGGCACCTCAAAGTGCCCAAGCTCCTGTTTCTCCAAGTCCAATTTCCTTCTAAAACTACCACACCAGCGTCATGACTGCTTCCTCTGCATTGGTGAAAGGATTTTAATAGTTACATTTCCAGAGATCATGTGATATCTGGAATATCGCGGCTATCACCAGACTAATGTCACAGTCTCCAGCCACATGGTTTGTGGCAAGTCACTTCTAACAAAAGCCAAAATGGATTTCACTTCTTCTCTGGCCTTGATTCGATTATTCAAGAACACTGGATAAAAATATCTTACCTTAGTTCCAATTCTAAGACTTTTTTTTTCTATTATTTTAATTTTATAAGCAAATATATTTGGAACCCTCCTCACATCTCTGCAATCTTTTCAGAAAAGACTCACTTTTGTGTTTGGCCATAATCCTGTTGGAAATGCAGCTGTCAATGTGCAATGAAACATGGATGTCCTGGTATTGGTGTCTGGTCTGTGTCTCTGCTTGCCTGTGGTTGGGGTGGCCATCATTAGTGTATTTGAAATGTAAGATAGAGTCAATCCTGCATCCCTGATCTGTACATCTCATATCAGAAACTGTGAAAAGCTGTCAGCCTATGGCCGTCCTGTTCCATACAACTGGAGAAGCCTCTTTTTTGCTAACTGCCTTGTTATGTGGATTTGCCCTCCTAAATAAATTTCATATACCTGTATGTCTCTTAATTTCCCTAATGCATGTTTTCATTCAGGCACCTTGGTTTCCCAACTAGACTCTTTTAGTAGGATCCTGATTGGTATACCTACCTCACTCTCAAACACAAATCCTAAGATATTCGCTAAAAGAAATTTTGCCATTGCAGTTTCCACATTGTGGTCCATGTGTTCTGTATATGTTGCAAATATTAAATTGCCACTTCTATGCTAAAATATTTTTAAAAATTATAAAGTTCAAACTTACTACTGTTCATAGTATCTGCAAGGTTTAAACCCTCTTTCCTTCACTCTCTCATTTCTTGATAACCCTTTATTCAAGTCCTAATCATAACAAGATTTTCTTGTCCCAGACACACCATCCTGTCTTACCTGGTCCTTTATAAGTGTTATTTAAAACTAGAGGTCTGGTGCATGAAACTCAGCCCAGCCTACACCCTCTCCATTATGGGACCCCTTGAGGAACTGCCCATCGGGATCAGGTCTAAATGGGCAGTCGGACATCCCTCTCACAATCCAGGACTGCTGGCTCCCAACTATTCACCTGCCTGCCTTCCTGATTGCCCCTAACCACTTCTGCCTGCCAGCCTGATTGATGTTTAACTGCTCCCCTGCCAGCCTGTTTTCCCCCCACTTTCCTCCTCTGATGGCCTTGTCACCCCTAACTGTCCTCCCAGCAGGGTTGATAGCCTCCAACTGCCCTCCCTTTCACACCTGGTCCCTCTCAGCTGCCCTCCCCTGCTGGCCATCTTGTGTCAACATGAGGGCAGGATCTTTGACCACATGGGGGCAGCCATATTGTGTGTTGGAGTGATGGTCAATCTGCATATTACTCCTTTATTAGATAGGATAGAGGCCTGGTGCATGGGTGGTGGCCAGCTGGTTTGCCTGAAGGGGGTCTAGGATCAGGGTGGGGGTTCCCTTGTTGTGTGGGGAAGCCTGGGTGAGGTTCCTGTGGAAGTTTGCAGGTCAGCCATGACCTCCAGCAACCCAAGAAGAGGCCCTGGTATCTGGAATTTATTTGCCTTCTGCAATTGAAACTTTGTAGCCTGGAGTGGAGGCCTAGGCCAGCCAGAGCAGGTGTAAAACTTGGTTTCCTCTGTTGCCAGGCACAACCCTAGCCTGTTCTCTCTAGCTCCATGGATGCCGCCATTTTTCTTGGGATTTATCTTCTATAATCGAAACTTTGTATCCTTGAATAGAGGCCTAGGCCAGCCAGGGTGTGTGGAAAGCTTGGCTTCCTCTATTGCTGGGGAAACCCAAGCTTCTCAAATGTTCTCTGTGGCTGCAGCCATCTTGGTTGGGGTTAATTTGAATACTGACTCTGACTGTCTGGTGGGTGTGGCTTGTGGAGCATAGTGATGATTAATTTGCATATTACTCTTTTATTAGGTATGAATTTAGAATATGCATTTCTTCAATTCCAAAATCATTTGATTCCCTGGTCTTTCAGGTCTCAGAATTTGCTCTTCTAAAAAAAATATTTTAAAAGAGTGAATAAAAGTCTAAAAGAGAATCATTAACAAAAGGATTTTAGATTGAAGGAAAATTTAAGGAAAGACCTGCATAACTTAAGGCTAAGCAGGAAGTGCTTATAACACCTCTTCAGTTTTGGTGAGGGATTATGAACAACAGGTTTAAAAAAAAAAGTATTTGTGGTGAGAGAAAACTCTACAGAAAAAAAATATTGGGGAGGCAAGATTAAGAGGATTTGATGACTGTGATTGGAGGGTCTGTTAGAGCAACCACAGGATAAAGAGGAACTACAGGAAGTTACTTATATTTTATGCTAGATATGTACATCAAAAATAATCTGCACAGATATGGCTATTAAACTTTTGAGCATTAAAACTGATGACTGAACAACAATCAGAAAGTAAATATGCACCCCTATGCTCATAGCAGCACAATTTACAATAGCTAGGATTTGGAAACAGCATAGGTGCCCATCAGCAGATGATTGGATCAAAAAACTATGGTAAATCTATGCAATGGAATACTATGCTGCCATAAAAAAGAAGGAATTCTTATCATTTGTAACAACCTGAATGGAAATGGAGAACATTATGCTGAGTGAAATAAGCCAGTCAATGAAAGAAAAACACAATATTATCTCACTCATTTATGGATAATAAAGAATATTATAAACTGATGAACAAAAAGATAGATACAGAGACAGTAAAGCAACAATCAGACTGTCAAATTACAGTGGGGAGGGTAGGGAGATATAAGGGAGATAGAGATAAACCGAAGGACTTGTATACATGCATATAAATATAACCAATGGGCACAACATTCTGGGGAGAGAGGGCATGTTTGGGAGGGGGGCAATGGTAAGATATGTACACAGATAAAAACTTAATAAAATAAATAAAATAAATAAAGATTGCATTTCCTTTTATAAGTTCATTTGAAATACTCTATTATTTTGCTTAAACATTCTATTTATTTTTGCTAGAATCAACTCTCTGTATTCACAGTATCTTTTCCCAAGAACATTTAAATAAACCTCATTGATTACTTGCAGATTACAATGGTGGATTCAGAGCTCAAAACTGAAGTTCTAAGAATATAATTCATTTAAACAATCCATAGCTGTATTCACTTCCCCAGTACCCCTAATCAGGAAGCTCTTTCTCACACCATAGTGAATTATTTTAATGATTATGTCCTGTGCAGGAAAAATAAAATAAAAAGCCAAGAATATCAATCCATTTGCAATTAAAACAAAACCTATTTCTGATGCCTCTGTGTACCTTGTCCTCATCTACACTAATAAAAGAGAAATATGCAAATTGACTGTCACTTTGCAATGCCCACAAGCCAATCAGGAGTGAGTATGCAAATTAACCTGACAAAAATGTCGGTGACCCCGGCACCTACCTGCTTTGGGCCTCTCAGCAACACGCATGCAGGTGCTGAGCGGCCAGGCAGGGCAGGACACCTGCTATGAGGGGGAATGATGGGGACAGAGAGGGACAGAGGGAGCTACAGGAGTGGCACTCTGGCTCAAGCAAAGACTGAAGGCTCTGGTCAGAGCAAAGATCTGGGTTCCTTGTGCAGGAGGAAAACCGGTGCAGGCAGCCAAGGGAATTAAGGCCTATTGATGAATCTTTGTGCCAAGGGCTTCTAGTAATTTATATAAAAATATGAACACAAAAGCTTGGGTCATATCAATGGCTGAACTAATTTAATATTTTCTGACAAGTATATATTTTAAAGGATGGTGGGGTTGTCATCTATAATGCCATTGCAAAGGATTTGATAAGGTCCAAAATGCTCTAGACTTCACACATAATCTGTTTTATACCTGCTACCCCAAATTCACCAAACTGCTTAGAGTGAAAATTTCAGCAGGGACTTCCATGAAACATAGAGATCTACCTAAAAATATCTTATCAGCTTCTTTTCTCTTATTCTTCAATTACAATCCCATACTTTCACCTTTTTCTTTCAGTACTCTAAGAATCACTTTTATCAAAGGAACGACTATAACAAAAACCCTAGATTCTCAGTTGATCTCTACCATAAAATAGCATATAATTATTTCATCTATGTTCTCTCAGAATTCTCAAATAAATTAATAATTGCGCCTACTTAAAGTGAGTACATGGGAGGATATATTTTAAAAACATGTGTAAGGTACTTCTGACTTCTAGAATGATAAAGACATCTGGAAATATACTCTCCCTTAAAATCAATGAAGACACTGGGAAAATTGTCCTGATCAACTTTTTCAGAAGTCTGAAAGTTAAAGAATTACAACCAATTGCAGCGTGCTTCTTTAGGAAAAGTGTTGAATCTCAGTGAGCTTTGTAACATTTCAGTTGGTCCTTTTCCCAGTCCCTGATCCCCAAGTCTACAGTAGCCTTAAAAATGAGTAGCCCCCAAATTGCATTGAAAAATCAAAAGCTTAGTAGTTATTGATGAGCCTGAATGGATGGGGAAGAAGAGGTTTGGATCTCCTCAAAAGCCACATCTTCCTAGTATGATCATTTACTTGACAGGGAAGTTTCCTGAACACCACTCACAGCCCTTGTCTATATTTTACCTGATTCATATAGCTCTGGATTCATAGCTCAGAAAATAGCTTCATTGCAAAAAACTGAAGGAAAAATATTTTAATGGCATGTTGGTCCTTTAGGAAGGGTAATATTTTTGAGATAAATAGTTACATTATTAAATGCTTAGTGTTTTTGTTATTTTGTTTTGCTTTGTTTTTAGTTACATATTTGGAATACTGTGAGTATATGCTCATCAGGGATTGCAAAAGAAAAGGTTTTTTTTTGCAAAATAAAAACCAAAAGCACTCTGTCCAAGAAACTGATTTGCTTATATACAAAAATCATATCTTTCCACACTGTCATCCAAAATTATGTTTCCAACCTCAGCAATCCCCATCAATCTATCTCATGCAATTTTTCACTTTCCTCTGAAAAATATCCTGTTCTTACAAACCTTGTCACCCTCTTTAGCATCAAAAACTTTACTCCATGTGAACGACTTGGCTTCATCTTTTACAGAGAAAGAAATTTTCTGGTATATACCACTTAAGCTTCCATACCCATGTCTATATATTATGGTCCTTTTTCTCCTATAGATTCTTTTAGAGGGAAATGAGTCCCTTCTACTATCCAAAATAAATCCTTCTCACTGTGCCATGCAAATCCATCCTTACCATATACTCACCAATATCACACACACCCCCGTTATAAATAGGCTCAAATTACACACATCATGTAAGAGCCTTTTAAAAATATTCTGAATTCTATTCTAGATATTGTCCTTCTCTACATTCATAGGCAAGGCCTTGAAAAGAAAAAAAACTATTAACTTCCTATCTTTAATTTTCTTCTTGTTCCTCTGGTGTCTGAACTGACTTTGTCCATCCCTCTGTCCGTTCTCTAAGTGAGTTAACAAAGACTTGCCAATGCAAGGGCTATGTTCTAGGCCTTTTCTGTGATAGCCCTTCTTGGCATGGTTTCTTGGGCCCTCCTTAAAACTCTATACCACTGCTTTCCTGACAATGTTTCTTCCTGACTTTCCTACTTTCATTCATTCATCTCACTTCTAGTATTTCTCCCTGCCTGCTCTTTAAAAATGGTATTTCTCTGGGTTTTATCCTTCTTATTTTATGCTTTTTGACTTCTTAGAAGAATATTATTTATTTAAATGATGCTAATCACTGAATATATGTTTAAGAATCCCAAATCCATAAAGTCTATCTGCCCTTTCTCCAGACCCTTCATGATATTCAGTTTCTAAATTATGCTTTCTGGATGTCCTAAAGGTACCACAAAATCCATGGCTATTGATAGTATCCCAAGAGTTTATATGAATTTCAGTTTGGCACTGGAATATTGCTTTGAATATTTTAGAGTTTTGGTTTAGGTTTAATTTTCTCTCTAGAATCATATACTCTTAAATTATTTATCTCACATTAGAGGCAAAAATAAAGCCACCCAAAATGTAGTCTCAGGTGAGTAATTGTTATTAAAACCTAAAAGGAAAACTACTAAATAACAGGCTGACTTTTCAGAATAGATAATTTTATTTCCTACGAGCAAGGGCATAATTTAAGACTGTAATTATTGATTTTAAATATTACTTGTAGAAATGACTTGAGGTAGTATGCATAAATTAATTTGATGTTATAAACTATAAGTCACCCATGTTTAAAGTTTCTCCCTAATTGCAGAGAAATTCAAATTTAAATTCATTTCCTCCAGTTTCTTTGCATCCTAATTAAATGATAGCTAGGGAGAACTCTGGAAATAGTGAATATATGCAGAAAAACACACTGGGAATCCACTGTGGACATGGCCAGTCTGGGGTAACTAACATAATCTGTGTAAAGACACTTTCAAGCTCAACAGAGTACTGTAAACAAGCTAGCTAATTATATCCCCAAGGAGTGGCATTGCTAATCCTTGTATCTGTCTTCTTTCATTGCAAAATAAAACAAAATATCTGTTTGGGGGTGAGCAGCTTGTTGGTAAATTTGTATATCAAGTAGTAAAATCTTAACTCCGACAGTCAAAAAACTTTAGAAAACTTAAAAAGTAATGTGGTAAGATAAATTATTTCATTTTTCAGAATCCATTAGGATTTCATGTGTTTCTCATTTGATGTTTAATGAGATGGTCAGTTGTTTTTCCTCTTTCCTGTATAGGCATGTATTGTATACTGCTTTGTGCTGCAAAGGATAAGATGTGATTAGTATTATTAATGCACATAAGAAATTTTTAATTCCCAAACCACTATAATAAATATTTTAGTAAAGCTGTAACTAGGCAATTAAATATATTAATACACTGTGGGGCAAAAGGAGGTTTGCAGTTGTTCCTATGGAAAATCCTACCTAATAAAAGAATAATATGAAAATTAACCATCACTCCGCTACACTCACCAGCCATGCCCACCAGCCAATCAGAGCAATTATGCAAATAAACTCAACCAAGATGGCTATGGCCACAGAGAACAGGAGGAAGAACAGAAGAAGCCAGGTTTTCTGCCTTCCCTAGTTGGCCTAAGCCTCCACTCAAGGCTACAACAGTTTCAATTATAGAAGGTAAACCAATCCAAACACAAATGTTGGCAGCCACAGAGTGAGCAGGAGGCTTGGCTCCTCTCCAGGCTACAAAGTTTCAATTGTAGAAGATAAATAAATTACAGATACCAGGGCCTCTGCTTGGATTGCTGGGGGTGTGACCGGCCTGCAAACCACACAGGCCCCTAGCTCAGAGCGGCCCACACCCCAAGTGAACCTCCACTCTGATTCGGGACACCCTTTAGGGCAAACCAGCTGGCCCCCACCTGTGTCCTAGGCCTCTGTCCTATCTAATAAAAGAGTAATATGCAGATTGACCATCACTCTAACACACAATATGGCTGCCCCCATGTGGTCAAAGATCCTGCCCCCATGTGGACCCAAGATGGCCACCACAAGATAGCCAGCAGGGGAGGGCAATTGGGAGGCACCAGGCCTGCCAGGGAGGGTAGTTGAAGGCCATAAACCCTGCAGGGGAGAGCAGTTAGGGGCGACCAGGCTGGCAGAGGAGGGATGCTGGGGACAAACAGGCTGGCAGGGGAGCAGACATCAATCAGGCTGGCATGGGAGTGGTTAGGGGGTGATTAGGCTGGCAGCAGAAGTGATTAGGGGCAATCAGGAAGGTAGCCAGGTGAGCTATTGGGAGGCAGCAGTCTTGGATTGTGAGAGGGATGTCCGACTGCCCAGCTGGACATCCCTCAAGGGGTCCCAGAATGGAGAGAGTGCAGCCTGGGCTGAGGGACATCCCCATCCCCTACCCCCTGTATGAATTTCATGCACTGGGCTTCTAGTAATATAATAATTAATAAATAATAATAACAATAATAATAATAATACAAAAATAAACTCAATTTCAAGTACTCACGACTGTAAATCTACTTTTGTCTCACTCTGTATACATTAACTAATTAGAAAAACTTACAGCACTCATTTAGCAAGCTTAAGGACTTTTCATGTTTATCATTCAATTGTATTTAATTTTCTGTGAATTTACTGCTCATATCCTCATTTCACATTTTGTTTTTATCTTATCGGAATGACTGTTATTTGATCTGCATTTTGTATTTGAAAACCAAAATCAGGGGTGCTTCTGCTGGTAAGGCATCGTTCTTACCACGACAGAGACAATTTTAGAGATATGAATAATTAGTAAACTGTTACAGTCACATTTATCATATCTAATTATCAAGAAACAACAGAGAGCCCTGGCTGGTTAATTCAGTTGGCTAGAGCTCTGTCCCAATAATCCAAGGTTTTAGGTTGGATCCACAGGGAGAGCACGTAGAGGAATCAATCAATTAATGCATATGAAGTAAGTAGAACAACAAATCAATGAATCTCTCTCAAGTCTATCCATATCTTTTTTAATCCACAGAAGTTAGCTATTATATGGCAAAATAATACCATCTCTTACCATGTGTGATATATAATATATACTATACATAATTGAATAAATATTTTGGCTTTCAGAAATTCAAGAATTCAAATTCAGCTATAATATTTATAGTTTGTCACAATCTTAATTTCCATTTATGAGAAATAGGTTAATACTCTGCATGGATATGCTCAAATTGCTATTAACATAATCCTTTAGAGGTACCTGGTGCAATATTTGACTTTTTCTTTTTTTACCTCTGAATTTAAGTTTTTTCCCATTCTTTTTATTTTGTAAGAAAATTTATTCTATTTGTTTTTCTCTTCTCCCCTTCTTTTCTTTTTCTTGGAACGAGAATAGCTGAGAGTGTAAAGAAGAAAGTAAAGCTTTAAAAATTATCTGGCTTAAAAATATATGTGAAAATGACCAATTTCACCTTTAGGGTCCATAGTACAATTGGAAATAACTGGTCCACTCTCATAATCATTCTGTAAGTACAGATTTATTTCTGTAGAATTCTGAGATAGAAGCAGCATTGGATTAAACCTGATTGCCAATCCATTTTAGGCAATCAGAGAAACAACAGTGGAATTTACAACATCACATAGAATGATGGAATGCCATAAGGGTTTTGCACTGTAGAAAGGTTTTGGTAAAATTAATAAAGGGGACTCAATTTAGATGACAAGCACTTTGTTCTGTGGTTGACTTGGTGGCTTTTTAAAAAATGTGTTATTTTGTACTCTACATAGATACCTACACATACAGTAGAATTGTTCAAGTAAGAAAATTAACATTGATACAATACTGCTAACTTATCAGCAGATCACATTAGCATTTTGCCTACAGATGGAACCAACCCTTTCGACACCTCAATTTCAGATTTATGGCCTCTTGAACAGTGAGAAAATAGAACTCTGCTGTTGTAAGCCACCCCATTTTAGGTAATTTGTTATTGCAGCCCTAGGAAAATAATACAGCTGTCATAAATGCTGTGCATATAAATTTTTATTGTGATTATAAAGTGTGACTTGTAATATTTATATCCTGAGAGCCACACTGATGTTTTCTATGGGCTTAATATACGATTATTTGTCTTTTTATGAAGGTTACCTGGTGCTTTAGAAGAAGACGCATTTTTTTGGTTTTGTTTTCAGAGAATAAATTCCAATATCCACCCATAATATCTACCTTATCGACTTTTGTTTAGGTCTTCTATCCTTATTTACATTTTGTCCACTTAATGTGTCTTCTTCTATTAAGAGTGTTTTATTAATGCCTTTTACTACCTATTGTAATTCTAATCCTATCTCCTAGCATTTGCTGATAGTTTCCGCTTCATAAAAGTCACTCCTGTATCACACAGAACATTAATATTCATATACATTATGCTTTCATTGTGAATTGTGGTCTTTACATTAAAAAACACCCATCTTTTTAAAGCTTTTGCTTTGAATTCCACTTTTTCTGATATCAGGATTGCTATATTTGCTTCCTTATGGTTTTTATTTTGTTCTTTTTGTCTCATATATTTTTGTTTATTTTTTCCCTCCTATGTTGAACCACTTTGTTTTAGGTTTGTCTTTTGTACAAAGCATGTGGATATCTTGCATGTAAGATGAAAAAAAAATTTTGTCAATAGGGAGAGATAGATACATTCACATTTATATCTATAACTTCTATATTTGGTATAAACTCTGTATTAATATTTTGATATATTCTGATACATGTTCACTGTTTTTCTTTCTCTGTAAAATCCATATTCATCGCTCTTTACCATATGTACATATATACACACATATACATATTTTTAAAGCATGATTTCTTGTCATTCTAGTGCTTACCTCTGTATTTAAATATTTTTAAGTGTGAACAGTTCCATAGTATTTTATTACCTTTTTGTACTATGGCTTTGTTGAAATTACTCTGGGTAGTGTGCTCCCCAATTCTTTGGTGCTCTTTTATAATTCTCAACCTTATATTTTCTTCTCTTTTTTCTTTTATCAAACAATTACTAAAAAGCACATCTTACCTTTCTGCCTCACACCTCTCCCTAGGACCCATGTGTTCTGGAAATGGTGCTTCAGAGAGCTCAATGTCTGAATCCTTTCTGTGGGATTCCATGTGCCCTCTACCTAAGCACTACATTTATTTGTATTTTCAGACTTGTGAATGACTCAGTCTTCTGGTGTGGGTTTTAAAACCTGTTGTTAGTCTCTTTCTTCTCTATTCCTGTGGTTATTACCCAGCTGCCTTTTCTTGTCACAGAGCTCTCTACCTTGGAGTAGATTGGCACAGGAAAGTGAAACCTCTCTGGCTGGAATTTGTTCTTTTCTCTTGTTTACTTAGAGATTTTGAAGTTTAGGCATTTTGTCTTCATGTTAGGCTGAAGGTGGGGCTTTTGAATAGTTTTTTTTTTTCTTTTCTTATTGTTACGTTGTATTATTTTTCAGGAACTATTGGGAGGTAGAAACTAGCAACTGAATGGTGTCTCTCTCCCCTCTCCCCATCCCCTGCCCAAACCCCTATGATCAAGCCTTAACCACCTATGTAACCAAACTGGAGATAGGACATTTAAGTTTTAAGGAAGTGATTCAGGTTAAATGAGGTCATTGTAATGGAGTCTCAATCCTCTGATTAGAAGAGGGAGAGACATTATAATTCTCTCATGCTCATTCCATGAGAGAACACACAAAAAACAAACAAACAAACAAACAAACAAAACAAAAAAAAACCCCAAGTAATCAGCAAGCTAGAAAAAGATCCCTGTCTGGAAACCAAATTTGCTGGCACCTTGATCTTGGACTTCCAAAATCCAGATAGTTCTCTCCTTAGGCAGGTCACTTTATGGTTGCTTGCTTCTTTAAGGAGTGCATGAGGTGAAATATATCAGGTAGGATCCCTCTCCCTGTCCATTTCAAAAATTTCATCTTGATTAAGCCAGGTCCATCCAGGTTAAATTCCCTTTAGACCAACTGAATTGGCATCTTAAATATACCTGCAAAAATCCCTTTACCTTGACACATTAGCTAAAAGAAAGTCACAGGTTCTACCTAAGCTCAAGAGGGGGGGGGGGTATTATACAAGAACATAACTTATTGGGAGAGTGGTGGAGTTCACCTTAGGCTGTGTCCAGGGAAATGGTGGAGCAATTTAATTCCATTAAGTTAAATAATCACCTATTGATCACTTACTATGCACCAGCCACTCTTTTACCAACCCATAAAGAGGAAAGCACGGTTTGTTTTGTTAAACATCCAGGTAAAGAGATGTTCAGGAGAGGAGAGGAGAGAAGAGGAGAGGAAAGGAGAGGAGAGGAGAAAGAGAGAGAGAGAGAGAGAGAGAGAGAGAGAGAGAGAGAGAGAGAGAGAGAGAGAGAGAGAGGACAGTAGGAGTGTACATGTGTTTCAAAGATGCAAAGAGGAAATAAGAACATTGAAGAAAAGAGGATGGCAAGAGCAATGGCAGAAAGACACAAAAAAGCATGGCATGTCAAGGGCACCAAGAGGAACTCAGTATTGCCATTGTATTTATGACAAGGAAGATGATGCTGGAGTGGCTAGCAGGAGCCAGGCATGAACATATTTGTATGTGATTTCAAGAACTTGCACATTATTCTCTAGGACAGATGATGGGAAATAACTAGAGGGAATCAAAAAAGATTCTGCTCTATCATTGATATTTCTAACTATCCTCCCTTCCTCTCTGTAAAAATAAATAAATAAAATATATTTTGAAAAAAGATTCTGAGTGGTGAGTTGAAGGCATTTTTTAGTATTGAGACATTCTGGTTAAAAACAATGAAACTTATCTAGGGAAGTGATGGTGGACATGGAGAAAAGAGGACATATTTCAGGAAAAAATATAGAGTTCAGGTAACGACACACAATAATTGATTGGATGCAGAGTCAGCAAAGAGAGGTGAAGCAAGAATGATCTTTTTTATGATTTTAGGTAAGGGATAGATGAATAGGGATATGGAAAACTGAGATAACAACAAAGAGGCAAGAACAAAAGCATAGTTTCCTATCAACACTCTAAAAAATAATGACAGAGTTAGTGGCTGAATATAAATATTCTAGAAGCCTGGCACACAAAATTTAGCATGGGGGGAGGTATCCCCACAGCCCAGCCTGCACCCTCTCAAATCTGGGATCCCTTGGGGGATGTCGACTGCCAGTTTAGGCCTGATCCTCACGCAACCGGACATCCCTCTCACAATCCTGGAAAGCTGGCTCTTAATAGCTCACCTGCCTGCCTGCCTGGTTGCCCCTAACTCACCCCTCTGCTGGCCTGGTCATCCCAACTGCCCCCCCTTGCTGTCCTATTTGCCCCTCACTATCTCCCCTGCCAACCTAATCATCTGCATCCGCCACCTCCTGCCAACCTGGTTGCCCCCAACTGAAACCCCCTGCTGGCCTGGTCACCCCACGCAGCCTGCTGTTCAGTCGTTTGTTTGTCCCTCATTAATCTCCCTGCTGGCCTAGTTGTAGGCAGTCATCTTGTGAGGCTGTGAGATTCAATTTCATATTACTACTTTATTATAAAGCATTGCATTTCTGAAGATTAGAAGTTTAACAGCTGTCTTAACAAGCTAAGATTAAGGTGTAACCAAGTCCTCTTAGAAGGCTCTAGGAAAGAGCTGCATCTTTCCCTTTTCCACTTCCAAGGGCCCTTGTGATGGGTTACACTTGATTTACCTGGATAATCCCGAGTAATCTTCCTATGTTAAGGACAACTGTTTAGCAACCTTAATTTCCCCTTGCCATGTGACTTGGACAATCCACAGGTACTATGGATTCGTACAAAGATACAGGGTCAAGGTTATGGATTGCTTTCCAGAGTCTGCTCTCAGACCTGCAATGACACCCATCCACCCCACATACAAAATACTTCAACTCTTTCCAATTTATCCAAAGGTCTTAACACGATACAGGATCAACTCAAAGTCCAGTATGAAACATCATCTAAATCCCATTCGTTCAAAAGTCCCAGATTATTCCTGAAATGCATTATGACAGGTAAGAAGTAATAGTTATCAGTATGTTGGTTCAAAAGATGTGAAGATGTAAGAAAATAAAGAGTCACAAGTGTCGAGCAGTTTCATAATCCTAATAGGCAAATAAGCCTCTTTGCTTTTTGCCGGCCCCCTCTGGGGCATCGAAGCTAGGCCCTCTAGGTTCAAGGCCCTGCCTTCTGGATCAGCATTCCTTCCCATGAATTATAGCATTTACAGCCGAGAAGTGTAACTATCCTGTTTCCTCTGTGCAGAATTTTGGAATTCTGATAGACTCCTTTTGTCTTGTACTCTTTCTGTTCCTTTCAGTCCCAGCTGGCAGTGTCTCTGTTGGTATAACATTTTCAAGAATTCTGTGTGTGTATCCCTGGTATACATATATTTTACTGAATTTTACAGAAAGAAAGGGAGAGGGATAGAGAGTTGGAAACATGAGAGAGAAATATTGATCAGCTGCCTCCTGCAAACCCCCTCCTGGGGATGTGCCAGCAACCAAGGTACATGCCCTTGACCAGAATTGATCCTGGGACCCCTCAATCCACAGTCTGACACTATCCACTGAGTCAAACCAGTGAGGGCTAGATTACATATTCTTGAGAGCAAATCTGTTGATTTTAGTATCTTCCACAATGAATGAGAATTTCCCAAATCATCAAGCCCTGGTTCCATGTTTTGTCATTTGACAATTATTCCCTCAATTTATTTATTTTCCCTTGTATTTTATGAGAAGCAGCAGGAAACCAGGATGACTGTTCAATACTTTGCTAGGAAATCTCACCTAAATACCCAATTTATAAACTTTCCTTCCCATATAATGGTAGGTAACAATTTTGCCAAGCGTTCTGCTACTCTATAACAAGGATCCTCTTTCTTCCAGTTTTCAAAAGCATGTTCCTCATTTCCTCCTGAGGCCTCCCGAGCAGACCCTTTCATGTTTGCACTCCTACTGACAGTCTGTTCATGACAATTTCAGTGTATTCTCCAAGGTGATAATAGTTTCTCTGTCATGCTCCTCGCTTCCTTCTGAGTCCTCACCAGCATAGCTGTTCTTATACACATTTCTACTCACACTCTATTCAAGACAATGTAGGTTTATTCTGTTACCCTCCTCTATGTTTTTCCAGCCTCTGCCCACCACCCAATTCCAAAGCATCTTCCACATTTTTAGGTCATTTCTATAGTCACATCCAACTCCCAGGCATCAAACTCTGTATGAATTTCCTAGTTGCCACAGAATATCACAAACCTGATAGCTTTTGGGCATGGGGGGGTATGCACAGAAAACTGAAGGCAACATTAATATGACCTAACGTGGGTCTCACTGGATTAACACCTAGATGTCTACAGGGATGACTTTTTTTTACTGGGGGATCTGGGAAAACATCTGCTCCCTTGCCTTTCCCAGCTTCTAAAGGTCAAACTCAGTCTTTGCCTCCTGCTCATCTGCATAGTCAGCAACTCTGGCTGTCGCTAACCATTCTCACATAGACACAGTTGCCTGACACTCTCCCTTCCTCTCCAATTTCAAGCAACCTTGTGATTCTGTTGGGCTCACCTGAAAACTCCATTTAATCTTCTTATTTTAAAGCTTACTGATTAACAATTCAAATTCCATCTGCAACTTTAATTCCCCTTTGCCATGTAATCGGATATATTCACGTAGCCCAGAGATTAATATGTAGACATCTTGGCAGTGGAGAGCATTATGCTGCCTACCCTAAGCAGCTAGGGAGGACTTTGATGAGAGCAGTTTGGGACATGTGAGTCAGAGTTGCATCCAGACGTCCACATGAATAAATCCAGGTGGCAGCTGAGTGAACAAGTCTGAAAAGTTTGGCAAGAGGACATGCATAATGTATGGCTTTCAATACCTTTAATGCGGTGGTTTTCTGAGAACTTGTTTAAAAGGCATTTTTCCCCCGAAGGCTTACTGTAAGACATTCATTATGAGGGTATGAAGGTCCAAGAATATGCATTTACCAGACACCCCAGGTGGATCCAATATAGGTGCTGTCCTAATGATTCTTAGTGAAACACTTTGATCATATTACCAGAGGCTGGGTATCCTATACTATAAAAGCCCAATATGCAAATTGTCCCCTCAGGAAGTTGTTTGACCAGGAGATTAGGAGTTTGATCGCTAGCTATGATGTGTGCTGACCACCAGGGGAAGGCAACCAACCTCTTATGGTGCCTGGGCAGGGGGCTAAGACCTCTTGATGGCTACCCGGGGGTGGGGGTGATGGGGATAGAGGTACAGTGAGAATGTGGGGGTCAGCCGAGCTCGCTCTCACTCCACCTGCTACCTTCCCCCAGGATGCCAGGGCTCGCTCGGCAGGGAAACCCCCGTGTTCAGTTGCTAATCGCCTGCAAGGAGCTTGCTCTGCACCCGCATGGCCTCTTCCAGGTGAGTCAGGCCACAGCTGCTGGGACTGCAGGGGCCATATAGGCTTCCTGTGAGTTTACACAGAACCATCCTTTGAGGCTGGCCACAAAAGAGGGCGCTGCCCTCCTGGCTTCCATGTGGCACTGCTGGCATGATGCAGTGAGGTGCTCACTGCATCTCCACATGGGGACTCAGGGGCTGTGACTCAGGCAGAGGGGAGTGTGAGGCAGCCCATGGGCCCAGGTGCTGCCAGGCCCCAGAGGTCAGCTGGGACCTGTCCTTCCACGTCAGATGCTTGCACTTTGATCACTGGCCAGGCCTAGGGACTGCACCCACTCATCAATTTTGTGCACCGGACCTCTAGTGTATGATAAAATGGTGGATACAGTTATAGGATGACCTTGGCATGGAGCAATGATGTAGTTAAAAGTGTGGGCAACTGAAGATAAAAAAAAAGAAAAAGTAAATATCTCAGGTGCTTCAAAGCTATAGGTCATAGATATAAAATACTAATAGATAACAAAATGCTGCTTTTTTAATAAGACAAACAGTAACAGAACTGAGGGGGTCAGAGTTCATGGTGTGATACAAAGAAAGGGAAATTATATTTAAAAAAATGCAAACCTCTCTGATGCAGTCCTGAAACTGCATACTACAAGCCTTGACCTTGGGAAAGTCACTGTATCTCCCAATGATATCCTTTTTCACATCAATAACACATCTAGGCTTGGCATCTAGAGTTTTGAGAAACAAATAATAATATAAAATGTGGGAGATCTCTGTGAATAACAATTGTATATGTGGATTGGCAAGAAAAAAAAAGATTTAGGAAAACTATCAGAGAGAAAAAAGAGTTGACAGCAATAAGAGCTGTTATGAGCTGAATGAAACATGAATATTGGTACCAACACTTGGTAAGTTTAATTTAAAAAGCCCTCTTAATGTGAGAGTCTTAGTGTTTCTTCTTGCTCCATTTTATCTATTTTTTTGCTTTCTTTCTGCTATTAATACACACAGGGTTGTAACAAGTTCTATTCTCAAATTACACCAGGCAATGAATTGCTCTGATCCCCAACTCAGAAAAATCTCATTTTCAAACACCGAGACTTGACTTTGATTACATTCCAAATAACGTGGTTCAAGAGCCTTGCTTTTGTGTAAACAAGAAATGCATTCTTGAAAACTGTATGTACAAATGGGATTAAGGAATAAAGAAGACAAGCCAAAGTGTACAGAAGAAAATAAAACATTAAATGAGAGAAAGAAAAACAAAATATTACTCTCTATAAACATACTAACATTTAAAAAAATATGAAAAACTAGCAAAAAGGGATACATGAACAAATGGATTTGTGTAATATAATAGAATTTAAAATGGCACAATCTGCTGAAAACTAAAGATAATTTGGAGTATGTCTGTAATTAGTGTTCATAATATTAGAAAGTGCATATTAAAATAAAAGTGACTTTGAAGCATTTCTGGGGGGCAATCAATGTGTGAAATTTGTTACATTACATTTATAAGCATTTTGTTTGTTTTTTTATTGTTGTTGTTTACTAAAATAAATTTAAATTTTCTTCTTTGAGAGTATTATATATTTTAGACTAATTATTATTTTGCTTAAAATTTCCCATTTTTTGACAATTTTAGCATAACCAATGTGAAATTGTTATTTTTTAAATTCTGATGTTTAAATCCCAAAGAGCTACCAAACATTAAATAGAAGCCCTCTAAAACAATATAGTTTGTATAAAAAGTTATCACTGAAAATATTATCTACCGTATTTGCTGGCGTATAAGACGACTGGGCGTTTAAGACGACCCCTAACATTTCCACTCAAAATACAGTTTGTTATATACTTGCCGTATAAGACTACCCCCTCTTCCACACACCTTCCACACACAAAGCCTGATTTGATTGGTCCCTGCTCCCTGTTTGCCCGCCCTGTCACTATAGCAGTCCAGTCCACCCTTGCATCAGCATCTCCCTGGGACCTCACTAGTGCGCAAGTGCAAGCTCTTCAACATTCTAACAGGCACCATGATAGCGCAAAATCGCGAATCTTCAATGCATATGTAAAGAAATATACGGTAACCCGAATTTACCACACTGGCAAAATCGCATAACAGCCGAGCATACACCCAGCAGCGCTGCTGATGCCTGAACGGTATGTGGAATGAAGTGGGCGGGCATCGGGAGGCCACTATGGCACGGGGCAAGCACTATGGGCAGTCTATCTGAAGTGTACCTGGCGTATAAGACGACCCCCCACTTGGAGGCATATTTTTCAGGGCCAAAAAATCGTCTTATACGCCGGCAAATACGGTAATGAAAATCAGCAATGTATTGATCCCAATATTAATCAAAAGTCAAAAAGTGATTTCTAAGAGATAAGAGCCAACCATTTTATTTTATTTTTTAAATATATTTTATTGATTTTTTACAGAGAGGAAGAGAGAGGGATAGAGAGTTAGAAACATCGATGAGAGCCAATCATCAATCAGCTGCCTCTTGTACACCCCCTACTGGGGATGTGCCTGCAACCAAGGTACATGCCCTTGACTGGAATCGAACCTGGGAGTCAACCATTTTAATGCAATCAACTTAAAATCCTCTAAAGTTGTTTTATTTCTCCTATTACATCCTGACTAGAATAAAGGGAAAAATTCAAACCCTGGCCGTTTGGCTCAGTGAATAGAGGTCAGCCTGTGGACCGAAGGGTTCCGGTTTGATTTCAATGAAGGGTATGTACTTTGGTTGCAGACTCTTCCCTGACCCTGGCAGGCCCATGCAGGAGGCAACCAATCAATGTGCTTCTCTCACATCCGTAGTTCTCTCTGTCTTTCCCTCTCTCTTCCACTCTCTTTAAAAATCAATGGAAAAAATATCCTCAGGTGAGGATTAAAAAACAAAAATAAATGATTCATATACCTTTCAGCATAACGATTATTGCTTGTCTCACTTTTGGTTCTTATAAGTATATTTCCAGTAGGATATGATCTCATTCATCTATGGGAAATGGTGAACAACATAGACTGATGAACAAGAACAGACCCGGAGACAAGGAGCCATGGGTCAGACTGTCGGGCCTCAGAGGGAGGGTGGGGATAAAAGGGAGAGATCAACCAAAGGACTTATGTGCACACATATGAGCCTAATCAGTGGTCAAGGACAATAGGGGGGTGGGGGCATGAGTGGGGAGGGATGGGGGATTGGAATGGGGGGTTGAGCACAAATATGTGATACCTTAATCAATAAAGAAATTAATTTTAAAAATAAATAAATAAAGGGGAAATTATATTCTTTATCTATTTTTATTACTCTTCCTATGCTATTTAAATAAAGCTGAAATTAATTTCATACTATTTATTGTTATGCACTTCATTTTAGCAATTTTTACTTTCAGTGATATATTTCTTGTAACTCATAGTTGACACCTAGGTTCTATCTATCTTTGTAAACCTTGGTGACTTTCATAGCTGTTGACACACAGTGGGTCTTAAATTTTTATCTAAGAAAAATTAATTAATGAAGAAGAACAGTTGATAGTCTCAGATGTCATTACCTTCAATAGTGTACAGTGGACATCTTGAAAAGAAAATGTTTATAAATTGTCTAAAGTTCTAATGCTGTTTTATGACATAAAAATGAAGAATACCTCTTGATCACATGGCTTTATAATTTAAAAAGCAATAAAATTCGCATAAGTAATTCTCTGAAATGAATAACTGTGGGGGATATAATATATATGTATATTTATGTTCACACACAGACGCATATGTATGTGTGTATGTCAAATAAACTTGATCATTCCTTTATGTATGTTCTATATTCTTTCAATAATATCATATAAATTTAATAAAGAAAAATACCTTTAATGTTCACTAGAGATAATTCTTAGATTGAATAAATCTTTCTGAAATGGCCTAAAAAGATTACTGAATGTCTCCAATTAGAAACTCAGCATTGTTGATTTATGTGCTCTTATAGTCTCTTTGCCTTTCATTGTTTTTTGCTATTCCCAACTCTGTAAGTGGTACATAATTCTTGTCCCTAAAAATGACAACTATCCATCAGAGATGTATTTGATTCTTGTCCTTTGGATACTGACCAATTTTGTATATTCATTTTAACATGCTTCACTGCCTATATATGTCAACTTTTTGGTTTTCTGGTTCTCTTATTAATTAAGGTGTTAATAAAATCATTAGCAGATATTACTTTCACATTTGTATGAGAGAGATCATTTTTTCTTTAAAATTTTAAAATTATGCCTTTTAAAAAATAATTTTATTGATTTTTAGAGAAAGAAAGAGAGAGAGAGAGAGAGAGAGAGAGAGAGAGAGAGAGAGAGAGACATCAATGTGAGAATGGCTGCCTGCTGCAGGCCATACACAGGAAACTGAGCCCAAAACCCAGGCATTTGCCCTGCCTGCAAATTGAACCAGCAACCTTTCAGGGAATAGAACAGGTACCCAACCACCCAACCAACAAAGCCGCAGTGGCCAGGGCTAAATTGTGCTTTAACATGGGGTTGACATTTTATTAAGATAGGCCAGAAATGTTGAATGTCACATTTCTTAAGGTCATTTCTAAAAAAAAAAAAAAAAAAAAGAAAGAGAGAGAGAGAGTCAATTTTATATAAAAAATTTAACCTTAAGTTTAACAATTCCCATGGCATTTCATATACATTGTACACATTAATCTGAGTATGATGTAATGTCCCAAATATTCTATCAGTGATTTCAACTACTTGATTGCTTTCACGGATTTAAACCTCCTGTTTGGTACATCCAATAGCACTATGGGATAGGCGATTTTACCAGTTAGCAGTTCAATTTCCATACTTTTTCTGTATCCCTATGAAACATAGTATGAGTTTTATAAGTCAAAATATAGGCATCTGGTGGCATGATTTTAATTTATAATAAAATAAAATGACATATATTGGTCCAGAAATAAGTCATGATTTATTTAGCTTTAGAAGTTTGTATCACTATGTAGTCAAATACATATGTAAGTGAGTCCAAATAGCTAAAATTATACTAAGGGTATATTACATGTGTTTTAATGTCTGCTTCACAGCTGTTGTTGTTGTTGTATTTTTTTTGGGGGGGGGAGGATAAAAAGTCAATGGAAGCAAAAGATAACTACCAATAATATTGGTACCTCAAATATACTAATTTACAGCCACTTAATCACAAGGACTATTATCTACACTAATAAAAAAAGAGAAATATGGAAGTTGACTGTACCTTTGTGATGCCCACCAGCCAATCAGGAGTGAGTATGCAAATTAACCCAACAAATATGGCTGGCTAATTTGCATACACAGGCACTGAGTGGCTGGGGGGCAGCAGGCTTATGTTGTTGCCATGGTGATGACTCAGGTGTTTTGCACTGCCCCAGCTGCTCCCAGCCTCTGGGCAGTGTGGGAAGGCAGAAAGGTGGCAGCTGGCCAGAGCAAAGATAGAAAGGTGGCTTTGGATTTGAGCAAAGGCTGAAAGGTGGCTCTGGCCTGAGCAAAGACAGTGTAGGCATCCAGGGGGAGGAAGGACCATTCTTGTATGAATCTTCATGCATCAGGCCTCTAGTCTACACTAATAAAAGAGAAACATACACATTGACCATATCTCTGCTACACCCACAAACCATGCTCATCAGCCAATCAGGAATGAGTATGCAAATTAACCCAACCAAGATGGCAGCAGCATTGGGGCTGGAGCAAACAGAAGACTTGAGTTTCCCCAGTGATGAAGGAAACCAAGCTTCTTGGCTGCCCTGGTTGGCTTTGGTCTCTGCTCAAGGCTACAAAGTTACAATTATAGAAGATAAATAAATCTCAGATATTTGCTTTTAGTCAGCCTGGGCTCTACTCAAGAAGGCACTAAAAAAAGAAAAATAAAATAAAGTAAGAAAAATAAATAAAGGAGGGGCTGAGAGCTTGGGTTGCCAGGGGGAGGGAGGGGAAGAAGGGGTGTTGATCAGGCCAGGATGGGCTGGCAGTTATGGGTGATCAGGCTGGTGGGGATGGGGCTATTGGGGGTAAGCAGACCAGCCGGGGGGCCAGTTGGAGGGTGAGCAGGCCATCAGTGGGGGTCAGTTGGAGGTGAGCAGGCCAGTGGGGAGGAAAAGAGGGGACAAGCAGGCCAGAGAGGCGGCAGTTGGGGGTGAGAAGGCTAGCACAGGGGGCAGTTGGGGGTGATCAGGCTCGCAGGAAGACATTTGGGGGCAAGCAAGCTGGCAGCGAAGGGCAGTTAGGGTTAGCAGACTGGCAGGTAGAGTGATTAGGGGCAATCAGGCAGGCAGGCAGATAGGTGGGTGGCTGGAGCCAGTAGTCCTGGGTTGTGAGAGAGATGTCCAAATGCTGGTTTAGGCCCAATCCCTATAAACCTGCAGTAGGACATCCTTCGAGGGGTCCCAGATTGAGAGGGTGCAGTCTGGGCTGAGGAACACACACCCCCATGCACAAATTTCATGCACCGAGCCACTAGTGTGTTAATAAAAGTGGGGGGGGGGGACACAATCTTTGGGTATTTTTTTAAAAATGAAAGATTATAAATACATATCCTTCTACATACATTATGAGTAAGAAGAATGTAAATATATTACTTTGGACAGGGTAGAGTTAGGATTTACAGGGACTAGAAGCTGACTGCCTTCACGTTATTTATATTCACTATGGGGCTGGAGTACTTGACTGATTCATGAGTCAAAACTTGAATTAACTAAAAAAAAATTTGGCAAATTAGAGCATGACTCCTTTTGTGACACTACAAACGTGATTTTGTGTTATTCATGGTATATCCATCATTTTGTGTCTATTAGGAGTGTTATTTAACTGCTGTTCAGCTTCTTAAAACTTCAATTTGTTTAGAGTCAACAGGAAATGGTACATTATATTTAACCTAAGGAACTATAAAATCCAATATAACTAAGTATCTATAAGCTCTAGCTAAGTCTACTATCAACATGAAGAATGCAATAGGCAAAATGAATTATAGAATTCCGTATATAATTTTTTGCATTTTCAACTTAAAAGTATGCTAGTTATATATTTTGTCTATATCCTAGTATAGTAATACAAGTTCAGCTACTGCTTAAAGAGGAAACACATTTTCAAAGAAACATTTTAGATCTGAATGTTAGTGTTTTATTTCACACTTTATTTGATTTGATATTAGTGTTTTATTTCACACTTTATTTTATGCTTATTTGATTTTCTGATTAAATATTTATGGGGATAAAATTTAAAATAGATATCTGTATATTTATCTGTAATATAAAATTGAAATAAATTTTTCACTATTAAATGTAGAAAAGGTAGGTATGAATAGTTTTGGAAAACTATTTAGTAAATGAAAAAATGTTCACTGCTAAATATCACCTTATAACAGTAAGAAAAAATATTAACACAATATACTAGGGTGATATCATTGATATTCTCATAAATATTGTTATCATGAAAACATCAATAAATAAAGTAAAAGTAATAAAAACATAAATTCTACTGCTCAAAAATAATAATGATTAAATATTAGGAGATAGCATTTTAGGCAATCTTATATACATATGTTTATCAGATAGTTAACTAGTTAATAGTATAAAATAGAATGGTAAAATAAAAAAATATATGTATTGTTAATTTATAAAATAAATATAATAATCCTTGAAGAAATAAAAGTAAGAAATTGATGGATGGGACTCTATGACTATTCATATGAACACATGCATTTCTAAATGTATGGATCCATTAAGAGTGCTTTATCCTCAAATTAATGAAAGTTTAAAGAAAAATAAAAAAACAATACTTTGAAATTGAGGTCTTATTTTTTTTTAATTATCTGTTTCAAAGTAGCTGCTAGTATCTATAATAAGAAGATTATCACATATATATTTCAAATATTTTAGTTTTTTACTACACATACATTTTTCTCTTTAGATTTATTTGTACTAATTGGGCTAATATTTTTTCTTAATGTGTATTCTTTTCTGTAATTATTCCAAATACATTGGGTGCTTCAGATGTATTTACTAAATGTAACATTTTGCCTATCTCTTATAAAAATAGAACAATACACATAAAATTTCATGACATTTCTAATTTATTTGTTATTTTCTAAAATGTTATTGGTAATTAATTGACATTTAAATAGTTTTACTAGCTCTTCAATTTTACTTTTTTTAAAAAAGAGTTTTTGTCAATTCATTTATTTTTTAAACAGAGCAGAAGGATAAGGGAGAGAGAGAAACATTGATGTGAGGAGAAACATTGATTGGTTGCCTCCTGTATATACCCAAACTGGGGATGGAAACCACAAACCAGGTATATGCCCTGACTGGGAATCGAATCTGAAATTCCTTGGTGCATGGGATGACACTCCGACAAACTGTGCCAGGGCTACAAGTTTACAGGAAAGAAGAGGTTCCAACATCTAGGGGATCCAAGATGTTGGCAGAATCGGTGGATGTTATACTCACCTCTTCCCAGGACCAAACTGAAATTATAACTAAAATATAGCATAATCTGCCTGAGTAACCAACTGAAGACTAGATGAATATAAGTCTTATAACTAAGAGTTTACAGAGCAAGCCACAAGACTGGTAGGAAGGGCAGAGCTGCTAAAAAGAGGTGGTCCATATACCAAGGGCAGCAGCTCAGATTCCAGAGGGATATCTTAGGTGCAATTTTTTCCCCTAAGAGGTATGTGGTTTCAAGTCCAACCTGGGCTCCCAAGCCCAGAGCACCAAAGCCAGGAAGAGATACCCATATAAGAATGGGCTGTGAAAATCAGCAGGAAGTCTATCCATGCCCCACTTTCCTTAAGAATGACTGGCACTTCTTCACAAGAGATCCACATCCCCATCCTCCCAACTCCTGGAGGCCCTGCCCTGCTGAAAATCGGGCTCTGAGTAGAATCTGGGATAGACTGAGGTGTGTAACTCTAAAATGGGGGACTGTTTTCCTTTGTATGCCCAGATGGTAAGAGTCCTCCCTTTACAATCTTGGTCTGTTTGATTCTGAAAACCTCAGCTACACTCACCCTGACAACCACTTGAGATCTTGCCCCATCACAAAGGTGTGCAAGTAACCAGTGAATGGCACCTAGACTTTGTATACCCTCAGGCTTTTGATGAGTGGCCTCTGACTGGCACCAATTTGAACCTGTACCAATCTGGTGAGCACCTCTTGCCCCTAGTGGGTGACACATTGAGAGCCTATTACATGGAACTCAAATACTACCAAAGGCTATTTCAGTGACTGAGCTTAAAAGGCTGCCAGCAGACAGAGGTAGTTGGATCTCAGGGTGTCTTGAACTTTTGCTGACCTGCCTCTGGGCCCAGTGCTGGTAAAAGCTGGCTTTGTGCCTAGCTTGTTCCTTCCCCCACACACCACCGTGCAGCAGAGGTACCTAAACACTGTGGATTGCTTTGTAGCTCAAAAAATGGTTGCCCAGGGTTAGCCTTTGACAGCATCTGACCTTGGCCTGCACCAGAGTGCCTCCCAAAAGGCTCAGTACAAACATACCCACTGGCCAGGTTCAGACATCAGAGCAAGATACAATTATCTTAACAAGAAGCATATCCTAAGGTAGATCTTAGCAGGCACAGACTCTGCTGAGGAGAATTTTTTTTCATGTGGTCAGTACCTGCACAGCAGCTCAGACACTGAGGCATGGGTTGTTCCTCACAGTCAGCCAACCTAATGGTCAGCCAAATGTAAGGCCAGCCAATAGAAATCAAGACTCACTCACAACAGGGCAATTATAATCCCCATAAAGGACATTCCTGGAACAACCAGCTCAAGTTATCAAGGAGACTGTACCATTGGATACTACAGGACACCTACTACATATGGTAATTGTAACAAGACTGGAAGTAATATCCTATCTATCTAATGCATGGAAACTAATGCAAAAAGCCAGCCAAAATTAAGAAACAATGAAATATGTACCAAATCAAAGAACAGGAAAAAAGTTCCAGAAAAATTGCTAAAAGAAATGGGGATAAGCAATTTATCATATATAGAGTTTAAAAAATAATTATAAGGATGCACAGGAATTTAGAGAGAACTTTAACAAAAATATTGTAAGCATAAAAAAGTACATAGAAACAATAAAAAGAACCTATTCTTTTTTTATTGAAGAATAAAATATCGTCGGGATCGGTTTTGCTCAGTGGATAGAGTGTCAGCCTGCGGACTGAAAGGTCCCAGGTTCGATTCCAGTCAAGGGTATGTACCTTGGTTGCGGGCACATCCCCAGTAGGTGGTGTGCAAGAGGCAGCTGATCAATGAATCTCTCTCATCGATGTTTCTAACTCTCTATACCTCTCTCTTCCTCTCTGTAAAAAATCAAAGAAATCTATTTTTTTATAAAAAGAATAAAATATCTAAAATGAAGAATATACTAGAAGGAATAAATAATACTTTGGATGAAGCATAGGACCCAATCAGTGACTTAGAAGACAACATAGCAAAAAAACACCTGAACAGAGTAGCAAAAAGAAAAAAAAAACCATAATAAAAATGAGAATAGTTTAATAATTAAAAACAATGAGGATAGTACCCCTGCATCATAGGGGTACCAGAATGAGAAATGAGAGAACAAAGGATAGAGAACCTATTTGAAGAAATAATGACTGAAGACTTCCCTAACCTGGTGAAGGAAAATGATATACAAGCTCAGTAAGCACAGAGAGTCACAAACAAGATGAACTCAAAGAGTCCCACATCAAGGCACAACCTAACTAAAAAGGCAAAGGTTAAAGACAAAGAGAGAATCTTAAAAGCAGCAAGTGAAAGACAGTTAATTACCTGCAAGGAAGTGCCCATAAGACCATAACCTGATTTCCCAACAGAACTTTTCAGGCAGAAGGCATTAAATGGCTTTAAATAGTCAAAGTGATAAAAAGTAAGAACATACTTTACCCAGCAGGGCTATCACTTAAAACTGATGGATAATAGAAGAGCTTTCAAGATGAGAGAAAGTTTAAAAAGTCTGTTCTCACCAAACCATTATAAGAAATTTTGAAGGACCCTTCAACAACAACAATAATAATAATAATAATTGCTAATGAATACAATGGTGATAAATATGTACCTATCAATGATCACTTTAAATGTAAATGGCCTAAATGCTCCAATCAAAAGATGTAGGGTAGATGAATGGATAAGAAAACAAGACCAATATATATGGTATCTACAAGAGACCCACCTAAGAATGAAAGATACACATATGCTAAATGTAAAGGGATGGAAAAATATATTTTATGAAAATGTAAAGGGAAACAAAAGGTAAGATAATAGTCTTATATATAACAAAACAGACTTTAAAACACAGGCTGTAGTAAGAGACAAAGGACATTACATAATGAAGCAATCCAATAACAGATATACTTGTAAACATTTATGCACCTAACATAAGCACACCTAAATATTTTAAGTAAATCTTGATGGACATAATGAAAGAGAATAATAGTAATACAATCAGAGTAGGGGATTTTAATACCCCATCAACATCAATTGATAAGTTTCCCAGACAGAAAATCAACAAGGAAACGGTAGCATTAAATGGCCCAGTAACTCAGATGGATTTAATTGATATCTTCAAAGCATTTCACTCCAAAGCAGCAGAATGCACATTCTTTTCAAGTTCACATGGGACATTTTCCAGATTAGACCACGTGCTATAATACAAAACAAGTCTCAATACATTTAAGAAGATTGAAATCATATGAAGCCTCTTCTCTTAGCCCAATGGCATAAAACTAGAAATCAATCACAAGAAAAAAACGGAAACACATACAAAGGCATGGGCGATAAAAAAAACTTGTTACTAAACAATGCATGGGTTAACAATGAGTTAAAGGGGAAAATTAAAAAGTAACCTTGAACAAATGAAAATGAGAACCTAACAACCCACATATAGGGCACACAGTGAAAACAGCCCTAGGAAGTAAATTCAGAGCATTAAAGCCCTATGGCAAGGAATAAGAAAAATCTCAAATAAACAATACAAAAATATTGACAAACCTTTAACCAGACTCATTTAGGGAAAAAAAGAGAGAGGACCCAAATAAATAAAATCAGAAATAAAAGCCGGAAAATAACAACTGACACCAAAGAAATATAAAGGATCATAAGAGAATATGATGAACTATATGCCAACAAATTGGGCAATCTGGATGAAAAGGCTAAATTTTGAGAAGCATAGAAATTCTGAATCAGGAAGAATCAGAAAATTTGAATTGACCGATTTCAACTGTAATCTAATGAAATTGAAGAAGAAATCAAGCCCAGCCCCCCCAAATTATATTCTGTTGCTTTGTTATCTTCCCTTTAAGCCTTTATTTAGTGTGCTTTTTTCTTAAGCTTTTCTATAAAGCACACATGAAACAATTTTTTCCCACTGCTCCAGGTTTATTCTTTATCTGAGTTTTAATCTATCTTTCTTACTTGGTTTATGTGTGTGTGTCAGTGTGTTGTTTTATATTTATAGAATTGAAAAGATCACATTAATAAAATTCCACTCATATGAATGAGGTTTTCAGTTAGAGGAGTGTAGAAACAGGGATGAAAGATTGATTTGGCTTGAAATTAGTTAACTTTAAACTAGATTCTAGTATTCCATGTTGCAAAGGATTTGAGATACCCAATAGCTATTTGGAAAATAACTAATGCTAAGAAGAAACTATTCTAAAAATACAAATAGACAAGAAAATATTGCGTCCTATGAGGACAAATTATATGTGTAGAGAAAATAAAATGTTCAGAGAATAGGAAAGTTAAGGAATTGAAGTCAAAGGTTACAGAGGTATACTAGAATTTAAAAATATTATGTGAACTAGCCACAGAAAAGTGTCATGCTTCCTGCTAAAGCAGAGAGTATGGTGGCTAGATTAGAATGGGAATGCATGTTACTGATGATAGGAGATCAAGCAGAAAAGCCAGGTTGTTGAAAGTATTTTTCACAAAGGCACTGAAACCACCAACAACGATAGCAAAGAAGAAAAAAAAAAAACCCAGATAGCTTCTAGCCAGAGTTTTCCTTAAAATGCAGATGTGCCTTCCTGGGGAGTAAGACATTTTGAAAAATGGAGGGACTTATAGCCTCATGACATGGATCTCACAGAGGTGATGAAGTATACTGATTCGGAAGCAGCCAGGCAGAGTGAGGAGAATGCCAGCTACATCTGGCACATGCACACAAAGCTTCAGATAGATGATCGCTGCAATGCACTTTCCTTAGAGAAGGTGACACAGTGTGAATTACGGAGGCACCCTTTACTTTTTCTATTCAGATGTTAGCATAGGATTCCTCTTCACTATATCTATTTCCCTTCACTATCTAGAGGGTTGTTTTTTTCCTCTCATGGTACACACGTAGTAAACTGTTTCTGACGGTACAAATCATCAATATCATGCTTTTAATTAACTTGCATGTTCAGGAAACTCATAAGTCTATATTATAATGCCTCAATGTCTTAACACTTTCCCCTATATATTTTTCCTGAATATTTATTTAAAACATCAGTAGTTTGGTGCTCACATATTTTACTCTTTGTTGAACCAATGCCTCTCCTTCCTCTTTCCTCTCCCCTTCACATCCCCTTCTCTGAGTCTCTGTGTCTCTGAAACACATGGAACATATCCACAGGCATAGAGCCAGCTAGGGTCAGAGCACAGACTTAAAGCCTAGCCAAGACCTATACTCCCAACCCCCCAATTCTTCCACATGATGTCCAGTTTAGAAGAAAAAGAAGAAAATACTTTTAAAAGAGCTCAAGGCTCTACTTGCATTCTGGTAGTATTTGAAGAAGTATATACTATAATGCACACATCTTTACATACCTCTTTTTCATCCATTTCCCTTTCTTTAAACTGCTATAGTTAACCTCATAATCGCCCATGAACTATGGGTATTTTTTCTTTGCTAGACAAAACTTCCCTAGAACTAATCCAAATGCATCTCCTCAGTGTCTATCCCCCTCCCTCCTGCCTTTCTAGTATTTTTTAAAAAAATATATTTTATTGATATTTTACAGAAAGGAAGGGAGAGAGATAGAGAGTTAGAAATGTTGATGAGAGAGAAACATCGACCAGCTGCCTCTTGCACACCCTCTACCGGGGATGTGCCCGCAAGGAATGTACATGCCCTTGACCGGAATCGAACCCGGGACCCTTCAGTCCGCAGGCCGACGCTCCACCACTGAGCCAAACCGGTCTTGGCTCTAGTTTTGATTCCTTCTTATCATTGTGCTGATGAGGCCACACCTAAGAGCCTATCACCTGTTAGTCGGCTTCCAGCAGTGCCTTTTCAGGGAACAAGACTGGGGAAGAAACCGAGCAGGCGGAGCCAGAATCCCTAGTAGCAAGCAGAGAACCACATACATAATATATTTTTTTATCCCCTAAAAGGAAAACACTTTATAAAATAAACCGTATTATACTTGTATAGAACAGTGTGATTTTAGATCTAACTCTAGGTTAAGTGTTCTAAGGTTATGCATGATATGAACCTAAGGGAATGAAGTTAATGAATCAATATTTACAAGCTCTTTTCACTTATGTCTGTAGATTAGAGACTGACTTCAGAATGATCACAAAATATGTTTCATCCAAATATTGATTTCATAATCCCATGTAGACACATCTCCATACTGGATTTCAATATAGTCACAAATGTTAAATATCTACTTTTAGCCAGCTTTGACTTTCACAAGAAACATTTAATGGTATAAAATATGTAAAATAATCTGACACTACTATATAGTACAGGGTGGGGCAAAAGTAAATTTACAGTTGTTAGTATGAAAAATGACATAATTTGCCCTGGTTGGTGTGCTCAATGGTTAGAACATCGACATGCACAATGGAGGGTCTCTGGTTTGATTCCCAGTCAAGGGTACATACCTGGATTACAGGTATGATACCTACTCTGGTCAGGGCTCTCTCATCTTCTCTCTCTCTCTCTCTCTCTCTCTCTCTCTCTCTCTCTCTCTCTCCACTCTCCCTTCCCTTCTACTGTCTCTGAAAAAGCTCAATGGGAAAAGCATCCTCATTTCTTAAGCAATGATTAAGAAATATATAATAGCCATCTGGTGTGATACAGTGGTTGAGCCTAGATGCACCAGGAGATCCCTGGTTCAATGATCCCCAGGGAGTGTGCAGGAGGCAGCTGATTGATGTTTCTCTCTCATCAATGTTACCATCTCTCTCCCTCTCCCTTCCTCTCTCTGAAACAAATAACACATTAAAATATAATAATAATTAAGTAACTACAAGAATAAGCTCTATTTCACATATTCACAATGTAAACCTTCTTTTGCCTCACCCTGTATGTAGTATTTGGAATGTTGTTTTGCTTCCCTCTTTTCTCAGAGTAACATAATGGCTGAATTTTAAATATTGCGAGGAGATGGGGGAGCTCTTATTTATCAATTAACAATACTTTAGAAAGACAATGCCCTCTCCTTGTTAGCTTAATATTGAAGTATTAAAAATTATATGGAATATTTTTTTAGGTAAACTAATTTTTACTAAGGATTTTTTAAAGAATTGTGTCACCAAACAGAAGTGGATATTTAAAACACACCCCAGCCAAGACTGGTTTGGCTCAGTGGGTAGAGCATTGATCTGCGGACTGAAAGGTCGCAGGTTCAATTCCTGTCAAAGGCATGTGCATTGGTTGCGGGCACATCCCCAGTGAGGGGTGTGCAGGAGGTAGCTGGTTGATGTTTCTCTCTCATCGATGTTTCTAGCTTTCTATCACCCTCCCTTCTTCTCTGTTAAAAATCAATAAAATATAATTTAAAAAAAAACAAAAATAAAACACACCCCAGTTCTAATACTTATGGAATATCATTTGAAAACTGTCATTCCTGAGTACTAAAAATTTTGCCTTCATTAAATCAAATCACCAGATTCCTACAGACTTGCCTTTGTCCTTCATGTGCCTTCTCTGACTTAAGATTTGAGGGCATACCCTAATTTTCTTTTTATGAAACTACAATACAGCAAAAAATCAGATGAAATGCATTTTGTTACTTAACACAAATATTGTTGAGAAATATCATTATTCAATGGCCCATATATAACATTCCAGGAGAGGCATTTATATCACAAGTCAGTACTAAGAAAAGTTTTTCGCCTTCAGAGGCCAGCTTCTCCTTTTTTTAAGTGAGAAATATTTAAATTATGCTACTTTCATTTTAACATGGGTACCAGGAAAGTAAACCTAAAACAAAAATTTCTATGCAGTTTCTTTTAGATTGAATTCTTATATTTCTCTTTATCCCTGGTTTTCTATCTATTTATAACTTCCCCGCACAGTATATACATGTCTCATTTCATTTATGTTGTTTTATACATGTTTATGTTACAGTCTCTTAATGTTTTTAAACAATATAGACATTATATTATTGATAAAACATGCAAGCTTTGTCTATGCACAAAGACTATCGTGGTTAAAATTGTTTAATTTAGTGAGCAAAGTCATGCATGAATGAATTCAACTTTCATATGCTTTCCCTATAAGCTTCACAATGAATTACACTCTATGGTTTGATATAAAAACACAAAATTAATAGCATAAAATATCAACATCTTTTCTAGGAATACAAGGGAGCATTTACTTTTTAATCTCCCTTTGCTACACCTGATACTCTGGAAGTGTAGGTGAAATCCTTTGGGCTGTTCATCCTTATTTTGGGTACTTAGACTGCATCTACCGTATTTGCCGGCGTATAAGACGATTTTTTGGCCCTGAAAAATATGCCTCCAAGTGGGGGGTAGTCTTATACGGCGAGTATATAACAAACTCTGTATTTTGAGTGGAAATGTTAAGGGGTCGTCTTATACGCCCAGTCGTCTTATACGCCGGCAAATACGGTAAATCCATATATATTTGTAGAGATAAAAGAAAATTCCTGTCATTCCTAAATGGCTTTTAAAAAGACATTTATTCATCATTATTAAGTAGTTGCTATGCCTTGACCTTTGCTATGTTCTGTGACCACGATGAAATACATTACCCAGTGGGTGAGATAGTCATTTAAATGAACACAAGAAGCATCCATTGGGTTCTATGAAAATAAAAACACACACACAGTACAATCTAAAAGTATATAAAAATGAGTACTCATCCCACCACTCAAAGTAAAGGACAGAGAAGGAAATGTGCAAAAGACAACATGTGCATAGGGTTGTGATGCTAGGCAGCACGAGCCATAGGTGCTGCAGGTAGCCTGACATGGTGAGAGAAACGTGTGCAAGACGGGTACCAGCTGGTGAATGAGCCTGGAGAAGTGGGCTTGGGACTTATTTGTGTTTCATATTATAAATATCAAGGAGGGAGGAAAAGGAGTGAATTTTAGCAAGGATGTACCAATCAGAATTGTATTGTAAGGACCTTACTGTATGAGGTACAAGAGAGATTGAACTTGAGTAAGAGGAAGATTAATGATGAGGATAATTAAAGTCTCAATCACTGTTGGGGCAGTGAGCCTAGGAATTAGAGGTTATATATATATATTATATATATAGTCAGAATTTCAGTGAAATGATATAGAAAGAATAATAAGGGTTGGCTTGTGGGGTGATTCACTGAGATAAGAAATTGAAAAAGAAAGAAGATTTATAGGAGTAAAATATTTTATTTTTTGGTTGTTTGACTTTTAAGGAATAAGTAATACATCAAGGTCTTAGCAAATTATAACATACATGGATCTGAGCAAAGAGATAGTGGTACTGGCTTCAAAGTCATAAGCATTTAACTGGGAATTGATACTGTGGATCTGCATGAGATCATCTAAAGAGAGTCTGTTGTAAGAAAAGGAAATAGAATTGAGATCAGAATACTGTGGAGCACTAGAGTGCAGGCAGAAAAATAAAATAGCAAAATAGCCTAGGAGGTAAGAAGAAAGTTAGGGGAGAGCTATATCATAGAAACTCAAATACAAAAGGTTTTCTGTTTGGTTGCTTGTTTTTTTAAAGGTTTGATTAAGTGTAAAATTCTACAGGGAAGTCAGTTAAAATAAAGATAGAAAATACTCAATGGATTAAACAATACAGCAGTATTTGTCTGTGTAGTAAGGACAGTTATAGAGGAATTGGAGAAGTGAAAGGATTGCTATAGATGATTTTAATATGAAGAAATGGATATGATAAATACTAACTTTAAGACAATTTGCTGTATCTCACATGTGTTTAAAAGTTAAAGATGAACATACTATCAATCTTACACTGAATATTTTAATTAGAATTTAGTTTAAGTGACCTTAAATCATGTTGATTATATTTGATTTCTATAATTAAACCAATGACTCATCTCCTCTAAAAACTTAGAAAGAATTATAAAATGGTAGTAGAGCCTGGGCAGTGTGACTCAGTGGTTGAGGAACAACCCACGAACCAAGAGGTCACCGGTTCTATTCCTGGTCAGAGTACATGCCCAGGTTGTGGGCTTGATCAAGAGGCAGCTGATCAATACTGTTTCTCTCCAATAAATGTTTCTATTTCTTTCTCCCTCACTCTTCCTCTCCTTAAAAAAATCAATAAAAACAAATTTTTTAAAATGGTGGTAGAGACTAAAAAAATAGGCTTTACTTTAAAGAATCATGGAACTTTAAATGTCTTTGTGCTGCTAGTGTTAGGGTACCTCACTAATCATCCTCTTAGTCAACTGTGACATAGCAGATGATGGAATCCTTGTTATTGCTGACAGTATCTCTAGTAAAAGCAGTTTAGCCACAAATCTATATCATCTAACTAAACATTCCTACTTAAAATTAACAGGTATTAATATGAATGAAGGCCTCAGCAGAATGTATCAAGTATATTTTCTTGGCATTGGGAGAAAGAATCTTTCCAGGATTCTGTGGAAGTAACACCAGAAAAAAAAATTAAGGGTCATATACTCAATTAGAGGCCAGTGAACAAAAATTTGTGCATGGGGGATGGGGGGTGTCCCTCAGCCCAGCATGCACCCTCTCTAATCTGGGACCCCTTGAGGGATGTCCAACTGCTTGTTTAAGCCAAATCCTGGTGGACTCTCAACTGCTTGCCTGCCTACTTTCCTGATTGCTCCTAACTGCTTCACTTCTGCCTATCAGCCTGATAATCCCCTAACATCTCCCCTGCCAACTTGATCAATGCCTAACTACTCCCCTGCCAGCCTGTTTGCCCCTAACTGCCTCCTGTGTAGGCCTGGTTTCCCCCAACTGCTCTCCCCTGCAGGCCTGGGCCCCCCACAACTGCCCTTCCCTGCAGGCCCAGTCACTCCCAACTTCCCTCCTTTGCCAAATGGCCACCCCTAACTGTCCTCCATGCAGGCTTGATTGCCCCCAACTGTCCTCACTTGCAGGCATGGTCCCTCCCAACTGCCCTCTCCTGCAGGCCATCTTGTGGTGGCCATTTTGTGTCCACATGGGGGCAGCCATCTTGTGTGTTGGAGTGATGGTCAATCTGAATATTACTCTTTTATTAGATAGGATAGAGGTCTGGTGCACTGGTGGGGGTCAGCTGGTTTGCCCTGAAGGGTGTCCGGATCAGGGTGGGGATTCCCTTGGGGTGTGGGGCAGCCTGAGTGATGGGGCCTGTGGTGGTTTGCATGTCAGCCACACCCCGGGGCAACCCAAGTGGAGGCCCTGGTAACTATGATTTATTTATGTTCTATAATTGAAACTTTGTAGCCTTGAGTGGAACCAAGGCTCCAACTCGCTCTGTAGCTGCAGCCATTTTTGTTGGGATTTATTTATATTCTATAATTGAAACAGCCTTTTGTGGAGACCAAGGCAGGCCAGGGCTGCTGAAGCTTGGCTTCCTCCATTGCCAAGGGCAACTCAAAACTCCTGCTCTGTCCTTGGCTGCCGCCATTTTTGTTGGGATTTATTTAACTTCTATAATTAAAACTTTGTAGCCTTGAGTGCAGGCAAGGGCAGGCCAGGGTGTGCAGGAAGCTTGGCTTCCTCCATTGCCAGGGAAATCCACACATCCTGATCACCCTCAGGCCACAGTAATCTTGGTTAGGTTAATTTGCATACTTGCTCTGATTGGCTGGTGGGCATGGCTTGTGGGTGTAGTGGAGGTATGGTCTATTTGCATATTACTCTTTTATTAGATAGAATTATATTGTGTTAAGTTGCATTACAACAGGTGATTATTAGAATTAGCAGAATGTTCACATTGTAAAGCATAAAAATGGCAACTCACTATATTGTACATGTAAAATGCATACAACTAATGTATTATCGATATCAACTATACTTACATTTTAAAAAAATGTGGAAACTGAGTTTTCACAAACATTAACATAAAATATTTAGCATAAAAATAACACATTTAAGAAAAGAATTTAACACACAAAACAGAAAAAAAAATTCTTTTTATTCAAAATAGCACAGAGCCAAAGACTTTAAGAAGCTGGAGCAGTACACCATAGAGAGAGAAGTGGCTCTGAGGAAGGTAGACATGAAAAGGGTGTTGGCTCAAATACACAAGGAAATCCTAAATCCCAAATGAAATAGAATTTTGCTTTGAATTCTAACATATTTAAGATGCAATTACTGTTTTATTTTGTATTTTTATGCCTGAGTATTTTTATATTATTTTATCTATTTTAAGAATAATATTAAATGTTTAAATAAATAAAATTAACAAGAAATAATTCTAAAATTAAATATAAAAATAAATATATAAATTATATGTGAAGAAAATCATATTATTTTTCCTAGGGATTTAAAAAAAGAATTAAATAAATATTTTTATTTGTCCATTCTTTCTAAGAAAATATATAAATTCAATGAAGCATTTAAGCCTATTATTAAAATATTGAATGTTATCTGCAAGATTATATATTGAAAATAGTAAAACATTTGTGGAAAGATGAGGTAATTCTGTAATGGCAAAATTAAATAGTGCTGGGGTTGTGTAAAAATTGACAAATCAATGAATTTTTTATGTTATAGATTTTGGTATTTTAAGTCAGTATGATAAGCTAATGCAACACAATGCTAAAACTGGCCTAATTGGCTAACTATTTGGGAAAAAATAAAGTATATTCCTATACCTCAAAATAATTTCATAAAGAACGAGGGAAGAAAAAATATATTAATATTTAACTGAACTTGAGGTTGAAAATATATTCAAAAACTAATGTCCAAAAAGAACTAATAGACCTAACTGGTTTGTCTCAGTGGATAGAGCGTTGGCCTATGGACTGAAAGGTCCTAGGTTTGATTCTAGTCAAGGGCATGTAGCTTGTTTACGGGTACATCCCCAGTAGGGGGTATGCAGGAGGCAGCTGATGGGTGTTTCTTTCTCATCGATGCTTCTAACTCTCTCTCCCTCTCTGTAAAAAATCAATAAAATATATTTAAAAAAAACACAAAACAAAACAAAAAGAACTAATAGAGGAATGTATTGATGAATTTGATGTTATAATAATTGTTGAAGTTCTTTAATATCATTTACAATAAAATGAAAATATATATTACAAACCAGAGAAAATTTTCAAGTTATGTGATGAACAGTAAGCAGAAAATTCTTGCTTCCAATAAGAAATTATCTTCAAATAGAAGGGTAAATTGCATTAATTACCACTGCACTGTTAGCTAATATTTCTATAAGGTCACGTAATTATTCCTTCTTTTCTTATGGGAACAATTAAGATCTAGTGACTTAGAAACTTCAAAGTTTTTAATACAGTATTGTTGTCTATAGTCACTATGTATGTTTTTAATACAGATTTGTTGACTACAGATCTCAAGGACTTATTTATAATCTCTATTCTATACTTGTTTTTTTTTTTTACAAATTATACATTTTTAAATTCCATATATAAGTGAGATCATGCAACAAAATTTTTTCTCTGTCTGCTATACTTCAGTTAACATAATGTTCACAAGGTCCATTTATGTTATTGCAAGTGGCATGCTTTCCTTATTTCTCATTGCTGAATAATATTCCATCGTGTATGACTATATACCACATCTTTCTTATCCACACATCCATTGAAGTCACTCAGGTTGTTTCCACATCTGTGAATAATGCTGTAATGAACCAGAGTTCAATATCTCTTCAATATCCTATTTTCATTTCCTTTGGATATATAGTCAGGAGTGCTGGATCATATCATAGTTCCATTTTTTACTTTTTTTGAGAAACCTCCATAGAGTTTTCCATAGTGGCTGAATTAATTTGCATCCTCAATAACAGAGAACAAGGGTTTCCTTTTTATTTATTTTTATTTTAAAATATAATTTTAATTGGTTTTAGAGAGAGAAGAATGGAGGAAGGGAGAGGAGAAAGAGAAAAAAAAAAAGAAATGTAAGAGAAAAACATCAACTCCCTTGAGGATTAAGCCAGCAGCCTAGGCATGTGCCCTGACCAGGAATCAAACTGGAAACCTTTTGGTGTATGGGATGATGCTTAACCAATTGAGCCACAGTGGCCAGGGCAGGTTTCCTTTTCTTCACATCCTCCCCAACACTTGCTCTTGTCTTCTTGATAATAGGCATTCTAACAGGTGTGAGATGATATATGCATTTAATATATTCTATGTAGTATATGTTCAACAATTGATGGGGACTTGAAAATAATAAAAATGTTAGTAGTTTAATGAGGAGGACTGGCATGTTTATAACATTTATAATTTCATTTATAAATCTCTCATTTATATAGAGAGAATTTACAGTAAACAAAATTTTCCTGTGAAAGGTGATTATGAGAATGAACGAGTTTACCAATTAATTGGGGGGAGAATAAGTGTCAGATATTCACCTGGGATCATCTAGGAAAACCTCACACTTAACAGAGAGCATTTGAGCTTGAGATGAAGACACAGGGGGATGAATAACAAGAGAGGAGAGTTTTGGAGATAAAAGGAATTACTTTTGTAAAATCAGTAAAGTATAAAAGTTATATGGTTTGAAATATATGTTGTATTCAGGTAATAATACAAGAACTCCAATATTCATGCTTTTTTAATTTTTTTTTACTGGAGGATCTGGAAAGAAATCTGCTTTGAAATTAGCCAGTCTGTTAGCCAAACTCACTTCCTTGTGACGGCAGTACCACAGTGCACATTTCCTTGCTGACTGGTTGCTGGGCCCAACCCTGCTCCTAGCGACTGTCTACATTCAGTCCTTGTCATGATTTCCCTGTGGACTCTTCCAGCAGCTCTCACACTCTGGTTTCCATTGCTGTCTTCTGCTCCATTTCTCGGGCACTGGCTAGAGAAAGCTCTCTGCTTCTAAGGGCTCCTGTGGTTTTAATGGGCCAATCAAAGCAATCTAACATAATGTCCCTATTTTAAGACTTTTAATCATTATGAATTGGAATGACCTTTTCCCTTTTGTCACATAATACAGCCTATTCAAAGGTTTTAAGCACTAGGACATGGACATCTCTGGGAGCCTTTATTCTGCTACCACACTTATCAAGGCTATAAATATAAGAAGCATACCATGGATTTATGGGGGGGGGGTGGAGAATGAGTTCTATTTTGAATACATTAAGTTTGAAGTGCCTGTGGGAATTCTGGGTAGAAATCATTTGAAAGCAGTTTTATGTACAGGTTTGGCAGTTCTGGATAAAAGTCAAAGCTGATTGTATAATTTGGTAGTCATCATCTTATAAATAGTTAATGAACCCATCATTTTATATATGAGAACTTAGCATTTGCCCAGGGAGATTTTAAGTCAGTTTACAAAGTTAATATACTATGGTACTCACAAAAGTAGGATCATGTTTTATTGATTTGGACATTAGTCTGGGATCAAATTCTCATATTTCTTGAGTGAATCAATGAATGAGTGAATGAATGAATGTGAACTATAGACACATGTCCTCTAGGATTATATATGGTTGATACCTGTGTGTGTGTGTGTGTGTGTGTGTATGTGTGTGTGTGTGTGTGTATGTGTGTGTGTGTGTGTGTGTACGCTCGCATGTGCGTGCACACGAGCGCTCAATATGGCCCATAATTTTTTTTAAATCACACTTATTATAAGAACAGAAAATAATTTTATTAATTCAGAATAAATTAAAAGCATTATTTTGATAAATAAAGCAAATAGAAGACTTTCTTATGTAGACTAAATCACTATTGCATAGAAAAAGAACTGTGATGATGAATTTCTATTATTTCACTCACTCTTAAGATATTAAATAAAAGGTATACAATGTATTTAAAGTATATTCTTTTAAATAACTGCCAGGGTATGTGCACATTTGAAAGCACATGCATATGCAAGTGTGCACACACACATTTGAACCTTGTTTTCATTTAGTTAATCTTTTCAGATATCTGAACAATAAATACAAAGATACATGTATATCTGATGACAGAGAGCATGCATCTATATGCTTTTCTTCTTGAATTCACCAAGGAATTCCCCACACCATAGTCTCCTCCATTTTCAATATCTCCCACCAGAATGATGCATATATTAGAACTGATGAACCTACATTGACAAATCATGGTCACCCAAAGTCCATACATTACATGAGGGTTGACTCTTAGTGTTGTACATTCTATAGGTTTTCATAAATGCATAATACATATATTAATCATTACAGTATTATATTTTCACTTCTCTAAAAATTCTCTGTGTTCTATCTATTTATTCCTTCCCACCTCTAGGAAACCAATGAACTTTTTACAGTTTCCATAGTTTTTCCTTTTCCAGGATGATATATAGTTAGAATCATACAGTATACTACAGGCCTGGTGCACAAAATCTGTGCACAGGGGGAGTCCCTCAGCTTGGCCTGTATCCTCTCCAATCCAGGATCCCTGTGGGATCAGGCCTAAACCAGCAGTCAGACATCCTTCTTGCAATCAGGGACCTCTAGCTCCTAACTGCTTGCCTGCCTGCCTGCCTGATTACCCTAACCACCTCTGCCTGCCGGCCTGACTGCCCCTTAATTGCTCCCCTGCCAGCCTGATCGCCCCCTAACTACTTCCCCCTGCTGGCCTGATCACCCCCTAACCACCTCTGCCTCAGCCCCTGCCACCATGGCTTTGTCCAGAAGAATGTACAGAAGATGTTTAGAAGATGTCCAGTCTAATTAGCATGCTACCCTTTTATTAGTATAGATAGCCTTTTTAGTTTAGCTTCTTTCACTAGTCATATAAATTTATGGTCTTTCCATGTTTTTTCCTAGACCAATAGCTCATTTCTTTTTAGTTCTGGATAACATTCCATTGTCTGAATATATCACCGTTTATTTATCCATTCACTTACTGAAGAATAAATTGGTTGCTTCCAGGTTTTGACATTTATAAATTGTCTAACCTTTTTTAAAACGTAGAAAAATATTGTTATTTATATTCAAATAGATATACTCAATACAATGTGAAATTATATAAAAATAATAAAGATGAACAGAGAGCTCCATTTTCAGCACAATAATATTAGAAATGGAAGAAGAATCAGATTACATATCCTTACAGATATTAAGGACACTAATAGTTGAAGAAACATTAATAACAATTAATTAAAACAATGCATTTCAAATTAAAAGAAACAAAACAGGAAGAGAAAATTTGAATAGTCTTAAATGTGTTGACAAAAGCAAATCCTTACTTAAAAAACTTCTCATCAAGAAAATTCCTGGCCCCTATGTCTTCACTAGGGTTCTACCATGTAACTAAAGAAGATGCACCACATGTATACAAACTCTTCCAGAGAATTAGAAAAAAATTAAGTAGAGTACAATCCCCACCTTGACTTGTGAGGCCAATATCATCTCTATATGGAAAACCTGATAAGACATTACAAGAAAAAAAAAGTTACAATCAATCTCCATCAGAAATGTAGATGCCAAAATTCTAGATAAAATATTAGAAAGCTGAGTATAGAGGTACATCAAAAGTATAATCAACTGGGGGGCGGAGGGGTTTGTCAGCAGATATGATGGAATAAGAACTCATAAAAGTGTCTTCCCCTAAAAAAGCAATGAGAACATGGCAAAAATTGTCAAAATCCTGTCTTCAGAGCTCTGAAAATGCACCAAAGGCTGTCATAACCTGAAAAGTGTTCACTCAAGAAAAACATTGAATCTCGGTAAGAACACTGTGTTTTATAGTGACTTTTGTGGCGTTGATGTATTAATCGGCCCAAAGGGCCCTGCTTATGTTCAGGTCTGCGCTTATGCCACAGATGTGGGAAGTCCCTAATCATTCACCTCTGGATGAACGCGAGGAACCGCACAAGCAGGAAGTGAAGACTCAGATACAGTGATTAACTGCCTTTAGTAGTGTGTCCCAGCACACACACAGATCCATCAGTAAACACTTGGTGCAAGGCATTTAAGAAAACCTCTACAAAATCATTAGCTTAACAATAATTCAACTGGGCAGAAACTCAAGTGGTCCCCATGACAACAAATAGCCACTTCATAGAATTAGTTCAGAAAACTCATTAATTAAACAAGCAGCAACATAAAAAAAAACAGCAAACAGCAACAATAAAAATCCCTGAGTAGGGACAAATCTGATTTCAAGTTGTCACATTATATATTTTGACACATCCCAGTGTTTGTTGTTGTTTTTGTTAAACATAGTTTAAATGTTTTTATTTTTATCTCAGAAAGGGAAAAAGAGAGGGAGCGAAAGATAAGAAACATCAATAATGAGAGAGAATCATTGATCAATTGCTTCCTGATGGGAATCCAGCCCACAACCCTGGCATGTGCCCTGACCGGGATTTAGAAAATGACCTCCTGATTCATAGGCCAGCAATCAACCACTGAGCTATGCTTACCTGGCAAAACATCCAGTTTTCAAGAATACATTACGCCATATGCAAAGAAACAAGAAAGCATTGGTCATTCACATGTCCCAAAGCAGTTTACAGAACTGTCCCCTAGAAGGTTCAGATTAGGTTTCCTGGACAAACACTCTAAAAATTCACAAGAGGGGCTCAATAGTAAATTTCAATTGATAGAAGAATCCAAAAACTTGAAAATAACCAATCAAGATTATTCATTTTGAAGAAAAGGTTAGGCAATGTTTTTAAAAGATATATAAATATCACAATGCTCTATTTTTAAAAATTAGAAAAAGAGCCAAAGCCGTTTTGGCCCAGTGGATAGAGCGTTGGTCTGCAAACTGAAAGGTCCCAGGTTCGATTCCCGTCAAGGGCATGTACATTGGCTGCGGGCACATCTCCGATGCGGGCTGTTTGCAGGAGGCAGCTGGTCGATGTTTCTCTCTTATAGATGCTTCTAGCTCTCTATCCCTCTCCCTTCCTCTCTGTGAAAAAACAATAAAAATATTTTTTAAAAATCAGAAAAAGAATTAAAGCCAAATCAAACAAAAGAAACTAATTATGATTATAGTGAAATGACATAAATAAGAAAACACTAGAGAAAAAAACAGAGACCCAAATTGGTTATTGAAAAAATATATAAGCAAACCTCTAGTTTTATTGACCAAGAATAGAGAGGAGATACAAGTGACTAAAATGACTAATGAAAAGAGGGCTGTCACTATTGACCTTCTAGAGACAAAACGGAATATAAGCAATTACTATGAATAATTCTATGCCAACAAACCAGAAAATCTAGATGAAATGAACTAATTCTTAGGAAGACAAAGCTACCAAAACTGACTTCAGAAGAAATAAAAAAATCTGAATGAATCTATAACAAGCAAAAGCAATTGAATTAGGGAAAAGACTCAGATGGCCCAGAAGCCATTCAGGTTCACTGGTAAATTCTACCAAGTATTCAAAGAAAAGTTTTTTCATCAATCTTTCACAAGCTCCTTCAAAAAAATAGACGTGGAGAGAATACATTCCCAGATCATCCTATGAAATCAGTGTTAATATAAAAGCAACATTGAGGCAACAATATCACAGGAAAGGAACATTATACATCAATAGCCTTTATGAATACAGGCATAAAAATCTAACACAGAATATTGTGACTTTATAGTAAGGAAACAAATGAAAAGGAAAATATATCATGAGGTTGAGTGACTTATTCCAAGAGCTAACATAAAATAATTCCATTTAAAATAGTATCTAAAAAAATAAATTTAACAAAAGAATCATTAAACCCAAGCAATAAGAACTACAAAGCATCACTGAAAGAAATTAAATGGAAAGAGATGCCATGTTCATGGATGAGAAGACTTAATACTGTTAAGATGGAAAAAAAATCCAAATTGTTCTTCAAATTCACCACAATACTTATAAAAATTTCGCTTGACCTTTTTACAGAAATTCACAAGGTAATTTTAATATACATATGGAAATGCAAGTGTGATGAAAGAATAATGGCCACCAAAATATATCCACATCTCACAATCTGGAAATATTTTGACCATGTATCATATATATATATATATATATATATATATATATATATATATATATATATAACTCAAATGGATTGAAAATAAAAGAGCTTAGTATAAAATCTTTAGGAGAAAACATGAGTAAAAATATTTATGAACTTGGATTACATAATTACTTTTTATAAGTGACACCAAATTACAAGCAACAAAAGAAAAACAATTTTGTACTTATTCAAAATTAAATTAAATGTTTTGAGTTTAAAGGAAACCATCAATTAAGTGAAAAAATGTATGGAATGAGAGAAAATTTTATAGACTGTACATCTCATAAGGAACTTATATTCAGAATATATAAATAACAACTCAATAAAAAAATAAAAATTGGGAAGATGATCTGAATAGACATCTTTCCAAAAATGATATATAAGTGGACAAGAAGCACAAGATAGATGCTCAATATTTTTAATCATTATGGAATACAAATTAAAACCACAATGAGCCAAAACCACAATGAGCCAAAACGGGTTTGGCCCAGTGGACAGAGAATTGTTTTGTGGACTGAAAGGTCACAGGTTCGATTCTGGTCAAGGGCATGTACCTTGGTTGCGGGCATATCCCCAGTAGGGGCTGTGCAAGAAGCAACTGATTGATGATTCTCTCTCATTGCTGTTTCTAGCTTTCTATCCCTCTCTCTTCCTCTCTGTAAAAACTCAATAAAATATATATTTTTTAAAAAGAAACCAACTTAACTGTTAGTTTTATTTAAAAAAAAAACTCAATGAAAACCCTTTTACATACTAGGATAATTATAATCAAAAGATGGAAAATAACAAGTGAAAACAAGTGGGGGGAAAAAGAAAACAAGTGAGAGTAAAATATGTGGAAGCAATTTCTGAAACATTGCTGGTGTGGATGTAAAATAGGTCAGCCACCTTAAAATCAGTGTTTCAGTCCTTTACAGAAAAACTTCTGAATGTGCCAGCAATTCAATTTACAGGAATACTAGTGACCCAGTGCACAGATTCGTACACATTGAAAGGGAATTAATTAGAAGGTAGCCTGCGGGGTGGGACTGGGTGAGACAGGCCAGACATGTCCTGGAGCCAACCTCCCACAGTCCCTCCCCAGCCAGCTGCATCTGGGGTGGTACTGTGGCTTCAAGGGAATCTGCAGAGTGAGCAGGGTCCCTTTGGCAGGTGGATCTCTCAGCCTGGCCTGCAGGGATCAGGCCGAAACCGGATTTCTGACATTCCCCTGGGTCCCGGAATGCTAGAGGCACTTTGCAAATTTGCTTTTGTATAGGGTGTGGAATAAAAATGCAAGTGTGCAGTAAACCAGGTTGGGCCAATAGTGACCCAGCAACCACATAACCCACGGCCAAAGATGGAATCGCGTGGCCCTGCAAGGAGTCAGGCTCCCTCCCGTTTGGTTTTGGGGTGCATCACCTGAGAACCACTGCTGCCAGGTCCCTGCAGCTCAGCAGCTCCTGCGTTGAGATCTGTCCCGGGTGGTCCTTGCATGTCCTACCTACCAGCTGGTCGGATTGTCGGATGGTTGATTAGCTATAGATATCCAAGAATAGTGAAAACATATGTCTACCTAAAGCTTGCATACAAATGTTTATAGCACCATCATCCATAATAGTCAAAAAGTGAAAACAACTCAAATGCCCATGGATTGATGAATGCCTAAACAAATAGTTGTGTTTTTTTTATCAGTCAGAAAATAGAATAAACTGCTGATCCATGCTACACCATGAACGGACCTTAAAAATATTGTGAAGTGAATAAGCCAGACACAAAATGTATTACATGACTATACTTATATATAATGTCCAGAATAGCAAATCTATAGTGATAGAAAATAGATTAGTCATTGCCAGAAGCTAGAGAGCAGAATATAAATAGGAGCTGAGTAATAAAAGGCATAGATTTTTTTTTCAGTGATAAAATTGTTCTTGAATTTGATTATAGTGGTTATTGTACAATTTTATATATACCAATCACTAAATTGTATATTAAAATATTTTAAAAATATATTTTTATTGATTTCAGAGAGGAAAAGAGAGATGGAAAAATCAATGATGAGAGGCAATGGTTGACTGGCTGCCTCCTGCACACACCACACTGGCAATCAACCCCACAACCCCGACATGTGCCCTGATCGGGAATCAAACTGGTGACCTCCTGATTCATAGGTCCATGTTCCACCACTAAGCCATGCCAGCTGAGCTAAACTGTACAATCTTAAGGGTGGACTTTATGGTATGTACATGATACCTCAGTGAAAACTATAATAAATGAAATCAGCTTAGGTTTATTCCAATAATGTAAGATTGTTTTTACTATCACAAAATCAGTTACTATAATTTACTACATTAACTGTTTGAAAGAGAAAATATTATCTAATATGCACAAAATTGTACAGCATTCTTCAAAAATATTTGCAAATGAGAACTTGAACAAAATTCCTTTAATCCAATTAGAGATCTTCATAGAAAACCTACAGAAAATATAATAAAGATATATTGATTTTTTTTCTGAGATCAGGAGAACAAAAAGTTATCCCAGTCAGCTCAATAAGAGAAAACAAAGTATCTAAATATTGGCAGAACAGAAATACATTGGTTATTATTTTCAAATTTTACATATACAAATTGCATTGTTGTATATGCAAACATTTTTAAATATTAAAACTAAAAGTGAATGCAGCTAGTAACATTGCTAAATATATCAGCATATAAAACTCTATTCTATTTCCTTTTCCTACCAATAACCACTTAGAAAATAAATATTTAAGTTATACTATTTATGAATAATATTATGCTAACTTCATGAGGTTACTTTGAAAGTTTTTCTTTTTAATATGTTTGGAAAATCAGAGGAATTGCTTAAGTTATTTAAATAATTTTAAATATATCTAGCCAACAACAACAATAAAAATGTCCAAGTTGCTTCCTATTGTGCATATCCATATTGGTATTAAGACTATTTCTTTAATGAAGACAATTTTTATACATAAGAATGTTCTAATTTCCTAAGATTACCAAATGAACAAATATCTTTTTCCCCTCTTTATCTTTAAACAATAATTCAGGTTTATTTAAAAGTTGGAAATCAGTAAAGACATAAAAAAATAGAAAAAGAAAATAAACTACCAGATTTATCTTAACAATAACCACTGCTAATATTTAGGTATATGTAGTTATATATGTCTCCATCATGTAGGTGTATATCTATGTGGTTATGGATAATGTTTCCCTGAAAATAAGACAGCGTCTTATATTAATTTTTGTTCCCAAAGATGTGCTAGGTCTTATTTTCAGGGGATGTCTTATTTTTCCATCAAGAAGAATACGGTACACATTTATTGTTAAATGAAAATAAAGAAAATTTATTACCTGTATATGGTATGGTAGTACGGTAGTTGTCAACACAAACCAGACATACTGTGAATCCTACAGTATCCAGAATTTACTCATTTATTCGATGATAATCATGTCATCATCTTCTGAAACATCATCATAACAATCCAATTCCTGAATTTTCTGGTGAATTTCTTGTGACTCCATTTCTTTCAGAATCAGTGGACCAAATCTCTCATGTTTAGCAATAGCACTGTTTTTAAATGAGTATTGTACTTCTTGTCCAGGTAGCCTGCTCACAGTGCATTTGCAATGCAACTGTCAGTGATTTTCTCCCATGTATTCTTCACCCAAGTCACAACTTCTTGCAGTTTAGGTTTCACAAAGTTTCCAAGCTGATTTCTCTCCATTCACACAGCAGTGACGTCAGGACTCTGTGTAAACTTCACTGGTTGCTAGATGCCAGTCGGGGTGGCCCTAACGACCATTTTATGGTAAATTAATTTTCATTCTGAGACAGAGCCTGGGGGCCTTATTTTCGGATGGATGACTTATATTTCACTCAGAAGGAAACCTGTAAGTAGGTCTTATTTTCGGAGGATGTATTATTTTCAGGGAAACATGATATATATATATATATATATATATATATATATATATATATATATAATGCAAATCAACTGGACTGTGGAACAACTGGTCAGCTATGACACTCACTGACCACCAGGGGTCAGATGCTCAATGCAGGATCTGCCTCCAGCCTGCAAGACCTAGTGGCAGTGGTAGGGGGTGGGGCCAGCTGCTGGCAGCTGGGGAAGATTGGCCCTGATCACATGCCCGGCCTATGTACCAGACCCATGCAGGGATTTTGTACACTGAGCCTCTAATATATCCATAAGTGAGAGTATATATGTACATGTTGAGAAGGTTGAATATATATAAGTAAATAGATAGAAACAGATTGAGGCCAATGATGTATTTATAGTATGCATGATATTCTTAAACTATTTTTATTTTTGAATTTAGGCAGCAACTAGAACTTAAATGCAATAGTAAGAAACCCTAGAGTTACTTGCATGTTTTCTCATCTCTGCAATGATATGTGTGTATAGATGAACATTCATACAATCAACTACGCATGTTGCTATATGATGTTTTCTCCAGCTGCCATGTTATATTAATGATTGACACATGTTGGTATACTATTTGAGAATTTAATATTTGTTATGTTGGATTTCCTCTGTTCATAAAACATGTGGTTTGGAAATACACATTTTATTCCCATACAAGTGGGACAATGCCACATACCATAATTAAAGAATGACAATTAGCGGGTCATACTTTCTTAAGCAACCCTTATGAATACTATCCTTCCGATTAACAATGGCTTCTGTTCATTAAGTTTTAATGGGGGTACACTCAGAAACTCAAAACATAGTTGCTTCCTCATTTAAAATAGATAACTCCCCACTCAAATATTTTGTAGACCTTAAAATGTAATGTTGGAATGGGAGCTAATAGTTCCAAATATTTGCGATAACAGATTAAATAGTAAACCGTTTACAGTGCTTTTCAGGGGACATTTAAAATAACTGAAATATTTGGTTCTTATGACTGTCCCCACTGATGGTTACAAATAGCCCCCTCTTTCTTTACTATATTTGAATGGCATGTTTCATTTCACACATCCTCTCCTTGCTGCCAGAACCTTAATATTGCTAACGGAGGAAGCTTACCCGGCACAGTGTTTGTAAATGTCAACTAGCCAACAGATATTTGGAAGCCGATGAATGTTCACCTTTCTAACATTTGCTTAAAGCCATCTGGAATTAATATTCTCTTTCTGCTCCTCTCACCTCAAAAAATCTTTATACAGAAGTTGACACAAAATATATTAAATAAAGCTGGTAGTCAGCCCCCTTGCTTTCAAGCAGGAATAACACATGCAATGTAAAAAGAATTTTGTTTTAAAAAAAGGAAATTATTTTGATAGCATTCTGTACATTTGCTGTCAAGTTACCCTTTGATAAAGCTGCAATTTTCCAGTAAAACACATCTTGTTTATTTTGGAATTGGAGCAGGCTCTTGCTTGTCTAAAAAGCACTATCCTGAAACAACTTAAATTACATGCTCCTCCAACCAAATCTGCTTGTTTTCCTTTTATTTCCTCAGCCTGATTAGTCAACATGTGTGCAAATGAGTAATTTGAAAGATGATTCTAAAAATTGCCCATAGAGTTGGCTCACCTTGCCTTGGAGGAACAGCTAATTTTCTTCTCACCCGTGAAACTGTGAATTGGGGAAATGGAGCAGGAATCCTGGGCCCTGCTGACTCTGGAAAACTTAAATCTGCGCTGGGCTAACTGCTCAGATGTGGTGCGAGGAAGCCAATGGATACCCTGGGTAAGGAGAACTTAAGTAGGGAGATTTAGCCTTCCCCAGGCTATATTCATCTTTCCTATTTCTTCTGTTTCTCTTTCCAGTTTCTGCTTATCAAAACCTAATGAACAAAATCTGAGTAAATCATCAACATCCTTTCTAATTTCTCCATTTTCACTACTCTCACATTCAGCTGTAACCCTCCTCCCTTCACACACTGCCCAACCACCCACTGGCCATTCTATCATCTAACCTTCATTTAGTAAATATTTACTAAACCCTTTCGTGGTACAAATCTCTTTAGCGGTTATGATCATAATTAGAACAATTAGCATAACATGAGATTCCATTAGCAAATGGCAGCTCTTGGCCCCTAACATTACAGAGCAACTTTTTCTATCTTAAATTCTTGATAATTCTGTCCCTCCTAAATCTAAAACTATCCAAATTTACCTAGTGAATTTTCCCCTTTCAATAGATTCCTTCTATTTTTTTTCCAATTCATATCTGTTCTACATAAATTCCAAAAAACACTTAATTTTCCAATTAAGCAGTATTTTTTTATTTTATCCCTTAGTTAAAGTTCAAATTCTTCAGTCCATAACTAATATTTGTCCTTTCAACTCTTGCATATTCAATTACTGTTATTTTAAAAGGTCATGTAGCTACAGTCTTTCAAGTTATTTACACTATAATGACAATATTAATATGCAAAATGCTAAGCATTTTAAAAAGTAAATGACCTCACATGAGCCCCTTCAAAAATCAATTAGTAAAATGTGTGCTTTCAGCAAATATTTTTGAGTATCTTATATCAGTAACTAAACAAATTAGCAGAAACACAAAAGAGATCACAGTTATGGTCTGTTAATCCAATATAGAATTTTGAACAGGTAAATTTAAATTTTTCCCTGATACATGACCTCTAAATGTAACTCACTAATTAAGGAATTGTCAGAAAAGCAAAATTACTTTGAGACCTTTTTTCAGCCAAAACATCTGTTTGATCTAAACCTAGGAGATATAGAATAATAGGAAGAAATTAGGTCTTGGCTAAATATCCATAACTATTAAGCTTATTCTCTGTTGGTTTGGTATAATCATTTACACACCAATATACAAGTTTAGAAATTTAGGGACTCATTAATTTTGCTAAACTTTTTTTTTTAAAGCTAATTATTTCTGTACTATTTTTATAGATCACTTGTTATTATCCACAAAGGACAAATCTTCACCAATCCCAAACCCCTGCAGCTAGGGAAATAATTTCATTTAAGCATCCCTTGAAACAATTATTTATGGGCTCCACAGAAACGGGGGGTCAACTTTTTGTGGTCCCATTTATCTCTGTGGAGATTAGAGATTACTTATAAAATAATTTGAACTCATCACTATTTGAGTTATATCTTAAAAATTTGAGCAAAAGCAAACCAATGATCCCAACGCCATGTCAAAAATAACTTGTCTTAGCCGAAACTGGTTTGGCTCAGTGGTAGAGCGTCAGTCTGTGGACTGAAAGGTCCCGGATTCGATTCCGGTCAAGGGCATGTACATTGGTTGTGGCACATCCCCAGTAGGGGGTGTGCAAGAGGCAGCTGGTCGATGTTTCTCTCTCATTGACGTTTCTAGCTCTCTATCTCTCTCCCTTCCTCTCTGTAAAATATCAATAAAATATATTAAAAAAAATAACTTGTCTTAAATTACCTGACCTTATAGGTGTCCTCAAAATCCTATTTTGATATTTAACAACATCACTGATTTAAGATGCTCCACTTTGCATCACCATTATTTTGTGGACAAAAATTACTAACACAATTGGTTTGGTTGAGAATTACTATGATGATGGTTCTTCTACTGTGTGAATAGGTTGTTTTAAATCTATGATAAACACTTCTATATAATTGGGGGGGGGAGAACTTATCTAGGTATCTTCCCTACCAGACATTTACATGTTCTATCTTTGAGCAATATTCAGTTATTTTACTATAATTTCAGCCATGCCCTTGTCTCCGGAGTCTCCTTTAAATTCTCCAACCTCCTCATATTTCAAGTTCCTTAGAGCAGTGTTCCTCAACCTTGACTGCACAGTCCTGACATCCAGCCTGCATCTCAAACCAATTACATCAACTACTCTAGGGGTGGAACTCTGACATCAGTAATTTTTAAACCCCCTCGTGGTTTCAATGTGCAGTCATGGCTGAAAAACACTATTTAGAATAAGAAATGACCTCAGGCTATCACACAACTTTCCTATTAATAGCCCGGCATATTACAACTGGCAAAATGGCATCAGTGAATGTATGATTGTGACACAAAGCTATTTGTTTTGCTTAAGTTCTGCTGAGGTGATTTTTTATAAAACCTCTGTCTATGTCCTTGTAATTTAAAGTTTGAACCATCGAGTTCTGATAAAGACACGGGTAAATTTACTCCAAAGTGGGAGCATGCTTTTCCTGATTTAAAAATGGCAGCTCTAACTAAAATTTGGCCATTTAATTATAAACATAAAATTTAAGATTATGGGGAAAAACTGCCACTTTCCAAAAACAACAAATTTACAACTTTCAGGTAATTAATAAGCTATACATGCTATTTATTTAGGATAATTTGTTAACACATAGAATTCTTCAAAGCATTGCTTGTCATTAGTAACTTATTTACATAAACTCTTATGTAATAAACTCTTCATGGTAGACTTTCTGGTACCAGAAACTCCTTCATGTAATATCATTTAGATTTTTGGCTCACTAGTCAAATTCCTTTTTATTTATTTATTTATTTATTTATTTATTTATTTTTATTGATATTTTACAGAGAGGAAGGGAGAGAGATCAAGAGCTAGAAACATCAATGAGAGAGAAACATCGACCAGCTGCCTCTTGCACACCCCCTTTTGGGGATGTGCCCATAACCAATGTACATGCCCTTGACCAGAATCGAACCCGGGACCTTTCAGTCCGCAGTCCGACGCTCTACCACTGAGCCAAACCAGTTTCGGCTCAAATTCATTTTTATGGCTCATTCTAATAGTTCAAAAGAAAAGTATCTGTTTGATTTTGATCTTGACTTTTTTATTTCATTTTATTTTGTTAATCCTCATTCAAGGATATGTTTTCCATTGATTTTTAGATAAAGTGGAAGAGAGGGTAATAGGAGAAGAAAGAGAGAAACTTTGTTGCGAGAGACACATTGATTAGTTGCAGGTGCCAAAGATACAAATTGCAATTCAGATATATTCCCTTGCTTGACTGGGAATCAAACCTGTAACCCTTAGGTGTGTGGGCCAATGCTCTAACCACTTAGCCCACCAGCCAGGGCTGAGCTCACCTCTAAATTTCAGTTCCTACCACCCCTGTAGGTAAATTTACACACACACACACACACACACACACACACACACTATAATATATGTTATATATTATATATATTATATACTATAAATATATTATATATACTATACATATACTATATATTATATATACTATGCATATATATTATATATTATATTATATACATTATATATACTATACATATATACACTATATATAAAATATATATTTTTTTCAAAACACTATTCTAAAAAAATATATTCTATTGATTTTTTCACAGAGAGGGAGAGGGATAGAGAGTTAGAAACATCAATGAGGAGAGGGAAACATCGATCAGCTGCCTCCTGAAACACCCCCTACTAGGGATGTGCCAGCAACCAAGGTACATGCTCTTGACCAGAATTGAACCTGGGACCCTTCAGTCTGCACGCCAATGCTCTCTCCACTGAGCAAAAAATGGTTAAGGCCAAAACACTATATTTTAATAATTTCTTTCTCAGGCCAAAACATGGTAGGTATAATAAGATGTCTTTCATTCATCAAAAATAAGAAAATCTTTTCTCAGAAGATTTTACTCCCACTTTTATCCTTACCACAGCCCTTTCATTAGGCAGCCAGTTTCTTTGATTTTGACAACTTTGTCATTTTCTTTAGCGGAACATAGCAAACTAAGATTTCGAATTTTTAAAAAAACAGAGAAAAACTTTAAAATGACAATTTAAGTTTCTATGGAATAAAATATAAAGAGAATGTGATTATTAACAATGATGCAAACCCAACTGGCGTTGTTTACAGTGAATCTGATTGCATTGGATTTGAATCAAGTCCATTGGATTGAACCAAATTAGAAAAGACATTTCAAAACAGACCTCTCTGTTACAGGCGTTTGGGACTTGAATTACAAGGCAAATTTGGTATCGCCTTTTTAAGTGCACCTCATTCTCTTCACCCCAATTCATGAAATGTTAAAGTGGAGGCAGTGCAACAATATCATCTCCTCTAACTAGTCCTTCTCAATCTGCTTTCCCAAGTAGAATTGATCGCTCTGTTGCTATTACTCCTTCCTGTGCATACTTATATTCAAGAGCCTTTACCACTTAGTGACAAATCACTTGTCTTCCTCTTCATATCTTAAGGGTGGTGATTTGGTCTTATTTAAAACTATCTCTAGCAACTAGGGGTTCATACTAGGTGCTCAATAAAACTTAGTTAAATGCATAGTGAAGCATGTGGTTATACAGGTTTGGCATTTGTTAAAACTCATCAAATTTTATGTTTAAGATCTTTTCATTTCACAGCATGTAAATTGCACTTCAATTTACAAAGAATAAAATAAAATGTTTTCATTCCCTTTAGAACATGCTTTCAGGATCATAAACCATTATGGAATTTGAAACTTACTACTTCATCACACTAAGATAAATACATAGGTGAGCATAAGTAAGTTTGCTGTGTTACTGTAACATTCTTTTGATAATGAAGCTATTGTAATAATTAAAACCCGCATGCTCATTTTTGCCCACCCCTGTAGGTAACTTGAGAATCCATGTTATTCACTGGACTCAAAAGTTTACTATTTTACAAAACCAAACTCATCCACAAATGTTTCACCAGTATGGATCCTCTTTAATAAAGAGGGGGTATTCTAATTGACACTCACGCCATCACAAAGATGGCAGCACCCAGAGCCAATAAGAAGGAAATATGCTAATTGATTGCCCCACCCTCAAAGATGGCAGCGCCCACAGCCACAAGATGCCAGAACCCGGTTCCCTCAGACCCACCAGGGTGGCAGACAGGCCACACCCCTGCCTCCGAGTCCCCCAGTCTCCTCATGCCCCCAGCCACCCAGGCCTAAGGCTGGCCTAAGGCTCATGTGAGCCCCGGATGGTGGCTGCACAGCCACCCAGGCCCACTGGAGGCTCAGGTAACCAGGGACAGCCAAGGCTTGTGCTGCCGGCCACATTGCAGCAGAGGTGTGATAGGACATTGCCTTTTCCTGATTGCTGGGTTGCCTCCAGCCCCTGAGGGCTGCTAGACTGTGACAGGGGGCAGCTCAGGCTGAGGAACCGCCTCCACCCCCTCTGGTGAATGAATTTTAATGCGCCAGGCCTCTAGTATTTAAATAATGTTCAAATATGCATGTTGTATTTGAGGAAGATAACCTATGTACTAATTTTGTATTAAGAAACACTCTGGCTTACTTTTAGAAGTCTTTGAAAAAATTTCACTGAGTTATGTATAAGTAACCAACTATAAAAACTATATATGGAATAAACCAATGAAAATGGTAAGACACATTATTTCTTAGTGGGTACTGCAAATAGGTTCTACAGAGCAGATAAGTACATTTCTGACAAGTGAAAACCTACCACTTTATTAATAGTTATCTAGTCAACAGTTATTAATTACTAACAAAATGTCATATAGAGTGGCCATAATATAAAAGCCCATCAAAAAACAATGAGCATATGCATAACTGTTCTTCTTCTATTCATCTTATTTTTTCGATATCCTTACTTGCACTTTTAGAGATAAGAAAACATGAAAAGTGGGGAAAATTTAAACGTAAAAGTAGAAGCTTGGTTTCACAGACATCCATCTTAACATGATATTAGTTTAAAAAAATAGAGTGATACATTCTTGCTGTTCTTAGCAAAATAGAATAAATATTAGGAATAAAAAAGACCTTGAAGTTTGCTTTATGCAGCATAGTAGTACATAAAAGTAAATTAAAAGCAGTAAAAGCAAGTGAGTATTCACAATCTTATCTGCTGGCTCTTTCTTTAACTTTGGTAATGGGGCACGAAGGATGGTTAGAAAAAACTGAGACTTCAGAAAAAATTTTTTACACTAATACAGCAAAAACAGCCTAGTGTTCCCCAAGACAATGTGACTATTTTTTTTTTTTTGTCACAGTTAGTTCATAGTGGAGGATATTGCATGGCAATGCTTAAATCACATAGGATTTTATCTAATACTAGAGGCCCAGTGCATGAAATGCCTGCACAGGGGCGAGGGGAGGAGGTTCCCTCAGCCCAGCCTGCACCATCTTCATTCTGGGAACCTTCAGGGGATATCCTACTGCCCATAGGGATTGGGCCTAAATTGGCAGTCAAGACATCCCTCTCATAATCTGGGACTGCTGGCTCCTAACTGCTCACCTATCTGCCTACCTGATCACCTCTAACTGCCCTCCTCTGCCAGCCTGGTAACTCCTGACTGCCCCCCTTGCCAGCCTGGTGGCCCCTTTCTGCCTCCCCTGCCAGCCTGGTCACCCCTTACTGCCCTCTCCTACCAGCCTTGTAGCCACTAACTGCCTCTGCCTCAGCCCCTGCCACTGTGGCCTTTTCCGGAAGGATGTTCAGAAGATGTCTGGTCTAATTAGCATAGTACCCTTTTATTAGTATAGATTTCTATATTGTATGAATACATGATCCCTTACAAGAGTGACAACTTTTTAATCTCATGAATTGATTTAATTCCCTTGAAGTGGAAATAATGGTATTTTGCATTGGGATTTGAATGTTTCTTTCATATGAGTGCATAAGATTATTGCATATGTAAATGCATCATCGCTCTTAGTGTTTTTTATGTACTTTGCAAACAAAATTATCTAAAACAAATTCAATTTCTGGTTTTGTTGTAAACCAAATACTAGTTAATAGCTTTTTTACCTGATTTGACTTGGCATTTTCAAAACTGATTTACTGTACTCTCTGCATAACCTGTTAGTTCTAATTTCACAAATGCATTAGGTTCCTCTTTCCACAGTCAATATTATTCAGCCTATAGCTATGCTGTATCTTCCTCAGTTTATATAATTGGGCTTTATCATCTATTTTTTTTAAATCACATCCACAAAACAGTAGGTTCTTCCATTTTCTGTTGACTAAAGTGCTATGCATTATTTGAATAATAGCCTGGTTACAAAGAGAGACTATACAAATCCAGCTTATTCCAAACCCTGGAGTAATTCTGGAAAGAAACTGATAAGTCTTTTATGATTTGTTGTAGGTCTGGTCAATGTCTCAGAGAATTGAAACACAATTAATCTAGAGTTTTCAGTTTTCTTTTACTGCTTATGAATAGCTGTATGAATGGACTAGATGAGATTGGCTTTCTAAATATTTTAAAAAGTATGCTGAATAATTAAGTAGAGTTAAGGATAATTTAGGCTATATAAAGACAATGATATAATAAAATTGTTGTACTATCTTTAATAATTTCCATTCTCAAATTGTAGTTCATATTTTAAAACTAGACTCAGGTAACTCGGCAAACGTTTTATGTAATTACATTTTGCCTCGCCCCCAGCCCCAGTGTGCAGTGACTTCTGTCCATCCATGTAGAACAGTGTAAGCCTGTCACTCTGCATAGCCCCTTTGTAGCCACGTGAGCAAGTTATTCAGGCATATGTGTTTCTTTTCCCGTGTTATCAAGTAAAAAAAAGAAATTTAAGAATTCTGTATCATTTTTCTCATAGATACAAACCCAAATTAAATGATGTAAGAGAGGTTTTGGGAAAATGCCAACATCCTTTTTCTCAGAGTTTTCTCTTAGATTATCAAATGGCAAAAAGTCACACAATGAGAAATTAAGTTAAAGAAACCCATCATTTTCTTATACTACATGGTAGAATAAAAAAAGAAATTATTTTAATATTTATTATATATTTGAAAAGTAGGATGGATTAGATTCAACACAAAAGACACTATTACTACAACAGCTACATTTGAATCACTAACCCATATATTTTCATTTACATACAATCTATCAATTTTCTAATGGTTTTACTATTGCAGGCATGTGTGAGGGCTTTGATTCTTCTACTGGACCATCTATAATAAAATTATGGAATATAAATTAGACCTGAAAAAAATCATATGAAAATGTTTATATCAATCCTTATCTATCTATCTATCTATCTATCTATCTATCTATCTATCATGCTGTAATAATCTATCCATATCAAAAGAAGTAATGTAATCCAAGATAAAGGCAAAAAATTCCCATGTAGAATAGGCAACTTATATGAACTTTAAATAAATAAATATTTATAACTCAAAGCAAAAGTGAGTTTCATGTTTCAGTAATAAAATAAATAAGGAAATGTTCATCTAAATACATGATGAGGCAAAAGCAGGTTTACAATTGTTTCTAAGGAAAACAATACAATAATTATTAATAATATAGAAATAAAGTGTTTCGTGTACTTATAATGGTAGACTTACATTTGCCCCTCTGTATTATTTATAATAATGAAAATATAGAAATATTTAAAAAATCAATCATAGCTTAAGAAATGAAGGTTTGCTGTTATAAAGGAAAATTCTACAGTCATTACAAATGATATACATTGATACAAATATATTTCAACTTTATGCTACTGAGTAAATAAAGGTTGCAAGCAAAAGCATATATACAATATATTATATAGAATAATACATATATTATTTAAAATAGTAATAGAATATACGTGTTCAATGAGTAATGTCTATGCATATGTCTTTAACTCATAAAAAATGGTTGCAATTTTGGGAAGCTGGATTTGTAGTGATATTTATATTTTTATGGCCAAAGTTGTAATAGCAGTGATGATCTTTCTGCAATGACTCTGAATCTTCTTGTTTACCTCCAGATGTGCCTCATGATTGAAACTAGCTGTCATCTTCTCATCTGAGGTATGTTAAGATGATATAAATATAAACATATTCTGAAAAGCTATACCCAAATCTCTGCATGATTACTTTTAAAATCTGAATAGGAAAGGAGTAAAGTCCAACTCAGAAACAAACACGTGCACCAAAAGTAAAATGTTCTTCATAAAATATATGGTTTTACTGAAAGAGAACAAGGAAACTCAAAAGTTCCTGGTGAGCAAAATGGAAAAAAAAAGCAAAAACATGTTAGAGTATGAGAAACTGTAAAGGCCCAGAGTCAAGGATTCTATCACTGGGGTGACAGAAGACCTGAACACTTGCTCCTAACTTTGAAAAAATAAATAGAATAAAAATCTAAAAATCCACCCTAATGTGACATATGATCTTTTGGTGATAATAATATTTCAATGTAGGTTCATCAGTTGTAACAATTCCACTCTGGTTCCAGGGTATTGACAGTGAAAAGAGATTATGTGTGTGTGGGAACCTGGGGGATCTATGGGAATTTTAAATCTGTTTAAGGCTTATATTATCATTCAAATAAATAGTAAAATTCAAGTCATTGTACCATCACTCTGGATTCATAATAAACAAGTTAAATTATAGCTTTCAGCATTCTGATGTAATCCTCATCTAGATATAGAAATAGACATTGTGCCTTTGGGACACATGCAGACATTTCAAAATAAGCTAAATTTGAGTTCTCTTTCATGATGCATCACACACACACACAAAGCAAGAGGCTTGAATTAAATTACCAAATTCAATTTTCAAAAGAGTATAAATTACCTATCTATCAATGAGTAACAAACTGCTCCAAAATTAGTGGCTTTAAAAATAGATTTCATTTATTCATGAATTTGCAGGTTAAGAATCTGTGCATGGCTCAGCTGAGTTTGGTATTCTGGTTGCACATGGCAACAGATGGGATCATTCAGTCAGAAGGATACAGCTGGTGACTGTTTGGGGCTGGAAGCTTACAGCTCTTTCTCCATATTTCTGTCACTTGATATTGCCTCTTTCAAGTTGGCTAGTTTGAAACGTGGGATTCTCAAGAGTGTTGGATTTCATGCATGGAGGGTTTGGTCCAAGAGAGCAAAAGTGGAATCCATGTAGCCCCGGACACCCAGACATGAAATCATTTGACATCATTTCTACTCCGTTCTATTTGAAAAGCTGGTCACAGAGCCAATTCAGGTTCAAGGAAAGTGTCAGCGGACCCTGCCTCTCTCTATTCAACTTTTAATCAATCACAGGAAGAGATATCAATCGGGCATTTGGCAAAAAGCATCAATTTCTATTAAGTAATTGAGGTTAATCACATTAGAACTGTTTTATTAGATTTGAGCTGATCTACCTCCTCATTTGGATTTTGATAAAGAAAGGTGTCCTTGTTTTAGAAAAATAAAGTAGTATATATTATGTTGCTATATTTTATATCTTAAAAATATATAAATTATGGTAATAGAGTAAAGAAACAAGCAAACCAAAGTTCATGCATTGGTCATTCAAATTTAATTTATACAGCATGAAATTATTAGCATTTTTTAAATTTAAAAAATGTATATTATTTAGTTACAGGAAAAAAACACATCAAAGGAAATATTAATTCTCATTGAATTTTGTGGAGAATACTTTTTCCAAACTTGCAGATAAAGATTTGTATTACAAATGATAAGAGTAGAAAAAAACACACAAAAAAATACACATATTATGGTAAGCAGAATAAAGCTTCACCTCCCACCACAGATTTCTATACTCTAATCCCCAAAACCTGTATGTTATTTTACATGGCAAAATTGACTTTGCAGATATTATTAAAATAAGGATTTTGAGATGAGAAGATTAAGTTGGATTACCTAGGTAGGCCCAATGGAATCCTAAGGATCTTTATAAGTGAAAATGAAAATTAAGAGTCTCAGAGTCAGAGGAATCCTGAAAATGGAAGCAGAGTTTGAAATGATGTGGTCAGGAGCCAAGATATGCAGCCAGCCAGTAGAAGGTGGAAAAGGGAGGGAAGAGATTTACCCCTGGAGCCTAGAGAAGGGGCACAATCCATAATGTCAGCCCCATAAGATTCATGCCAGACTTCTGGCCTCAAGTACCATAACACAAAACATTAAGCCAATAAATTTGTCATTATTTGTTATAGCATCAATATAAAATTAATAAACAATTTTAAAATTTGAAATGGAACTTATAATTATTTATCTTAAATGACAGCTCACAATCAATAAATCACTTAGAAAAGAATTTGAAACTAATTTTATGGTTGAAGTAGTCAATGGCATTATTGTTACCCAACTAATGACATCAGGGATTCCGAAACTGACTTTCAGCAATAAAGTTGGTTGAAAGCAATGTGAAATGTGCTTTTAAAAAGATGTGTTAAAAGTATATGATTGCATATAGCATTTGTTATGGTATTCCTTTTAATGACAATAAAAGAACACACACAAACACACACACATATTTCTGGAACATTATTAAATCAACTTTAACATTTTAGAAACAAGTTAATATGGTCTTTTAACCTCTTTAATCTATGTATAAGAAAATATATACATTCACAACATCATGGATGGACATGGAGAACGTTATGCTAAGTGAAATAATCTGGTTAGAGAAATAGAAAAATCACATGATCTCACTACTTTGTGGAATATAATGAACACATAAACTGATGAACAAAAATAGATCCAGAGACAGAGAAGAATCGAACAGACTGTCAAACTTCATAGGGAAGGTGTGGGGAGGGGAGGTAAGAGATTAACCAAATGATTTGTATGCATGCATACAAGCATAATCAATGGACACAGACCCTGGAGGGTTGAGGGCATTTGCTGGGGGACCAGGGTGCCTGGGAAGAGGTCAATGGGGGTGAGGGGAAAGAGACATGTGTAATATTTTAAAAAATAAAGAATTAAAACAGTAAATTTATTTTTAAATTAATAAAAAATCTGTATAAATAAAATAAGCATATTTTGTTATAAGCTATGCAATAAAACATTGAAGAAATTTATAATTTGTGAGTTTAAGATTCTCTCTTACTATAAAATTAGAAATATAATAGAAGAAAATGGAATTTAGAAAACTTAAATAATATGAAATTCACCAGTCACTTAGTAGCCAATTTCTAGGTTGTGAAGTGTGCGTGTGTGTGTGTGTGTGTGTGTGTGTGTGTACTCTCTCTGTTCTCCTAGATAACTTCATTGGTGTATGAAAGAGGACCTGAAGGATGAGGTGAGAGGGAAAAAGGAATTTCTTTGTATATCTATAAATTTATTGTACGTTAAAAATAAAAACATATGAATTGAACATGTCAAACTTTTATCATTTTCATTTATGGGAGATCTACATAAATTTCAACATTACAATGAAATGGAAAAAGGACAAATATTCACAGCGAATAACATGAGATTTACTCAGTTTCTATCATAAACTAACAGCATTTTGGGTCTACTTTCTGCCTGCCATTATTCTGTTTCCCATCTTAACTGATAGTGGAGCTCCAACATTACTAGTAAATATTTTCAATTTATTCTAATGGACAAGGTCACTTTCCTGTTTAAACCTTTAATAGTTCTCTACATTCTATATAATAAAAGCCTAATATGCTAAGTGCCCGACCATTCATTTGACTTTTTGACCAGCCGCTATGATGTGCACTGACCACCAGTGGGCAGATGCTCCAACCTATAGATTAGCTTGCAGCTGGAGTCCAGCCCATCAGGACTGGGTGAGACGAGCTGGACACACCCTGGAGCCCTCCTGCTGTCCCTCCTAGACAGTCCCAATCAGAACTGGATGAGATGACCCCAATCTCCATGATCAGCCTGATTGGGACTGGGCAAAATGCGCCAGACATGTCCTGGATGGACCCATGCAACAGGAAAAGGGACCCCTAGTTTTACAGAATAAAATCTGATTTGTTCACATATAAATTCTGACTTGTTCACATATAAATTCTCTCCCACCTATCTTATGTCTCTAATTCTCCAAATATATTTTTAAGAGTAAAAGGCATCATGTTCTTAGCCTTCCTCTACTCCTTCTAGTCTGGTCTCCCTTATCTGCTTCAGCCCAAGCCCCTTGGTAAGGTGTTCAGAGGAAATTGGTATAAAATGTGGGTGTTCTCTAGATCCCATAACCTTTGGCCACTTAGGAAGGCATAGCTGAGGACTCAGAATGAATCTTAAAAGGTTTACAGTGTCGACTCCATTTGTGACTGTGCCACTAACCTGCCATGACTAGGGCAACTGGTGGTCACTCAGGAGTCTCATTTTCCTGATCTAAAAAATTATCCCACAGAACTGCTGGGCTGGTTAAAGGACACAGTGTTTATAGAGTGCCTGACAGTGCTTGAGGCATAAATGTGTTTAATAAAGGTCAGCTGCTCCTTCAGTTTGTTTAAAAAAGAATGGTTTACAGAAAGGGAACTACAATCACCAAGAAATAAGATGTGAAAGCAGCTTTGTTCTTAGAGAGTAAGGAAGAGCGATATCTGCAATTAAGGTAGAAAACTAGACAACTAGTTTATTTATGTCAGGTTGTTTTAGCAGAGGTAATAAAGTTAATTTTGTCTTTGGTTTTAGGTTAACCTTGCTAAATAAAGATCAAAAGTAAGAAACATGAATTCATTTCAACATTCTCTATTTGACTATAAATTTGTGGTTTATGACCTCTCTTTTGAACCAATTATAACATCTACAGGGTGCCTAAAATGAGTTGAATAAAATAGCTGACACATGCTCATTTAGGGGTACAACCATGGAAAGGGGTGAGGAATCCAGCCTACTACTACCATCGCAATAGACTAGGGCTTCAGCCTTCATTAGAGAAGTGTCACAATTGAAATGATTTGTCAGCCGAAACTGGTTCGGCTCAGTGGATAGAGCGTCGGTCTGCGGACTGAAAGGTCCCAGGTTCGATTCCGGTCAAGGGCATGCACATTGGTTATGGGCACATCCCAATAAAACATATTTTTTAAATAAAAAATAAAAATAAAATGATTTGTCGAAGTAGAGGTTGAATGGGCATGAGGGGCAAAGGGCATGAAGCTCTTATGAGTTATGCCACATAAGAAAAGAAGCAGTTCCCTGGATTCTCTGAAGGGAGTCATATATACCCTGGATGGAGCTTCACTTTGTTTGCCTTCCCAGGGCAGCGCACCTGTGATGAGGCACAGTCTAATCCCGCTCAATTCTTTTGCCTACCCTCTCGATTTTCAATAGGTCTCCACTAGACCCGAGTCTTTGTTTCTGAATGCCCAGTCACTAGCAAAGGTCCTTCCACATAATTACAAAATCCATGAATACACACGAGCATTTAGTTCAAACCAAACAAGCATTCACATATATATATTTTTTTGCTAAACTCAATGCCTCCCTCAGTTTTTGATATTGGTGTGAGGACTTTATGGAATTTGTCACCAAGGCTGGATCATGACAGGGAGATGGCTTAGCCACCTCCTGACACACTCTTCTGTGACCTCCTCACTCCATCCACACCAACCTTCTTTTTCATGTCATGACTAAAGCAGGCAGGCTCCTGCCTCAGAGCCTTTGCAATTCATCTGCCTGAGCTTCTGGTCTGAACAGTGACTGCATGGCTGACTCCCTCAGATACCGCCTGCTCAGTAAAGCCTCTACTGAACACCAAGTACAATTACAACCTCCACCCTCCTTTGCAGTCCAGGTTCACATTACCCTGCTCTATTTCTTGCAGCACAATACAGGCTACTTTTTTTATATACAGCATATATATTTAATATGTAGGCTGCTTGTCTCTTCCGAAAGACAAAGGCATGCATTTTGTATGCATACCAAGAACAGAGCTTGGTACACTGGAGACACACATTAGATATGCATTAAATGAATACTTGTGGAATGAATTGGCATTTGTGGTGTTTTTTGGTCAACAAAAAGACATAATATGAGAAGAAGCTATATATATATACAAGTAATATATAAGTGTATATATATATATATATATATAATGAGTTAAAATACTTAAACCATTGATATCTCAAGGAATGTTCTTTGGCTTTATGGAAATTTCACTAATCTGGAATATTTGGTAGCCAATCAAATAAAATTTTATTCAAGTAATTCTGTCTACATGTATTAATCTGGAGATAGTTTACTTCTTGAATTTTATTATAAATGCTTAAATTACTATTTACGAGTCATACAATTTAAGGATATAAAGCCTTTAACAATCAATTACCACATCCAATTAGTCCACAATCACTGAAATATACAAGTGGGACTAGAGCTAATTTTAAATATCAAAATACACAGTCACTTAATTCAGAACTCCATCTGTGCCTGTCTCCAGAGTCAGACAAAAAAATCTCCAAATTGTCTTCCGAGTTTTCATCAAAACAAGGCACCGGTTTGGAATCTATTTTAACATTACTCGCAATATATGGGGACTCACATCGCATCTGCTTTGATTTTTCTCTAATGAAAATTCCTAGTTGTTCTATGTCAGGAAAGATGTAAGTATTCCCCAGGAATAGCGCTGTTATTTAGAATGCAACAATAGAGAAAAATCGAAGCCCCAGATCTTATATTTCCTATTCATAAAATTGTAATTGGCCTTTTTATGTCTCTGCTGCCCCTGAGACAGGGAATTAACTTTATGTACATGAACATATATAGGATACCCATAAAACTCAGAATGGTTCAAATTCTCATTTCCCAAAAAGAATTAGAAATAAAATCAGAGCATATTTTTCTTTAATCTTAGAGATTTGGTATAGTTTAATGTTACCTCTTGAGATGATATTAAATTTCAGTTATTGTAAATAACTGGTAAGGCAATAACTACAGTATAATCTCTGCAATAGCATTGTACATAGAGAACAAATCCCTATAAAATGTCACCTGTAGGACAAAGCCAACTCCTTGCAGATGATAGCAAATGTTTGTACACTCCTTTGTCATTGTGGCTATGAGTGGAAGCTTTGTTGGCCAGCTCATTAGATTCAAAGTCTGGCTTCATTACTCTGTACGACTTAGGTTATGACTTGGACTCACTAGCAAATTGTAAGCCTCGTTGTGTCCATATTAATAGGGATAAAAATGCCTGTATAAGAAATTTTGGAAGCGATGAGGCCTAACTAAATGTGTACATATAAAATACTCAGCATGTTTTCTGATTCACAATAAATGGTCGCCAATATTAAGGGCAGTCAGACAAAATGGAAATAATTTCAACTCACGAAGAAGTGATGGTTCCAGCGGTGGAAAGTTGCCTTGCCAATGCTAACTTGGCCAATGTGACTGAAGTAAAGGGGTTTGCTTGCCAGTGCATATCAAAGCCCAATAAAATGAGAGCAGGAGTTTATAGCTAAGAAAGTAAAGGTTTATTTAAGGAATTGGCACCAAGCCCAAGGCACAGGTAAGGTACCCTACTGAAAGGAGTTTTTAGGGATAAAATAGGCAGGTTTAGGGAGTTTTAGGAATTAGGGGGTCCACAGGGGAGGCGCAGTTGGTTGGGGACTTGAAGCTGGCAAAAGGCATATATTCACAAACAACCAAAGGCACTACAGCCTAAAGGGAGAGGAAGACACCCATTCACAGAAGACAGGGGAAAGCCACAGGGAGTAGAAAAACAAAAGAGTGGAAGGGGAAAAAAGATTTTCTCAAGTGTTAAAGAATTCTACCTCAGAAAGGAAAGAAATAGAGGGGAGCCCCACATGGGGTTTGAGCTTTGAAACTGATACAGTGACCAATCAGAGGGGGATATCAAGATCCAAAGAACTGCAGCCTTTGTAAACCTTAGGAAAAATGGGTTTAGTGGGCTACCTCTTTTGGGACCCCCTCCCCACGTGGGAGTCTGTACTTGTTTCCAATAAATTTCCACCTTTTCATATACACCACCTTTTGTCCATGGCTTTATTCTTCAGATCCACCTGGACAAGAACCCAGGGAAGAAAACACCTTTGAACCATGCATTTCAGTTTGGTTTCTAAAACCTGGCTTCTAGGGGATGGACTACATAGGGGGAAAATCATTGGTCATGGTGACAGTTAGGGTTGTGTGCTCTTTTGCTTGGTTGGTGCTAGCATTGGGGATAGTTGGTCATTGCATCAGGTCCTGGTGTCTATCACGTATCACTCTGTCTGGTTTCTCAATGGTGTGATGGAGAGGTTGTTCTGCTTTGCTGAGCCTGAAGCTGAAACACTACTGAGGGTTAGGTGTTATCTTTAGTTTGACCAAAACTCTGTTTAGTGGCCAACAGAGGCTTTGTTCCTAAGACTGTCTGATGCTGATGAGAACCTAATTGCCCTGAAGCCTTAATTATTAAAGGAATGGCCATCCAAGGAAGGAAGGAGGCAGGTTGAGTCATGGTGGTTAAATGAGGACAGTTTGAGTGAAAAGGAAAGAAAGGAGAGAAGGTCATATTTTAAAAATGAAGTTCCTGCAGAAACCAAAGTAAGTCTTGGTCCTGTGTCTGTTTATATTTTATGTTGTTATGTCAAAACTCAGGATTTATTCAGCACCTGAATAAGGATACACATATACACAGACACCTGAAGAAACTTGCTGTTTTGAGATTTCTATTATGTTGTCTTCATTCCTCCTCTATAAGTGAAGTCTAAAACTTAAAAAAAAATTCCTGAAGCACTGAACATATATGAAAATAATATACATCTTCTTGAGATAGATTAATGTATAGCAATGCATTTTGTTCATATTTCCAGATGTGTGAATAAAGTTTTTCACAAATAAGATTACAAAAATTCGGTTAACATCTCAAAAAAGTAAAAGAGGAAACATTAAGTGAAACAAATAAGAAAAATAAAGAAAGGGAGGGAGTCAGAGAAGAAGGAAGGAAGGAGAAGGGAGGAGAATAAAGAAAAGCAAGAAAATAAATTGTGTACAAAGGTACATTTTCTGAGTTGAAATCCCTACATTTTATGCTAAGAAGAGACTTCCTTACCTTCATTCAGCACCTTAATCGACCAGATCATTTGTGTTTTGAGACCTTTATTGATTAGAAGCAGCAAATTAAAGGTGAGTGGTAGAGAGACTACAGTAAGAGGTGAGCTTTGACACCAGTAGGGGAATTGATTAGTATTAATCCTCTGTGACCAGCCTATTAAACATACTTGACTTACAGCATTAATACACACACAGACAGCACTCATCACTTAATTTCCTCTTCCACCATCACTAAGTTAAACCCTATTCAGTAGGCCTCATTTCTTAGCAGATTCCTTAAGATGATCATGGTTTTCTTGTTCATTCTTAATGGAGCCTCCTACTATCATTTGGGTTACACTTTAAATTCAGAAATCAAAAGGTCTAGACCAAGACATAAAATGAACAAACATAATTTTCAGTTAAAATTGTTTTCCCCTTTCAAACCTGCTTTCAGCTGGACAACTACAGGGTGAGTGTTGGTTTTTTCTTGGGCCACTTGAGGGTTCCTACAGGACCTAACTCTCCTTTGACTCAGGTAAAAGGAGCCGGGTTCATTCCGGATAGTCTTTTATACCTTCTTTCTCATCTCAGAGAATCTTGTGATACTTAATAATGATGGCTTTCATTTCCAAAGAGTGCTCCTTAAAAAATAATATCTTCTAAAGTGTTTTTTCACAAAAATGAATTTTATACTTAAACTAGAGGTCCTTGCAGGAAGATTCCTACAACAGAGCTTTCTGCTGAGGTCTCCGATGCCCCTGCTTTCCTTTCTTCTCCTCCGCCCCACTTGCAAGCTTGCTTCTCTGCAGCTTTGCTCCCTTCTGCAGCACTTGGCTTCTTTCTATGCTGTCTTCAGTCTTTTCTCAGGCCTGGATATGCAAATGAACCACCATCTTGGTTGGGTTAATATGAATACTCACCCTGATTGGCTGGTGAATGTGGCTTGTGGGGGTAGCAAAGGTACCATCAATTTGCATGTTTCTCTTTTATTAGGTATGATGTATTTTAAAAATATGAAGTCAAGCAAATTTCCTTTCACAGGTCTTCTTCGAGCCCAAGTAAGCATTGTTATACTAAAAGAGAAAAATGGCACGTGCGCTATTTCTCCAACCTATTTGACAATGAAGTTATGTTTGCTTTGGATGATCTATTATTATTTCTTAGAACACTGAGGTTTGTATAACACACTTTGGAAAAGGGTGCTCTGATTTATGAAGAAATGGTCAAATTACATTTCACAATCTCTATTTAAAATATCAGGAAAAGTGATGTTTAAAATTAAACACTGGAGAATTGTTAAGGTGAAATATCCAATTCTCTAAATATTAAATTGGAAATAAGCACTGTTTGTTTCTGTCTTCCCACTGATGTCACCAGGCCCATTACTCTCTTTGAATCTGATCTCAAGTGAATCTCAACATTTTAGGTGTTTTCAGACTCAAAATTTCTCTTTCTTCTGGCTGGTTACCAATAAAAGAGACTCTGTTATGTTTCTCCTAAGGTAGATGCCACCATAATAATTTTTAAAACCATCATTGGATAAGGAATACCTGAAGCTGCCTGAACATGCTTATATGTCATATCTAAAATAATCTATGTGAAAACCACAAATATAGAGAGCTGAAATTAAAAAGGGCACTGTACTAAGAAATCACCAAATTCTTACATATGGACACAGAAGTACATGTTCTTTATTTCCTGTTATAATTATAAGTTTATCAGCGGCCCCATGTTTCTCAGTTATTTCATTATTTAAATGCTTGTTTACCATTTTTTAATCACTTTTCATGGTACAGAAAGACAAGTTTAACAGTTACGAGGCATTTGATAGCCAGCTCTCTCTCCTTTCCACTAAGAACTTACCATGAACAATTCATATTTTAAAAATGCAAACTACTACTGAATTTGTTTTCAAATTATTCCAAACACTAGAGGCCTGGTGCACAAAATTCGTGCAAGGGGGTTTGTCCCTCAGCCCAGCCTGCACCCTCTACAAACTGGGACCCCAAAATTGTAATTATTCCATTATATTCTATAGGCTCAAAGACAATTGATGGTAGGAACATTATAAAATATCATTTACATAATATCAATAGTCTTACTCCTTTCAGACTATTTCTCTTACCCAGAATTTCAAAAAGGAACCATTAATCATCATTATGGATAATTGCCAAGTAAACAACTAAGCAGAACTAAGACTAAGCAATGGTAAATAAACCCCTGTAATTCCTGCACCCCCTGTGGCTTTTAGTTGGAGCTTAGATTTTAAAGCACTGCTTGTACACACTCTCCACACTCTGATTTAACAAATATTCATTTAATGCATATTAAATGCTAGGTTCTGTTCCACACTTTGGGGATTCAAGAAAAAATTATTTTTGAAGTAAGGTACATTCTAAAATCAACAGTGATTAGTACTAAGAGGAAAAATAAAGCCATTTAAATTAACAGTAAATAACTTAAGCAGGGGAGCAAGGAATTGCCTTTCTGGAACGTGAAAATTGTAGGAAAAATAAAAGATACATACATATATTAAATTATAAATATACTTACTCAGCTATACTGTCATGCACCACATAGCAATGTTTCTGTCAATGTTGGACTAAATATGCAGTCTCATAAGATTATTAACTAAAAAAAAAACTCCTATCACCTAATGACATTGCAACCAGAGTAATGTCATAGCGCAATGCATTGCTTATGTGTTTGTGGTAATGCTGGTGTAAACAAACTCACTGTACTACCAGTTGTATAAAATATAGTAAATATAGTTTGCATTCCCACCAGCTATGAATGAGAGTTCCTTTTTCTCCACAATCTCTCCAAAACTTATTACTTGTTGACAATAACCATTCGAATAGGTGTGAGATGGTATCTCATTATAGTTTTCATTTGCATTTCCCTAATAGCTAGTGAAGTTGGGCATCTTTTCATATACCTGTTACTCACTTACATGCCTTTTTGGAAGAAGTGTCTATTCAGATCCTATGCCCATTTTTTTATTGAATTGTTTATTTTTATTGTTAAGTTGGATGATTTTTTAAATATATTTTGAATATTAAACCCTTGTCAAATGTGTTGTTTGTAAATATCTTCTCCCATTTGGTAAGTTGCATTTTTGTTTTGCTAGTGGTTTCTTTTGCTGTGCAGAAGCTTTTTAGTTTGTTATAGTCCCATTCATTTATTGTTGGTTTTACTTCCCTTGATTGTGAGGTCAAATTCATAAAAACATCTTTAAGACCAATATCCATGAGTTTAGTACCTATGGATCTCTCTCTCTCTCTCTCTCTCTCTCTCTCTCTCTCTCTATATATATATATATATATATATATATATATATATATATATATATATAAAATACTGCTCAGCCATGAGAAAATATGAAATACTGCCATTTGCAACAATGTGGATGGATCTTGAAAATATGCTAAGTGAAATAAATTAGACAGAAATAGTCAAGAACTATATGATTTCACTCATATGTGAGTTATGAAAGCAACAAATGAACAAACAAAACAAACAAAAACTCATAGACATACAACAATATGGTAGTTATCAGAGGGTCTACAAGAGAGCCACCTCAGAACAAGAGACTCACATAGACTGAAAGTGAAGGGATGGAAAAATATCTTTCAGGCAAATGGAAATAAAATTAAAAAACTGGGTTTACAATATTTATATCTGACAAAATAGACCTCAAAGGAAAGACTATAACAAGAGGCAAGGAAGGCCACTTCATAATTCTAAAGGGATTGATACAACAAGAGGGTATAACTCTGGTAAACATATATGCATCCAATGCAGAACTCAAATACATTAAAAAAAAATACTTCTGGAAGATATCAGGTGAAAGATTGACATCAATACAATCAAAGAAGGAGACTTTAATATCCCATTAACATCACAGGATAAATCCTCTATACAAAAAATCAGCAAAGAAACAGCAATCTGAAATGACTCACTAGATCAGATGGACTTAATCAACATCTTAAGGATATTCCACACCAAAGCTACAGAATACACAATCTTCTCAAGCATTTTCAAATATAGACCACATACTGGGATACAGGCAAAGTCCTTCAAATTCAAGAAGATTGAAATTATATCAACCATCATCTCAGATCACAATGACACAAAAATTAGAAATCAACTACAATTAAAACAATCCCCCAAATCCAAACATTGGAGGATTATTGGGTTATCAAGGAGATTAAAATAAGTTTAAAAAAATCCTAAAAACAAATGACAATGAAAACACAAGAATACAAAATCTATGGGACACAGTGGAAGCAGTCCTGTGTTGGAAGTTCATAGTATTACAGGCCTACCTCAAAAAAAAAACAAAAAACAAACAAACAACAAAAAAAACCCCAAAAAAACAAAACACACACACACACAAGAAAAACTGGTGATAAACCATCTAACTCTGCAACTTTAAGTATTAGGAAGAGAGCAATAGGAAAAGCTCAGAGTAAGCAAAAGAAAGGAAATAAAGACCAGAGCAGAAAAAAAATGACATAAAGACCAATAATAATAATAATAATAATAATGCAAAAGATCAATAAAACCAAGAGCTGGTTCTTTTAAGGGATAAATAACATTGATGAACCTCTAGCCAGGCTCACCAAGAAGCAAAGAAAGAGGACCCAAATAAAATCATAAATGAAGAGACAAAATAACGAAAGACCTCAAAGAAACATAAAATAATATATACTATAGCAACTCTATTCCAACAAATTGGTCAACTTAGAAGAAATGGACACATTCCTAGAAAAATATGACCTTCCAAAACTCAACCAGGAAGAATAAAAAAAAAATCTGACTAGACCAATAACAATGGAGGAAGTTGAAAAAGTAATCAAAAATTTTCTGCGAAAACTGGCTTGGCTCAGTGGAATAGAGCACCAGCCTGTGGACTGAAGGGTCTCAGGTTCAATTCTAGTCAAGGGCATGTACCTTGGTTGCAGGCACATCCCCAGTGGGGGGTGTTCAGGAGACAGCTGCTCGATATTTCTCACTCATCAATGTTTCTGACTCTCTGTCCCTCTCTCTTCCTCTCTGTAAAAAATCAATAAAATATATATTTTTTAAATTTCCAACATACAAAAGCCATGAACCAGGCAGCATCACAGGGAAGTTTTATCAAACATTCAAAGAAGAAATAAAACTTATCTTCCTTAAAATATTTCAAAAAATTCAAGAGGAAGGAACACTTCTAAGCTCTTTCTATGAAGCTAGCATCACCCTAATCGCAAAACCAGAAAAGACAATACAAAGAAAGGGAATCACAGGCCAATATCCCTCATGAATATAGACACCAAAATCCTCGACAAAATTCTAACAAATAAAATCCAGCATTACATGAGAAAGGTCATACACCATGATCAAGTGGGATTTATTCTGGGGATGTAAGGATGGTACAATATCCACAAATCTATAAAGATGATACCACATAAACAAACTGAGAGATAAAAACCATACAATCATATCCATCTATGCAGAAAAGGCATTTGACAAAATACAACACCCTTTCTTGATAAAAACTTTCAGCAAGGTTTGAATAGAAAGATCATAACTCAAAATAATAAAATCCACAGCCAACATCATACTCAATGGGAAAAAATTAAAACCATTTCCCTTAAGAAAGGAACAAGACAGGGATGCCCACTCTCACCACTCCTGTTCAATATAGTACTGGAAGTACTAGCCATTGTGATCATATAAGAAGAAGAAATAAAAGGTATCCAAATTGGAAAAGAAGTAAAACTGTCATTATTTGAAGATGACTTGATATTGTACACTGAAAACCCCAAAAACTCCATAAAAAAACTACTAGACTTAATAAATGAATTCAGCAATGTAGCAGGACACAAAATTAACACTCAGAAGTCTATGGCTTTCTATATACCAATAATGAATTCACAGAAATAGAAACTAAAAAGCATTCCCATTTATCATTTTAACAACAACAAAAAAGAGTAAGATATGTAGGAATAAATTTAACCAAGGATATAAAGGACCTGTACTTAGAAAGTTTTAGGACACTGAAAAAAGAGACAGAGGATTACATATACAAATGGAAGAATATGCCATGTTCATTAAAATGTCCATACTACCCACAGCAATCTATAAATTCAATGCAATCCCCACTAAAATGCCAACAGAATACTTCAAAGACCTAGAAAAAAATCTCCAAAAATTCATCTGGAATTAAAAAAAAAATACCCCGAATAGCTGCAGCAATCTTGAGAAAGAAGAACAATGTTGGAAGGATCACAATACAAGATAACAAGCTACACTACAAAGCCACTTTTCTCAAAACTGCCTGGTACTGGCACAAGAACAGACATAATTGACCAGTGGAATAGAACAGAGATCCCAGAAACTGAGCCAAGCCATTATACACAATTAATATTTGACAAAGGAGGCATGAACATACAATAGAGTCAAGACAGTCTCTTCAATAAATGGTGTTGGGAAAACTGGACAGATGTATGCAAAAAAATGAAACTATACCATCAACTTACATAATACACAAAAATAAACTCAAAATTTATAAAGGACTTAAACATAAGACTGAAGACCATAAAAATCCTAGAAGCCATAGGCAGCAAAATAGCAGACATTTGTTGTAGCAATATCTTCACCGATACAGCTCCTAAGGCAATGGAAACTAAGAAGAAAATAAACAAATGGGACTACATCAAAATAAAAAGTTTCTGCACAGCAAAACAAACAAACAAACAAACAAAAAACAACAAGCATCAACAAGACAAAAAGAAAGCCCACCACATGGGATAGCATATTTGCCAATATCATCTCCAATAAGGGTTTAATCTTGAATATTTACAGGGAATTCATACAATTTAACAAAAGGAAGATAAACAACTCAATAAAAAAATAGGCAATGCACACTAAATAGACCCTTGGTATGAAGGCCAAGAGACATATGAAAACAAGCTCAAAGTCACCAATCACCTGAGAGATGCAAATCAAAACAGCAATGATTCTTACACCTGTCAGAATGGCTATCATCAACAAATCAAAAAATTACAAGTGCTGCTGAGGATGTGGAGAAAAAGTAACCCTTGTGCTAGTGGTACTGCAGACTTGTGCAGCCACTGTGGAGAACAATATGGAGTTTCCTCCAAAAACTAAAAATGGGACTCAAATTTGACTCAGTAATCCCACTTCTAGGAATATATCCCATGAAACTTGAAACACGAATCAGAAAGGATATATGCACCTCTATGTTCATAGTGGAACAATTTACAATAGCTAAGATTTGGAAACGGCCTAAAGAGCAGATGAGTGGATTAGAAATCGGTGATACATCTACACGATGGAATACCACACTGCTATAAAAAAGAATGAATTCTTACCATTTATAGCAGCATGGATGGAACTTGAGAGCATTATGCTAAGTGAAATAAGTCAGTCAGTGAACGATAAATATCACATGATCTCACTTATCTGTGGAATATAAAGAACATTATAAACTGATGAACAAAAATAGATACAGAGGCAAAGAAGCATAAAAACAGACTGTCAAACTACAGCAGGAAAGCAAGGGAAGGTGGTGGTTTGGGAAGGAGGGACAAGAGATCAATCAAAGGACTTGTATGCATGCATATAAGCCTAACCAGTGGACACAAGACACTGGGAAGGACGGTGGTGAGGGCATGTGCAGTGGGTTAGGGCAGGCCAGGGGGAGGTCAATAGGGAAAAAAGAAGATATGTACTACTCTTTGTAATACTTTCGACAATAAAAATAATTACACAAATGTATTGTCAATGGGTACACTGGCCTGCTAGAGTAGGCTTATGTAGGCTTACTGCAGGCATGCAGGAAGCCTCTTTCCATTTTGGCTGATTTTTAATATTTTTGTACTGACACTGTTCTCCAATTACTTTTTGTTTGAATTCCTCTGGAGAGTTTGATAGGCTGATATCAAAAGATTACTATAAATATCTTACATCTGATCACAGTTTAGACAAATATCAATTTTGAACACAGTTAATAAAATACAATATACTTAATTTATAATAATACTAGTGTCCTGGTGCATGAATTCATGGACATTTAAAAGAAATTGATTAGAAGAAATATTTTAATATCACTATTTGCCCTTTCTCTATAATAGGAGGGTCAACCAAATTCACAATCAACAATGACGGATGGAAACATATGTATACAATTGGCACCAGAGAGAGCTTTATATGTGCCGAAAGTGTGTGAGTCAACTTAGCCATTTATAGATATAGAACAAATTTGCTTTATTAGACCTACTGTCTTATTTAGCTAAACTTTTTCCAGCCCAGGAAAGCACCCCAACTTCTCTTTCAGGTTATTGGCAGCAACACAGCAGTAAATGTCAACACAAAGCAGATTATTATTGTAGATCACCCAGGGAGAATGGTAAAATATTTAACTGCAGTAGTGTTTGACTATATTCTGTGCAGTGAGAAAACCCCTGAAGTCATTTTCAAGATCCACCATTTCTTACTTCTTTTCAATCAGGTCAAGTTTCTAAATCTCCATGAAAAGATAATAGAATTCCACTGAGTCTCCTGTCTACCTACTCCAGGACTTCTATGAGCATCAAATGAGATGAGGCATGGGAAAACACTTCCCATTTGGTTATAGTGTAAAGTGTTTCCACCTGGCTATTAAGCAAGTGGAGTTCCCGAGCTGCAGAAACTGCAAGGAAGCTAGTCATCACTAGGGAGAAGAAGCTGGGCGTTGCTATGTAACATCATTAGTTGGATGGAGGGAAAAACACTTAGCATATCAGTGTGCTCTCTCTCTCTCCATATATGGAGAGGGTATATGTATATCATATATCATTTTATACAATTATATATATATATATATATATATATATATATATATATATATATATTTAGAGGGCTGTTGCACAAAGATCCTTCCTTCACCTGGGTGCCAGCATCAGATTTCTCCAAGAACCCAGGCCTATGGCTCTGGCCACCGCCTTCCACCACCTTTTTTTAGGCTCCGGGCTTGGACCCTGGCGGTAGTGGCAGTGTGGGGCACTTCCTGGCCCAGCACCACCATCCGCATTAGGGGTGCTCCCACCACCTGGGTCCCTCAGCAATCAGAGCAGCAGAAGTGTCTGGGTCCCTCAGCCAAGGGAGCAGCAGCAGCAAAGAACAGGAGCTTCCCCACCCTGTGCTGCTGCTGCTGCTATTGCTGCTGGGTCCCTCAGGGATGGGGGCGGAGCAGTGTGTAGGGGCCTCAGTCCTTTCTGGGTTAATTTGCATAGTGCCCCTGATTGGCTGTAGGTGTAGTGAAGGTACAGTCAATTAGCATATTACTCTTTTATTAGATAGGATATATATAACTTAATATACTATAAACTGTATTCATATATCATTTTATACAATATTAATAAAACATTATATGCTATACAAAATTCTGCAATAATCCTTTCAGATATATTATTATTATCACTATCTATAATATTAAAAGTGTAATATGCAAATCAACCAAACTCCCGAACAGCAGAACAACCTTCTGGATGACCACATTGTGACACACACAGGTGCTGGGCCAGCCAAGGCAGTTTCAATGTGATTGGTTGGGGGGCCTGCCATCATCCCCTGATCGCCCTGCACAGGGAGGCCCAGACCACCTTCTGCGGGGCAATCAATGGGGAGGATCCATGATCAATCCCCCAATGAGGGAGGCCCAGACCACTGGCCAGCAGGGCGAGTGATCAGGGGCGGGGGTGGGGGGTGGTGGTGAGGGCTCTGTGAGTGCCCCACAGAGGGAGGCCCAGGCCAGCCAAGCGATCGTACCCCACGTCTGTTGCCCACAGAGGGAAGTGACTGGTGGCAGGGGAGGGAGGGCAGCACCACACAGATAACAAGCAGTGGCAGCATGGGGGCAGGGCCAGCTGCTTGTGGCCAGGGGAAGAAAAGCCCCAATAGACCCTGATTGACAGCCAGACCTAGGGACCCTACCCATTACGACAGGGCGCTGGTGGGGCTGAGAGACACACACCCCCCCCCTGCTGTGCACGAATTCCATGCACCTGGCCTCTAGTTTTAATTATAAGCATAAGGAAAATAAGGCTGAACCTTGATTATTTGATTTTTATCTTGACTATTATAGTATGGTATAGCCATCACCTGAGGTCTTTACTATATACAACTGTGCTTCTGGGGTACAAATTGAATTATTATATTTTAATTGATGGTTCTTAAGAAAATATCATCTATCATATTTTCCATAAAGAACAAAAGCAGAAGGAGAAGAGTTTCAATTTTAAAATTTGTTTTAAAGTTCCTTTGTGAGCTTACTAATAGAGAAATAGGTAAAAGTATAAAATCACTTGGCTTTAATGTCTAGCTGTTTCATAGATATAATTTTATATTTCTTTAATTTTATATCTCTTACGTCTGTGGTTGAGAATGATGTGTTAGACTTTCATGCCCAGGTCTGTGCCCAGCAGAATGCCATGACAGACTTCCTTCCAACCTGCCATCATTTTTCTAATAAAAACTTGACAGGCTGAGTCAGGACATCACTGACTTATAATTTCACACTTATCACATTCAGCAACTGATCAAATTATGTAACCTTTCTTTATTTCAGTTTCCTTCCTCTACCCTAAATACTTAGATACTAAATTTTTGTATATTTAAAATTCTGTGATTCAAAAATTAATCTTGGGCATTTACTATGTACTACTAGGCCTCTGTTAAATATTAAAGGAGAAGGTTAAAAAGATGTCTCTGTACCTCACTTCTTAATGTTTACTGAATAAGTGTTAACAACTAAAAAGTAAAGCTAGTAGTTAAAATATGGATTAAAATTTTTAAAATACAACAATAGCAGAATAATATCCGTATATGTAACATACCTTTATTGATCTTGTGGTTAGAATTAATTACAATAATAATAATGATGATGCTGGTAGTGTAAATCATCACATTATGTGTAAGACACAAGACTCTCTAATTGTGGTAGCAAACAGGAAAAAATATGTATATGTAAGGTGTAAATAAAAGGCAAATAGAATAAGAAAAAAATACAATAGAGAAATAAATTTCTCATTGTTTTAAGATTCTAGGTTCATTTGCACAATCACTAACCATTTCTCTGCTGATACATGTTTATGCTAACCTACTGAGAATTCAGTTCTGAGATAATTTAACTCATGCTGTTTTTGTGATAAATTCTAATATAAAAAATAAAATGATCAGTGATGATCTAAGATAATTTTGCAGTAACTATGTATTTGTTAGCATGGATTTGTTTTCTTTCTCTTCATTCTGGGTTCATACAAAACCCACGTGCCTAAATAGAAGACATAAAAGGAAAAGGAAATATAGCACAGAGCAATGGCACCTGTGGGTTCTTATTTAAAAATTAAATTCCCTTTGTCCTAGGGAGGTAGGTGTAAAGCATGCAACTTCATTGTATTTAATGAGATAAGAATAGACCTCGTAAGTGCCTTTGAAAATTACTTTTCATTTTTTTCATAAAACACCAGTGATTTTAAAACATTAAATGGGCATTTAAGAAAATCCATTTAAAAATGCATAGACTTATTAAAATAACAGCAGTCAGCTTGTCCTTATTTGCTGCTCAGAGCTAAGATGAAAGTTATTTTATTCTTTCTTCCCAATGATTCAAACTTTTATCTCCATTAACTCTGTGGGTTATTTAAAAATACTTGAGGAACAGAACATCTTCATATTTGAAATATTTTCTAATAAAATGCATCAACTGTATGACTAATCAGCAGAATAAATCAGAAGTACTTTCTCTCTTTTTTTTTAAACATATTTTATCGATTTTTTACAGAGAGGAAGAGAAAGGGATAGAGAGTTGGAAACATTGATGAGAGAGAGTCATGGACCAACTGCCTCTTGCACACCTCCTACTGGGGATGTGCCTGCAACCAAGATGCTTGCCCTTGACCAGAATCAAACCTGGGACCCTTCAATCCGAAGGCCCACACTCTACCCACTGAGAAAAACTGGTTTTGGCATAAGTACTTTCTTTGTTAAGGTAAAATATAAAGTTATTTTAGGGGGTCTGGGAGTAGGGGGTTGGCAAGAAGTAAAATAAAAAATGAATTGCCTGCATATAAATCAGAAGTCTCTTGGAAGAAATGACTGAAAACATGAATTATTTGTTTTCCTTTTGTTGAATAATCTCAGCTTTGTCCTCAAAACTTCCCAGAATTACAAGACACCATACAGTATCCAACTGAAACTCCCAATATGCTACTTATTTCTCAAAACACAACTAAGCAAGTAAGGGAATGGGATGATGGTAGGGCTGATGTGGAGAACACAAAAACAGAATGACTTATTCATTTCAAAAAAAATTCCTTTTGAAACTTGTAGTAAACAGATTGATGAACTATTTTTTAAGAACACTTTAGTATAAAGAATATTGGATTCTAAAAAGAGGACTTCAATAAGATTAGTTGTTTAGTGTTCCAGTCATAATTAGGTAATTAAGAATTGTTTTTGAAAGATCAATCACATTTCTTTGAGAAACTTGTGAAATTCTACACGGATTCTTTAAAGAGGTACATAATGATTTGTTTTATCCCTCATCTCTGCAGTAGGACTACACTCTGAATCCCTGTATCAATATTTCTTCTAAGGTCCAAATATGACTTAACTCCATGTCTTCTTTAATTATCCCAGATGCCTCAGTTCTTAGATATTATTTCCTACCCTCATCCCTACCCCAAACTCTATTCCTCTCAATAATATATCATCTCAATGGGCATTGATTATAAATTCTCCTCAGTTTTTATTTTTAAAACTAGGGGCCCAGTGCACAAAATTCCTGCATGGGAGGGTGTGTCCCTCAGCTCAGCCTGCACCCTCTCCAATCTGGGACCCCTCCAGGGATGTCCAACTGCCCGTTTAGGCCTGATCCTACCAGGACTGCTGGCTCCCCATTGCTTGCCTTCCTGCCTTCCTAATTTCCCCTAACTGCTTCTGCCTGCCATCCTGAGCACCCCATAGCCCAGGGGTGGACAAACTTTTTGACTCAAGGGCCACAATGGGTTCTTAAACTGGACCAGAGAGCTGGAACAAAAGCAACCTGACCATGCTGGAACTCTCATCTTGGGCTGCTGGTGAAGGAGCAGAGGGGAGAGCAAGAGAACCCTCTGCCCTTTCGGCTCTGTGGGCCAGATAGAACAGCTGAATGGGCCGGATCCAGCCGGCAGGCTATAGTTTGCCCACAGCTGCCATAGCCACACCCCTGCCATCCTGACTGATGCCTAACTGCTCCCCTGCTAGCTTGACTGCCCCTAACTGCCCTCCCCTGCAGGCCTGGTCACCCCTAACTTCCCACTCTTGCAGGCTTGGTCACTCTAACTACCATCCCTTACAGGCCTGGTTCCTCCCAACTGCTCTCAACTGCAGGCCTGGGCTCCCCCCAACTGCCCTTCCCTGCCGGCCTGGTTGCCCCAACTTTCATCCTCTGCTGGCCTGTTCACCACTAACTGCCCTCCCCTGCAGGCTTGATCACCCTCAACTGCCCTCCCTTGCAGACCTTGTCCCTCTCAACTGCCCTCCCTTGCTGGCCATCTTATGGTGGCTGTCTTGTATCCAACATGGGGACAGCCATTTTGACCACATGTAGTCAGTCATCTTGTGTGTTGGAGTGACAGTAAATTTGCATATTACTCTTTTATTAAATAGGATAATTTGGATTTTAAGTAACATGAAAAATGGTATATATATATATATATATATATATATATATATATATATATAAATAGATCATCCACAAATATTTGAAATGACAATGTTGGTGGTTCATAGTGATGGTGATGATAATGATGATGATGATGATGATACTGAACATGATGAGGGGCTAGTGGTGATGATGGAAGCATGATAATTCATCCTCTCCTTCTCCAAAGTTTCTGTCAAGCCTTTAAAATGCCTCATGAATATTTTTAGGGTAAAAGTTGCTCTAATCTCATTAATGTTCATTAGTTTTTTTCTTTGGTAGAAGGAATCTAATAAAATTCTAAAAAGTCTGATATCTATTTTCTCTGTAATTGGGAAGGTTAATGTCCTCATTTCCTTGCTCTTGGGCATCCCTTTCTTCTTCCATCTATCACTCTTAGATTTTTGTTTTGGAAATTCCCTACCTGTGAGCCCTATGCACTTTATCTCCCATCATGCATTTTCCATACAAAAAACTAAAGAGAACAGGCTATGCCTTGTGCAGTCAAGTTTTCGGTTACTCAACTGCTCTATTAGTAATATTAGCAGCTTCTAAGGAGTGAGAAAGAAAACAATAATTTATTTTAAGTCCAAGCTATATTTTCTAATCCAGCTTTGCAACTATAATAAGACAGATGATTTCTGCTCATTCTAATTTCTGTTATATATTTCCAAATAGGTTTAGAATCATGAGAGAATGAGATGGAGTGGTTAATTAATCAACCGAATATTGTGGGTGATGCCAGTGATCATGATAAAATAATTCTCACTAGCCCTTTCAAGTTGGGTAAGACCATAGTTTTAATTTCTGAAATCTTCAAAGAAGATTTTTATTTTAAAACTCTCTTAGGAAGATGCTAGGATTTAGCACATCAAGATTTTGGTGAATTATGTAAAGTCTTTGTCCTGATCAAATCTAGTTAGTGTATTTAATCCTCTTACTACATTTCAAATTATATCAGAAGCCAAAATTATACACCTGGTTGATACTGGATCCCAGAGTTTAATACTCTTAACACCCATCCTAACAACTTTCTAGCTTTCAGGGGCTGAAAAACAAAAGTATAATCCCTGAGTCCCCTTCCTCCAGAGGTTCAAATATAATTTAGGTTTCACCAATCATATATCCTTGTCAAAGATCTCCATTCAGAACGGAATCATTTGACAAAGTAAAAAAAAAAAAAACAAAAACAAAAAAAAACAAAACAAGCAAACAAACAAAAAAACAACACACACACTCTTTTTCTGTGCAGAGGCAGCTCTCCAGCATATAGATTAAGCAATTTCCCAACTGGTTTTTGAGACATTAGCTGTGATGGCAGCATCTGATTCTGTAGCTTGTCAATCATCTAGAGGAAGCTATAACTGTGACAGACCATTTTCTACTCAATGTGGGGCTGTTCCTGGAAGCACAGCTTAGGGTCTTGTGTTTTGTATGAATCTGTGAGATAGTTTTATCCCTTAAGCCAGATAAAATTTAGTTTCCTGCACATAATTAAGAACTTTGGCTAATACAACAGTAAAATAGTTCTGAATGGGAATAAGAATTTAAGGTAAAAATAGATCCTAAAAGATTGATTAAATTCGCACAGGAAATATTGTCTAAGGTATAACTAAGAAAAACATGCCCAGAGTTATAGGAAAATTTAAATAAAAAGGAATGAAACTAAATAACTGACAACTCTCCATGGTTCAAGCCAAAGAGACCACATTATATTTTGCACTGATAATTACCATTCTACTTGAAGAAGTCAACTTTTAAACACATATCCTAAAGAAAAGGGGAACATCAATTTAATTTTAAGTCATACCTACCCTATAGGACCCATAGTCACATGCACAAATTCATGCACTGAACCTCTAGCATATATATGTTCACTGTATCACCAAAGTAGAATGTAATCTTCAGGAGAGCAGGTATCTTTGTTTTATTCACTGTTGCACCCCCAAACACCTAAAAACTCCTGATATAATGTAGATGCTCAATAAGTATTTGTTGGATAAATAAAACCAGAATGAATACATCTCTAAGTATAAGACTGGGAAACTATGTATAAATGAGGATAACCTAAGTTCAACCTCTGGAACTTAGGAAAACATTAATGACATGCCACAAGAAACAAATAAATTAGGAAATGTTTTATTATAATCTAGCCTTTAGTTTGCTTGTCTGCCTTTATTTCAACAAGCAGATCTGATATTAGAAGTAGGTCATTTGAGATAAAATGAAATTTTCAGGTAGAAAAAGTATTTAGATAGCAATTTATTAACTTCATGGATAAAGTAAAAGAAACTTAGACAAAGCTCACTCAGCTACACTTAACAAAAAAAAAATACAATTGTAGGTTTTGACTTTAGAGATATTCTGTCTCTTCATTTCCACATAAGCAGAAGGCAAATATTTAAGAATTACAGAATTCCATATTGAAACAATCAGCAAATACTTTTGTAAATATTTAATTATTAGGAAATGATTAATGTAAGTACTTATTTTTATTTGTTTTATATCTTAATTTAAACAGCTCTAATTTATGCAACTTTAGCAAATGTATATTAAAAAAGAAATTTGTCACCTTATGCAGCTATTAACACTATTTTAAGCATGTATATATTCAAAATAAAAATAGCGTAAGTAGAAAATACTAAAGATCTAAGTCCTCTCAACCTCACAAATACATCATGTGCAATGTAATTCTCTTTGTACTTTGAGAAAAAACTTTTTATTAATGATTAATAATAAATTTGCACTTGGAAAATTCAAGAAAAATATATACAACTTAAAGTCCCTTGGTTAATTATACACATTTTTATACTAGTTTTTATCTTAGAATCAATCTAGCTTTTAGAGAAATGATAAAATAACTGTAGAGTTTATTCAGAAAGCCTTTGCCAAAGACCATTGTGACTTAATGAAGTCCTAAATGCTGTAGACAGACATCTGAGTAATATATGCTTCTTGCCCTCTCAAATCTCATCATTATATACATTTCTATGAATGCACCATAGGGTCCCTAGGCCTGGCTGGCAATCAGGGCCAATCCAGGCTGGCTGGCTATGGGGAGGGACAACGGGAGGTTGGCTGTGAGAGAGCACTGACCACCAGGGGGCAGCTGCTTCATTGAGCGTCTGCCCCTGGTGGTCAGTGTGGTCAACCAGTGGTAATGGTTGCTTAGATTTTTATATATAGAGATATATACAAATAGAAAAATTATAATAAAATTATAATATTTTCTCAGTTTGTATTCCTCCAACCATGGACCCACATAAAGCAGAATAGGGAGCAAACCAATAGGGAATTCTTAAGCTCATATGATCATTCAGAATTGTCCTGAGTTGAGGGTAAGGGACCCTATACCACCAAGTAAATCAGTCATTCTATTGGGGCTCTCTTGGGATTGGACCTTAGCAAGGCAACTATCTTTAGCCAAGGCAGTGCCTATAGGAGATGCCTACCCCAGTTCGCTGTGGCCAAGGTAATAACTTAATGTCCTACTATGATTGGTTGTAAAAAAAGGAGCCCCTGAGAAAGGGAGATGGGTATGTCAGGCTCAATGAGGCATTTCAGATAATGTCTATGTTCCCGGCCTGCAAATTACATGGTTGTATTCATCTGCTCAGGCAGCCACAACACTACAAACTGGCTTGAACAACAGAAAGTGAATTTCCAAGGTCCCAGGCTCTGCCGAGTGGGATACCACTCCCAAGCCTCCAGCAGCTGAAGCTGAAAAACCAGAGGCCTGATGATCCCTGACTTAACTGTGAGGCCATTCTTCCCTCTTCAACAGGAATAGCACTCATTCATATCCTCCACTTCAGGTAATACTGGCTTCCAGAATGAAACTTTGTCTTAAACATAATATACAGGTTTTTCCATGATCTGGGCCTTCAACCGGGTATCTAGTTATACTGCATTTATTGGACTTACCTACCAACGTGGATGCTATTTTTATTAAATAGCGAGTTTACTCATGGGAAAAAACCCTATATTTAATTTATCATTGTATCTTCAGAGACTAAGACGTGGCAGATAGTGTTTAAAGGCATGTTTGCTAGATGAATGTTTGATGTTTTATCTGTATCTGTCTTCCTTTTAAAATGTTATTGTTTAGTAATCCAGCAGTGCGTTATATTATTAATTGGGTAAAGATTTATAATTATATAGCTTTTGACTGTGTAAACCCTGTAATGTCATTAAAACAATAACTGAACTAACTGAATTTAGATTATAGAATTATATTTATCTGATTCCATTTAAGAACAGAAAGATAGTGTTATGAGGCTAATAAAAATTCCAGTAGTAAATAGCCAGTGAAAGTTGATGGGATATAAATCTTAAACTGCTCTGAATAAATTATTATAGTCCATTAAGACTTTGATTATTTTGGATATAGAGGAAGCAGACATAGTGGTTCACCTTATGGATCTGGGAGTCAGACTACATATATTTAGGTTTTCTTTTATTCCTCTCTGTGTCCCAGGTCAAATAATTTGACATACATATACCTTGGTTTCTTAATATAAAAATGGTAATAAGCATAGGACTTATCTCATAGCATTTTCAGGAGAATTAAATGTGATTGTACAGGTAAATAGTATAATAGCCTAATTTAATATATTACATATAAAGTATTTAAAATAGTGCCAGAAAATGTTGTCTTCATTATGTGTCAACTGTTATTGTTCTCACAATAGACAAGGGAAATAAATGATGAATTTTAAGTCAATTTTTCTCTTGAAAAACAAAATTTCAGATTGCCCATACCTAAAATGCCTGATGTTTAATAACCTGTATATTAGCAAATGAGATTTTAAAAATCCATTATTAAAGGAGGGATTTATATTTTCCATCTAATTTTTGTGTAAGGTTATGGCTCACACTATGGACTTTTAAATAATCGGGTTTCATGTTGCTAAGATTCATGTAATATTTTATTGAATATATATATATATATATATATATATATATATATATATATATATTCTGTGTTAGTTAGGAACTGTCATAGGCCCTAGCATTCAGCAAAATCTAAAGTCTCATACTTTTGGGGTCTTATGTTACAGTGAGGAGGAAGTAAAGTGAACAAATAAATATACTATATTATAATGTCAGGAATAATACATGATATGAAGAAAATAAATCAAAGTTAATGAATGGAAATAATGAGAGTGGGCCCAGCAAGGATTCATTTTAAATAATGTAGTCAATCAGACATTCTAGAAAGTTAACTCAAAATAAGTTATTTGAATAAAATGAGAGCAGATCTCATGAGTATTCCAGAGAGGTAGTTAAACAGAAAGAGGGAGCAGCAAGTGCAAAGCACTTAGGCAGAAATACAGTTAGTGATTTGGAGGAACAGAAAGAAAGCCAATGAGACTACAAGTTAGTAAGCAAGATGTATGTGCACGCATATTTGGTTACTGGGTATGAAGATGAGGTCAGAGAGTTAGGCAACAGCCAGAACTTTAGCCCTTATAGGAAAGAGTGTTTGGTTACATGCTGAGTGAGCATAATGGGAAGTCATTGGAACATTTTGAGCAGAGAAATAGCATGAACTACGTTACATTTCATGTAATACCATTCTGACTGGTCCTTGAAAAATTGACTTAAAAAAGGTAAAAATAAAGCAGGAAGGTAATTTAGGAGACTAGTGCAGTGTTCTAAGTGAGAGATAGTGGAGAATTGGACTAGAGCATTATAGGAAAATAACTCAGTCCACTGGGGCTGCCATAACAAAATACCATAGACTGGGTTTGTTTAAAAACAAACAAAAAAACAAACAAAGACAAAAACAGAAATGTTCCTCTTCTCTCAACCTCAGAGGAAAGGTGGTGGAGATTGGTGGTGGTAAGAGATCAACCAAAGGATTTGTATGCATGCATATAAGCTTAACCAATGAACACAGATACTACAAGGTTGAGGGCATGTGCTGGGGGGTAGAGTGGCCAGAGAGAGGTTAATGGGAGGGAAAAGAGACATATGTAATAATTTAAACAATAAACAGAAAGAATTAAAAAATTAAAAAGAATGAAATATATTTTCTCACAGTTCTGTTGACTATAAGTTTAAGATCAGGGTACTATAATGGTCAAGTTCTAATGAGAGCTCTCTTCCTGGATTGCAGGAGGCTGAATGCCTTCTTTCTGTGTCATCATGTGGCAGAGGGTGAAAGAGATCTCTCTTTTTCTTACAAGGCTACTAATCCCATCATTAGCAGCCCCTCAATCCCCTTAATAACCTAATCTGATGCTAATGACCTTCTAAAGGCCTCCTGGCTACATATCATCACATTAGATCTTCAACGTGTGTATTAGCAGGGAGAGCAACCTTTCAGAGCATAATAGGAAAGTTGTAGAGAACTGTTAAAATGTTAGATATATACCAAAGTTCCTTTTTAAAAATGTTTTTCATTGATTTAAGAGAGGAATGGAGAGGGAGAGAGAGATAGAAACATCAGTGATGAGAAAGAATCATTTATTGGCTGCATCCTGCATGCCTCCTACTTGGGATCGAGCCCATGATGCCTGGCATGTGTCCTTGATCAGAAACGAACCTGGGATCCATTAGTCTTTAGGTCAATATTCTATCCACTGAACCAAACCAGGTAGGGCCCAAAGGTACTTTTTGATGAACTAGTAAAAAGAAAGCAATCTAACAAATATTTGTTTAACAATTCTTTGGTCTGAGCTTTGTAAATTATCATTCTGTAAAGAGGTGTTCAAGTATAGAAGCAGGAATAGGGAAAAGTTAGAAATCATGATTGAGACACATTATGTTTGAGTTTCTACTTTGACATCCAAGTTGAGAGAGGACTAACCAGAAGCTCAGTGAAAAGGCAAATATTCTGAGGGAACAAGATGAAGTTGAAATAAAAATCTATGTTACAGTAAGATTAAAGCTTATCTTAATTTTCTCATGCCCTGATACAAATAACATACAATCAACTTCTGTTTTTATAATAAATGGACATAGAAAAGGCACCAAGAAAGCACTTGAAGAATAGTTAATTTTTTGATATTTGTTGTAAATTGAACAATACTATTCTGTTTATTTTGGCCAATAACTAGATATCAAAGTACGTTTTATAAATTCAAAATTTATCTTTTGTAATATGTGGAAGCCACCGCTTTTCCAATACTGTCCTAAGAGTGCACCAAGGAACAAAGAAAGCAGATGGACCTTGGGTATGAGCAGGGCTGTGTTGGGATAGTGGTGGCTCAAGGCAATTCCCCTAACCTGATAATCCTTTTATTGTTTACCAAACTTTACCTTTGATTGATATGCCTATATGCATTGCTAAAGGGAAAATGTGTACTCAATTAAATAAAAGCAGACAAGACCCAGTTTCAGTGTGCTCTTTACAAAAGAGAAACCCCTGGCCACCAATACCTTCTAAATTAATATTTCTTGTGTAGCATTTTCATTTGTACATTGGCCCATTTTTATATCCTGAATCCTAGCCATGCAAGTTGTGGCAATAAAACTCTCCTACAAAATAACTCAGTTTCATTTATTTTGCACTAAATTATACAAGGAGTATGAAACAAATAAATAGCAATATGTCAAATCCGTAGCAAAATAATGTTTTCTGTATAAGTAGTCTGAGGTGAGAAGGCCCTGCTTGATCAAAAACTTCCTGTTAATCAAGACTAATAGAGGATAGAGTCATAAATAATCTGTGACACAGCAAAAGCAGCCACATTTAACAGGAAAATAGATTTTACATATGGTTGATGTGATAGAACCATCAAGCTAACAAGAGCTCTTGGGGCCAATTTGAATATTCATTAATCAGCCTGCCTTTTGATTTAACTTAGAATACAACTGTCAATGAACAAATGGGCTTTTGTAGAAAAGGTGATAAACAAAATCCAATGAATTGGCAAATTGGAAAGCCTTGAAAGAGAATAAATGCTGAAAGATTAAGAACTAAATAGAAGACTTCAGCTCAGCTCTCTGCAGGGAAGACAAAAGCTTCTTACTAAATCAGGTAGTGTTGGAGAATACTTTAAAAATATATTTCTTCAGAAAGAAACATCTGCCACAATAAAAAAAATACTTTAAGATATATTTTGAAGAAGGCTTAAACTTTTTAATACTCTTATTTTTTATAGCATTTTGAAAAATAAATGGATTATTTTTGGTTCAAAAGTCATTAATCTCATTTTCTGCGTGAAATGATTTATGTACAAATAGATGGTTTTCTCCAAAGGCAGAGCAATAAAAGCCATAATTAACACAAAGGACAGAATTGGCACAAACAGAAGTTTGGGGGGTAGTGATCTCAACTACAATGCCTATTGTACCAAGGCAGTTAACAAAGGATCAATACCTTATATGTGGAAAGAAAACAAAACAGAACAAACAAACACAATTATATCTTTACCAACTGACACAACACTGAATGGAAAGGGCCACTCTCAGGGATGGGAGTGACAGCAGAGTTGGAACTGAGGAGAGCAGAAGGTCCCATGCCTCATCTGAAGAGGGAGCATTCTTATCATTTGAGATTAGGATTCCAGTTTTGGCTCGCTTCTAAACAACTTTAACACAAAACCCATCTGGATTTTTTATGTGAAAGTTCTCAATTCTTTGAATGTTTGTCACAAATTCAGAAGTAAAACACTTTTTAACCTTTTTGTGCGTCAAACTATGATTCTTGACTGAATCCAGTTAGTTAAGTGGGTCTCTTCTCATTAATCTCCAGATGTAGGGGGTAAACTATTTATAAGATTATCTAGGCTTCAGGTACACACTTCTATAATATATAACGCAATATATATTATATATATATTTCATTGTGTAAAATGTACCATAGCAGGATATGAAGATTATTATGTGTCTATAGAAATAATATGCACAGGCTTTTCCTTGTATTGTATGATTTGCTGTGTAAAAACTGACCATAGCAAATAATAATGACCAAACAATTCATAGACTCATATGAAATTTTTCTTTAAAAATAATTTCATCATAAAAAAGTGTGCAAACAGATAGTGCACAAAACAAAGTATATAATCTATAATAATAAAGGCATAATATGTCAATTAGACAGGACAGCTGAATAACCTTCTGGTCGAAGCCACGGCTGCAAGGGCTGAGGCAAGATGCCACGGCTGCGAGGGCCGAACCCCTTGCACAAATTTTGTGCATTGAGCCTCTAGCACAATATAATAAGTATAAAGTGAACATGTAGGTATCCATCTCTCAGACCAAGAAAAGGTACATTTTTCTATGACCCAAAACCCCCAATTTCCATTCTATATGAATACCCCGTTTTCACACTAGTAGAAACAACTTTCTTAATTTTATCATGTTTTTCATAACAATTTCCTTGATTTCTTTTTTAATTTTTCTTATATAATAAATTTTTCTTTTATAATTTTTCTTATAGCATGCATCCTTACATAATATAGTTTATTTTTATATAAAAATCATAAAATGTATATACATTAGATTGCAATGTTGTGTTGTTACTTTAGTGCTGTAAATGCTGGAATTATCCATGTTGGATTTTTAAAGCTATAATTCCTTTATCTTCTTTGCTATGTAATATAGCATTTTATGAACATACCATAATTTACTTGTTCATTTACCTATGCAATACTGTGATTTATAAGATATCCACAATTCCTGGCTCTTATCTCCCTAAAACCTTGGAATATCCTTATTGTTGAAAGTCATCAAGGTGTCTTTCCTTAGTAAAGGTGACTTTTGAACCCCATCCAAGTGTATGGGTTGGTTTCCAGGAGAACCAACCATGTGATTAGAAGTTTGGGACTTTCCAGGGATGGAAGAGGGGCTGAAGGTTGAGTTCTGTTGCCAATGGCCAATGATGTAGTCAGTCATGACTATGGAATGAAGCCTCCATAAACACCCAGTGTGACACCCCCTTGGCCCTTTCTTAGAGTTTCCACAGTGGGGAAACAGAATGGAGCGACATGCCATCTTGCCAAACCCCAAGCTCCATGAGGACAGAAGCTCCTTCACTGGGGCTTTGCCATATATATGTCTTCATCTGGCTATTGATTCATAGCCTTCATATTCTTTGTAATAAATGAGTAATGTAGTGAATAAATGAGCTTTCCTAAGTTCCATGAGCCACTCTAGCAAATTAATAGAATCCAAGGAAGGGGTCCTTGGAGACTCTAACCCACAGCCAGTTGGTCACAAGCACAGGTAAGAATGTGATCTTGCAGCTAGCTTCTGAAAAGTGTGTGTGTGTGTGTGTGTGTGTGTGTGTGTGTGTGTGTGTGTGTGTGTCTGTGGTAGGGGTGAAGGAGAAGCAGTCTTATAAGACTGAGTCTTTAACTTGTGGAATTGTGGAATGTCCAGGTAGATAATGTCAGAAATGAGTTGAATTCTCAGAAACCCCTACAGGTGTCTGGGAATTGTTTGCTGATGTGAGAAGAAATGCAGCCCAGAGTTGGAATTGGGTCCAGAAACTTCATTCATCTTTATAATAGGCATCTGGATTTAGAATTTTTCCTTATTACAAAAAAAATCTGCTTATTTTTAAAATGAAGAAATTAAGGCCAGAGGTCACAATAATTACTGTCAGGCTGAGGTAGAATTCCATTGTCTTGTAACTCAGTGTTATTTCTACCAGTCTGGTTTGTCTCACTGACAATTTCATTGAATTATTCAAAGTGAGGTAGGAAATCTATTCCAAGTTAACTATCAGGCAGCTATTTTTTATATGACTTCTTTTTAAATTTACTATTCATACTTTTGTTTTATTTATATTGCCACTGAAAAATCCAGGGAAAAGAAGCTAAATTACCAAATATTTAAAATATATAAATATTGCATGAAAATGAGATTAAATATGTCATATACATTTTCATCTCCAACTCACAAAGTAATAATCAGCAGCTATTTGTCCTCCACAGATGTTGTGTGAAAAGAAGCACAGTGCATCCATTTGCTTGGGCAGAGAAGCATATGGTAAATTTCCTTGGAAATGCATAGTCTAAAGAAAGGATTTTGTCAAAATGACCAGATCAAGTATCCTGTATGTATTGAGCCTCATGTCATTGACATTAAGATTCAAGCTTTGTGTAAAAATTTGTATCATATGCCTCTAAGATTTCTTATAATTCTAATGTTTATTTATTTATTGAAAAAGTATTTTTTGAGCGTACTATGTGTTAGATGCTCTGGAAAGCATTGTGATATGATGTTGAACAAAACCAATCAAGCAATTTGCTCTTAAGAAACTTACAGTTTTTGGGGTTTGAGATATATTTAACAAACAATCCCAATAAGAAATATATAATTACTGATAAGTGCTCTGAAAGAAACTAATATAATTCAGTTAGATGTACTAAAAAGAGTAAATAGCTAGACTGGGCAGAGGGGAAAAAAGGACTGTTCTCCCAACGTGGTAATATTAGAGTTAGATTTAAGCATGAGCTAACATGGACAAGCGGTAAGGACCAGTCACAGAGAAAGAAGAGCATGCACAAAGGGGTGTGGCAGAGGAACCTGGACTGATCAAGGATGGAGGGTGTGCAAAGTGACAAAAGGGCAGACAATGTGAACAAAATCATGGATCACTAAGTTTGAGAGAACCAGCCAATGTGGACCTTTTTGGCCAAGTAAACCACTTTCGTTTCTCCCCATTGCTCTCTGGGAAGAGGAAAGGGAATTAATTGGGTTGATAAAGTGGGTGACTACATGTATTTGTGCTTTGATTTCATTAGAATAGAGGTAAAGAGATTCCTTAGATACATTGAAAAGAAATAAGAGATAAAATCAACACCATCAATGGTGAACTGGCTATGTGAGATCAGGGAAAAGGAGGAATTAAGGTTTTGTAATGTGAAATTGAACAGGAGGAGGTGCTACTCACTGGGTTGGAGAACTAGAAAAGATACTTTACCCAGTGCCAGTGAGAAGTAGAGAGCTGGATTTTCTATACATTGTGACCTCCCATCTGGAGCTCAAAGGCAAAGTCAGAATTGTAGTTAGACATTTCGGAATCAGAGACATGCAGATAGTAAAGCAGTCTAAGATACCCGAGGAAGGGAACACCCAGTTAAAAGAGAAAAAGATTTGAAAGCTTAGCCCGGAGGAAGAAGCACATCATTTAAGGGCTGAGTTAAGTGCATGTGCCTGCTGTGGGAATTGGGTAGGAGTGGCCAGGGAAGTAAGACAGAAAAGCAGAAAAACATGCTGTCAGAGACGCTAAGAGAAGAGAATGTGCCAAAAGTCAACTAAAGTGTCAAAACTGTTGATGTGCCATGAAAATTAAATTCTGAGACTGTCTACTGGATTTAATAACATAGAGGTCACTGATCACTTTAATAAGAATGATTTTGGTGTAGTGATGGGGCAGAAGCCTGATTGTGGAGGTTGTAAATAAGTGAGAGGAAGAGACAAGATGAAGATTGTCCTTATAAACAATATTTTCACTACCCTACAGAGTAGTGAAGAACTTGGGGGATGGGTAGAGGCTGGAAAGAAGAGGGAAGGGGGGGGGAGATATCTGAAATACAATAAAAGATAATTGAAAAATGAAAAAAAGAAAGAAATCAGAGGAAAAATAAAACAAAATAAGGCCGAAACCGGTTTGGCTCAGTGGATAGAGCATCGGCCTGCCCACAGAAAGGTCCCGGGTTCGATTCCGGCCAAGGGCATGTACATTGGTTGCGGGCACATCCCCTGTAGCGGGTGTGCAGGAGGCAGCTGGTCGATGTTTCTCTCTCGTGGATGTTTCTAACTCTCTATCCCTCTCTCTTCCTCTCTGTAAAAAATCAATAAGATATATATTTTTTAAAAGACTTTCAGGAACTTTGACTTGGGGTTGGGGGACGGGTGAAATGAGGTGGCAATAACTGAACCTGTGGAGTTATTGCCATCAACCAGGATGGGATGATAAGAAAAGGGATGTATTTGTTTTTAATTTGCAAGGATTTTAAGGTTACCAAGCAAGGAGTAGAATCTAAAATAACTAGAGACATGAGCCTGAGAAATAACGTGGGATTACCTCAACTATTGCAAAGGGAAGGAAGGAGAGGATGGCGGAGAACTTAATAGGTGATAGGAAATGGAGTCCTTGCCTGAGGGCTTTGTTCATCTCTAGTCATATGCTAAAGCTAATTTTTTATTCTTGCCAAATATTTGCAATTAAGACCCTTGTTTTCTTTCTGTTTAGTATTCTTGTTGTTGTCTTCCTATTCAAACAGCAAAATGATATTTTGTGTTTGCCAGACAATGTTTAAATTGGATGTATTTCTAATTTCAGTAATGTTTCCCTGGTGTATTTTCTACTTTCTGATAGAGCCTATAATCTCTATGTGTCCAACCAATTTTTCTAGTACTTTTTTCTATGATTTCCCTTCAGTAGTAACCAATGGGATCATGGTTAATTTCCTATAGATTGCATTAGGTTGTCTGAAACTGTCACATGTGATATACAGTGAGGGAAAGATTGACATATCTCATCTGTTTTACTACATCCCTGTGGAAACTTTAAGTTGATGTTTTGAGATTTCATCAGCCAGGATCTATCCAGGAAAACAGAAACTACTCTAAGTGTTTAAAATGAAGGGAATTTAGCCCAAAAACTAGTTACATGGGTGGAAAAAAAAAACAAACACTGAGAAACCAAACAGAAGACAGTGAGTCAACCTACAGATTAAAAGCATAAGAAATTGCTCTAAAATGACGAACAAGTGGAAGAGATAGGCTTCCCAGAGTTTAGGAGCCTAGGTCTGCTATCAAAATCTGGGCCAGCTTAGAAGAAGCTGGAGCTTGGAATTGATGCAGAAGAAACCACACCCATAGAAGCTACCCAAGTCATTAGAAATGAGAGAAAAACCCTGGCTTTGCCTTTCCTCCTTTCTGCAGGAGCCAGGACTATGAAGTCTGCAGAGCAGTGTACTTCTCCACTTAATGACTTAGAGTAGGGCAGAAGGTCAGGAACGAATCCTATAGCATAGGCCATCACTTACAGGTTGTCTGCATTCCATAACCTTGTGGGTGCCGTTCCATTTCATTGAGCACCAGTTCCGAGGACTAGATAAATCGCTAGGAATAAATTCCTTATCTAGCATGTTGGTGGTAGTGTAGAATCTCAAGCAATGGCATCTCCTCCCCCACAACTCCAACCTACCACATTGTGATGATTTTCAAATGCTTATACGGACCTGGCTAAGTAAGAATTTCCTGCGAAAATTAGAAAGACATATAGTTTTCTAGACCATATGAGGAAGTGTGGAATGAGCCTCAGAATTCAAGTAAAATAAGACAAAACATGTAATTCTGAAGTAGAGTTGTAGTAGTGGGTCTATGCACAGGGATCCAAGATAATCATATTGGGACAAGTTCTGCCAAATAAAAATCACTCATTAGCAACATCATGGGTATGACTCTAGTAGACTTATTTCTGGCTCTGTTGGTAGCTTTCTCACATCCTAAATGTTGGGTCACAGTACATCAGCTCTTATTAGAGGTACTTGCTTTTGTATTATAGTCATTTGAAAAATATTTTGCTTTTTGTAAACTTTTCATTCCACTCTCACCACAGATATTCACAGGAGTTACTAACGTGACAAGGTTGTATCCTACATGAAAAAAGAATGTTTTAAAGTAGAAATCCCGGGCATTAAACAAATACGCAAACAAACAAAAAATATGAAGCAAATGCTAGGCTGAAATCCAAAGGCAAATAAAGCATATAAATACATGGTTCAATGAAATATCCCCAAATAAATACACTTTAGATTTTCCTTTAAAGGGAACCCACTGAAGTCTACAAGTAGACATTAACTTGGTAGCTATAAACTTGAAATTAAGAATGTATTATCCAGTTTAGCAGCAATTCAAGAGATGCTTTGTCCTTCCCTATAGAAACAAAACACTTGAACACAGTGTTAGTGATTTAGCAGATAGCATTTGAGTCCAATTATTGAGCCCCATATGCTACATGATGTTTAAACAGCTGGACCTGCTGCTTCTGTATGAAGCTATTTCTTTATAACAGGCTTATGATTTATAGTAGTGCTACTGATTTAATGAGTCATAAGAAGCTCAATTTTTTTCCTAATGAGATCCCCCCAATCCAATAAAGCAGGTATAATTTTTTTAAAAAACGTTAATCATATAGTGTTTGGTTTTAAAACACGACTTATACCAGAAAGTAAGATAAGCATCTCTAGCTAGCATTAAGAATCTGGCATTAAGCGTTGTCTGTCATGAAGAAAATGTGGAATTTTCCTTCAACATTGACATCTGTCACTCTTAACATTTAATGTTTTTACTAAAATCTGTATCTCAAAAGCAAGTTGGGGGATTAGTTCAACTACAGTTTAATTTGTCAGTCATATCTATTTTTATGGTAAAAATTTTGTGCATTGATGTTTGAGATGAGGGATGATAAGGGATATCAGTATTTTAGGGAGGAAGGAAAGGAAGCTTTCTCTAAACAGTGACTCTTTTTATGTCCAGTGTTGGATCTTCCATCTACCTGCTACTGATGGGGTCAGGTAAATCCATTCACTGCTATTATTCATTCTTTAGGTTGTCAAATGAATGGGAAGGCTTAGTGTCTATGCCATGAAAAATTATGGAAATTCCCTTGAGTCTAGTCTGTATAGTGATGGTACATGTTTAAAGATAAAATAGGTTCCATATAATGAGATTTTGTCCTATAAATTATCAAATCTATAAAATAATCCATAGCCACTAATCTTTAGATAAATTTTGAGAGTGAAATTAAATAATATGATAAAAATGTGTAATCACTACACATTTTAGCCATTGTTCAATGTTTGGCTTTAATATGCTGTAACCAACTTCTGAAGGAATATCATGTAATTTATATTATGTGAAATAGCATAGGTATAACTTAAAACTACCAAAAAGTTTTCTCTGTCATTTATAATCATATAATTTTATTATTTCACTTTTCACCGAAACAGAAACTATATGTTTATTAACATTGGAGATAAAATACCAGAAGTAACTCAATTATCTTCACATGAATCCTTCATGATTCCAACAAAGACCTACTCTACAATGTAATTCACATTGTTGGTGATTTCAAAATCCTAGCAATTCTGCTCTCAAATTACTGAAATTGTTAGAGCCAGCTGTGAAGACAATATACTGATAGTTCAAATAAATACAAGATTTTAAATACTTAGAACTGTCTGTCAAAATTGTTTTATACCCATGGAAATAAAACAAGTCATGTAACACCTAGTCATTTGAACATTTAAGTCACAGTCCTAAAACACGTTAATAGAAGAAATCTTTGTTATAGACGGAGAGGTAATTTTACTACTTCAACCTCAAAAATATAGTAATCCATAAATCCAGTCATTAATCTATGTGATGTCCACTACTTATGTTGTTTTTCAGTAAATACAATTTTTTTAATCCTGATAAAAAATGAAGCATTTTAAAGATAATGTCATTTGATCTTACATTTTTCAAAGTAGGGTTACTTACATAAAGTATTGTGTAATTCAATTATTAAATATATATATATATATATATATATATATATATATATACACACACATATAATAATAATAACAAAAGAGAAACATGCAAATTAACCATCACTCTGTCACACCCACAGCCAATTAGAGTGAGTATACAAATTAACCCAACAAAGATGAAGGTTAATTAGCATATGCAGGCACATGGAGCAGCCAGGAAGGGCATGAAACCTGTTATGAGGGGAAGGTCAGCAGCAGAGGTAGCTACTGGAGCAGAGCTCCACACAGAAGCAAGGACTTGTGGGTTCCTGGGCTGGCCAGGAAGCAGGGATGTGCCGGGTCCTGGGTGGCTGGGAGTGAAGCCTGGGGAAGGAAGGCCTATTCTTGCATGAATATCATGCTATGGGCCTCTAGTATATATACAATATGCTTAATATTCAAATTGTTCCCTCAGGAGTTCAACCAGGAGACCAGGAGTGCGATCACTTGCTATGACATGTGCTGATCACCAGGGGGCAGCACAGAATGATGAAAGGCCCTTGCTGGCAGCCAGCAGCTAGCTGTCAGGGAAGGGAGGCACAGCCAGCAGCCAGAAGGCCCTGATCGGCCCTGATCACCGGCCAGGCCTAGGGACCCTACACGTGCACAAATTTTGTGCATTGGGCCTCTAGTATTTTATGACAGTTGACACTCATTATATGGCTGTACAGAACTCAGAAACTGTAGCTTCTATGATTATTTGACCAAGTAAAAATTCACTTGGTTTCAGCCAGCATGGCTCAGTGATTGAACATCAAATTGTAAACCAAGAGGTCAGAGCTAGATTCCAGTCAGGGCACCTGTCCAGGTTGTGGGCTCGATGCCCTCTATAAGGCATGCAGGAGGCAGATGATCAATGATTCTCTCTCATCATTGATGTTTCTATTTCTCTCTTCCTTCCTATCTGAAATCAATAAAAATATATTTAAAAATAATAAATAAAAATTCACTTGGTTTGAAGTTTGGTTAAATTAAAAAAAAAAAAACAAGAAGAACACTGTCATTCATAATACCTTTAAAATAGTGTCCCTCTATACTTTAGTGAAAATATTAAAAGTTCTATTCTACTTTAAGTTTACTTTTTATAGAAAAGTCAGTCTGATTCTGAACTTAGGATTTCAGTGTCTAATTTATATGTCATCACTATGTGAAAACAGAGAAAATTGATGCAGAGAAATATAGTGTTAATAATTTTGCATATATTATAAATAAAATATCTGAGTAAAAATGTATTCCCACAGTAATATGCACAGCTTTTAGAAAAGCAAGGATTTAGAACACTTTGACAGGGAAAGACAGGTGCACTGAGAAAATATCCTCAGTTCCTTGGGCCTCTTGACTTTCTCTAAATATAACAGTTTTTGTAATGATTTTACCTCCTGCTCAGAAGTGCTGTGGGAATACTGTTTGTAATTTGGGGTCATTGAAACCTATACAGGAACCTGGATTTTTATTGCAGCAATGTTTGATGGGAAAAATTGGCACCAAATTTTTTCCAACTAGTCAAAGAACCAAAAATTTCACAAAAATTACTTTGTGTTGCTTTTTTGATTTTATATGTAGAAACATATATATGTATGTATGTATGTGTATGTGTATGTGTGCATAGATGATAGATAGATAGATAGATAGATAGATAGATAGATAGATAGACTGGATAGTTATAGGTAGCATTGGTTCATGTGGAATTTTGTATATAGAGATATAATTATAATAATAAATTTTAAAAAAACGGTAGGCATGCATACATGGTAGGTATATAGTTGTGAGTACACAAAACAGAGTTTATTCTTATATTATTATTTATTAATGATTGCATTATTTTCCATACAAACAACTATAAACCTATTTTTGCCTTACCCTGTATCCTACACAAAAGAGGATGGGAGTGACTCATAGACAGAATAAGGAATACAGAACCACTCTGCCTGCATGCACACTGGGCATGTGTTGACACAATTGGCCCAACATTGAAAGCTCCTCACTTCTACTTCATAGATTGGACCATACGAGCTGAAGCAAGCCAGCCCCCCACCCCACAGTCAGCTTTGCTGACCACTTCCGATGTGGAATCCTTTGACAACTCAGGAGCTCCAGACAATGGCTCTGACTTTCTCCATTAGCTTTTCAGGAGAAGGGGAAGGGAAGAAAACAAACAAAATGTTTAGGCAGTTATTTTCTCTTTTTGAACTTTATTATTGTCTTTCTTTGCACAAACAGAAGTGTTCAGCAAGGAGGTGGGGGCTGCTGAAGAGAAGGAGAAAACAAATTATCGTAGAAGCCATTTCTCTGTCTTCTGTCCTTGAGCTCTAAGTACCTTGGTAAAAATCATCAAAAAAATAAAGTGTTAAGATTCTTTATTATAATGTATTTAAAAATCAAATGTAACCCAAGGAGCAGATATAAATAATGTAGTGCAGAAAATAGGGTCTGGCCACAAGAGGACTTGTGGAATAAAATAAATTTAAAAAGGAGACAAAATATGATGTGGGGACAGTTCCTTAGAAAATGCTAGAATTTAGTTCCTAAATACCTTTGCCACTGAGGGTATCATTTTAGAAAGAATATTTCTAAATGTATGATGACAGGGAATAGATCTGAGTAAGCAGGATGGCTTTCAACTCAACTCACAAATTTAATACAATCCTAAGGGATCATAAACTGGAAGCTGCTTTGTGAAAATGAAATGCTAATGTTCAAAATTATAATTTTTATGCCCATAGCCATAAAACATATAAAGGTACTAGGCTCCTTTATAATGCAATAGATGTATGATTTATGTGTGTTTCAGCAGATTAAATAATTTGAGGTAAGAGGAGGAAAACCCACTAAATATACATTTGCCCATTTGAAATATGCCTGAACAGTTTTCTATCTAAAGTACCTAAGTAGATAAACACCTATTTGGAAGCGATAATAAAAGGAATGTTTTACCTAATGCAAGAATTATAATAAACACTCCCTAAAAAGAGGGGAAGGATAATGATCCTATTGAATGTTTTAAAGAATGCTAAGTAAGAATGGAAATAAATAAAGTTTATTTTAGACCATACTGATGTTTTTAAAAAGCTTTCTGAGACTTATAATGGAAAGGAGAAGCACCCTATTCCCTTATATATTTCACATAGAATTTTAATGTGTGTTATGAGATGGAGAGAGATTTGGACAATAATACAACAGTTACCATGAAAACCCTTATACAAGTCCCGCTTACCTATAGGATATTCATTCCAAGACCTCCAGTGGATGACTGGGATACTCTCAACCCTATATATTCTATGTGTTTTTTTACACATAAATACCTATGAAAAGTTTAATTTATAAATCAGGCACTGTAAGATATTAAAAACAAGAGTAAAGTAGAACAATTCAACAATATACCGTTAAAAGTATATGAGAATGGCTTTGGAGCCATTTTTAAGTAAAATCAGGATCAGGATCGATTGGCATACCACAACTGATCTGATAACCAAGATAGCTACTAAGTGACTAAAGGGTAAGTTGTATGCACAGCATGGATACAGTAGACAAAGAGATGATTCCCATCCCGAGTGAGACATCACACTGCTCAGAATGACACTTATACTTTTTATTTATTTCAGAGAGAGAAAGGGAGAGGGAGAGAGAAACATCAATGATGAGAGAAAATCATTGACCGGCTGCCTCCTGCACATCCCACCCTGGGGATGGAGCCCACAACCCAGGCATGTGCCCTGACCAGGAACCCAACCGTGACCTCTGGGTTCATAGTTCCAGGCTCAATGGCACACAATTTAAAACGTATGGGTTGTTTATTTCTGTAATTTTTTATTTACTATTTTCAGACTACATTTGATTGTTAGTCATTTAGACCATGGAAAGTTAAGTCATAGATAATGGGGACTGCTGTATCCTGCTTAGAAGTACAGTTTACAGGACAGAAAAGCAGATATTACTGAGCTATATTTATGTATGCAGGTGAAACAGAAGTGCCAATAATGATGTTTAAAAAACAAAAGTTGGCAGTTGGGCTGGGTGGGTGCAGAGGACGCATTGAGTGGCGTGCAGGCAGGCAGGGAGCACCAGGTTCAGAGGGTCCTGAGGTTTCGGCTGCAGCAGCTCCGGGCTGCGCAGGCTGGTGCAGGAGTGGGAGAAAGCCATCCAGGCGGCCATTGCCTGGGACCCAAACAAGAGTGAACTTAATGCATACAGTCAGGAAGTCATTACCATTCGTGGGGAAGTTGATCTGCTGAATGGATTAATGCTAAGCCAGCCTAGAAGAACCTGTTCACCATGATGGATGAGACCTCGTTCAACCAGAGTCCCTGGGAGTTGACTGACTATAGGAACTTGGAACTACCCCTTTGTTCTCACCACACAGCCACTGACAGGAGCCACTGCTGCGGGAGATGCTGTGATTATCAAGCTTTACCAACTAAGTGCAAATACAGCCAACATCTTGGCTCAGCTCCTCCCCCAGCATTTAGACCAGGACCTGTGTGCTGTGGTTAATGGTGGTGTTGAGGAACCCACCCAGCTCCTGAAGCAGCTGGGGGAGGTGCTGTTCTGCTCCTACTCCCTGTGACTGGCATGCTCCTGTGAAGTGTGTGTTCTTCTGTCTTTGAGTGAAAACATTTATAGTTTTTATAGTTTTCTGTGTGTGCCTGTACATGTGTTCTCAACAAGGGAACAGTTTTAAGGACAAAGAGATCTATGGTTCAAGCAAGATGTCAAAGACACGTCAAGCATGAAACCCTAACATTGGCTGATTGACCCTTAAGTCATTAAACTACACACAATTCTCATTTGCAGGGAATAAAAACAAGGCAAACTCTGGTATAAAATACTCTAGTGTGTATAATGTTATTCATTCAGTATTCATGTACTTCTATTGAATGCATTTGACCAATATTTTTCCTTATATCAATTTTATATAGATAGCATTGTTTTTTTCTTGGGGGGAAAAGTGTGTGTGTGTGTGTGTGTGTGTGTGTGTGTGTGTGTGTGTGTGTGTAGGGGGATATAATTCCCGTACCCCTGTCGAATGATCAAGCACGTGGAAAGTTTACCACTGTCATCCTTTTGTTCATTCAAAAACAATTCTGAGACACTTGCTTGTCAGGCAGTGGGAGACTCCAAGTTAACTGAACACAAACCAAATATTTTATTCAGTATAATATTAACAATCTATGAATTCAGAGAATGGTATCTTATGAAATATGTATTGCTATTCTCTGCAAAATAGGCACTAAATAAAAACTTAATTGAAACATATAGAAGAACATTCTTCTCTCATCATTTATTCTAACTGCAACAGTGATCACTGTCTGAGCATTCACTCTTGTCATATGTAGATTTTAAAGATGTAATGTGCCCATATTTACATAAAGGATATATTTTACAACATCCTGTAACTGAACACAATCTAATACTTAAATTATTATCCTATGCCCTCAGAAATTCACTGGCCTTTTAAATATGTTTTATATTTTGGGCTTTCAGATTTTTTTTTAACTTCTAGCAGTCGAATTGAAAAAACAAAGGGCAGCAATTAAAAGATACAAAGCAATCACTGTTTTATATTTTTAGAAAACAGACCCTAATATTCTATCATTTAACTGTAGATTTTGAAGCATTTATTCCAATATTTAAGTAGCTGGTTTCATTTGTTAAACACATTTATACATTACAGGTTACAATTATGTGCTTGTAAATTCATGGGTATTCAGAGATGAACAAGATACAGTTCCTGTCCTTGGGAAAGTTACAAGGGGAAAAAAGCAAAAACATGTTAAAATGTGTTTAACCTTTTAAAATAGGCCCAATAACTTATATCCTATTTTAATTTAAAAAGCTTAATCCTATGACCTAAAATCAGTTTCACAGAATCTCCGTCACCACTGCTACATAGTCAAAAGATTTCTGAAATAAATCAATGCTTTATGACAGCAAAAGTCTCTGTGTTAAAAAATAAAAATGGATTGATGGTCTGTTGGATACTTCTCTGTCTCTGGATCTATTTTTGTTCATCAGTTTATGTTGTTCATTATATCCAACAAAGTAGTGAGATCCTGTGATATTTATCTTTCTCCAACTGGCTTATTTCACTTAGCACAATGCTCTCCCGGTCCACCCATGCTATTTAAGTGGTAAGAGTTCTTTCTTCCTTATAGCAGTGTAGTATTCCATTGTGTAGATGTACCACCATTTCTTAATCCACAGGCCATCAAACCACAGAGGGAAGGCATGGGAGGAGATGGGTAAAAAAAGATCAACCACAGAAGTGTAAGCATAATCAATGGACACAGACAATATGGGGCTGAAGGATAGGACTAGAGGGAGGGGGCAGACTGGGAGAAGTCAATGGGGGGAAATAGAGGGACATAAGTAATACTGTTAACAATAAAGAAGTTTTTAAAAATACACTGACCTAAATCTAAAAGTATTGTTGCAATGGTGTAACTAGATTAATAAAATATAAAGAAATTAGAAATTCCTGAATTAATTAGTAGAGATTACCATTGCTTAAAAAATGTAAATATTTTTTATTTATTGTTTTGCATTTTTAATTCAGTTTACTTTAAATATTAATTTACATTGGCTTCAGGTGTATAGCAACAATGGTTAGACAATTATATACTTTACAAAGTGTTACCCCTGATATTTTCAGTACTCACCTGGTATAATAGATAGCTATTACAATATTATTGACTAGAGGCCCAGTGCACAAAATTTATGCATAGGGTGTGTGTGTGTGTGTATGTGTCCCTTAGCCCAGCCTGCACCCTCTCCAATCTGGGAACCCTTGAGGGATGTCCAACTGCTGATGAGGCCCGATCCCACCCTCTCACAATTCAGGACTGCTGGCTCCCAATTGCTTGCCTGCCTGCCTACCTGATTGCCCCTAACTGCTTCTGCCTGCCAGCTTGATCACCCCCTGACCACTCCCCTTCCAGCCTGATCAATGCCTAACTACTCCCCTGCTGGTCCAATTGCCCCTAACTGCTCTCCCTTACTGGTCTGGGCCCCCCAAATGCCCTCCCCTGCAGGCTAGGTCCCCCCAAGTGCCCTCCCCTGCAGGCCTGGTCACCTCTAACTGCCTTCCCCTGCTGTCCATCTTGTGGTGGCCACCTTGTGTCCACATGGGATTGGCCCTCTTTAACCAGCTGAGGGCAGCCATCTTATGTGTTGGAATGATGGTTAATTTGCATATTACCTCTTTATTATATAGGATTATATTCTCTAAACTGTATTTTACATCCTCATGACTATTTTGTAACTACCAATTTGTACTTTTTAAACCCTTCACTGATTTCACCCAGTCTCCAACCAGCCTCCCCTCTGGCAATCATCAGTCCACTTTGTGTGTCTATGAGTCTGTTTCAATTTTTTTTTTTTTTTTAGAATCTACAAAAAAAAGTGAAATCATATGGTTTTTGTCTTTCTTGAACTGACTTACTTCACTCTAGCTCCATCTATGTTGTTGCAAATAGTAAGATTTCATTTTTTATGGCCCACTAATATTCCATTTTATAAATCTACCAGCACTTTGTTATTATCCACTCATCCACTGGTGGGCACTTGGGTTGCTTCCACATCTTGACTATTGTGAATAACAATCCAATGAACATAGGGGTGCATATATTCTTTTGAATTAGTGTTTTAGATTTCTTCAAATAAATACCCAGACATGGAATTGCTGAGTCATATGGCAGTTCCATGTTTAATTTTTTAGGACCCTCCCTACTGTTGTCCATACTAGCAACAGAATGCCTTTTCTCTTGACAACAAACTTAAAACTTACTTGTAGTAGACAGAAAAATGGTTACCAAAGATGTCTCCATTGTAATTCTCAGAACCTGTGAGTTTGCAGATGGAATTAAGGTTGCTAATCAGCTGATTTTATGATAGGGATTAAATTGGATCATGTATTTGAGCCCAATCTGGTTGCAATATTCCTTAAAATTGGGATAGATAGGTAGAGTCAGAGAAACAAATGTGACTGCTAAAGAAGGCACAGAGAGTTGCACGTTGCTGGCTGTGAAGATGAAAGACCAAGAGACAAGGAATATGGATGGCCAGGAGAATCAAGAAAAGGCAGGGAAATGAATTCTTCCTGAGAGCTTCCAGAAAGAAACACAGCTCTGCTGACACTGTGATTTTCACAGGATGATGCTTATGTTGCACTCTCCTGACCTATACAGTCAAAAGATAATAAATTTGCTTTTGGCCACCAAGTTTGTGGGAAATTGTTTTAGCAGTAAATAGTTCAAACTGATACCATTTGCCACTGTATAAATGAAGTATAGTCAATGGCAAAAGAATGAAAAAATAAGCCCCACTCTTTCATTTTTATCTATAGTCTAAGAAATGTTCAAAATGCCATCCTACTTACCTATCTGATTTATCTTGGTTTTTAGTCAATTCAGGTAAACCTAAGATTTTATTGGCCATAAATATTTATCTCTCCATTTCAAGGCTAAAAAATATCTAATGGACATTTGCAACAAACCTGATTATAATTATTAGTTAGCCATGGGGAACTCAAAGTAATAGAGTTTCATATTATATTCTATATGAATTTGTGCTCCTAATGATAGATAGATTCATATATTATGGTTACCTACATTTTATCAAAAAAAAAAATAAGTTAGAAATTCAAAGTATTTTCCACTTTGGATTTCATGCACACACACAAATATATTTGAATGCACAACTATACAAAATTCAAGAGGTTGTTAAAATCACAAATATGAACTGTTAAAAAAAACAATATTTCTGGGACATTTTCTTTAAGAGAAATAATAGTAAAGTACTTTAAACTATTATGTATTTTTACTTGAACTATATTATTACAAAATATTAATGGTAGACTATTATAAAAATTAAATACAACTAAAGTCATTTGATGCAATTAGCATGTAGAAAGTATGTTGAACAAACATAGTATTTGCTCTCAGTACAAAAATTAGACTTAAAATTATGATCAATACTTAAAGTTTTGGTTCTGTTCTAAGGGATGGGATAATAATAGATTCTCTTATTTCCTCATCCCTTGAGTATTCAAACTTCCAAAAGCTCTGTTCATATCTACATAAAGTAATTGAAATAAATTTTCAGGTGAACCTATCTTTTAAAAATATGCATATTAAAATTAAACTGATGAATAAAAACAGATCCAAAGATAGAGAAACATTGATCAGACCATCAAACCTCAGAGGGAAGGTAGGGGAGAATGGGGATATGGGGGAAAGATCAACCAAAGGACTTGTATACATGCATATGAGCATAACCACTAGACACAGACACCAGGGAGGTAAGGGTATGAGTGGGGGCGGGGGGCAATAGGAGGATAAGAACACATAAGTAATATCTTAATCAATAAAGAAAAAAATCTGTTTAATTTTCACTTCTTTATGATATGAGAGTTTTGTGGAATACAGAAAATATAAATGGATTCTGAAACAACTTTTAAAACAACTTATGTCTTTTTTTCTTTTTCCCCCATTTGTGTAACTCTTTTTGTAAAATAAATTTCTTTATTGATTAAGGTGTTATATATGTGTCCTTATTCCCCCATTACCCCCCTGTCCTCCCTCCACTCATGACCTCACCCCCTGGTGTCTGTGTCCATTGGTTAGGCCCATATGCTGCATACAATTTTTTTGGTTGATCTCTCCCCCATCCCCCACCCTTTCCTATTTCTTATAAAAACAACTCCATTCTCTAAGAGCTCCGCCAAGGGGTTACTATTTCATTATTACTGATTTTGAATTCTGAATGCTCTTATTAGAGACCAGTTCTGAGGGTAGAAGGCCCAGAACAACCCCCAAAGGCCCAAGGCTTCTGGCGAAGTGTGACTGCGTGGGTGTGGAGTGCATGTGCACGCATGTGTGTTGGCATTTCTAAAAGTCATTGCATACTGATTTCATGCCATCCACCACATTCTTTACATGAATTATCCTATATAATAAAAGCTGAATATGCAAATTGTCCCCACACTTACAGAGCTAAGGTGGACTATAAATTTATAAGCTTCAACATTGCAGTTGTCATCCATTCCTCCTATACAATTTCCCAGTGGCATGAATATGATATGGTTAACCTGAAAACACTCACTAATGGTGTGGTGTAACATTGCCTAGCATTAGCTTCTCTGTTCAATATTGCTTAAATTAAAAAGTTATAGAATTGTGGTTCCTCTAAGTTTCATAGGCATGCAAAATACCAAGAAATCCTGCTGTTTAATATTCCTGCTAGTTGCAATTATCAGAGAATGTGCTAAACATCTCGATTTGGTTACAATAAATATGCTATCCAGAGGATTGTGGCCAGCCTGCAGGGCACTCAGACAACACATCTTTCCGGCTGTGTTGCAAACAAAATGAGTCACAGCACATTCCAATAGGATAATAATACACATTTAAAGTCATTAAAGATCTAAGCAAGTGCAATGCAACAAAAATACTGGAAACTGTCATAATTTTCAGTGACTATACTTTAGGTAAATTATACAATAAAATGTTATAAAAACATTACAATTTGGATAAAACCTAGGACAACATGAGTCTAATCTAAAGGCTTAAAGAGTCATATATTCATGTATGAAAACTAGTTGAATCTGAAAAATATAAAGCTAATAGTCATTTCTCTCAGGTGCTTTTAAAAATATCCAGATATAGTACTAGAGTTTAAAATCTAAAAGACACACATCAGTGATTCTAACCAGTGCCTGAGAAAAACCACACCTTTTATATAAGTACATGCTCAGGAGACTTTGCAAGAGTAAAAGAAATGAAAATAACTACACAGGAATAGCAGCAGCATACCTCAGTGTGTTCCCACCAGATTGGAACAGATGGCAGTTATTATTGTCTTTAAAACTTTTTATTCATGAATTACACTTTGAAAAATGTTAGTTCTGGTTTCAACTTCAGGAATATAAGTTCTTTGAGGAATACTGGCCAGTTTTCAGTTCAGAAAAATATCTTACATTTTTATATACATTCTTGAGCCTTCTCGCTTAATATTCAAAACTACTCCCTTGAACTATCCTATTTTGAAGATGAATAAAGTGAGACTTTATATATATATATATATATATATATATATATATATATATATATATATATGTAATATTTGTTTAATGTCGCCCCAATAAAATAAAGAGCAGGAATTTAATCTATATTTTTTTTGCTGTTGTGATCTATTTCATTTATAAATACATATAAAATATAATTAAAATGTTAGAACTGAACTCTGGCAAACATGATGAGATTGGTTAACCAGGAACAACTATTATGGTTATCTAAATAAGAAGGCTGGGATGGATTTTCACAGCAAATGAATAAAAAGGGAGCACATTATTTATTGATTATTGCTGTATGGGTGGGTAATCATGTTGCTTCTTGGAAAAGGTTACAACCTATATCCAATCTATGTGAAATGGGAAAACATCACAGATCTTCAAGTAAATAACATCTCTGAGCCCAAAGGAAAGGACAAGGTATTATAGGGCCAACTAAAGAACATATCAATGTGAAGTCACTTTTGAAAGTAATCAAGACAATACATCAAGACAAAATGATCCTGTTTCTCTCTCCTTGAGGTTAAAATTGATAATACAATTATACTCACATTAATTTAATTCATTAAAAATACATTTGGAAGAGATATTTTACATCTCCCTTTTCTGAATTTTTAGGTGTTATAAAGTTAAATAGTAATTTTCTGAATTAAGCTTGATCTCCTGACTGGTTAATAGCATTACAAATAAAATATGATATTGATGCACGTGAGAAAAATAAAATTCTTCATGAGGTGGAATAATATTTGTCTCTGATCAAAGGAAAACATTGATCCCATAGAGAAAATGAACTACCAAACATAACAAGAGATACAATGTTTAGGTTGAAGAAAAAGCATTGCACATTGCCAGAATTAGAATTTACAGAGCATGTTGCACTAAAACAATGTCTTTAACTGACATTCTTGCCAGCTCTAGTGGACAATATTCAGGGAGATTCTATTTGACTCAGATTTGGGCATGTGCCTATTCTTGAAATAACCACGTAGATAGTGTAGATGGATGGGGCCCTTTAAGTGAATAGTCCAGTTATATAATCAGTTCTGCAATGCTTGGATGAGTGGTCTTAGTTTTTCTCACATTAGTACCAGCAAAAAGTAATAAGCTTTCATTATAGAATGTGACCTCAGACATTACCAATACATGATGTGGATATTTTCCTAAAATGTCATTAAAATTAACAAGTGATATCCTCTCTTAGTATCAGTCAACTGAGCTACCAGATCAGTATATTAAAAAATTATGAGTGATAAAATTATATGAGTACATATATCACAAAATCTAGTTTGAACCTTTTCCCACTTATGTGTTATTCATGCCATATAATTACATGTAAAACCTCATTTCTAAGATGCTGACTTCTGGTCTAGGTAATCTCAGACATAATTTCCTACTGAGAAAAGAAAAAGAAGAAAAATTAGATTGCTTGTTTTTTAAACCTGCTATAAGGCACCAGACTATTAATGCAATAAAGAGCATTAAACCAATATTTTTTTAAAAAGATAGAGAAACTCAAATATGTCAGCTTGATCTTTAGGACACTTTTCTCCTGGGGCCGTTGCTGAGTTCCTAAAATACATCTGTGTAGTTGAGAAGCTGAGCAGTCCTTTACACAGCCTCTCAGGAATGGAGGATATAAATCGGAGGACATGGCCAGTGAGAGGGGAACACACTGATGCAATTGTTGGTTGGGGTCATGCACAGCCCTTTCAGGAATTGAAGACCATCTTTACTTATCTGATCTGATTATAGTAAATTAAAAAAAAATCCTCGACTGTTTATATCTCTAGATACCTTCCACAAGCAGATACAAATTCCCTCTGGAGAATAATAGTATTAGCATAGGCCTCAAACCAATTTAAACAGCTCCAGGGACTGGGTGGGGTGGGGGAATAGAAAGATTGAGGAGAAAAAAACAAGAGAGAGAGAGAGAGAGAGAGAGAGAGAGAGAGAGAGAGAGAGAGAGAGAGAGAACTCATGGACACAGTGTAGTGATTATGAGGGGAATATGGGAAGTAGAGAAATAGAAACATCAATGAGAGAGAAACATCATTGGGCTGATTCCCCTCCTCCTCTTCACAACTGGGGATTGCAATTTGGATATGTGCCCTGACTAATAATTGAACTGGTGACCTCTTGGTTCATGGGTTGATGCCCAACCATTACACAACATTGTGCTTGTTTTACCTGCCATTTGGGTATCCTTTAGCCCAGTCAAGTTGACACTTAAACTTAGCCATAGCATCACTTAAATTGAAACAATGCTACTTTACATCTAAAATCTATACAGATAAAAAAAAGCATTACAAAGAAAATAATATCAGATAGAATAAAAATCAATTTCCATGCCCACTGAAAATTAGAAAATAAATAAAAAGTATTAAAAATTCAATTTTCATACAAGTAGAGAAACAAGTATTAAAATCAACAGAGAGTGGCCCTAGCCAAGTAGTGGAGTTGGTTAGAGCATAGTTAGATATGCCAAGGTTGTGGGTTGGATCTCTGATCAGGGCACATGCAAGAAGCAACCAATGAATGAAAAAATAAGTGGAACAAAAAATCAATGTTTCTCTTTCCCTTCCTCTCCCTCTAAAACAAACAAATAACTAAAAAAAAAAAAAAAAAAAAAAAAAAAAAAAAAAACGAAAAACAAGAAACAGCAGTGTGCTACAGAGATCACACTAAAACAGAGACAGAGGTATTACAAGAATAGAAGAGTCTACAGCGAAATTTTAGTGGTGAAAGATGCAGGTAACATTGGCCAGGCTCATTCCAAAAAGAAATTGGAGAAATTATTAAGAATACATAGAAGATGCCTAGAAAGTGGGCAGAACCACTGACTAGTTGTCTCACAATTGTACTGTTCCTAGGCAAGGAAGGTTCCTTGAAAGAAGATGTCCCTGAGGAATTTGATAGTTAATGGAAAGAAACTAAAGACCATGTTCAACTTTCCATGAAACAATATAGTATCCCACAATCAAAAAATACACTGATGCACCCCTCAGCATGCACATCCCTCCAAGCATTTATTTAATTAAACTCCATTTTACCACACCAAGACACCATGCTCATGACACTATTTTGAGCTCTTCACAAGAATAAAATTATTTAAATTTCACAACAGTTTTGTGAGTAGAACATTATTTTGTTTTGTTTTTTTATTTTACAGACTAGGGCAGTGATTGGCAAACTCATTAGTCAACAGAACCAAATGTCAACATTACAATGATTGAAATTTATTTTGAGAAACAATTTTTTTAAAACTTAAACTTCTTTTAATGCCACTTCTTCAAAATAGACTGGCCCAGGCCATGGTATTTTGTGTGAGAGCCGCATGTGTTTCATGAGCCCCAGTTTGCCAACCACGGGACTAAGGACAAAAACAGATAGATCTTAAGTCACTTGTAAATGTCATGCTACCTACTGGTATAGGGAAAGGGCACGTTTCAATATCCACAATGATTCAAAGTTAACTTTTATCCACTTTTTCAACTTTTTACTCAGCCTAGAAAAAACATCTCCAGACTTCACAAGATAGCCAGAAAACATTATTTTTATTTTTAAAAAATATATATATATATTTTATTGATATTTTACAGAGAGGAAGGGAGAGAGATAGAGAGCCAGAAACGTCGATGAGAAACATCTACCAGCAGCCTCCTGCACACCCCCTACCGGAGATGTGCCTGCAACCAATGTACATGCCCTTGACGGGAATTGAACCCAGGACCTTTCAGTCCGCAGACTGACGCTCTACCACTGAGCCAAACCGGTTTCAGTCAGAAAACATTATTTTTAAAAAGTGAAATTCAAAATAGATATAGAAATTGCAAAGTATTACCTCATTTCAAGAACAATGATTTTCCAGGCCAATAATAATGTTATCAAAAAACCAACCAACCAACCAATCAACCAAATAAATAAATGCATAAATCTGAAGTTCTAATGAAGAATGAAATTCCAGAAGACCTAAGAGTATTCACATTTTTTAAAACATAGAAAAGACAGTGGCTGAAAAGGAAATCAAGCTTGATTCCAGAAAACCCTAGAACAGATTGTTAAACAGATGACTTTCACGTAATTGAAAATGCAACTGATGAATGTTAATACAGTAAATACTGCCACTCTGCTGCTCTGTTAGTCTCCAGGAAGCTCAGTGAAACCCTATAGGTGGAGTCCTCCACAGCAGGACTTTGGGGAGATGAGATAGTATGAGCATTAGGTGAATTTATATGATTGATAGATTGTGCTTAGAGGGAAGAATCATTAACAATTGATAATTCTCAATTAAAGCTGTATGATTCTTTCTCTGTTTTATCTCAGCACATAACAGGAATTCAACAAAAACTGGTTTAAGTTTGAATGAAGGTAGGCAAATCAGTGAGTTCCAAATATACATACAGGCTCATGTGAAGCCCTGAATTATATATATATATATATATATATATATATATATATATATATATATATATATATATATAATTTAATATATATATATATATATATATATATATATATATATATATATAGCTTAGATAATATTTCAGGCACATTTGTGAACAAATGAAGAAAGGAGGGGAAATAAATGTCTGAAGTGCTATAATGGAGATTTGCCTTTTCAGGGGGTAGCTCATGATAGTTTTCAATAGGCACAAATGCATATTCACTTTAGCTTTCCATTTAGAAGATACCAACCTTTTCTTACTGGTACCTTTTATTCCTCTAACCCACCGCTAATTCATGGGCAACATATTGGCAATAGATCTAAAGTGACATATACTGTTCAGAGAGCCAGTGAAACATTCTCAGCTTAGAGGCATTTCCCTGGTTTCTGTGTAAACACCATACTGACTACAAAATTGCTTCTGGGATTTATGTCATTGCATTTCCTTGTCCCTTTTTATTAAATTGGCTTACTTGCTCTGCACATCCCTGACTGCTCTTGGTCCTTGTACTGCATCAACTATCACTTGATACATTTCTGAGAACTAAGGTGACTTGATTGTTGAGTTTCGGAACTACACAGGACATTCTCAAGTGAGGTGGAGACTTACTATTATATCCATGGGAGATAGTTTCAAATCAACTAAATGAGAAAGGAACCATGCTTTCACCAATGAAAAAAAGGGGTATTTCAGTTTCATGAAAGGAGAACTGAAATTCAGTGTAAATATTGGGATAAACCCTGAGGTAAGTATCAGTGTGTACATGCACACACACACATTCACACACTCGCATGCACTCACACAGACAAGCTAATTTGGATACTTATCAAAATAATGTTTAAAGTGGTAATAAAACTTGGGTTCTGCTGATATTTTAATACATTTGAAAGAAAGTATCATTCTATTCTCAATTGTTTTATTTGAACACATGAAAATTGACTATTACACGCTCCCTTTGAAATCACATTGTCAAATCAATAGGGAGGAAATAAAAAAAGGGGCCATAATTTAGACTTGATTTTATGCAGCAAAAGGTTTGTTTAGTTTTGAATTACTGTGACTTACACGATGTGTGGCGCATTAAAGATGAAGAGTGGCAGTGAGATGGTTTGAAGTAAAAAGAAGGATTTGCATTCCGGAGAGGCTGAGCTAGCCAGGTTAAAGGGAACTCTGAATGTACCATAAAAGCAGAACATTCAATTGTTCATTCAAATGCAAGTCTGCTCAAATGGCCAAGAACACAAGTACACGGGCAACATGCGTTTACCTCAGAGTGCAAACAATCAACACAAGTCATTTGATGAAAAGTTATAAAAATTTACTAAGTTGGAAGGACTATTAAAGGCAAGAGGCTTGAACAATATATTTCCAATGGTTTAAACTTGCACCAGAAACACCATTTGATTCTGATCCCCACAGTCCTCCGGTCACTTCTGAAGCGAAGGCTACATCCTGACAATGCTTTAAAGCTGGATCAATATCAGCTCCCTCTGTTCCTTTGTGAACAGTTTCAGTTGTCATTACTCATGCGAGCAGAGACAGCTCTGCCTCTTAAGAAGGCCATCTCATTAGAACTACTGTCAGGAGGCTTCTGGTTTACAAATATAATTTTAATTATAATTAATGACATTAAACAAACAGTGACATGTGTATTGAGGTTTATATATGAGTAATTGTTTTGGACTTGATTAAAAAACAACTAGCTATATTAAAATATTTAAAAGTCCAGTTTCTTAGCCAAAACCGGTTTGGCTCAGTGGATAGAGCATCAGTCTGCGGACTGAAAGGTCTCAGGTTCGATTCCGGTCAAGGGCATGTACCTTGGTTGCGGGCACATTCCTCGTAGTGGGTGTGCAGGAGGCAGCTGGTCGATGTTTCTCTCTCATTGACGTTTCTAGCTCTCTATCCCTCTCCCTTCCTCTCTGTAAAAAAATCAATAAAATATATTTATTTTTTAAAAGTCCAGTTTCTTAAACCTTTTTTATAAACACCTGATTAACTTAATCCCCCCCTTTAAAATATATTTTATTGATATTTTACAGAGAGGAAGGAAGAGAGATAGAGAGCTAGAAACGTCAATGAGAGAGAAACAACGACCAGCTGCCTCTTGCACACCCTCTACCGGGGATGTGCCCGCAACCAATGTACATGCCCTTGACCGGAATCAAACCTGGGACCCTTCAGTCCGTAGACCGACGCTCTACCACTGAGCCAAACCGGTTTTGGCTAATCTCCCCTTTTTAGTTTTTCCATAATTTATTGCATCAAGGCATAGAGTAAACATTGTTCCCTATGATTTTTTTTTTTTTTACTTAAAACCTTCTTAAAGGCAATGAAGGGTGCCCTGGCTGGGTGGCTCAGTTGGTTGGAGCACCATCCAATACACCATAAGATTTTGGGTTTGATCCCTTGTCAGGGCATGTATGGGACGCAATTGATTGATGTTGAAATTCTCTCATATTGATGTGTTTCTCTCTGTTTCTCTCTTTTCTTTCTCTCTCAAATAAATACAAACAAACAAACACCATATCCTCAGGTGAGGATTCACAACAACAACAAAGAAGGCAGTGATGGTTTTCACTGGGACAACTGGTAGAAAAATAAATATGGCCTTTATAGTATCCCAGTGTATAATATACAATTTATATACATGTGCATTTTGAACACAATACTGCACATGTGAATATAATTCAATATAAATTTTACCAGAATGTAAAAACAATTCCTAACCACACATCCATATAGATTGTACATCATAATGATTTTGCAACAAATCTAAGATATAGAGTAATTTGTGTTAACATTCACATATCATGGAAGACAAAAAACATAGTTCATGGTACAATTCTAACCAAAATAGAATATTATATCAAGTTCATGAACATTTTCCTTACATTATTTTTTAGTATTTTTCTACATAAAATATGTTCACAATATAATTCTTCTGGGCATTCAAAACAAAATTTGTAAACACACACACACTGACAACACATACTAGTTTCACAAGCTTGGAGCAAATGAGAGAGAGAGAGAGAGAATTCCAACTTTATATTTTATTTCTGGATTTGCACTTAGACTGCATAAAAATAACATTTATGAAAATGTCCTAGTAACCATTTACTCAAATGAACCTGTGTGAAATTACTAGTAATCAAATATAACTACCATTAAGAGGGAAAATAAGAGACATTTTAAATGCCTTTCATTTGTCGTTGCTGAGCATCATGAAACGTGCAAAGATGAATAAAATGCTGTGTCTCTGACAACAAGGATTTGCATTCTTTCAGGTAAAAAATAAAAGGAATCATCGAACCATAAAAATTGTTTAACACTTTTACTTTAGAGATGAGGAAACTGCAAAATATAATTACCAGGAGAGCAGTGAAAGGTGGTGAGATTTATAAACACTATTACCATACAACCAGCAAAAGCTCTTGTTGACGATGATCACAGGTGTACCACTTACACTGCACTGTTATTGACTAATGTGCCAGACTGGCTCTACTGCTTTTATTATGGATGCTAAACACAACTTAGGTTTTGTGGAATTTTTACTCACAAAAACAACTTTCCCCCACCATTGCCGATGATCATAGCTATCGTGCAAGAGAACACTGTAGTTCTGTTGGACACAATACCTATTAAGTAAGCTATTCTGGGAAAGATCTTAATAATTAGGGAAATAGCTAAGTGGGGAATTTCAAATTTAAATCCTATATTTATTGCATTAGACTTATATTTCTATTTTGTTGAAACCTTTGCCCTCCTGGAAACATCTGAGGTGCTGATGGGTCACGGAAAATGCCTCATCATGGCATCTCTGTGAATGTGGGGAGAGCTGCGCATGCCCTTTCATCCTGCCCGACACGCAGCACAATGCACCATGCATAGTAGCTATTAGATAATGGTTGTTTTCTAAACTTGAGCATAAAATAGCAGGAAAATATGTAAAAAGATGACCCAGTGATTTCACTTAGCTTAAGAATTCTGAAACACCATCAGAGAATATATGCACCCCTATTGTAAACAGCAGCACGATTTACAATAGCTAAGATCTGGAAATAGCCCAAGTGTCCATCAGTAGATGAGTGGATAAAAAAGCTGTGGTGCATTTACACCATGGAATACTATGCAGCTGTATAAAAGAAGGATCTCTAACCTTTTAAGATAATATGAAGGGATTGAGACATTATTACTATTACTATTATTATTATTATTATTATTATTATTATTACTAGAGGCCAGGCGCATGAAATTCGTGCACGGGAGGGGGGCATCCCTTCAGCCCAGCCTACACCCTCTCCAATCTCGGACCCCTCAGGATGTGCGACTGCTAGTTTAAACAGTTGCTCACAATCCAGGACCACTGGTTTCTAACTACTCACCTGCCTGCCTGCCTGATTGTCCCTTACTGACCCCCTCCAGCCTGGTTGCCCTTCATGCCACCCTGCTGGCTTGGTTACCCCCAACTTCCCTCCTATCCAATGGCTTGGTCACCCATGCAGCCTGCTGCTCAGTTATATGGTCTTCCCTCACTAAACCCTCTGCCTACCTACCTGGTCACCTCACACAGCCTGTTCAGTTCGGTTGTGATTGTTGCTTAGGCATATATATATATATATATATATATATATATATATATATATATATATGAAATATCAAATGTTCTCACTTATGTGTGGATTTATTGAACAAAATAAACAGAGGAACAAAATAGGTACAGAGACATGAAAGAATGGAACACATGAAAGATTTCAGAGGGAAGGGAGGGGATGAAAAGAGATTTTAAAAAATGTCTTATATGAATATATCCATAGTGTATGAACACATACAATAATAGCGCAGAAAAGACCTGGGGTGGGCAGGAGCTTAGTTGAGGGGGTTAAAGGGGGTACAGTGGGGGGACATCTCTAATACTCTCAACAATAAACATTTTAAAAAGCCATTAAACATAATAAAAGTAACTTACAAAAATGCTACTAGTAAGTTATGAAAGTAAATTACCAAAAAAACCCAAAAAATCTTAAAGAGAATAATTAAATGATGAGGGCTAATGGAATATTGTGACAATAACAAAGGATCCGCTATGGCACAGAATAACTGACTAATTTTAAGGAAAGATAATCCAAATTGTAGTTTTTCTCACTTGTTTCACTATTTACCTAACAGCTTCTTTGACTTAGTTTATAATATGGTGAAGAAAAACTTGAATGGGTGTGATTCTTACTGGTCACATAATAAAATGGCTGAGCGATAAATGAAGTAGCACCTCCCAAATTTCAGTCAACAATTGCAGGGAAATTATGCCTAATCTTCCTTAATTCATCTTCATTCATCTACATATACATCAATCATCAGTTGTCCTTAAAAACGAAACAAATCAAACTAAATCAAATAAGCAACAGTTCCTCAGGAAGTAATGTGAAATGAAGGCTGTGTACCACTTTCAAATCTTTCCTGAAGACATGAGAATCCTGTCCAACCTGCCAGAGTTTTCTAGCAACAGCGAAATTCAAAAAGGTCACTCTGACAAATTAAAGCAATATCTTCCCACAGTCCTTGTTACAGGAGCAGTCAAGCAGCATATTCATTTTCATTGTAATTAGGTTAATCAATAGTGGGAGAGCAGGTAAGACGCCTTTGTGAGCCTCCCACTGAGCCTATATGTGTGTCTTCGGAGTGGCAATAACCACCTTAGCAGTTTTATTTTTAACTAGAGGCCCAGTGCACAAATTTGTGCACCTTGCAAGGAACTATGGTCCATGAGGTTGCGGTAGGCACAGGGGCAGGTCTCAGCCCATCCTCCATGCCTCACCCAGTCCCTGCCACCATGACTCCTAGTCCCCTGTGGGCCAGCAGCCTCACTCCCACTGCTGCCATTCCCACCGATGATCTCACTTATACCCACTGATGGTGTGGAGTGGTTGGGGCCAGTGCCAGCAGCAGGTGCAAGTTGGGCCAGCACCATCGGTGGTTGCAAGTGGCAGCTGCTGCCCTGATTGCCCCTCAGGAACAGAGGGAGGTGGAGAAGCCCTTAGGGGGTGATCAAGGCTGGCAGCTGCCAGTTGCACTTGCCGATGGCACTGAGTGATTGGGAATAGCATCGGACACTAGCAGTGGTTGAAAATGGTGGCTCTGGCTCTGGAACCGGCTGCGGGTGTGAAAGGAGCTGGCACTGGCAGTGGGTGCAAGTGGGACCAGTGCTGGCAGCAGGTGCAAGTGGGACCAGTGCTGGCAGCAGGTGCGAGACACATAGGACCACAATACATGGGAGCAAAGAATTTTCAATAACCACCAGTCTCATCCTAATGACAGAAACTGACACCTCAGCTCACTTACTCCACCATCCTGCCAGCAGCCAACACCTGCCATGTTCCGCACATGCCCCCTGGGTGTCAGCGCATGTCATAGCAACTGGTTGTTCAGTTGTTCCTCTGATTAGTCTGTTTGCCTGTTAGTCTTTTATTATTAGGATTCTTTATCATTTAAAGTATTACAGAAGTATTTTTTTTTCACCCATTGGTTTCTCCTCGGCCATTCCAACACCCACAGCACATGCCCTCATCCCCCTACTGTCTAAGTCCATGGGTTATGCTTATATGCATGCATACAAGTCCTTTGGTTGATCTCTTACCTCTCCATCCCATAATTTTTCTCTGAGATTGGATGGCCTGTTCGATGCTTTTATGTCTCTGGAACTATTTTCATTCATCAGTTTATATTGTTCATTATAGTCCACAAATGGGTGAGATCATGTGATAGTTGTCTTTCTCCAACTGGCTTATTTCACTTAGCATAATGCTCTCAGGTCCATCCCTGTTGTTGCAAATTGTAAGAGTTCCTTCTTTTTTGCAGCAGTGTAGTATTTCATTGTGTGGATCTACCACAGTTTTTTTTTTTTTTTTTTTTTTAATCCACTCATCAGCTAATGGGCACTTTGGCGGTTTCCAAATCTTAGCTATGGTTAATTGTGCTGCTATGAACATAGGGGTGATTATATCATTTCTGAGTTTTTGATTTCTTGGGGTATATTATTAGAAGTGGGATTACCGGCTCAAATAGAAGTTCCATTTTTAATTTTTTGAGGAAACTCCACACTGTTCTCTACATTGGTTGCATCAGTCTGCATTCCCACCAGCAGTGTAAGAGGGGTCATTTTTCTCTGCATCCTTTCTAACACTTGTTATTTGTTGATGCTAGTCATCGTGATAGGTGTGAGATAGTACCTCATGATTGTTTTTATTTGCACCTCTCAGATGATTAGTGACTTTGAGCATGATTCCTTATGTCTCTTGGCCTTCTGTATGTCTCCTTTCATTAAAAAGGTCTATTTAGGTCCTTTGCCCATTTTTGATCAAATTGTTTATCTTCCTTTTGTTAAATTGTATGAGTTACCTATAAATTTTGGAGATTAAACCCTTATCAGAGATAACATTGGCAAATATGTTCTCCCATGCAGTGGGTTCTCTTGTTGTTTTGTTGCCGGTTTCTTTTGCTGTGCAGAAGCTTTTTATTTTGATGCAGTCCCATTTGCTTATTTTCTCCTTAGTCCCCATTGTTCTAGGAGCGGTAAATATATTGCTATGACTTATGTCTGATATTTTGCTACCCATGGCTTTTTTAAAAAAGATTTTTATGGTTTCCTATCTTATGTTTAAGTCCTTAATCTATTTTGAGTTTATTTTTGTGTATGGTGTAAGTTGGTGGTCTAGTTTTATTTATTTATTTATTTTTGCATTTACCTGTCCAATTTTCCCAACGCCATTAATCCAAGAGACTGTCTTGACTCCATTATATGCTCTTGTCTCCTTTTTCAAATTGAGCATAATGGCCTGGGTCAATTTCTGGATTCTCTGTTTTGTTCCATCGGTCCATATGTCTATTCTTGTGCCAGTACCAGGCAGTTTTGAAAACAGTGGCTTTGTAACATAGCTTGATATCTGGTATTGAGATCTTTCCAATTTTATTCTTATTTCTCAGGATTGCATTCTCTATTCAGGGTCCTTTTTAATTCCATATTACTTTTTGGAGAGTTTGTTCTAAGTCTGTGAAATACACTGTTGGAATTTTAATGGAGACTACATTGAATCTATAGATTGCTTTGGGTAGTATGGACATTTTAATTATGTTGATTCTACCAATTGATGAACACAGTATATTCTTCTATTTTTTATGTTTTTCTCTATCTCTTTTTTCAAAGTCCTATAGTTTTCCAAATACAGGCCTTTTATGTTCTCAGTTAAGTTTATTCCTAGGTATCTTATTGTTGTTGTTGTTGTTGTTGCAATGGTAAATTAGATTTTTTTAGTTTCTCTTTCTGTGAGTTCATTATTGGTGTATAAAAAGCCATAGATTTCTGGGTGTTAATTTTGTATGCTACTACATTGCTAAATTCATTTATTAAATCTAATAGTTTTTTATAGCACTTTAGGATTTTCTATGTATAATATCATGTTATCTTCAAATAATAGCAGTTTTACTTCTTTTCCAATTTGGATGCCTTTTATTTCTTCTTATCTGATTGCTCTGGCTAGCACTTCCAGTATTATGTCTAACAGCAGTGGTAAAAATGGGCACCCCTGTCTTGTTCCTGTTCTTAAGGGAAATCCTTTTAATTTTTGCCCATTGCATATGATGTTGACTGTAGGCTTGTCATATAAGGCTTTTATTATGTTGAGGTATGATTCTTCTATTCCCACTCTGCTGAAAGTTTTTATCAAGAAAGGGTGTTGGATAACTATATCAATCAATGCTTCTTCTGCATTGATTGATATCATTATGTGATTTTTGTATCTCAAGTTGTTTATTTGGTATGTAATATTTATTGATTTGCAGATATAGTACCAGCCTTGCATCCCTGGAATAAGTTCTACTTGGTCATGGTGTATGATCTTTCTAATGTAATGCTGTATCTGATTTGCTAGAATTTTGTTGAGGATTTTACCATCTATGTTAATCAGGGATATTGGCCTATAATTCTCTTCCTTTATAGTGTCTTTATCTAATTTTTATATCAGGGTAATTGTGGTTTCATAGAAAGAGCTTAGAAGTACGCCTTCCTCTTAAATTTTTTGAATAGTGTGAGGAGGAAAGGTTTTAGTTCTTTGAATGTTTGGTAAAACTACCCTTTGAAGCCATTCAGACCAGGGCTTTTGTTTGCTGGATAATTGTTTTTTGATAATTGTTTTTATTTCATTGGTGGTTATCAGGCACTTCAGATTTTTTTATTCTTTCTGATTGAGTTTTGGAAGCTTGACTTTTTCTAAGAATATGTCCATTTTGTCTAGGCTGTCCAGTTTGTTGGAGTAGAGTTGTTCGTAGTACTGTATTTCTTTCTTTCTTCTTTTTTTTTTTTTTTACAATCTTTTGAATGTCTGTGGGATAGGTTGTTACTTCACCTCTTTCATTTCAGATTTTGTTCATTTGGGTCCTATCTCTTTGTTTCTTGGTGAGCCTGGCTAAAGATTCATCAATCTTGTTTATCCTTTCAATGAATCAGCTCTTGGTTTTATTGATTTTTTGTATTGTTCTTTTTTTTGTCTCTTTGTTTATTTACACACCGAGGTTTCTTATTTCCTTCCTTATACTTACTCTGTGCTTTTCTTATTTCTCTCTCATTCTTTAAGTTGTGGGGTTAGACAATTTATTACCATTTTTTTCTTGTTTTTTGAAATAGGCTTGCAGGGCTATGAACTTCCCCCTCAGGACTGCTTTCACTGCGTCCCATAGATTTTGCATTATTATGTTTTCATTGTTATTTTGATCCTTTTTATTTCTTCTTTGGTAACCCAGTCATTGTTTGATAGCATGCAATTTAGCTGCCAAATACTTGCCATTTTTTGTTTGTTTTTTCAGAGACTAATTATAAAGATTTAAAAAAATTTCAGGCAAATGGAAATGAAAGTAAAAATCTGAGGTAGCAATACTTATATCTGACAAAATATACTTCAAAGTGAAGGACATAACAAGAGATAAGGAGGGCGACTTCATAATACTAAAGGAGCAATTCAACAAGAGGATATAACTCTGGTAAACATAAATGCACCCAATACAGGAGCACCCAAATACATAAAAAAAACCTTCTGTAAGATATCAAGGGATAAAACAGCAACATGATCATAAAAGGGGACTTTTATATCCCACTGACTCCACTGGATACATCCTCTAAACAATAATAACAAAATCAGCAAAGACACAGCAATCATAGATGACTCACTAGATCAGATGAAATTAATTGACACCTTCAGAACGCTTCACCACAAAGCTACAGAATATATATTCGTCTCCAGTGCACATGGAACACTTTCAATGGTAGACCACATAGAGACACTGGCAAAGTCTCTTCAAATTCAAGAAGATAGAAATCATATCAAGCATCTTCTCAGATCACAATGGCATAAAATTAGAAATCAACTACAAAAAAACAACAACACACCAACAAAACAACCAAACAAACAAAATGAAAAAAATCACCCTAATAGGTTTCATTTTATTTTTTCAGTAGATTCCTGGGGGTAACATCTTATTAAAATTCTGTTAGTCATAGGAGTTATTTAAGAAAACACATTCCTTTGGCATAATTTCTTCCCACCTGGTATCAGTTAATTCATGCCTTCCCAACTAACCTGTATTCTTAAGACGGTGTAATTTTTGTGTAACCTTGATTGTTTTCTGATTTATTTACCAATTTTCCATCGATCCCTGATATATTGCCCTAGCACACAACCCATTGACTATAGAAGCATTTAGACAGCCACCTTGTAACTGTCTACATGAGAATCCACTGCCAAAGCAGTCTTGAAAGTTAGGTTCGGTTGAAAAATGATGCAGCAACCCCGTTGTTTTTACTAATGTATGATAGGCAGGCAACAACAATGTTACAATTGATTGTCTTTACTGTTTTCTCACTCTGTGTAAGGCATTGTGATAGATGACAGCAAGAACATACATAGAACCCATATTTGGGATCTCACCTCAAGGAGCTAATATTAGTACAATAAGGAAGATTATACACATGCACAAACAGACAAGAGGGAGACCCTGGGGAAGGAGGGGCGCCAGGTAAGGCTCACTGCAGGGAATAAGACAAGAGTTGGGGCTTGAAATATTTAAACACATGGTTCAAATATATGAAGATAAAGGCTGAGAAGAGGAAATAGCAAAAACAAAAGCAAAAAAGCAGACCAGTGCAATGCATCTAAAGGAATAATTATAGTTGTACTTACCTGAAATGTTTAAGTTATAGTGGAAAACAAATTTAATCTTTAGGCTAAGAATAAATTAGAATATGTTTAGAAAGATATTGACTATGAAGAATAATACATTTCAGCTTTACAGTTGTGTGGGGTGCCAGCATCAGAGTGCTGTATGTCTATGACTACAATGGAAAGTGACAGTATGTGGGTTTTGTTTTGTTTTGTTTCATCATTCTGGCTGTATCTCCTAAGAATTCTCAGAATGCAACTTTACTAAGTTATCTTTAAGGAGGACTATGATGTGCTTTTTAAAAGGATATTGCAAGCTGTGCTTTCCCTGTAGGGTTTAAAATATATGGAGAAATAAAAATATATGTATATGATAAAAAGACACAATAGGCTAGAGGGACAATGAAATAAAGTTAAATAGTAGACGGTTTCTTGGATTGTTTGGGAAACTGTAAAAGTACTAATTTAAAATGAACTGTAAAAAGCAAGAATGCACATTGATATCAAGTATAACTATGGAAGTAATAAAAATCAGTAAATAAAGCCTACTGAGAAGAACAAAATTGATTCTACAATTACTCAATTCGATAAAAGTCAAGAAATGATGAATAAAGAATGAAAGAGAGAGAAAACTAAAAGCAAACAAATGGCAGGATTCTCCACCTCCTCCTGAGGGCGATTGAGGCTAGCCGCCGCCACTCACACTCCTTGCCAGCGATGGCCCTGCTCGCACCTGCTGCTGGCATCTTGCGCCAGTCTGAATCGCTTGGCGCTGTCAGTGGGTATGAGCAATGGCTGCCGACCCTTATAGTCCCTGAGGGCTTCTCCGCCTCCCTCTGCTCCTGAGGGGTGATTGGGGTAGCAGCTGCAGCTTGCATCTCCTGATGGCGTGGAGCGATTGGAGCCAGCACCAGCACCGTGTGTGAGCAGGGCTGGTGCCATCAGCCCATGAGAGTGTCATCAGTAGGAGCGGGACTGCTGGCTGTCAGAGGACCAGGGACTGAAGTGGGAGGGGGTGGATGGGGGCATGGAGGATGGGCCAAGACCCATCCCTGTGCCCACCGCAGCCTCAAGGCCCCTACTTCCTTTCAGGTTCACGAATTCATGCACTGAGCCCCTAGTTTTTTTAATAATAAAAAGGGATAATTAAATGCAAAGGAAGAAATTCTAAATTATATATAATAAATAACAAAACTTCAAAATATAGAAAGCAACGGAAACAAAAGTAAATGGAAAAAATAGCCTAATGCATAATCATAGCTGCAAATTGTAACATACTTTCTTAACTAAGAAAAGCAGAGAAAAATATCAGTAATGATGGAGACAAATGATAAGACATACAATGTGCCAACTTGACTTAATTCTCATATTATAACTGTGCAAGAATGCATAATACACATTCTTTAAATGTACATTTGAACAGGTATAACATACCCTGGACTATACAGAAATTTTCAAAAGCATTCAAATTATCAAAATTATAGGAAATATGATCTCTGACCACAAAGTAATTGCACTTGAAATCAGTAATGCAAAAATAAAAAGAAAATGGCTATTTAAAAAACAAACAAACTTTTTAACCAAAAAAAACTTAAAAAACATTAAGCCAGAACTTTACAAAAGTTCATATCTAAATGGCTAATGTGCATATTAGTTACCAGGAAAATGCATTCAAATCACAATAGACATGACAATATGCTACAGGAAGAGCTAAAGCTAAGACATGAAAACAAATGCAATGACACAATCACTGTCTCATCATTTTAGAACTCATGGGGTTGACCACATGGCTGTGCCCTTAGTGCAGCCTTGATTGGTTCTTAGGATTGTGACCTCTAAGGTCAAGAGTGTCACCTGAAGTTTAACCCAGTTCCATTGGCTGTCAGCAATTTGACACCATCGTAGTGGATGGCTATAGGATTGTATCCAATTGCACATGTCCACAGCATGAGCTTTTACTAGTAAACCATGATTACAGAATCACATACAACGGTTTTGTAACAAATTCAATTTTTAAACTATCCGTTTATAGGTACATTTACAGCATGTAACTATATATCTGGAATGAAAAACTATTCAAGTATGTGCAATCATCATCTCTCTACTGTGGCTTCTGGAACAATGCTCAATCTCACCATTCTAGTACCACCAAAAAGGAGCCAGTCTCTAACCAAGAGAAACTACTTTGACTAACATTTTACTGAGATGTAGGGCAACTCTATAAACATGAACTTGGATATGAACTTTCATGTAGGTGCTTCTTTGTCCACCATCTCCCACCCACAGAGACTGCAGATGATCTGCTAAAGCCTAATTGGAAATTACAATTCCGATGAAGAGTGGAGTGTCTGGCTATTCTCAAAAAGAGATGATAAACATTGGTTGGGCATGACTATCTTCAAATCCAGAATGTGGGCCAATAATTACGGCATAATTCCCTCTTTTCTTATTATAATCCAATGGAGCATCCATACTGCCTTCATACAGAAGGTAGTAAATATGACCTCACCCCAAGGTGAATGTGCCACTCTCTGTTTGACTGAGCTACAGATGGTCTTATCAATATTCCACTCCCAGACTCCAACTTAGAAAATGCTGCAATTTTTAATTTAAATCGAACCTTTTGAGAGAATACTATTTAATGAGCCTCCAAAGTTAAGGGGGTAGAGCTAGAAAGGCAATTCTGGGTATTCCAGAGTTTTAGTTCTTCCCTATTCGGGGAAGGCAAAGAGCCTACTCAAAAAGTCTGGAAAAACAGGCCAATACCAGCCTCAGAGGTTTCAACATCTACTTTCTAAAATGTTTCATTGACCAGGAAACCCTTTTGTTTACAGTTACTGGATATTGCATGCCACATTGTGCCACTTTTGGATTCTTTCTGGGGTACTCTTAGCTCTACCAGCCTAAGCATAACTTGCTGTGGGATGAAAGCCCAGGGAATCATGTGTTGTATGTTTGAAAATTTCCCTCAATAAATCTTATTTTATATGTATACCATATGGTGGTAGTGGACGATATGTTTGTTTGTAATTAAAGGAAATCTTGAGCAGAAGCTTAGCTCTTCTTTAAGTTGTTGAAAGATGAAAAGTCAGAAACTATGAGCCTAATTTATTTGAACAATTATCAAAATGACCCATGACCTCAATTTCCAAAGCTATCTATACTTTTTTTGTTCCTAAATCTCATGGACATTTTCCAGCCCTACCTTGATGAGCATCTCTGTGTAATTTGACATAATTTATCACTTCCCCTGACATAAAACTCACTTTTATGTTTGTTTCAAATTCTCTTCAACATTTTTGCATTTTCCTATTTACTTATTTTGTCTCATTGCCAACATTTTCTTCTACCAATCATTATTAGTGTGCTAATGATATTCAGCTAACTGGGCATCAATTCATTATAAATACTCTCCCTGACCCTCCTTGCTTTTTTTCACTCAACAACACAGCTTTTTTAGTGTTTCATTTACATATATATGCAATAGTATTGTTATCCCTGTATAGAATGAGTGTTTCATTATCTAAATAACCATAGTTTATTTATAGTGTTTCATTATCTAAATAACCAAATAGTGTAGCACAGAAAAACAGTTTGTTTAATAATCTTTAGCTACTTCAAATAGTACTGAAGCTCCCTGGTACACTGGAACCTATTTGTGGGATCATTCTCTGAAAATGGAATTAACTGGTTTAAGAGAACAAATATTTTCAATCTTTATAGGTATTGCCACATTGTCCTCCAGAGAAATGAAGTGAAAGGTATATTACAGCAACTGTCTGCTAAAGTTACAATGCTGCCAGCATGATTGTTTTATTTCACTTATTTATTATTGTTAATTATTTTATTATTTTTTAAACCTCACCTGAAGATATTTTTCCCATTGATTTTTAGAGACAGTGGACAGAGGGAAGGAAGAGAGAGAGAAAGAGAGAAATACCAATGCAAAGAAGTATCAATACAACCTCAATTAGTTGTATCCAGCACATGTCCTGACCAGGGAAGGGATGGAACCTGCAACCCAGGCATGTGCCCTTGACTGGGAATTGAACCCTTGACCTTTTGTTGCACCAATGGTGCTCTATCCACTGAGCAACATGGACTTCATGATTGTTTTAACATGAGGATCTGACCATGCCATTTTCCTATTTACTTCTCAGAGAGAAAGAGAAAGACAGAGAGAAAAACATCAATAATGAGAGAGAATCTGATCAGCTGCACACCCCTTACTGGGGATCAAGCTTGCAACCCGGGCATGTGCCCTTGACCAGAAGTTAATATATATGAACACCGATTACCAGGCATGTTTAAAAACATGCTTTAAAATAAACCTCCAAATAAGCTGGGTGTTGAATCTAAAAAAATCAACAAAAACAAACAAACAAACAAACAAAAAAATGAAATGCATGAAAACCGAGAACAGATTGGTGGTTACCAGGGAAACGGAGTGGGTAGAGGAAATAGGTGAAGGTGATCAAAGGGCATAAAATTCCAGCAGATACATTAGTGCTGGGGATGCAATGTACAGCATGGTGACTGTAGTTATCAATGCTGTGTTGTATATTTGAAAATTGCAAGGAGGGTACATTTTAAAAGTTCCCACCACAAATGTTGATGGATGTACTAGACTGACATTATTATAGTAATCATTTTGCAATGTATACATACATATATCAATCATTACATTAGACACCTTATACTTACAAAGTTATATGTCAATTATATCTCAGTAAAGCTTGAAATATTTTAGTCCTTGTCATCTCTCTCTATGCTTCCATTGGAGGACATATCTGGACATATGGCTTTGAAAACCTTTCTGATGATAATGATAGTAGAGAATTAAATATATATATATATATATATATATATATATATATATATATATATTGTTGTTTATGTGTTTATTTTAAACCGCTAACTCTAGCTCCCCTTTGAAGTAAGATGGATTTCTGGTACCTGATTAACACCTCTGCTTGCCTGGCTATTTAGCTATTTCATAACTAAACAATACTATTAATCTCCATCCTGATCCAAATGTATCTCTCTCTCAGTCTACCTCTTCTCAGTAAATGGCACACAGCAGCTCAAGCAAAATACTTAAGGTGCCAACTGGCCTATTTATTTCATCCCCTGCACTCATTTTATCAACTTGTTCTGTCAATACTTTCTTCAAGACAGATCATAAATTTTCAGTCTTCTTCATTTCCACTGACATGATTTTATTCCAAGCCACCACCATATCTCACCTGGACTACCGCATCACTGAATCAATCACCCTGCTCCCCGTGTATCCATTCTTCACAAAGCCACCAGATGAATGTTTTCAAATTTAAATAATGCCTTCCCTGTTCTTAACAACCTGCAATGACTTCTTAAAACATGCAGATAAAAACCAGTCTCCCTTCCATGGCCTATGGCCCACAAGACTTGGTTGAATTGTCTCCAGCTCCCTAACCCCCATTTCTATTTTAGGGAAGGAAATCTGGTGGCTTCCTATGGCTCACATTCTCAAAATCAAGTGTCAGCTATCATGGTGTTCCTTCATTACCTGACCTAAAGTAGCCTCACCCTCATGACTTTCTCTCTCATGCATTTGCCTTTGTTATTTCTATCATGATGCTCACTACAACTGTTATTGGTCTTATTCATGCCTCAGTTATCTGGTGGTTAGTCTATCCCCATCCCACCCCAACCCTACTCAAATACCATTCAGTGAAAGAGGGCACGTGCTGGGAAGTAGAGGTGGGGGGGGGGAGAGGTAAAGGGGGAAAAAGGAGACTTATGTAAGACTTTAAACAAATATTTAAATTCAAAAAAGCAAGTGGGGCCTTCATCCTAGGTACATAGAGAGTACTCAATAAATATTCGTACAATGAGTGAATAAATGACAATCAAATAAAATTCAGAGTACAGTTAATACCTGGTAATGTGGTTTGGAGAAATAGAATGTAGCCTACAACTCTGATAAAAATAAATTTAGAAAAGGAACAATGATAGCTAATGAATATTTGACAAAAATATCAAATTTCATAGGAGTTAAATAAATGCAAATGAAAACAATACACAAAATATTTTGGCAAGCATGTGATGAAAGAGGTATTCACTATGGCTAGTGGATTTACAAATTTATAAACATTAGGTGAAACAATGGGCTAATAGTATTAGGAAACTTTAAAATGTATCTTCTTTATTCTAGAAATTTCCATTCTAAAATTTTCTACATAAAAATAGTTACAAAATTTAAAATATAAATATGTATTGTTAAATATTAAATCATGGGATATTCACACATTAGATTATTATGCAGTCATAGGAGTGATGTATTTAAATACATTTATACTTTCAAAAATGAGCATGGTATATAGAATTGGAAGTAGAAAAAATGAGCTTATGGAATATAATTGTAACTTAATTTTTTTAAATATAGAAGAAAAAGGGAGTGAAAAATGCTATGTTGCCATTTCAAAATGGAGTATACTTTCCAGAGGCATAGCTTTGAACGTTCTGATCCTTAAGCCTTTGAAATGTTTGGACTGGGCAGCTTAACCTTTGGGCTGGCCCAAACCAACATTGTCTTGTAAGCAATTATTTGTGAAGCCATCAGAAAAAGCAGACATCCTGACCACAAGGACTGATAATTATGAATGTTTTTCAGAATTAGTAACCATGTATAACTAAAGAGTAACTCAGCTTGTTAGCACCTTACCCCTACCCCTTCCCTCATTTATTTTGTGTATAATCATATTGCAATATTTTACCATCTAAACTCTCACCATTAACCATTATGCCATAGTTTCATTTTTAAAATATTCATATCAGTTTTTAAATGCATCAAATATTGTATTGCTTACATAATATTTTGGATAATGACTAATGTGTGAATGTACTGTGTCAGGTAAAAGTTTGCTGCCAGAGATAGAGAAATATTATATTGTGGATGACTTTTTGACTCAAGAAGTAATAAGCAATAAAGGATGAACATACCCAAGTTGCAAGGAAATATTCTAGATCAAATATATCCCACAAATAAATATGATTCAAAAGTGCATACACCTGTCTCAATGACTGTCTGCAAATCATAGGTTTAGTATTCAGACTAAAAGACTTCACTAAGAAGCCATTTGTTATATAGTCTTTTCCCTCTTAATTCCTAAAATGAAACAAAATATCCCCTAGTCCCTTGACAAAACCATGTCCTGTGAAACTGAAAATGAATTTCTTTTCTGATCATAGACTACTTCAAATACATGTTTTTGACTGCTAATGTAAGTTTATAACTTTTTCCTTTGCTTTTCCTCGTGAATTCTAAAGGGAAACATTAAAGCAAGCTGTTCTTTATTAATAATTCAGTGAATTTTTCAGTTCACTGATGTCAGACTGCTGAATGACCTGCAAATGAACCTTTCTTGAAACATATTGCTGAGCTTAGAAAACCACTGGCTCTCGCATGTCTGTGTGAGAAATGTACCTGAAAGTTATCTAATTATTTTTACTTAAACACCAGGCAAATTAGAGAGAAAACTCTTATTCCTTAGTAAGTACACACAATTCCACCTTGCAACAATAAATAGTAAAACAACATCCCCCTCACACACACACACACACACACACACACACACACACACACACACCAACTTTACAAATTAAATGTACTTGATATTTAAATATTTCAAGAATGATAATTCTGTGGACCTATTCAGATTAAATTCTCACTTCAGAGACAAGTCTATGACAGTTATGTCTGAAAAAAGCCGACCAATTTATCAGGCAGGGCGGAAATCCTACACAGGGACCGCACTGAAGCGCGGAGGCCCTGAGTGGGGCCCCCGAGCGAGAGTGATTACTTGACACGTTCAGCTGTTTAATATCATGCTTGGCTGCCCCTTTCTGGCTGCTGATTTTCCTTTGTAGGATATGACAGGCCTAAATGAATTTGAACCCTGGTGAATTAAAGCCCTCTGATTCATTTGCGCTGGCTAAACTCCCTTATGTGCTAAGCAAATGTGTCTGTTTCTTCCTGCAGTACATTTGAATATATATATAGGAACATCTGAAAGTCTCACAGCTCTAAGGAAAGAAAAACTGGTTAACTGAAGATGTACCAAAAAAGGGGGGGGGATATTATCAATAACTAATTGTTAACTCTATTGGCATCATAGTAAAATATATAGAATAGCAACTTAAGATTAAAATATTTTTTCCAAATGAACACAATTTTATACCTGGTTTCATAACTAAAATGCCTCCTGGAGCTAAGTTATATACATGAGTTATTAGTGAACATTGTTGAGAACTTAAAGCACCAGGCAAAATTGGAAGCAGTTCTTAACGTAGTAGCTAATTTAATTCTCACCAGTTCTTTTATAAGGAAAGTACTCTATTCTTCATATTCTATTGAATCTCACTTACTTTCATGTTGGAGCTCAGGTACAAGAGAAGGCGCTCAGAATACCCCCTATCAGATCATAGCATAGCAATGAGCCCATTCTCTGGGTTTTATTTATTCCTATTTATCCTTATATCCTCACTGCCCTTTCTCTCTGCCTCCCCCCATTTGAGGTAAGATTCTAATATGTTCAATCTATACATTTTTGTTTGGGGATTGGTAAAAAGTGTATTTTTTGACACGAATGTTCCTTTCATGTAAACAGTGTTATGCTCTAGAAGTCAGTCTGTTTCCAACTTCTCAGTCCATGGTAGGCCTTTAAATCCCATCCATGTGGATATGTGTGCATTTAATTTATTGTTTCTGACTGGTGCAAAGTGCTCCATGAGTGCCTGCTATATTTTCCCTATCTGCTCCCCCAGCTATAAATATCCAATTTGCCTCCTATTTCTGCCACCCAAAACAAATGTTCCAATGTTTGCTCTATGTGTTCCCTGTGTTTCAAATGTTCCAATAAATGTCCTGCTACATGTTCCCTTTTGTACCCCTGTGGAATTTTCCTTGGGTCACAGACACACACATAGGAGCAGAACCCTGCGGTTGAAGCATATGCACACATATAACGAGCTCTGTGATCCCAGCAGCAATTAGGGTTCCTATATCTTCATGCAACTCCAATTCTAAGCGCTGCCCATGTCCATAATTTGGGATGTTATACCTTTACCTAATAGCCACAAAATTATATCATTCCCATTTTGAAAACGTGAAACCAGAGATATAGAAATACTTCCCAAGGCCATATAGTAAGTGATGGAACTGGGATTTAAACCCGGGGGGGGTGGTGGCCCCTGAGCCCACACTTTGAGATAACTATTCTATACTTCAAGCCTAGGAGGCAGAAATAATAAAGCACCAGGAATGATGATAGGCTAGCAAGCACAGGCACTGCCTTCTGGCATTTAAAAAAACCATAAAAGATAACTAAGGAATGTGGCCAAGTAAACACATCAGTGGGCTGAATTTGCCCAAAGGCCATCATGATATGATCTCTACACTGTATAATGATTTTTATTATCAGTGGAGTCTTTGCTAAGCCTACATTAGTAGCTACAGTCAATGGTTAATAGACAGCTCCCATTGTGAGGCAAAAGTCCACTTTATATTTTCACAATGGGAAATGTCTATTAAACATCTGCTGTAGCTATAGCTACAGAGCACACACTTTGTTTCCCATGGCTGAGTCATAATGGAAATGTGCAAATGTATGTTTGAAGTTATGGATGTGAATAGATACATTAAACCGATACTGAGACTATAAAAAAAATCTTCCCCAAAACTTTTAGCAATTAAGTAGTTAGATGAATGCCAAAATGTATAATACCATTCTGCAGTTTACAGGCCAATCTAATCCAGGGCTCATACATCCTACACAAGATAGAAATAAAAATCATTCATTTGTTGTGATTGTCTATAAGTCAGAAAAAGTTTCCTACTTATCTCATGATTTAAATAAAAGGTTGGCTGAAGAAGGGAGCAATACAATTATGCTAAATGAAATAAGTCAAAGATTTTATATATATATATATATATATATATATATATGTGTGTGTGTGTGTGTGTGTGTGTGTGTGTGTGTGTGTGTGTATATATGTATATATATATATATAGTGATTTCACTTATCTGTGGAAACTAAAGAACAAAATACACAACAAACAACTAGAAATTAAGGAAAATCAAGATAGTTCTATCTTGTGGAGAAAGAATGTCTGTTTGTGTTTGGCTACCTTGGCTCAAATATGCTAGTGAGCCCTGGCTGGGTGGCTGAGTTGGATGGAATGTCATTCTGTACACCAAAAGGTTTGGGATTCAATTCCAGGTCAGGATTCATCCCTAGGTTGTGGATTTGATCCCTAGTCAGAGCACATACAGGAGGCAACTGATTGGTGTGTCCCTCTAACATTGATGTTTCATTCTCTCTCTCTGTCTCCATCTGTCTATCCTCCTTACTCTCTCTCTCTAAAATCAATTTTTTAAAATGTATGTTAGTGAAATCCAGCAAGAGCTGTTTTTTTTCTCATTACTGTATAATACTTACAAATACACTTTATGGGTAGGCCATTCAGCTTTTCATAGATAGTTGAGTTGTGTTTAGTTTGTCACTCAGTTGCTGGGCTTTTATATATATAGATAACACTTTGTATTCTCTTCTTCACTACCTTGTCTAAAACTGACTCCAACTCTTCTTAAACATATAACATCATTAGTTATATTCCAGTGGTTTCACTCTTAACATCTCCACTTTGGACAACTTCAGATGCCCAGTTTACTCATAGATCTCTGCAGCGGTACTGATGATTACACTCTATTATTGACATGGGTACCTATCTCCTATTATAAATCTTGATCATGTGAGAGAAAGACCATGTTTTGGAGTTCCACAGTCTGATATAAAAAGTACACATGCTGATAGCAAACAGATAGGGAATCAAAGTCAGGATTTGAAATGTAATTTCTGTATACTCTTATATACATAATGTCATTGATACTGTTTTTTCATCTCTTAAATGACAAATATTTATTGAATATTTTTCATGAGGAATAAAGTAAATAATTGCCCATCACAGTACCTGGAGTGCACACATGTAAACACATATAAACATACACACACACATACACACAATAGTAAAAAATGGTAGCTATTATTAGAAGTAAATAACATTAATTTTATTTAATATAATAAAATAATAAGATTAATTTCTATATAAGTAATATGTAGTGGAGCAACTGACACAGAGTACACATTCAAAAGTATTTCTTGATTTCACTCATCTGTGGGTTATAAAAAAACGCAACAAGTCAATAAAGAAGAACAAACAAAAACTTGAAGAAACAGACAGCAGTATGGTGGTTATAAGAGGGAAGAGCCATGGAGAGGTAGTAAAGGGTACAGAGGGTTAAATATATGATGACTGAAGATTTGACTTTAAGCAGGGACACACAATGCAATATACAGATGATGTGTCATATAATTACACACTTCAACCATATGTAATTTTATTAACCAATGCCATGCCAATAAATTCAATTAAACAATAAAAACAAAAGTGTATGTAATGTTTATATAAAAGCATTTATTTATTCCTATTTTTTTGTTAATCCTAACCCTAATATATTTTTTCATGGATTTTCTTTCTTCCTTCCTTCCTTCTTTCCTTCCTTCCTTCCTTCCTTCCTTCCTTCCTTTCTTTCTTTCTTTCTTTCTTTCTTTCTTTCTTTCTTTCTTTCTTTCTTTCTTTCTTTCTTTTTTGCATGCAGGCATCTGCCCAATTTTCAACTTCCATTTGACCCAGTTATCCTACTTCTAATAATATATCCTAAGAAATCAGAAAGAACATATGCACTCCTATGTGCATAGAAGCACAATTTGCAATAGCTAAATTTGGAAGCAGCACAAATACCCATCTGCCAATGAGTGTATTAAAAAAGTTGTGGTTTATCTACAAAATGGAATACCACAAAGCTGTAAAAAAGAACTTACCATTTGCAAAAGCATAGATGGACTCGGAGAGCATTATTCTAAGCAATATAAGCCAGTCAGAGAAAGATAAAAAAATTTAGAAGAAACCATAGACAGTAAAATCTCAGACAATATGTTCACAAATACATCTTCTAGGACAATGGAAACTACGAAGAAATAAACAAATGAGACTACATCAAAGTAAAAGGCTTCTGCACAGCAAAAGAAACCACCAACAAAATAACAAGAGATCCCACTGCATGGGAGAACATATTTGCCAATGTTATATCAAATAAGGGTTTAATCTCCAAAATTTCCAGGGAACTCATACAACTTAACAAAAGGAAAATAAACAATCCAATTAAAAAATGGGCAGTCTGTAGTGAGTTCCTTTCTGGGCCAACAAGAGGGAAAGTAGGGGTAAGGAGAAGAGATCAACCAAAGGACTTGTGTGCATGCATATGGGCCTACCCAGTGGCCATGGACAACAGGGGGTGGGGACATATGTAGGGAGCGGTTTGGGATGGGAATGGGGGGATGAGGACAATTATGTGATACTATAATCAATAAAATAAATAAATTAACTTTTAATAATGGGCAAAGGACCTAAATACACACTGCTCCAAAGTGAACCTACAGAAAACCAAGAGGCATGTGAGAAATGTTCAAAGTAACTAATCATCTGGGGCATGTAAATCAAAACAAAGATGAGGTACCACCTCATACCTGTCAGAATGGCTATCATCAGCAAATCAACAAAGAGACAAGTCTTAGCAAGGATGTGCAGAAGTGGGAACCCTTGTGCACTGCTGGTGGGAATGCAGACTGATATAGCCTCTGTAGAAAACATTATGGATTTTCCTCAAAAAATTAAAAATGGAACTCCATTGATTTTTTTTAGATAGAGTGGAAGCGAATGAAGGAGACAAAAGGAAAGAAACATCCATGTGAGAGAGACATATTGATTAATTGCCTCCCACATGCTCTATCTATAGTCAAACCAGTTAGGGCTTAGTCCTCATTTTTAATGAGTAGAAGCTCTTCTCAAGAACATTAGTTTTTCTCACTCATCTTCATGCATTCAGTGTTTCATAAATGGGCATTTTACATAGAAATATTTATTATTAGAAATAGGAAGCATATTTTATAGATTTCTAATTAGATAAATGAAATTTTGATTTGATGAGGCATGGTCCAATACATTGAGAAAAAACATATATTTAGACCAAAACTAATTATTTTTCACTATCACAACTAACTTTTTAAAATATTGTCCTTTCTTTTAGGTTAGGGATATGCTATAGACTACTCAACAGGAACTAGGAAAATTCCCTTCAGTTTATTATATGAATTCAACTCTTCTCACAGCATTTAAAAACTGGAGAAATAGCTTAAAATTCAGCCTCTAATTTTACCTCTTAATCTACTGTAATCAACCATATGGCTCTTCTATGAAAAATAGTCTTAAAGTTTATAAACATGTGGTTAGTTGGCAGAACATTAATAACTGAAAGAATCCTCTGCTTTTCTGTCATTAATGCTTTAAAATGTCACCAAAATCCCATGTAAGTATATTCAGAAGCTTCTTTCTTCTGACATAACATTCAGGCATGCTAAAACCAAATAAACTGACAGAGCTTAATATCATCAATATATTTTAACAGTGAATACTAGATATTGGCAATTTCTGTTTAAAACCCCCAATCAAAAGACTGAACAAGCAGATCTCCTTTCTGTTTATATTTCTAAACACCCATACATATATACCTTTGGATATGCAAACGAATACGTGAAAACACAAGATTTGCCAGTTTTAGTAATTATTGAAATTTATATAATTATTGTAATTATATATTGTAGAGTGATGGAGATCCATGCAGAGTTGTAAGGAAGGATCTTGTTGGTCATCTATAATTCTTAAGATTTTTGCATGTTTAAATGGCCTTTGTTAATTCATTCTTCAGTAAATATTTAATGAGTTTTTCGTATGGGTCAGGCATGCTAGATAGGCAGAAAAGATAAATAAATCACCCTCAAGGAACTCTTAAACTACTTGTAGGGCAATACACATAAATTAATAAAATATAAAGCAACGTGATAAGCACGAAAACAATGAGTGAGTTGGCACAGTAATAGGAGGAGGACTAATGGTAGAAGCAGTAGGAGTGACAGGTAGCCTTGGGAATGTGGGCTTTGGGAGTCTATTTTCTGACATGTGACCTTGGGCAAGTTTTTTAAGTTTTTCTGTGCTTCAGTGCACATTTTTTTTTGCCATGGGGAGGCAATACTTACAATAGAGTTATTATACACAAAGCTCATTTAGAAGAATATTTGGTATATAGCAAGTACAAAAACGTATTTATTAGCATCAAAACATACAGCACAGAGAGAGCATGGCATCTGGAGAGACTGCCCTGCATACTTTACAACTTTCATCAATGTCACCCTTGTAAAACCTAGTGAGTTTAGTAATCTTATTCTAATTTTATAAAAGTGGAAATCGAGGCTCACATATGCTAGTGCCTCGTTCAAGGTTACACAGCGAGTAATTTAAAGAACTAGAACCCAGTCCAATCCTCCTGTTACTCACTTTCCAAACCAAGAGTTTTGACAGCACATAAGATGGATCAACAGATGGTTTCTTTAACATTTGCAAACTACTGATTGGAAGTGGGTCATTTGGTTTGAAAACCAAAATACAAGTATGCATTAGCTGGTATATAATGCATAGTAAACTAGAGAATGTCTTTATAATACATAATAAAGCATCCTGGAGTTTCATTCCAGGAAAAAGGAACAGAATGTCAAAGACATTAATCCATGAAGAACTTGGCAAGTTTACTAATAAGAGAAAAGTTCCGTGTTACTAGTGTGAGGGGGAATCATTTTTAGAGTATGAAAGTTCTGGTAGCAGATCGTCCCGGAGACAATTTTAGTGAACATTTACAGAATCAGCTCATCCCAACTTCTACAAAATTAATGGGGCCCAACTCTGAACCTGTTGTGACCACATTTTGAATTCCTCTCTGGAGACGCTGTTAAGGCTAATGATTACAGATTAAGCATCTGTGTAATTTCAGTTGAGGTGACTTCACCTCAGTCTGTGAATTTAAACAAGGCCATTTCCCTAGTCAGTCCATTTTGTGCGGCATCAAATTCTCAAAAAGTGAAGCAAAGGGTTCCTAATACCCGAAGGCCAAGTGAAAGGTTGACAATGACATGAGATTCCAGTACGGCAAAGACTGCTCTTGTGTATATCAGAGAATAATGCAATAAATTTTTATTTCCCACTATTAAAAAGAACTTACCCTGTTCACAAATTAACTGCATCTACATTAATTTACATTAAAATATTATTAGGATGACCGCTGATTCTTCACTTCTGTCACTGTCATTAGCCTTGAGGCATTTGGCTTTCCCACATTCACAAATCTAATTTATCAGGTTACGTGGTAATGCTAAACATTTCACCTGCTTTCTATTTTTTTTTTTTTTGCATCTAGTGTCACATAAAGAGGGTGTTAATTTCTCCTACCACACACTAAGCCAAAATATACCCTTAGTATATTTTCAGGTTGCTTGTCTTTTATGAAACTACCCTCTCTAAACCACACAATGTACCTCATATTATTTTCTTTTACAACTCATTTTCTGAGCTTTCTTATATACTTCTGAAGTAGATTTTTTTCTGTTTTCCATCATTTCTTCCATTACTGTGGATTTTTATAGAGTTACAAACCAGCCATCTTTATAATAATAGTAAAGTATTTTTTCTATTCATTGTTGACGGGATACACACCTAAATGGGGGTCTTCGGTTAAACTGGGAGGTGGCATCAGATTTTTTTAAATTAGAATTCTGGAAATACATAGACAATGCATGTCTTTTCCTCCCACCCTAAATGGGTTGCCTTACAGTTTAAGTTAACAGGAGTAGCCAATTTACACAAAACAAATGTGCAGTGACATACAAAGAGCTTTCCGAAGATAATATATTGGTATTTTAAAAAGGCTGTTTCCAGAGGTACTGTGCGTTATACATGAATAGCAAGGAGAGAAGACAGTAGCAACTATCTGGTAATCATTTGTGCTCTTACTGAGCTAAATGCCATCTGGTGCACATTCTTAATATTTCCTCCTCAAGCACCTTAGTAAGCTGTACCATTGACATACCATATGTCTCTCCTAGATGGTAATAACTGCAAAAAGAAAAACCGAAACATAGCTGACATGTACACTAACAAGGCATGCTTAGATTGCATTTGGGCCATGGCATGGATAATTCACTCTGACTTTGCGGAACTTCAGTTTGCTGGTATTTAAACCTACGGTAGGAACGCCATTATAATGAAATTTGTTATAATGCAGTTTGTTTTAAAAAATTGGTTTAAGATCCATTGCGCCATGTCTGCCAAAACATAGCCATCATAGACAAATTGTGAAGTTAAATAAGTGGTTATGTTATGTAAACTATATTTATTTTCCCCTTAATATACATTTTATGAATTTCCGAACTATTTTAGAGAAATACTTTAGTTAACTGTTTTCATATTTTCAAGAAAACACACACACACACACACACACACACAACAACAACAACAACAACAACAACAACAACAACCCACCAAAAGCAGGGATATATTCATGAGATCTTTTCATAAATTAGACTGTGAGCTCATAAGAGAAAACTATATTGATGCAGCCCCATCCCTGAACAGTGCCCAGCATATCCTATGTGCTTACTGAAAATTTACTTAATGAAAATTTACACTGGCCGGGTGGGTCAGTGGATTGGAGCATCATCCCAATCACCAAAATGTTGCAGGTTTGATTCCTAGTCAGGACACATTGTAAGGTTCTCCCACCCTCCCAACTGATGGGCGGAGTTTACGACATTATTGGCACCTGTCACAGGAACATCTCCAAGACATTGAACCATCAATCAGTACATGCCAAAGTGTCCTTAGAGCCCACCCCTTCCTGTTCGCCCTGGGTCCAACCCCCTTCCATTCCAGCCCTTAAAAGGACCCCCAGGCCAGCCACATGCTGCTGCTCCTCCATGTCCTGGAGGCAGCAGCCTGGATGGGTCCCCTCCCCCCTCCCCACTCCTTCAATCCTGGTTTCTCTACCTCCGTAATGAGTCCTGCTCATTACTGGGGAATAAACTTTACTTTAAAATTCCTTGCTGGTCTGTTTCCTGCTTCCCTTCAAACCTCACACATAACTAGGTTTCAGGTTTGATCCCTGGCGAGGGCTCGTACAGGAGGAGGCAACTGATGGATATTTCTCTCTCACATCAATATACCAATGCTTCTCTCTCCCTCTCTCCCTCTCTCTTTCTGTATCTTGTGTCTCTAAACATATCCTCAAATGAGGATTTAAAAAAGAAAATTGAATGAATGAATAAAAAAAATCTGTGCCCTAATATCTCAATTGAAATCAACATCACTTTCTTCTTTTCTACTTTGGTTTGTTTCATAGTATTAGTCTCAAAGTAGTAATGTCGGAAATAAGGATCACGGGTATCTAATATCACCTCAATCCTTACATTAATTCAATAATTGAGTTTCTACTCTTCGCCAAGTACTCAGTGCTAGGCAAACAATACAAAACAAGCAAACAAAAGACTCCATCCCTCCCTCTCCCATTCCCAATCAGCAAAATGTAAATGCAGAGTTGGGATAAAAATAGTGACAGATGTCCATTCAATAATTCAAACTACAATGCTCCCCAAAGACAGAATGCGTCTGTCACTATTTCTCAGTCATTCTCTCAACCACTAGTCTGGCACATTAGGCAGCAAGAATTAGATAAGCTTTCCAACTAAAATTAAGATAAAATTAAGATTAAAATGCCAGGCTACTTTGAAGTGTCTTATATGAAAGAACTGTGAAACAAAATTAAAAAGAGTTGAGTAGGAATAAGTGGTGAAGCTGGAAATTAGAAACCCAAGTGGAACTTAATTCGTGCTGAAACACTAGTTGAACATAAGGTTTAATTCAGAAGAATGAGAAAAGAAGTGACACAGAAAGTGAGAAATAACTCAAAAAGTCAGAGGTGGCCCTAGATAGATAATAGAGGCAAGTCACAATCTAAATGTCTTAAACAGTTCAGGAAATGCTGTTTGTTTGTTTGTTTTTTTTGTTTGTTTGTTTTTTCTTACAAAGAATAAAAACTACCTGAAAAATAAAAGTACCAAGATTTTAAAATCTCAGTTTGAATAAGGCTTGAGATGAGGGTCTCTGCCAAATATAACATTCAGTAGTAAAATACGTTACGAGATAAATTTTAGGAGATGGGTATATTAAAATAATATACATTGACTTTGCTCAGTTTTGCCCTTTAATCTTAAATGTTTCTTCTGTGTGCCAGGATTCCCATGTCACATCAGTTTTAAAAGCAGTGTGTGAACAGGTGGAATTCTGCAGGTATGTGTTGGAAAAAAAAAAAGGAAAACAATTGCACAAAATAAGACAAATGAATTCTGAATTCTAATATCGCTGGTTATTTCCCACCATGAAAACAAACTGAAAAAGGTATGCTTTTAATTTCCAATGAAGAAGTTCAGTTAATTGCAAAGCTGGCTTACATCCTATGCCCTAGAGTGTCAAGCCAAGTAATGCAACTGACTCAGGGTTTTCAGTTTAATTTAGTTTTTTTTTTCTCCTCTTTATCAGTAAACCCCAGGATTTGGACCCTCAGAAAGGCACCTTTACTTGACAGAGGGTGCAATTAGCAGAATGGCTCATTCCATCCAACAGTGACATCTGCTGTCCATTCACTGCACATACCAGGATGCTGCATAATGTAATCTCAAGGGCTAGGTAGGGATCGTTTTTCACCTATGCAGGTAATGCAGTCAAGTTTATCTTAATGAGGCATTTTCCCCCCTGAATATATGTTGGGCTTCAGTCCTTCCCAGTAAAAAAGTATAGATTATTTTTCATTTATTTTAAAATAACGTTTCACATATAATTATGTTAAAGATTAAAACCTAAAACAGATAATAAACTAAATTGTCTGAAAAGAGGTACATATAGAAGTATATGGAGTAATGGTAAATTTGAATATTACATTTCTATCATTTAAACACAAACACATATTTGTATATTTCCAAGGTAGCACCTTAGACCTAAGTTATTCTCTTAGAAACAAAAAGAAAATCCTTTATAATAAAAGGCTAATATGCAAATTGTTCAACTTGGAGTTTGGCTGGGAGTTTGACTATTCCCTATGACATGTGCTAACCACCAGGGGGCGGCATGGAACATGGTGACATTGGCGACGCAGCATAGGCAGGGGGCAGCAGTGGGGGCATTGCTGGCCCCAAAGGGCCCCGACAAGAATGAGACTGCAGCAGGATGGTGGAGCAGGTGAGCAGATGGTGCCAGGCCAAGGTGGGTGCGAGTGGGGGACTCACCAATTACCCTGCTTCCCTGCAGATGGTGGCCAGTGGTGGCAGTGCCACTGCCCAGCTCCCAGGTGCTGAGGGAGCTGGGGTGGGGGGAGAGGGAGAAAAGATGCACAAGTCCCAATCAATTGCCCCACAGGCAGGATTGTGGGGCAGGTGAAGAGGTGGCACCAGGACATGGTGGAGTGCCAGGTAGGGCTGTTGCAGGGCTGTGAGGCTGGGGCACAAGCTTGGTCCTAATCCCCGCAAGCCAACCAAAGGGATGCCATACATGCATGAATTCGTGCACCGGGCCTCTAGTAATAAAATAAAATAAAAACTTTATTTTCTGTAAGACCATGAAATAAAAACCCCTCACTCTAAGTTATATAACATGCCATTACAAAAGATACTGAACTGAGCAAGAAGCTTCTGAGGGAAGTCAAGCTTTGGTAGAAGAAAGAATTAGAGGATGGAGGGGATCTAATGATGATAAATCACTAAAATCTATAAGCATATACATACTCAGAAATAGAAGGCCCCAGCCAGTGTCAGAAATGCTGAAGCAGCACTAAGAGCTCACAGCAATGGAATCCTCAGGGATATGAAGAGAGAATGCTCAAAAATACCCATTGGGGCCCAGAAAACACATAAAATACAACTTCTAACATTGAATCATTCTGGGAGAGAAAGGCGTATCCTTTTGGCCGGGCAATGGGAAACGGGAAAGAATAAGCCTGCAGATGGAAACAGCTTCAAACCAGCGTGGGTTCTGGGAATCAGAATAGCAGTGGCTCTATATTATCCCAAACACGAGTCAACAGTCTTTCACTATAGCAAATGATGAGAAGGCTAACCAGCCACAATGATTGTATAAATTCTATAACCTCTTTCCCACTTCCTACTACCTAGTCAAGGGCATTCAAGATTCCCATATGAGGAACACTAAAGGAATCTGCTTGGCATTCAAGAAAGATACTGTAAGAACATTGTTAAAGAGGAGCATATCAACTCTCTTATCCTTAGAAACATGTTGCTGTAAACCAGATGACAAACATAATGAGCATGTGTACATGCCAACATAAATTTAAACAACTTAAAATATATAAGGAGACCAGGAGATGAAATATAAGACCCTGGAGAAGAGATGGAGATAAAAATCAAACTAGCAGGATTTATGAACAGAAGAGAATTGAATGACAAAATCTTTCTGGAAATGACTAAATTATAAGGAAAAACAGAAAGATTGAGCTCCCCAAAAAGTAAGAATTATGAATAGAATAAATAAAAGAAGGAAACAAAATAAACAATATCCTTTCTTCAAAATAACGAAACAAAAACACACAAAAACAACCACCATACAGAAGTCTAGACTAAAGAATACTGTCTGTTAGGCCAAAGTATAACATATAGTCAGATACATTTACATTATGTATGTCTAATTACCTTTAAGTTTAACTCCAAGATAAATTCTTATATAATAATTGGACTTCAGTGATTACAAAAGTATTATTTGGTAGCTTATATGCAGAGGTCAAGGCACTAATAAAAAAAAAGAGAACCAATGAGACACAAGAGTTTTTCACAGCAAACATTGACACTAGAATGTGGGAGGAAATATCTACCAATTAAGAAGTTATGAATACCCATACATTGAGGGAACACTGTTTACAGTAAGGGTCTTCTTGAGAAATTCACCACAGAGAAGACTTCAGTCAGCCTATTTCTTATTTATTTAATTTTTATTAAATGTATTGGGGTGATATTGGTTAATAAAATTATATAGTTTTCAAGTATAAAATTCTATAATAAATCATCTGCACATCACATTGTGCGTTTACCACCATAGTCAAATCTCCCTTCATCACTCTGTATTTGACCCTCTTTACCCTTTACTACCTCTACTCTTTCCCCTCAGGTAGTCATATGTGTTCATGAGTTTTATTTATTTGTCTTATTTGTTCCATTTGTCATTTTCAGTTTATACCTCACATATGAATGAAATCACAAAGTTCCTGAACTTTTCCATCTTACTTATTTCATTTAGCAATGATATTATCAATATCCATTCATGTTGCTAATAGCAGTATTTCATATTTTCTTCTGGCTGAGTTGTATTCCATTATATATATATATATACCAATCCACAAATCAAAGGAACAGAATTAAGAAGCCAGAAATAAACTTACATATCTATGGGCAAATAATCTTCAACAAAGGAGCCAAAAACATACAGTGGAGAAAAGAAAGCCCCTTCAATAAATGGTAAAATTGGAAAGCCACATGAAAAAGAATGAAACTATGAAACTAGACTACTATTTGTAAACATAAACAAAATTTAACTCAAAATGGATCAATGGACTAAATAAAGGACCTGAAACAATAAATTACATAGAAGAAAACATAGGTACTAAACTTATGGACCTTAGTCGTAGAGACATTTTGTGAATTTGACCCCAAAGGCAAGGGGAATAAAGGCAAAAAGTAAACATATGGGACTGTATCAAGCTGAAAAGCTTCTGCTCAGCAAAAGAAACCACCAACAAAACAAAAAGGCAGGACAATGCCAACAGAATGGAAGAAGACATTTGCAAACAATGCCTCTAGTAAAGGTTTAATATCCAAAAAAAACATAAAAAACTTATACAGCACTCTCTCTCTCTCTCTCTCTCTCTCTCTCTCTCTCTCTCTCTCTCTCTCTCTCACACACACACACACACACACACACACACACACACACTTAATTAATTAATAAGTGTGGAGAGGACCTGAACAGATGCTTCTCCTGAGGAGCCATACATATGGCCAACAGATACATGAAAAGATGCTCAACTTCACTAGCTATTAAGGGTATTAAAATTAAAATTACAATGAGATACACATCACACTTGTCAGAATGACTATTATGAACTAGAAAAATAATAACAAGTGTTGAAGAGATTGTGGAGAAAAAGGAATTCTCATTCCCTATTGGTAGGAATGTAAACTAGTATAACCACTATGGAAAACAGTATGGAGACTCCTCAAAAAATTAATAATAGAGTTATAATATGACCCATCAATCTCACTTTTGGGTATCTAACCAAAAAGTTAAAAACATTTAGTCTTAAAGATATTTATACCCCTATGTTCACTGCAGCACTTAAAGATATTTATACCCATATGTTACAATAGCCAAGACATGGAAACAACCAAAGTGTAATTAGATAGATGATTGGAAATAGCAGTTAACCTATTTCTGATTAGGATAAATACTGCCAGCAAGACTAGAAGTGAGCAACAAAATCATTGTAGACTTAAATGGAAAGTGGTATGTAAAATATAAAACACATTTTATTGACAACTCTGACAAGGTACAAATGATCCAACCATAAAAATTAAGAGAGCGAGTACGAGAATGTAGAAAGTAGGATTGGCTCTCTGATTGCCTCATACATATAATACTAGCTGCGAAGTAACAGAATATTTTTAAGGCTCAGAATTCAACTAACATAATATAAGCATATTGAATATTACAATGGTAAATATTAATAAATGTCTAATGTTAAAAGTGGAGTAGTGCAGGAGAAGTAGAGAAACTAGAAATAGCATCTAGTCTCAATTTTATTGGCATTCACAGTGAGAGCCATTAAGTTGTGATTTTTAAAATAGGGGAAATTTAAAATACAGGTAAATTTATAAAAAATGACTATAAAATACATCTGCCCTCTCAAGAAAATAAATGATTGTTTATTTTTAAAATTTATAGTACATTGAAAAACAACATTTAATTTTATATATACTAAAGGCTCAGTGCATGAAATTCATGCACTGGAGGTTGAGAGTGGGGAGGTCCCTCATTATTATATAGATACAAAATACACCAAAAAATAATCAAAAATGTTTTTAAAAAGAGTTGACTAATACAAATGCAAAGAAAAATAATTATCAGTCTATTTTTTTCTACTAAGTTGTTTCTTGCGTATGATTTTATTAATTTTTAAATATTGTTAAAAGACTTCTTTATTTAAGTATTTTTATTGATTTTTTTTCTTAGAGAGAAGGGGAGAAGTAGAGAGAAAAGCATCAATGTAAGAGCAGAACATTGATTGGCTGCCTCCTGCACACCCACTACTGGGGATAGAAGCTGCAACTGGGCATGTGTGCTGTCTGGGAATTGGACAAATGTCCTTTCCATGCACAGGACAATGCCAAACCAAGAGAGCCACACTGGCCAGGGCAAGATATATAAAAATTACTTCTTTCATATTTTTTGTAACAATTCTAATCTTATGGTTCTAATCGTTTCTTGTTGTTTCTGCTATTTCTCTCATAATACTATTTTCCTTGAGTGTTTTTTAATTTTGTTTTGTTCTGTTTCTTTTTATTAAGACAATAACAACAGGAAATTCACAGCACTGCAGGTTGCCTCTCCAAATTTTGACATTTCATAATCCTCACTCTTCTGTTTACTTTTCAGAGACCTCTGTTAGTTTTTTACTGAAGTGTTTTTCAAAATTTTAGTTGCAATCAATATAAAGGATAAGCTATAGCTTATCCTGACACAGCAGGCTGGAAATCCAACTCTTTTTCTTAAAAAAAAAAAGTTATTCCTCACTGTAACTTGTAGGATAGAATGCATATTTGGAGACATAAATTTTATATGACATGGGAAAATCACTTAACAATATAAGCTTCTGTTTCAGCTAATACATAAGAGATATGGTTGAGAGAACAAGAAAGTTGACAGTGAAGAACTCATATGGAAAATCACTTCAACAAACAATATAATCCATCCTACTCCCAAGAGGAGAAATTTTGTATCAGTGAAACTTCAAAGAGATATCATTTTCACTCAGTTAATCCACCTAAATTGAGTCAGCAACATCTTATGATCAACCATATCAAAAGTAGTTGATAGATGAAATTCCATTAACAGAATGAGCAGTTATCCATCACCCAGTAAAAGTTCATCCATCACCCATATACCAAACTCAATTCTTCTTACACTAAACACACACATTACACTGAAAACTGTCAACTTCTGATGATCTAAAAACTTTTCTTCCATGGCTATGTGATCACCTTCAGAAGAAGAATACAGAAAGTTTATGAATGATCAATAAAACCAGGCTGCAGTGACACAACAATAATGTAATGAATACCAAAACTATAACTTACATTACAAAATATAATACTCATTTTACTGATAATAAGGTTTTCTGTTAAGCAAACAACCTTCTATACATATGATAATATAATTTATACCAACATTATATATTTCAAATGAAATAAAAAGAAGGGAAGAATATAATATAAATATTGACTTAAATAATTGTCTCTAGTATAATAATACAAATATGCATAATAATTGTATAAGTACAGATGAATAGTGATTGAACCATTAGAAAATAGACATTCCTCAATAAGGATGTGTAATCCAATTAACTATTCCCAAATAGAAAATAGAGGTTCTATTTATTCCCTTTAATAAATATGATTATTTATCAATTGTGCAGTTAGTTGTTTTTAACATTTCCATGAAAAACTTAACAAAATCATTGCTAAAGAAGTCTTTGGATGGCTCATGTGATTTTTAAATATAGGTATCTATTATGGCTGGAACTTTAAAACATCTATATCTATATCTATATCTATATCTATATCTATATCTATCTATCTATATTTATCTATCTATATATATAGTGATTTTTAAATATAGGTATCTATTATGGCTGGAACTTTAAAACATATATATATATATATATATATATATATATATATATATATATATATTTCAGAGAGGAAGGGAGAGGGAGAGAAAGATAGAAACATCAATGATGAGAGAGAATCATTGGTTGGCTGTCTCCTGCATGCCCCCTACTGTGGTTTGAGTCTACAACCCAGGCATGTGCACTTGATCAGAATTGAAGCTGGAACCCTGAGCCAAACCCGCTAGGGCTGTGGCTGGAACTTTATAAAATAGGTTGATTCATTCACTGGCTACACTTCAGATGCATAAGACTTGAGCAATACTTCACCATAAAGTAATTCATTATTTTCTTTTAAATTTTATAACATACATGCACATATATTCATTCAAAAAGTTAACAGTGATGAAATTCTAAGTGAGATGAAATATAAAGCCCATGGTGAAAAATTACATATATGTAGCCAACAAGAGTTTTCTAACAACCATACTTTTTAAAAAATAAATTTCTACCTCAAGTAAATGTGAATTTTCATTTTTATAATATATTGCATATTAAAAATGAACTGTGTTTTTATTGATTTTGAAAGCAACACTTCCAAGTATGAAAGTAATAGCTTTTTGATTGATTCAGTCGGGATGAGTTAGACGTTAAAAAGAAAGGGAGAATTAATCAGAAAGCCTTGATATAAGACCTATTCATAGTATAGATTTTCATTTTTTGTGTGTCATTGTTCTCTTTTTGGAGACTTGATGGACTGTTTGCACCAGCTTGAATGATAAAATGGCAATGACTGGAGATATAGTAAGTAAAGATATATAAGAATTAAATCTATTTTGAAAGTAAAGGTAGAGATCAAATTTTAAAATTGCCCCAGTATTCTGAGCAGAAATAGTACTTTCTTAAAAAGTCAGAAACATAAATAAATCAATTCTCATAGGAAAGAATAAGCCAAAAGCATACCTAATAAAGACAAAGAATATAACTTTGCCTTGTTTTACCAAAAAAGATATTCTACAAAATATGCATGCAAATGACATCTGTTGTCAATCAATTACAAATGAATACTACACTCTAGTTTTAATAGTAAAATTTAACTTAAGTGATACAGGAAACCTAGCAAGTTCACATTCTGAGCCAGGCACTGGACACAAATGGAAACTTAGAAGAAATATAATCCCTCTTCATTGCTGAAATAAATCCAAATCAATGTGAGAATTCCGTGGTGGCTACACTCATAATTCTGAGGCACCACTCTAGAGATATGAGGCAAGCATGTCAAACTCAAAGGCTAACATGGGCCAAATGAAAAAGGTATAAGTTGCCCAAACTGGTTTGGCTCAGTGGATAGAGCATCAGCCTTCGGACTGAAAGGTCCCAGGTTCGATTCAGGTCAAGGGCATGTACCTTGGTTGTGGGCACATCCCCAGTAGGGGGCATCTCTCCCCCTTCCTCTCTGTAAAAAATCAATAAAATATATATATTTTAAAAAGGTTTAAGTGTATGTGGGTCAGAAAAAAAAAGCTTCAATTTTCTTACAAATGTAGCTTTATTTCAATAGAGGCATGAATACAAAGGGCTGAAATAAATGAGTAAGCATTAACATAAAATAATAGAACATTTTAATAAGAATTAATATTTTTTTCTTTGGACATTAACTTACCAGACACTGAATAACTGCACAAATTAGTAAGCGTAACACAACCCATTTTTCTTGTTCTCCAAAAGCGAAATATTTCCTGTTGCACAAAACTATTCGTTCTGGGCCGCATGCAGCCCACAGGCCGTGAGTTTGACACGCTTAGTGTGAGGTTTTCAGTCCTCCTGGAAGGCCAAAGGGAGCGTACTGTTGTCCAGAGATGCTAAATAGACTGTGGAGTGAGAGGACCTAGGGCTGAATACCCTGGGATCATAACATAACCAGGATGATTCAACAACTTGACCAGAAAGGAGAGAAAGAGACAGGCTAGTAACTGGAGGGAAAGAAAGAGCTGAAGGAAAATTGGATATAGAATGTAGAGAGACTAACATCTCAAAAAAAAAGTCCAATATAGAGAAATGTTGATGGCAAAACACAATTACTTTATAAGGACAAGTACCTGTGGAGGTGGATGAATTGGCCTCAGATAAGAGGAGGGTCTCATTTTGTGTTCTTACATAACGAAGAGAGAAAGCCGAAACTGGTTTGGCTCAGTGGTAGAGCCTCGGTCTGTGGACTGAAAGGTCCTGGGTTCGATTCTGGTCGAGGGCATGTACATTGGTTGCGGGCACATCACCGGTAGGGGGTGTGCAAGAGGCAGCTGGTCGATGTTTCTCTTTCATCGACGTTTCTATCTCTCTATCTCTCTCCCTTCCTCTCTGTGAAATATCAATAAAATATATTTTTTAAAAAAGATAAAAAAGGACAGAATCCAAGCATTTGTATCAGTTACAACTTGCATAGTTTTGGGATTTTTCCAGGACCCCCCCGGCAGTCCAGGTGTAGGTGAGAAGGTAGACAGTTGTATGAACACAGAGGAGATCTGCCAGGTAGGAGGAAACAGGAGAGTGGAATTGAAAATTTTTGCCAAGAACTGTTAAATGAAGGGCAATGGCATCTAGATCGGAGGAATAATGAAAACAACATAAGGCTGTAGGAGCCTTAAAGGATGGGAGGTTTAAATGAGCCAAAATCAGTTACAGTGAAACCAATAGGGAGAGAGAACTCAAAGGAGGATAGAGAGGTTTTGAATTTCTGATTTCAGCAGTAGAGGGCTTTTGGTTTCCTTCTCTCATGTGTCCCATAATTCACTAACTCCTGTCAGTCCCATCTCTTTTAACTCCTTCTTCAGGCACTGTGGCACCCTCTGCAATCCAGGACACCTCAGGGGATGTCCAACTGCCAGTTTAGGCCCGATCCTGAAGACATCCCTCTCACAATCCAGGACCACTGGCTCCTAACTGCTCACCTGCCTGCCTGCCTGATCATCCTTACCTGGTCCCCCTGCCAGCCTGATCACCCCTAACTGCTTCTGCCTGCCAACCTGATTGCCTGTCCCTGCCCCCCCTGCTGGCCTCATCACCCACAACAGCACCCCTCTGCTGGCCTAGTTTCCACCCTGTCATCCTGGTCACCACTCCTGCCACCCCCTTCCAGCCTAGTCATCCCCAATTGCCCCCCTGCTGGCCTCATTGCTCCCAACTGCCCCCACCCGTCAGCTTGGTCACCCCTCATGCACCCCCCCTGACAACTTGGTCACCCCTCATGGCCCTCCCTGCCAGCCTGATCATCTCTAACTGACCCCCTGCTGGCCTGTCCATCCCTCACTGCCCCCATTTGCCAGCCTGATTGGGGCCAGCTGGTTTGCCCTGAAGGGTGTCCCAAATCAGGATGGGGGTTGCCTTGGGGCTTGGGGAGGCCTGAGTGAGGGGCCTGTGGTGGTTTGCAGGCCAGCCATGCCCCCCAGCAACCCAAGTGGAGTCCCTGGTATCTGGGATATATTTCCTTTCAACAACTGAAACTTTATAGCCTGGAGTGGAACCAAGCCTCCTACTCGCTCCATGGCTCCTTGTTTACCTTCTATAATTGAAACGTTGTAGCCTGTAGTGGAGGCTTAGGCCTACTAGGGCATGTAGAAAGCTTGGCTTCTTCCATTGCCAGAGAAACCCAAGCCTCTCTGGCCGCAGCCATCTTGGTTAGGGTTAATTTACATATGCACTCTGATTGGCTGGTTGGGTTTAGCTTGTGGGTGTGGCTTGTGGCGCGGAAGGATGGTTAATTTGCATATTGCTCTTTTATTAGGTAGGATGATATTTCATTAATATAAATATTGCAAAGATATACAGAATCCTCACAGGTCCTTTTACCAGCTTCCCCTAACACAAAAATTTTGCATAACCACAGTACATTGTCCAAACTAAGAATTTAATATTAGTACAATATTATTGAGTAAAATAAAAACTATCTTCAAATTCACAATTTTTGTCACTAATGTCTTTTATCTATCTAGGATTTAATCCAAATCCAGAATAAGACACTGTATTTAGTTTTTATATCTTCTTGGGCTCCTATGATCTATAAATATTTTTGTCTTTCCTTATTTTTTTATGAATTTTATCATTTTGATGAATAATGGTCAGGTATTTTGTAGGCTTTCCCTCAATTTGAGTTAGTCTGATTGATTTCATAATTAGACTGTAATTATAGACTTAGGAAAGAATAATTCAGTGGTAAAATGCCTTTCTCATTGCATCATATCAAGGGTGAGTAACATCAACATGACTTATCATTAGTGATATTAACTATGAACACTGCAAGTTTTTCCACTCTGTTACTATTTTTTTCTCGTTTTCATTATTTGAAGCAAATCACTAAGTCCTGCTGTAAAATATTTTTCAATTAATAATTACAGAAATATTTATTGATAGCTATTATCAGGCAAGGACAAAAGGCAGGTTTTTTTCTAATATGACTGTAGTTATATTTTTACTTAACTCGTAAAATTTTTTAGCATCTAAGTAATTACAGTAGTCATTTAAAAAATCCAGAGTTGAACTGCTATAGACAATATATTTTTTTGTATTTATAATAAATTGAAAACTGAGTACAATTATGTTCTTTTTCACTGTTAATAGAAAAACTGAAAATGATCATTACAAGGATATGCTATATAATTTTAAGCATCTTTCATCTTTTAGTCAATGGATAGCAACATTAGTGTACTTAATTTGAACATTATTATGTGTTTATATTAGTCAATTTTAAAATCACACTGAAGTAATTAAGAGGTATTTTATGAAAAATGTATTATCTAATGACTGTCTTTTTTATTGAAATTATTGAAATACTAGAAGCCTGGTGCATGACATTTGTGCACAAGGGAAGCGGGGGTAACTGCTCAGCCCAGCCTGTACCCTCTCCAATCCGAGACCCCTTGGGGGATGCCCAACTGCTGGTTTAGGCCCCATCCCTCTGACAATCCGGGACCACTGGCTCTTAACCGTTCAACGCCTGCCTGCCTGATCACACCTATCCACTCTACCTGCCTACCTATCACCCCTAACTGCCCCCTGCCAGCTTTGGTTGCCCCTTAACTGCTCTCCTGCCTGCCTGGCCACCCACCCCTTAACTGCCCCCCTGGTGGTTTGGTAGCCCCCTAACTGCTCCCGTGATGGCCTGCCTGATTGCCCCTAACCACTCTACCTGCCTGCCTGATAGCCCTTAACTGCCTCTGCTTGCCAGTTGGTCACCCCCTAACTGTCTGGAAGGAAGTCGGACATCTGGAAGATGTCCCGTCAACCCAGTCTAATTAGTATATTTTATTACCCTTTTATTAGTATAGGTACTTCACATATAACTTGTATAAATTTAAGGTGTGCAATATGTTAATTCAATATATTTATATAAAATAATATGATTGTCATTGCAGCGATAATTAGCACTTTTATCATGCTACAGACTTATAATTTCTTTTTGAATAATTAAAATATAGTCTCTTAGAAAGTTTTATGGTTATAATACAACATTATTATCTACAAGCTGTGCCTGAGATCTCTAGGACTTATTTACCACTTGTTGCGAGTTTTTAACCTTAAATAATAACTGGCTATGCCTACACTTCCCATTCCCTGATAACCACTATTTTATCTTTTGCTTGTTTGTTTTAAGATGCCACATATAAATGATATCATCAGATGAATGAAATAAAGCATATATATCCTATATAGTAAAAGCCCAATATGCAAATTGACTGAACAGAAGAATGATTGGTTAGTGGGGGACAGGACTGGTAAGCAGGCAGCTCTAAGCCAGCCAAGGTGAGTACCAGTGGGTAGAGGGAAGGGAAGGAAATTGGGGAGCATTAGTGACTGGGGGGTGGCAGAGGGACAATTGGGAGGCAGGGCCAACTGCTCTGCGGGAAGGTGACTGGCAGTGGCAGCTGGGTGATGGGGGGCAGGCCTGGCCTTTTGCCAGCTGGTGCCATCCCCAGATAGGCCCACCAGTCACCTCCTATAGAGGGAGACCAGACTGCAGACCAGACTGCAGGCCTGAGGGGAGAGGGCCTAAGCCATCAGTCAGACATTGCCCAAGGGCTCCCAAACTTCCAGGCTGAGAGACCCCTCTGAGTACACAAATTTTTGAGCACTGGACCTGTAGTATATACAATATATGCATCTATATATGTATGTGTATGCATAAATATATATATAAAACGGTCTAGTACTCAACAATGAGAAAATGGCACTGCTATAAAAGTATCTTTTCTAAAGAAAGAAATGTGATGATTACATATTCATTTTCCATCCCTGAACCTTCTGTGAACAGGATGCTCTTTTTACATTGACCACTAGGCAATGGCCATGATCCTTAAGCTGGCGTTGTATTCCAAAACTTTGAGCTAGAAGGAACTGATCTTAGTACAGATCCCTGAGCTCTGGGCTGCTTCAGATCTGACT